>OX376372.1:159359266-160559266 GCA_947369275.1 Nemotelus nigrinus | reverse complement strand
TAAGGTTTTCTTCGGATGCTAGTGTTACCCATAACCACCTAAATCAGAAATAGTCCCGATACTGCCCCCATCAGCCGTTTTAGACCCCTCTTCTACATTAGAGAGTTATTTTGGATTTGATGCCAGGTTTCCGCCTGTTTAGTTTAGATTTGGTTTTTTTATCTTCCATTCTAAAGGGTCCTCACTTAAAGCCGCTATCACAGCCTGAATGTATAGTCACCTTAGTGATCTCATGGTTTTCTATGCAAGCATGGAAGCCGTGCGAGGGTTGGCACAAGCCTTTATGGGGGCAAGTGCTCAGAGCAAAATCGGTGCTCATCACAAGTCCGCCTCAACTGAATCCACACCACTACCTTAATGACAACGAAACTGAAATTTTACTCTAAGACCTGTCAGCATCAGACGGAGATGGTTGTATTAACGCAAAGCCGTTTACAGACAGATTTCACTCCGTTGGTATCGTACCTGAACACAACTTGGTCTGGAATGCTTCAACCACTAGCCCTTACGTAACAGATTAAGATCGTGAAAACAATGAAGTTCGAGGAAGGAAGCAGTCGTAGGAGAATCTACATAGTTTTGTGTTACTCAGGATGCATCACAAGGAGGCGATATAGCCTACAGGTGATAATAATAAGTGCTATATCATCGCAGATTTTGTTTCTTTTTTCCATAGGTATACCAAGTTCATAAGTAGAATACTTAAAGAACATATTAGAAAGAGAAGGTAACTATTTTGTATCACCTTCTTTGTCAGTGTCTGAATCTTGTGGTAAAGACAACTTTTTTCTTAAGATTCTTATTTGAACTCTTCTTCATGGTTCTAACAGGCATAGTAGTCTATTAAAGGATAAAGTAAGTTAAAAAACGATGTGTACGTTATAGAGCTTAAATAAGTTTATTATTTTTGCATGCATATTTATTTGTAGGTCTCACTTGGACATGCAGCCAGTTCCCTTCATACCATCTAACCCAAAATGTGCAAGGCAAAGAGCCTGGTCAAACAAACCTAAAGAAGAAGGTCATAACTAACTATTAACAAGTAAGTTTGATACTAGGTAATTTTTCATTTGTCGTCATTTAGTTTATTCCGTATTGATTCAGTTTTATTTTTTCTTGACTAAAGCTAAACACAATTTTGATTTTATTTTCAATATCTTTCGTTTTTTGGAGGTTGTGCAATAGGATGTATTATTATGTACTATATAATGAATATAAAAATTTTAATATATGTTGGCATAGAGAAACGTATTGATTAATTTTAATTTGATTGTTTTATAGCTTTTTTTCAAAATTGAAACATACACTTTAGAATCAATCCTGAAACAAACAGTTGATTTGTAATCTCAAAAGTATTGCTTTGAGAACTATATTGTTTGCCAAAAAAAACTATCTGAAATCAAATTTCGGGTCGCATTATTCAACAATGACAATAAGAATATTGTTAAATAACTCATCTGGTGAATCTGTAGAAAACTAGTTGATTTATCAAATAGTTAAATCGTTAACGATAGTAAAAATGACATGGCTTTACTATCAATATCAAAAAGTGCTAACTTAAGGTATAGACCACCTCGAAAACTTGTGTGTACCACTGTAATGGCTACATATGTGGTAACATTAGCTGCAGACCAACCAAAGACCCTCTCATTCAACAAAATTTCAGACCATCAGTTTCTTGCTAGCTTTCATTGCGAGTGTTTGTTACTGCGCGCCAGGTGAACGGTCGGTCGATTGCGCATAAGTTTAGCTTTGGATACATTTATCCATTTTCAGCGAACTTCAAATGGTGTTGTGTTTTTGTAACTAAGATTCAGTGAAAACAGTTAAATTTTCCAACAATAAATGTTTCAACAGATTGCCGATCGAATTGCTGTCGCAATCAACTACAACTAAATAATTGGATAAAACTTAGCTTCAGCAATGCTTGACCAGTTGGAGTGAAATAGGTTTACGAAATACATCTATAGATACATACCTGAAAAGTGTAACAGTCATCAGATCACGGAACTAAGAATAAATTGTTGAAAAGTGAACGAAGTGAATGTGGGTGGATTAAGTGCAAAAATCTATTTTGTTTGTTGCGCGAGCCGTGTACATTCCGGTGAACTGGAGGTAGCTGGTGTCACCTGGCCAGACTTGAAGAATAGATTATTCAGTTGGATATTCGACAAACTGGAATTATATTGCGAAACGGCGCCAGTAAGACCGGTTAGTTTAGACTAATTTCTAGCTCTAGTTTAGATTTTATTCCATTAAGATATGTGGTATGTTGAATAAAATATATGCCGATATTTTTTTTGTATGGAAACATCATGCATGTAATTGTTGTACTTGAGCTTCAGCTAACGGTCAATTAAGTTACCAAGTAAATAAATACGATCGTAAGTGCAACCTTAGGAGATTTAATTAAATCTAACTTCAATGTTAATTCAACAAATAAAGTAGAAGAAATATTTCGTAGAGAATGACCTTCGGATTTTTGTTACCGATTGTTGATTTTATCAAGAAACTTTATTATAAGCTTTAATGAGATTTGTGTCCATTTTCACTTCAATCCTAATAAATCGTGTTTTGACGACCATGTGCAGCGAGCTTGTAACCAATTTGTAGCGTGACATTTTCATTCAAGACATTTTAAGTAAATTTGTTGCTTCTTAAATTTATGTAGATGGCTAGCAACTTAACGAAGCAAAATATATTAATTTGTGAATTGCCGTAATTTTAGTATATGTTGCATGAAGTGAAAGTACTGAAATGACAATAGATACTAGTTTTGAAAAAGAACCTTGATACCAGTTGATCAGTAGCAAATGCTACAATCAATTAATAGTTTGAAAGTTATTTATCGTCTATTAAATTCGATCATCTGCTTTCGAAATAATTTTGTGAATGCCTCGATAAGTTATAGCAATAATCTAGTATGGCATATTTCATTTCAAATCAGAACGTCCAACCAATAAATCACCCTAACTATACTTTCAACTATTTCCCTTGTGCAATTACACGAATGGGTATGTATTTGCAATGTAATTTTAGTTTTATTGCTCGCAAGAAAGGAAAGGAGTAATTAGTTTAAAAATTAATTGCTATACCGTTTCGGAGAACAAAGTCGAGCCGAATATCAACGGGGAATATTTCATAAATGAGAACATTAGTGCTAACCGAAAATTGATCGATTATTGTACTTGATTTGAAATGGTCGCTGGGAAAATTGTGTGTATTGTATTTTGATGCAAGATCAATAGAGGTTATTAATTTTGTGATGTTTTTAAGTACCATAGATTTTGGATATTAAAAATACAGATAGATTTGATAAAAGTTATGTTTTATATTTCATGCGCTCGGTTTGCTTTGCAGGTGAATATACTTGCAGCTGTTGATTGATATATGGTTTTTAATGATCATTGATGTACATATATAGTGATGACGATAAATTTGCTCCGTGAAGTTGAAGATGAGTATTTCTGCGATCATCTCACTGAAACAAAAAAACACAATATTTTTAAAGAAAATTGAATCTAATTTAAGTTGAATGCTGTAAATCAGTTGCCAACAATGTAAGTCACGTTAAAATTAACTTGATTCTTTGATGAATATACGAACTATGAACTATTTTGCATTTTAGTATAACCGGAGTTACGGTTCTATCAAGGTTTCCATATTTAACTCAACAAAAAGGTGAAGCATTGCGAACTAAGTTGTAATGCTAATTTGAATTATTTTTAGTTCCATTTAGTTTATACATACATCACCTTCTATAGTTGTCACAATTTAAGTGAAGTTATGCTGAGTCGAACTTTTGCTCATATTAAATATATTCGAGAGAGTTCCTGAAAATAAATAGAAAATAAAATACTTGTAGACTTATGTGCTATAGAACTTTTATAAAGTGTATTCACCCTCAAAGTACTGCTTCCAATTATGATGTAGCTATTCTAAATATTCACATTTCTAATATCAGTCGAAGTTACGGTATGTAGTCACTCTAGCGATTTTTCTTTCACTTCATCTGTGAATAGGAAGGGTTTGTTCTATTTATTTGAAAAAGCTCCACTAAATTAAGGCAGTAATATCCATTAACGGTGGATTCTTGAGCAGTCAATTCAAGATGTGCATTCTTTTTTCAATTGGATCGCAACTGTTTAACTGTTTTTGGTGTTTTTAATGAAGAGTAAATTGATTTAATTGCTCTTTTATTTTTGGATCATATCCACAGAAACAGCAAACAACGCTATGAAGACCATCCATTTCTGATTTTCACATACCTTAAGAATTTATTCTTGACTCCTTGAACTATGTATTCAATAGGCAAATATTCAATGTCAATCACGTACCTAAAATAGCATGTACTTCTAATAGCGCAACTCCGCTTAAGCGGCGTCCAAAATACGGGCATTTCGAGCATTTTTTTTAAATTTTATTTTAATTTAAGTATGTAAAGTGCCAGTTAAAGCCTAACCATTCATGCTTCTGGTAACTCAAAGTAATGCCAAAACAACCGTCAATAACTACGTAATACTCATGCTTAGATATTTTAGCAAGTGAGTATCCGCCACTATTTTCAACAATTTCGGTGAGACATTATCAGGATCAAGTATGCTTTGATTTTTCAACCAAGCCATCGAATTCCGCAGTCCTACCTTGTCGAAAATAGAGATATTTTCCTTCCTCTCAGCTTGCTTCATCGTGTTGTACTAGCCACATGTAAGTTTCTCTTCCACTTTATAGCTTTTTCCATTTATTTCCTTTTATATGGTTTACGGAAGTCTACCAATTTCCTCGGAAGGATCAAATCGAAATATACGTTTGCTGGATTTTACTCATGATGAAGTTAACCAACGTATCTATCCCTGTTTGGTCTGTGATTACTTATTCTCAGCTTGCACAAACCTCACCATTAAGGCTACTGTCTAGTGACTCGAAAAGCATTCGATTTTGAAAGTATTCCAGCGCAGTATTTTATGAATAAGAGTCCTGTTAGTGTAGCCATTACACAGAAAGCTGAATTGTGATCTAGCTATGATCACAGACAGTTTGTCCATTGCGTATAGATTCGCTGAATCTAGGTCTGCAACCCGTTTGTTGAACCTGGCCACCATCTTCTTTCACAGTCGTTGTCAGCCTGCCTAAATTATCTTGAAAAGTGTCTTTCAATTCATCTATTTTAAAGTTGTAGTCCAAAAAGTCTGTATACCACGTTTCTCTAAAACTTTGCACACTCCTGAACCCAGGATGTAGTTGGCTTCTCCAATTTTTACTTTATGCTTTCAGAGCAACCAAAATAGTGTAACAACTGCTTTTGTAACACCGCACTACATCAGGCCATTTCTTTCTCTGGTTGTATAATAAGCCGAGTCTGGTTCTTCTACTACTTACTAACTGCAAAGCTTTAGCTTCATCCATCTTTATCACGTTTTCCCGGGTAAGGTCCGGTATGTCTTGGCCACTGTGGTGTTTTAGCTCATGCAGCTTGTGAAATCACATTCTTACATTCTATGTTCATTCGGCTCGTGAAGCCATATTCTTACATTCTATGTTCAGTAAGCTGATCCTCCTTCAGCCATTTCAGTTTCAGCTTGACATTTTTCCGATTTTCTTTGTTTCGATTATTTCTAAAATTTCCTCAATTGAAAGAAAGCTTTCCTTCATATGCCGCTATTTTGTTTTTTTTTTTTGTCTTTTCAGATACACTTTGTATTTTTTGCAGCATCTTTTCTTCTTGCATCCTAGTGCCTATAATGTAGCTTCTGTTTGAACAATCACGTCTCATTTTCTGATTACTTCTCCTATTCAAGCCCAATATATCTTATCAATTAAAAAAAAATCCCCTTATGAGTTTCGACTGGGTCATTTAAACCTATCGACACTAGCCTCCAGAAGAATAATGATATCGGCCTGCTTCATATTCGACGTCATTAGAGGCACTATTAATGTAGAATTCCTGAATAGTAAAATTTCGATAAATATCCCTGTGAGGAACACCAGGTCCAATCGTTTCCTAAAAGAATATTCACATTCGACGACATATGCAGCAAATGAGCCTATAAATAGATGCTGCAGAATATTCAACAGCATAAGTCACTTATATTCCCCTACGATTTCCAAATCATCCTTCAAATCCTCTCTTTTGCATGTCATCCATACCCCTAAACCTTAAGCCATAGCTTATATGTCAATGTTTTTATTTATTGATTGTTATTTATTAATCTTTTTGTTACTTTTTTCATTTGTTTGTTACTTATTTAACTTGTTTGTTTTTACTATTTACTTCACTTTACTTTTCCATTTTATTTTTGTTTTGTTATTTTATATAAGATTTTGTACCTTGTTTGGTGAATTAATAAAATAAAATAAAATAAAATAAAATTGCAAATTGATCTAATAATACGGTCGTGAAGTCTCGCGAACACAATTTTCGGTTGCTCAAAATACTTACTTTGGTGAAGATTTAGCGTTCTTGTGGGCTGAGGAATTTTGCAAATTTTTTTTTTGTGTAAACCATTTGCATTTTCCCGAAAAAGGAAATTCTTCTGGAGATTCGATGTTTTAAAGACTATTTTTCTCTTACCTACCACACCTACAGGGTTTTCCGAATATTCATAAAAAGCACACAGATCTATTCTTTATAAACAGTAATTCGTTCTGTGAATTTCGTGATGATCTGATGTTTTTGCCAGAAGTTATTACAACTTGAAATTGTACAATATTTCCAGCTTACTTTTAGGCACTCGGCGCTCGCCTTGAATAAAAAATTTCCAGAGCATTATCATCGCTTGACATAGAACATTATCAGTTTTCATTTCGCGTACTTTCTTTTTTGCTTGCTTCCATAGAAACATAGGGGTACTTGTAAATTTACTTATATTTCCGCTGCCGTCAAAGGCTAGAACATATCTGTACTTTAGCTTGACAACAACCTACTTTAAGCCAGGAAAATAAGACTTTCTCTACCAAATAACTCCAAGTGGAGATTTTTGTACGGCAATGTGTTTATTGTGAGATGACCAACATAATGTGGAAATTCCATTACAAAGTCGTGTGCACAACAAAAGTTATTTAAGGTCAAAGGTCTCGAAAATCAGTTTTTAAGTGTAGAAAGTCCATCGGGAAATATCCACTTGAATTTATTTGGTAGTTTGGCCATCTTTTTCCCTGCCTTCTTATGTGCGCCAAAATATTTTATGAAAATTTCAGTTTGATCGGATCTCAACCACTTTCGAGGTAATCTCACTCACGAAATTCGCCTCGACAAAAAGTCTCGAATTCATATTTCAGGAACCAATTGCAGCGACTGAAATCACACCAAGTGAAATGATAGTGAACAAAACCACAACGATCGAAATCACAGACATCAAAGCCACAGCGAAAGAAATGCCACTAGACCAACAAAATCATCAACACAGTTTTCGCTGGCTCTGTGACTTTCAACCTCAGTGATTTCGGTCGCGGCGATTTTTTGATGTAGTTTCGTTCTTGGTTTCGTTTCCTTCGCTGAAATTTTGTTCGCTAGTATCCCGCTCGCTTTGTTTTCATTCACTGTGATTTTGAGTAATAAGCCGTTCACACTCGACTCTAAATCAAGTAGATTTAGAAGCTGTCAAAGTTAATCAGGTAAGCGTTCACACTACCCGAAGTGATTTAGAATGAGGAGATTTAGAGAGCGAACTGTCATTCGAATTTGTGTGCACAATTTTTTTTGCATGAAAGTTGTTCAAAATGGTGCAGAAATATGCAAGAGCATTTTCTTTTCATTTTGTACAACTCACATTTTCCTTTTTTGTCCAATTTTTGCTATATTTGAACGAAATTCGAATGACATTTCGTTGAAATCTACTCTCCCTCTCACGGATGGAATTCGCCGCGCTCTGAGAAAAATTCGCCGGGGACAAAATTCACAATAGTACCTGATTTGTACTTGATTAACTCTAAATCTACTTGATTAACTCTGTCAGAAGGGGAAAAAAATGTATGGGTAATCAGGTAGATTTAAGTTGATTTAGCTCTAAAGCGATCAGCTGATCGAAATCGCCTGATTTAGAGCCAAGTGTGAACGGGCTATAAGTAGTTACTGCTGCTACCAGTACTTTTTCATTCACTGTGAATTGATATATCGACCCAACACTTGTTTCACCTTTGGCAAATGTTGAAACAGCATAGATGCATCTGATGCATCACGTAAATCATGTCTTCAATCAAAATGAAAGTCAGCCAACTGAAATTGGTGTGATTCTAATTCATTGTTACTTTTCTTCAAAGGAAAACCTAAGGAAAAGTTTTGTCTGGTGACTCATCATTGTGGATGTGATTTTTTTGTGTGAGTAGGCTTTTATACGCGTTTTATCTACGCCTATTCATTTCGACCTCTTAAACGCTCCGCGGTTAAGCTTTCAAGTCTCATGAGAAAAAATGTGTTTTGTTCCTTGAATAGGGGTAGATAAATGTAAGATTGTATTTAACTTAGTGCTGATGCTCTCCGTTGGTCACTTACTGAAAAAAAAGTGTTGTGCGCTCAGCTTTTAATGACAACGTAGTAGGTTTAAACAGAAACTGTACATAATAAGGGTATTTTTGAATTTTTCCCTCATGACTATTGAATCGAGTGCGTAGAAGAGACGGTAGGTGCATTATTAGTGTATCGAATTGATTCGACTCATCAGCTGTACCCTGTCAACCAAAATGTAATTTTCTAATGTAATTATCAGATGTTCTACTTTTTTTTTACTAATAGGCCGTATGATGGTTAATCGAATAGCGATCCACCAATCATATGTATCTTAGATAGTTAGAATGCTCCAGATTATTTGAGCTAGAAAGAGCTATAGTATTTAGTTCTCTTTTCATTTCATCAAACACTTCATCAAAAAGGTTGCCACATATAGACACAGACCTGGAACTTAGCTTAGGTTAAATTTATTAAGTGTAACATCTTTACAGCTTAGGTCTGGCCGTATGCTCGCCACAGGATGAGTGTTTGGTAATGTTTTTCTTTCCAGATGCTGTGGCTCACTGGTCATGCAAATGCTTCGGTTTTGTCGAGATTCATCGCCGTTAGTTAATTTGAATTATTTTGCTGAAAGTTTTTATTGGTATCTGTGAGTTCCTTGAAATAAAGTAGATAGTCCACTGTCTAGTGCTTGAAGTTGAAGGAAAGTAGAGTTCGTCTTGTACGAGTCTGCCTTCCAAATGCGGCCGGTATTTCACGGCTCCGCACCTAATTTGCGTGTAGCTATCGCGTCGAAAACTTAGGCCCTTGGTGGTGGACTCTTTATTTTTTTACTCTAACAACTCTAACAATAAAACGACTTTATTTTCAGATTATTGAACACCATCAACTGGTACGATATTTTGATAGTCTTAGTTCTTACAGTCTTTGTAAATATTTGTAGAGTCTCAGGTAAAACATTTATAAAAAATGTGCCTGAAAAAAAAACGCTCCGAAACGAAGCTTTTAAGAGCAGTCGTGCTGATATCTCACTTCAACTGCTTAGCTGCTTGAAGAAATTTACGCTTCTTTCCCACTGTTTTGCTGCAGGGGCACACAAGATAACCAGCTTAAATTTGCTTATCAATATTAATAATGATGTCAACAAAAACATTAAATTTCGTAAACGAACATTAGTACACTCCTACATAATACGTACATATTATGCCGTGATATATCCAACTCAAACAATTTTTGCGAAAGAATATAGCATGTGAAGAATAATAAATCACTTTATCTATTATAAAAATGGTCATTATCTAATTACAACTTTCTAAATGCGCTCATTCGACGAGAAACAAAACCAAAAAAGTGGATGAAATTCCCATCATCGCCAATTTCCGATTTCGGGCATACAATTGATTCATATAAATATAATAATAGAAATGCGAACGCCTTGCATCATTCACAAAACTTGGACAGATATTGATATAATAGTCTTGTCGAAATTCACATTAATTTAATATTACTCAATCGATTGATGAGTTATAGACGAATAAACACTTTTATTTTTTTGCATCTGCCATAAACATAGTCCAGTTGAACTTTATCCAATCGTACGAGCCGAAATCGTATAATCCATATAGAAAAAAGCGGACCACGCTCATATTCACTTTCATGCATCCGAAACTTGCAAGCTGTCGATCCAAAACTGAAGTGGCATTTATGCGATTTCAACAGCTGCCATTTTGCCATGACTTATAATAGCTCTTTTCGCCATATTTGCATAATAATTTCTAATATTTTCGTACCGCATGTGCCCGCCAAGCAAATCCTTGCGTGCGTCGTGATTTTTGACTTGGATTTCGTAAACGAGTGCTTGAAAACTTGAAGCTGTCTAAGAATATTGAAGATCACACCACCATAACATGCAACGATACGAATCAAGACAAAAGATGAAAATGCAAAATTTTCTCACGATAACACAACTCAATCAAGTTACTGGCTTAAGTCTTTCGTTTCGAAGCAATCGCTTTTTGAATAAATCCCTGTATTTATCATTGTTTGCCAGGTAGATGTATTTATGGTAAAATTTCTACTGGCAGCAAAAATGCAAGTAGCTAGGTGCTTTAGGTGCTTGTTTTTGTAGGGAACTTTGTCCTTGGTTACTAATTATGAATTAGAAGTATAAAGTTGCAGGTACAATTAGAGTCAATATACTTCTCTGTAATGAAAAACTTGTTTCGCGCACTGAGCTACTATTAGAATTGTAGAACTCGATTCATCTGTAGAAACAAGTTTGATTTTAAGTTAACTGCAACAATAACAACTCAAGAGCAACGATCAGGCCATGATTTTGATTTTTCGGTCCATTTGATCAGTTGTTGTATGTACCTGACGGCAGCTGGTGTAAATGTTATTTAAAAAGCGAGGAGCCGTTGAAGATGAAGTTTAATTCAACTTAATGACGGTTATTTGTACTACAAAATAATGCTTTGGGCATGTATATATACGTAAACGTGCCAGGCAAATGTGCTACTGTCAATTAAATAAAACTAAGTACTTTAGGAAAATTTATAGAAACTTCTATTTTTCCAATTAATAAAAAAGCGAGAAAATGTGTTTTTGCTTTTTTAAAGCTTCAGTTGCGGCTTTTGAGAAAGTAATCCCGGTAAACAATACTATGCAGCTAACATCACACAATCATTGCAGATCAAAGTCGCTATAGTGCTACCAATAACTGCATTTGATACTGTTACCTAGTGGACATTAGTCAAGAAATTTTAGTTCATTGAGCAGGCAACTACGCTTAAATTAGAATGGTAAAAAAATTTAGTTTCGTGAAATTAGCCAATATTGTGGGAAAATTACAAATATTTACCAACGGTGTAAAAGGCGCAAATATCGAATCAGAATAGCAATTTAATCCTTACAGTATTATGTAATTATTTTAAATTTTATTATTTTAAAGTAAATTTGCTCATTCAATTGTACTATCTGATTAATAATGTTGGATATGGCGTTTCTATTCAAGTTTTTTTCATTGTTTGGAATCGTTTGGAATCCAAGAATGGAAAAAATATTAAAGAATTATTTTGAGTTAATGGTATGGCAGCATTAAATGTTTGGTATGTTTCCCTAGAAAAAAACTAAAATTTGTTTGCGATTCACGTGATTTGTCTTCGGGATAAAAATTTAAATTTTTAACCGTGTTCAGGTCTCCATCTAAAGTAATTTTTCCTTTCTTTCAAATTCGCGCAAATTTAAATATGATTAAGAATGCTATTTGTAAATTCAAAATCTAGTGGAACGTCCGGTGCGATGTAATCAACAACCGCTGGAGCGAGAACACCCTCAGCCAAGATTCCAGCATGGCTGAATTCTGTTCTATTCTATGCTGAAATACAATTCAGTTACACAGCAACATGAGTAGCTTGCTGTAAGATTAGTAAATTGGTTTGTAACCAATGAAGCAGAACATAAAAAAGAATATAAAGACTGATGCAGAGTGCACCAGTAACCAGGATCACAGCTAACCTCCGCACTTTTTCAAGCTGACGTAGCCTTAAGAGCAGCTTGCCACTAGAACGCCACCCCAAACAATAGAGTTGGCTTAGTCACTGCGGTATAAAGCCAAACAACAGTACGAGGCTGCTAACTCCATTTGCTCCTATAGCTCTTTTACAGCAGTAAAGTGAGCTGTGAGTCTTCCGCACTCTGTGTGGTATATTGCAGCTCCATAGTAATTTTGCGTGGAGGTTAAGCCCTAAATATGTGACCTTCTAACACAGACTAATCGAAACCCCGTTCAATTTCGGTAAATCAAAAGAGGCACTTTGTACTTCCTTGTACAGAATATTAACTCCGTTTTGCTTCGATTCACATTGAAGCCGCTCAAACGGCTCCAACTTGAAAGTATGTCAAAAGTGTGATTTAACCTTTCCGATTGCGTAGATATAATACTTTTCCGACACTGCTACGGCTATGTCGTCTACATAAGCAACCACTTTCATCAGAAGCAACAACTAACCTCATTAAAAGAGTTTTTATCGTGTTATACCACACCAGACAAGAGAAGAATTCACCCTGAGGTGTGACCGTGCTGACCCCTTCTCGTACGTGAGCATTCCTCAAGAAGAGATTATCACTTTATTCTTAAGAAGCTTCACGATAATAGCCATCAATTGCTCATCAATATACAACACCGAGATTGCCTCAACAATCTCGTCGGACTTTTCGTTGTTAAATGCACCCTCAATGTCCAAGGAGGCGGCAAGCGTATATTCCTCGAGAGCAAGAAATTTCTCACTTGCCTAATGAGGCCATGAAGAGCAGTTTTTACAGGCTTACCTTTGGGATAAGCATTCTGTGCCTGCGAGATCAACATAGGATCGATTGATTTTTTAATTTGGAAACCAATGATCCTTTCCAAATTCTCAAGCAGGACAGAGCTAAGACATATTGGACGATAGTCTTTATATGCGAAACTTTTCTTGCTTTCAGGATAAACACAACCCTAGTTTCCCGCCAGCAAGTGGGAACATTCGAGAAGAGCAGGCCAGGGTTGTAAATCTCCCTGAGCTATGGCAATGATGCTTCTTCGGACTGCTGCGCAAGAAAAGCTAGAATCAGTTAAAAGTCCCACCTTAATAGAGAATTGTATTTCCTAAGTGACGGTGTTGAGCCGGTGGTCTGCTCCGTTTGGTACGCCACTTTTCAAGAAGGACAATAATTGCCCAGAAAATGTGTCTAGAGTAAAAAATTTTACGAAAGCGTAAGATTTTTACAGAAATATCTCCACGAGGACCTTTTTGCCTTGCGTACGGCATACGTAATAGCTTTCAGCTTTCTTTTTGTACAGCAACCATTCATTAGACCTTTTAAAGCTATTGAACTCCTTCCTACATTCTCTTCGCAGGGTGGCGATCTCCATATTCCACTATCGAAGCTTAAGATTCTTATGTCTGTAAGTGGGCTATACGTTGCCCTAGATGCGGAGTTAAGAGCACTAGTAAGGGCCAACTGCCTGATCCAATTCGTCGTAGCAGGCGATCCTCTTTGGAGCAGTTTCCAGTGAGGATCGGACCAGGCATTGGAATAACTTCTAGTCCGTCCTCCTTCTTTTAATAAAGGTTACCTGCTCAGCTGGGGCTAGCCTTATTAAAAGACATTTACACATGATCAGAGAAAGAAGATTCCTGTCCTCCAACACTCCAGCCAGGGAGTGCTTAGAATAGGTCGTGGGCTAGGATGAAATCAAAAAGCGCCTCACCTCAGCCATTTGTAATGGAGCTGCCACACACTTCATTGTGAGCATTAGAGTCAGATGCCAGAATAAGAGTCACATCAACTCTCATGGCCTCAGCCACAACACTTCTGACGATGTCGTAGGGAGAGCTAGTGCCATGATTGTGTGCCATGAAGCTAGAGACAAACCAGCATGATCTTTGATTGATTTCCGCTGCAACAGTCAGGTTATTCTTGTGACATAAATTTTCAATTGTAAAAAAAAGGACGTTAATGGTTTTGTTAACAAGAATACAGACACATGGTTTCTATAAGCCATCGAGTGCTATCAGTATGTATCCATTGATGCTTAACCCGCAAGTCCCATAATCCGCAATCTTAACCGAAGAATATTGGGTTAGCAACCCTCCTCCCCTCTCCAAGACAAGCGGAGCAGCAAGACCGTTGATGCTGCTTTGGAATGGTGAAGGTTTATTTGAAGTGCTAGTACCATTACTAATTATTAATTAAGGTTAGGTCGAGGTCTTTTTCGGACACAATAGCTTCCCAGCCTCTTCTTTTTCATCTAGAGTCAAGAAGTCCAGGAAGCCACTCAACTCGGAGGTAGTTCTGAAGCTAACCCCATCAGCATTGATGGATTCCACATTTGATTCTCCCCAAATTTTGCACCCTCAGACAGGCAATTCACCCTTTTCCGAATGGTTCCGCCTACCGTTTGAGCCACCTGCTTTGGGCCAAGCTAAGCAGATCCCAAACCTCCCGAACGAGAGGTCTTTGGCCTGTTGCTTCAGTAAATCTGCATGGCCAATTTCTCGATCCAGCATCTGGTAAGTTCCTTTTGGGCGTCCAAGACTGGCCGCATCTCTTTATTTATAATGAAGAGAATCTCCCGTCAATTATCAATATTATCACCAATTTTCACAACCCTTCAAACTTCTGGGTTGAAAAGCCGAACGATGTGCCGTACTTCCACTGGATCCAAATGGAAACAGGGAGTTCATGTCCTGCATATTGGACGATCGGGAATCTTGTCCTTACGTACCATCTTTGTCTTGGCGCCTGGGTAGAGTTCTTCAGCTTGGAGATGGCCCCCCTTAGAAATTGGCCGAGCGTCTTTCTTCGCACGCAATCAGTCTGATTCCTATGTATCAGCCCGCGTCGTTCACAGTAGATGGAGGAATTGAGCTCGCATTTTGCAGCTTCCAGTAGACCTTGAATAAAGCCTGCCTTGTTTCAAGTCGGTTTTCTAAGGATATGATTCCATCCTCCTTGCTGGCATAAATTACAACCCAAACAAGGCACTCTTTGACCATTTCATTAAATTGCCGACTTGTCGATGGAGCAGTCACTATAAGCTTCAATTTTTTACAATCTTGTCTGCTCTGATTTCCTGTCTGCTCTGACCTCTGTCATTTCTGAGCTGAATTTGCGGTTCTTAGAGGGAGTGAGTGCTCCCCAAAAAATATTGTTGCCCATTAAAGGGTCTTTTTGTTCTTGTCGGACATTGTGTTAGGGGATATGTTTTCTTAGCTTCTTTAGATCTTTTAAGGCTGCCTTTTTAGTTTTGCAAACCTGAGAGGATTTGTCAGAAAAGCGTTGGGTGCGCGACTGGGAAGTGGCACCGGGAGTAGCACTTTTTGGCGGTCGGGCTGGTTCCATTTGCCGTAATCTTCCCGCCACACTGGCCACAACTGGGCTCCTTGGCTTTTGCCGGGCCAGGCTTGGTGACCAAAGGCCCGGAGCCACCTAAAGCAGTGGTTGTGCTGGAGGTCAATAGAGCTGATTCATTCATCATATCTCCATGACCTCCAGCAGATTTAGTTATAGCCGGCGGAGCTGGCTCATTCGCCGTATCTCCGATTTCTGGGGCTTTAGCTGCAACCGAAATACAAAAGCAGTCGTAGGAGAGTTTAAATAATTTGGCGTTATTCAGGATGCACTACGACGAAGAGGTCTAGTTTACATGATGCTCAATTATAGCTAGTGATTATCAATTTTTGTAAACTTTTTAAACATAAATAGTCGGTCCGTTGCAATATCCTGTCAGCAATGTGACAAAAAAAGAGCTTTACAATGAATTAATTTATTTTGCTAAATTTTCAATACATAAAAAAGTATATATCAATGTATTGATTTATTAAAAATATGAATGCACAGAAAATATTAAATAAAAATATTGATGAACTTCTATTTCGAAACAACTAACAGTTTCACGTTTGATATTTCGCTATATTTATATACTCATTTTTTCATTTTTCAGGTTATTTAGCTGATCCTACAATAAAGATCTACACTGCGATGGAATAAACAAAAACGTGAACCTCCACAATAGATGCAAAGTATAATTTATATACTGTTCAAAAGATATCGAATTTCGATAGTGAAATCTGTGACGTGACCATCTCAAATATAGAGTTTGTTTGAAAAGAAAATACAAAAAAAAAGTTTCAACCAACGTGTCCAAAGTGATAGTGATAGTGTTTTGATTTGGTTTTATGTATTTCCCGCCATTCTTGTTCGGTTCGTTAGTGTTTTTGTTACCAACAAGGAAACGCTAGTCCAATCGAAAAATTACTTCAATTCGAATTCTTTACCGTAGCTGATACTATCGTGATCGGGGGCCGATTGCAAAATGTTGTCGGAGCCGCGTACAGATCACAACAACAACTATCAGCCGAACAACAATGGTGCTGGCGCGTACAAACAAACGCGTTTATTTCAAAAGAACGGTCCGCACAACTCTTCGTCGTCGTCGTCGACGGGCGGAATCAACAACCGCAACGAAGGCAGTCGGCGTGTAGACCTGAACAACAATCGTAACGGTCGTGACGCGAACAACTTGAAAACCATGAGTGCTAGTCGAATCGGGTTAAAAAATGAACGTAGTGTGATCTTTTCGATCTGGCCGCATACTGGAGCCCGAACGGATAGCAGCGAACAACAGCAACAACAAGTGAAACTCGTCGTGGACGCAACTGGTCAAAAACGGCAACTTGGCGATGGTGGCGTCCGAAAATGGTCAGCAGCTGCTACGGCCGGATCATGCCGCTGGAATGACAAAAGAGGGTTATTACTGGCCATGTTTATGACGTCACTGCTGTCTTTCACCACCGAAGTTAGTTGTCAAGGTGAGCAGCGAATTTTGTTGGCTTCTCGTTTCTACTTTTCATTTTTCGTTTTCATTTTACGCTCTGTGCACTTTTGCCGATGCAACATCCATGGATTGGCATTCGTTATCGGATAATGAACAATGCAATTAGTGCTACAATGTGTATTTTATGCTTAAACATATCGAAATGACTTTGATATAGCATTCAAAGTGTTGACTGACGTATTAGCATTTTAAAAATATTATTGAATTTTACACACAAAGCAGCCAAAATATAAGGACAATTAGAATTTTCTAATTTTTTCTTATCTTATGCAAACATCCGAGGCATTCACATTCTTACTTTGAAAAGTAGCTTCAAAGTATTCCATAATGAAGTTATTATGCCAGTCGTCAAGGTCTTAAAAACGGCCATAGAAAGCACTTTACCACAATTATTACAATTAAATTTCAATTAACTTATCATTTTACCATTCACTATTATGGTGATGGGATCGAAATCAGTTTACCATCGCTCTAAGTTCTAACTCCAAAGTTTCCAATTGAACGCTAATTGATTACATGAAAAATACTTACTTTACTGTTCATACATTTCTTTTCAATTTTCAATCAGATTTTATTCCTACTTGGCCTTAATCATTGAATGCATGTATCATGCACTATGGCTAATTTCATATGCTAATTCAAATTAAATATCTCACGATACTCAAGACGCCTGAACCTCAAAGAATTCCGATACGGAAATCTTGAGAACGATTTGATTTCGAAAAAAAACGAAAGACTAGGACGGGTAACTCGAATTAAGTGCCATTAGTGAATCGAAAAACTTAAGCGAGAAACCTGAGATTGATTTTTAACTCTGCATAAATTCAGTGGGAATGCTCTTAAATGCTATGTTCTGTTGATGGCAATTGAAATGTAAGCTTTTGACGGTGAAAGAATGTACAGTAACGGTAGATGTGATCAGACCATTTTGTTTCGTATCTAATGAATGCCTTAATCGACTTAATGAGAGTCTCAGTTAAAGAGGCAAGTCGAAATCGGTACAGGTTGTAATTTGAATGTAAATTAAGGTTACTATCAGAAGAGGAAAAGAAATGGGAACGGATTAATCTTTTATTTGAACGATGACTCCTCCCTTCATGAATTCGAAAATAAATTTCTGAAAGCCATAAACTAGGTACTTGAAATATGATTATATATTTTTGAACAATACTAGTACTACTTGCAAAATAAATCAATAACCTGAAAATGTATAAAGTTTAGTTACAATTTTACCTCCTTGTGTCTCTCATCTCTAATAATTGCCATGTACTTGTCTAATGATAGTTTCCAATTCAACTGAGTTGAGCGGCCCAGATTCGGAAAGCGATACGTTGCAGCGCCCACATTTTCTATTTGATCTTGTCTCATTGAAAGCCATATGAGTCACAGATTAGTGACCGACCGAAAGCCAAATATTTGCTGCTGTGTGCATTTGTCGTTAACACTCGAGCGGTATTGAGGTTCAAGTTTAATTTTTGATCCCATTTTTTCATTGTTGATTTGGGTCAAAATATCGTACTTTTTTCGAGTTGTGAAAGTCTACAAATTTGTTTGTTTGTTGATTATTTATATTGTAGTTTTTGTATGATGTGTACATTCTTAATCTAATCCAAGGAGTAGCTAGCATGGCAAATTTGAAATTTGGTTTTGCCTTGCAAGCCTTTACTATTTTTATTTTTTCAACATGTATTCTTAAAATAATTAATTATTTGAAGATTTGTTTTCTTATGCTTAAGTTTAGTCTTTAATGAAATGTCCAAAAAGAATTTGGTGAGGGCGTTTATCAATAAAATCAAAGGTGATGATATCATCTGATCAGGCAACGGGAAGTTCCTGCAAAAAGCGCTGTTAGCGGGCTTTAATAATTTCAAAGCAAACCAAAACCATTGCGAGATGCTTTGTTACTAGGGCCAATGCTTAGCAGATCTTTACAACCCTGCGGTAAGCAGATTGAACGAAGTATGGCCAGGTGTGAAATTGGAAGATGTGCGAAAGCTCTCGATTCTAAATAATCCAGAGCATAGATTCTTGCCGTGCCTTCTTCACCTAAAAATATTGTGCTGGTTATAAAATTGAGTAACAGTAACTTGCCACTAAGAAAGGTTGAGATAAGTGGGCTACTTTGTAAAAAGAAGGCTGTGGAAAATGGCCATCTGATGCAACTGAACCCTGTAGTGCTGTCAGGACTTCTGAGCTAAGTAGTCACCTTTATCTCTTGAATCTCGAATCGGGAGAAGAAGATCGACCGTTGGATCATTGGATCTGATGAGAATCTGAGCAGCACTGTAATAAACAAAGATGAAGGATAGCCAGATTAACTTTGACCACTCCAAGACTGCGTCCACTTCTCTATCTGTGTAAGATCGCAGAGGAGATCGCGGTAATCTAAGAACCATGGGTCGTTAAGAACCGGGCCTGTGATTTGTATACTGATGGATACAGGCAAGTATCACCTGAAGCTCTAATCAAACCCAGAGCCTGTATCCTTATCTAGAATTCTATAATGCTTTTATCTTTTCAGACTTCGGTGGCAATGTTGATATTACCGTCGAAGTGAAGCAGTTGCATTTGTTCACGAGATGGATAGTTTTGCCGAAGTGTTCAATGCCAGACCATATGCACTTGGCATTTACATTAGAAGGATTGGTACATTAGAAGGATTGGTACTCCTTACCAAAACAAGAAATTAACTGATTAAGAGAAATTCTGATCAGCTTTCTACAATGCACAAAACCACATTCTGGTACTCGCCAATCAGGAAGATCTGAATATGGCTGCTAACTCTCTAACAGTTGAATTCAACATTGCTAAGTCTTGCAACTCAACTAGATTCATAGAGGAAAAGAAGCCCCTGTCATTTCTAGTGCCGTTTAATTTTTTAATCCATTCATATCACCAGGTAGGCTCAAGTCATATCATCTTAGATAATATTCTGTAGGCATTAGAAGGTAGGGTTATCCATTTCGTGCTTGAGGAAGTAAAACCCTGCATACCAACATCTGTCAAAGATACACGTCAACCACGTTACTATTTATTTAGTTGAAGGTTTACCATTTTAGAATATGGAACGCAGAGAATACGTGAATTAGGTATTGGAACAACAAGCTATATATTATATTATTCGGAAAAATGTTCTCCAGTGATGAGGTCTATTTCTCGCTTTTTGGATACGTTAATAAGCAAAACTGTAAAACATGGGGCTCAAAAAATCCACGAGTGATCGTAGAGAGGCCATTACATCCGAATAAAGTCACTGTGTGGTGCGCATTCTAGTCTGGTGGCATGATTGGGGCGTATTTTTTCGAGAACGCTCAACGACGTATGTTAACCGGTTATTTTTTTTTAACGAAAATCAAAGATTATGATCTTGACGATATGTGGTATCAGCAGGATGAAGCTCTTTTCCATGAGAAATTTCCAGGACGTGTAATTTTGCGACTGGTTGATGTGAATTGGCCTCAGGTACGCAAAAGATAGTGTTTATGCGAACAATCTCCAAACTCTGGACAAACTAAAAGCCAATATTTGTGAAGTCATATCCGAGGTGCTGTCCGAAATGTCCCGGAAAGTCATTGAAAATTACCTCAAAAGGATTGAGTCCTGTTAGAAATCTCGTGGAGGACATTTGAACGATATTGTGTCTCACATATAATAAAGGATCAATTTTTGCAAAAATTACATCACTTTCCTAATATTTTGTGTATTTTTTTTAAGTTTACTTTCGCAAGCATGAAATGGATAGCCCTATACTATGCCTTGGCTCATGGGCAATAAACAATGCCTGCTTAAAACTTTCGTCCATTCTTATCAGGTATCATGAAACTAGAGTAGCTTTCATTCCTAAGGCGAAGAAAGCACCGCACGCTCAATCAAAATATTGCAGACCAATTTGTCTAAGCTCTTTAATATTGAAGATTTTAGAGAGTTTTGGGAAGGATTGGATGAACAGTGCTTTGGGTTCTACTCTGATCTCAAAATTACATTTTTAAGCACTGATGGAGTGTCAACAACAGTTCCCCTCAGACGATTGAAGCTGGATGTCTATTTGCTGTTAGTCGCACTTATAAATCAGCTACTAAGATCTCGGGTATGATATTCGTCTTTCGATAGAAGGAATAATTGAGCAAATAACAAGGGCACTGCTCAGAGCGGTGTGCTGTTACCCCTACTTTGAAATATGACAGCTATTGAGCTCCTGCGCGAAATTGATCAAACTGAATGTGAGCTGATACCTTATGCAGATGATATCGCTATCACCGGTTAAATCACTCCTTACGTACTCTCTCGCAATGATGCCAGATGTTGCCCAGTATTTCAATATCAAAAAGTAAAGATGATTCGACCTCAAATTCGTGCTCAATAGGCATCGAATATTGCAACAATTAACCAGTCTTCATGCTAGAAACCTTTGTACCCTTATCTCTAGTAACTCCTAGCATCAAATATTCTGACGCAATGAAACCAAACGCACACGATTCTGTTGAAAAAGCTGCTCAATAAACTCTAATTAAGAACTTTTATCTATTTTGTCAACGCTGTCAGACAATAAAAACCGATTTATGACGAAAATGAGTAACATTATGCAAGAACAAGCGGTGGCTCGTGTGTTTAAGACTCGGGAAGCAGATATATTTTAGCATATTTTTCCAGAATAAACAAGCAGGTATTTCAGAGCAGCAGACATATTAAAAGTTAGATTCGATTTCCAATTGTTTGATTCAGTGACTTTTCTACTCACTATTATCACCAACAATCTTAATAATGTTTAAACGATCCAATACATATCAGAGTAGAAAGAATTTTTTTTTTAAAACTAAAAAGTCAAATCAGTGGTCCTGGTCACCACAAATCTATAAAATACCTATTTTTCTTCAAATAGTTTAATTGAAAAATCTACCACAGCAGATTTTCTATGTTGAAATTGCATCAATTTCCAAGACAAAATGAATTAAACCTTCGGCGTCTAACCTAAAAATAATTCCTCACCCATACGAGGTGGGGTTAGATTTACCGCATGGGACAATGGATCTATTCTGGGTATATATTAAATAGATCGTGCTCAAATATTTTTTTAATTCTATAGATTAACAATTTAATAATAAAAGAACAAAAATTTACCGTTATGAAGCATTTGTTTAAAAAAGACAAAACTTTCATACCTCTTCCATAAAATCAGTTTCGGGGTTAAAGTAACCTCATGTTGTATGCCGAACGTTAATATGCTTGTACTATTTATGTGAAAAAACAACTATCTTTCTTAATCATTCGAATACTAACTTAAGCACTGGAAGTACAAACAAGCAAACAGACAAATCAAAAGAATTTCAATCTACAGCAAAAATTAAACTCTAGAGCTCAGTAATAAATACATTACAGAAACGAAACATACAAATAACATCCTATGCTAAACAATGAACCTGTTACATTAAATCAGCTCCACGTTCTGTAACAGAAACCGAATAGAGAACGCTGCAAATCGTGCTGCGTTCGTTCACAAATATTTCGGGACCATTTAGCGGGAGAATAAACAAGGAGTTTTTTTATTTTCTCTACCCGGGAAGACGTGGTGAGCTGAGCAGCGTTCGCGTTGCTATTTGGGAACATTCATTGCAAAGTATTTACGACCATCAATTGTGTTATGCTTGCTATGGGATGTATGCATACATCGTGGTACGTGCATTGATGCAAGATCACTTTAGTATTCTGTGTAGCATATTTCAATACACTGCAATGAGCTGAGCGTTCTGGCTTATAATGGCACGAGATGCTTGAGGCTTTGACACTTTGTCTGTTAGAAAATAGAACTATCTCGTGTATCAGATGAATACTGTTTTGTAATTTTTTTATTGATGGACGTTAAGTTGCATAAAATCAATTGATTTGTTTTGAATTTCAATATGTATTGTCAAGTTGTTTTCTTGTGTAGGGAATATTTAGCAAGGGAAGCACTGCTTCCTTAGCGTACGACGAGCTGACCCTGGCAAAAATTACTTAAAAATCAAAATTTTTTACTACGGTTTCTTATTAACAGCAAATAAATTCATTCAAGATCGGCGATTGACACAAATGACATTGTACAGTATAAACCAGAAGTAGCCTGCTTTATATCAATTTATGACATTATTGTGTTTCTCATCTCGAAAGGAAAAAAGATAAACTTGACATCCCAAAAGTAGTTCAATATGAAAAGAACGCGAAACAAACGCTAGTGGGACTCAACTCATCACCGCTAGGGGCAAAGAACTGTTACAAACATTGCAAACGTACGGATTGAGGTATATTACGGCAGGCTAGTCAACTTTACGAAATTCCGGACTTCATAGACGTAACCTCGAAGGGAATACCTTCCCGTTCCGCGAAATCAGAAGCAGTTTTCGATTTGTTCTCAAATCGCTCTTTTGTCATCATTATCCTGGACATAATACCCCAATTTGCTATCTGTAAGCGTACATAATGGAAAATACCAACTACAGTGCTTTCAGACGATACCCCACCAACTCAATATTTCTAAAAACTCCTCTGAAGAAGATGCAGCTAGTCTTTTCAATTCAATTTTTCCGCATTTGGCACTGCAACACCTAAAACTGAAAATTACACTTCGTGCCTCAAAAAATTTCTTCATTAATTAAAATCCGAGCACAGGGAAAAAAGACTGGCACAAAGTTATTGGCAACTGAACAGGTCACCCCAAAAAACAAAAGCGTGACTCAACAAAGCTTCTAAAGAGTTCAAGCTGACACTTGCAAGAATAAACAAGCTGAAATTTGACTTATTTTTATTCTTATTTTAACTTATATTATTCGCTACGATAAGTTCTACTTAGAACTGACAATGAAAGAGACGGGAAGCTCTACTAAGAACTGACAATGAAAGAGACGATGGAGTGACGCAGAGGCAATGGAGTCACGCACCTTCACAGTTCACTTAAAAAGGTTTCTACACCTTTAACCACGGCAATATGCAGTTTCTTATATGATAGCAATGCTCATGATGCAAAACCCATCAAAAATTTTGCCGATGAGAGGGAAAATACTGTCATCTAGGAACTTTGCTTTGAAAAATCTCCGAGAGTTGATCTTATCGCCCATACTAAGCTCAAACAGTTGCCACCAAATCTATTATCTTGGCTTTCTAACCTAATCTTAACCTAAGCGAATATTTTCCTAAAGTGTGGAAAATTGGCGAGGTCAGAATGGTCCACAAGTCCAGTAAAGATTCCACAGACCTATTAGTCTTCTATCTTACGTCTCTAAAAGTTTCGAATTGCGAGACGAATTCCAGAACATCAATTCGGGTTTCTAAGAAGTAACAGTGCCAATCAATAGGTTCATGGAACTGTAACAGATAATAAAATCGCATTCAAAGATAAGAAGTATTGTTCAGCAGTCTTTTTAGACGTTACTCAAGCCTTTGACAAAGTTTGGCAGGAAAGACTGATCTTAAAAATCAAAACATGGCATCCGAACATTTTCCATGAAATACTCTCCTACTACCTAACTGACCGACACATTTCAGGTTAGATACAAAAGCTATTCTACTTCTGAACTTCGAGTACATGCTGGTGTACCTCAAGAACCTCTACTCTACACAATCTTCACATTTAATCTCACAATGAGTGACAAAATAACTACAGCTACCTTTGCGCGCAACGTTGGTATTCTATGTACTGATCCAGATCCAATTGTGGTATGCCGAACACTTCTAGCCCATATCTATCTTCTACAAAAATGACTAGCAACATTAAGAAACAAAATGAACGAAACCTAATACATCCACGTTACTTTCACATTGCTTAAACTAACTTGTCTTCAAGTGTATCTCAATAATGTGCCAATGCCTCAAACTAACAAAGTAAATACCTAGGAATGTTAATTGACAAGAGGTTCACCTGGGAATTGACAAGAGGTTCACCAAATTGAAGCTAAAAATCGGCAGTGGAAGCTCAAGTTCATCAGTTTCTAGTGAAAACTTTTTCCCGACTCTAAAGTGTCTTAAAGCCCATGTGGACCTCTAGATTAGAGCTCTAGGTGTAAATCACTCATCAAACATTAGTATCTATTTATTCAATCAAACAAGGTAACAAAAACAATAACAAATCTAAAACCGTTTTCCTTAAGCTAAATTACAATTACATTTCTAAAAGTCAGCAGACTTTTTTGTCTGGTTGTTAATTCAATATGGAAGTTATGAGGAAAGTAAAATAATTTGACTTTAGAATTTAAAGCAGTATATATTTATTTTTTTGAATTAAGGTTTAGAGATAGAAGAGGAATAGTAGTCCGAAAGATTATTAAATATTTTGCAGCATCTATTTATTGGCTCTCTGTCTCCATAGATAGTGTGATGTTAATGTTCATTGAGAAGACGTGTGTGCCTAGTTTGTCTTACAGGATTATTGAAAGTAATTTTATTACGAAGATATTCTACGTTTGTCAAACCCCTAACGAAGACAAAGCATGAGGATAATACTGTTCTCCTTGAAGAAAGTGTCACCAGATTTAAGAGATTAAGTATGTGACCATAAGCTGGAAGACTATCGAAATCATGTGGATTATAGAGATCTCTCAAGGCAAAAAGTACGAACTGCTTTTGAACAGATTTCAGTTCATTGCTATGAATATCAAAAAAAGGATTCCGGAGGATGCAAGCGTATTCAACTAGAGAGCGAACTAAAGACATAAACAGAGACCTTGTAACCCATACGTTCTTAAATTCTTTAGCACGTCTTTCAATGAATCCTAGTTGCTTGCTAGCTCTTGCAAGAAATCTCTCATACTGAAAATTGAAACGCAGCTGTTTATCCAGGACGACACTAAGATACACGACACAGTCAACATTTTTCAGGAGCTGATTATATATAATCAAAATTAAGAGTAGAGGTCTTGCGGTCAACGTTAAGAGTAAGTTTATTCTGCTCACTCCATTGCACCCGTGACTGAAGTTTCAGCTGAAGAAAATTTGTATCTGATTCTGACTGAATAGGGTGATATATTTTCAGATCATCTGCATAAAAAAGGTGCAGAAACAAAAACATTGAACAGAAGCGGCCCTAGGTGCCTGCCTTGAGATGCTCCAGATAAGCCGGTAATTTTTTTGGAAAACTTAACACGTTGCGTTCGATGTCAAAGATAACAATTCAAAATGCCATGGCCAACGCGGTCAAAAGCTTTACTGAAGTCAGTGTATATAGTATCGACTTGACGCCCTTTTTTCATATTACAAAGCACATTCGAGACTGTTATCATTAGGTTGGAGGTAGTAGACCGGCTTTTTCTGAAACCACTTTGTTGCTCGTTTAGGAGAGGATCAATAACGATCGTACGTTTGTCACAAACAATTTTTTCAAACATCAAGAGAAACTAAACAAGAATACTAAGAACTATCACCGGAGCGTTGTGTAATGCTAGCCTTCACAAAGACCTGCGGGTCTTGATGATTGTAGAAAAGACCAAGAACTGCAGCGAAAAATATATTGCAGCCCCAGCTCATCATTCCAACAATTTTTCCAAAAGAATACTAACCCATCGTAAATGTCAGCGATAGAAAAGAACTAACCCATTAGAACTTCCATATCTAACGTATATAAAAAAAATCAAACAATGTGCCTTGTCAAATTCATTCACATTATGAATATAGTAGCTCTAGAACACTGATCTGAACTTTCCTCTCTCTCTCTCTCATTTGATCTCATTAATCGAATTTGCGTCCAAAATGTGCACGTCGTAAACTGCGAGGGGTGTCCATAAATTTGTTATAGTATGCAAGATTCGCCAATTGACTGAAGCTTCCTGTACGAAGATAACAGTTAAACAAGTTTCTTAAAAACCAGTAAAACTAAGATGTGAACGTTGGCTAATAGAGCGCTGGTATTATTTGATCAGCCTTAAGCCAACACAATACGAACAAATACAGCCATGTGCATATCACAGGGTTCGAACCCACGTGTAGTGATCAGGATCGTTATCTTGGACTGGCGCCTTAGCAAGCAGAGCTACTGACCCTAAGCGAAATTGGTAACATTAGGACGTTTGGGATAGAAACTATAGCTGCGATTGAACATTCTTCACTCTGAAAACAAACAAAAAATTTTAAAAATGAAGTATTTGGAAACTTTAGATGAAAAGAAAAAAATCACTGCTGTTGGTTGCATAGGTGCATGGCGAGCCATAACCTTTTTAAAAATTTACAATATGTAAGTTTGAAGGATTTTCGTTTTCTCTAGGTAATCCTCGTAGCTGAAAAAATACAGTATATTGCGAATTGTATGCACACATTCATAGTTACCAATTTGTAAAAAGCCATCGAGAAATTGCGAAATTTCGCCAGAAAGCTAAGATACCGCAAAATATATTGAGAAGTGTTAATAGAAAAACAGCATACAATAACATTTCTAATTTTAAAAATTAAAAAATATAGAGATCATTTCTGCTTTATAATGAAAAGGCTTTGTGTTATAATATCAAAACTCAGCAAATGAAAACAAAAATGCTCCTATCAAAACGCAAAAGACTTAAAATTTGAAACCAAAGTCAATTTTCCACCAATATTTAAAGTTAAAATCGAATGGCCGTAAAGAAATGTTTTGAATGAATTTCTTTTGATTTAATTTCAATTCCATGACACTAAATATCTTTTTTTAACATTTATTTTGCAACTATATCGTTTTACTTTTTATTGTCTGTTTTTGCATGAATCTAATGCATACAGGCATACGATATTGACTTATATTTCATTAAAATATTCACGATCTCTGATTTAGGTTCAGTTCGGCTTTGTTTCTAAAACACACCACCTACACAAGTTGAAATATAATCAAAAACATATTCGGATATTGAAGGCAACAAATTTAAATAAATACCATTTACAACAAACCTGCTATTAGTTGTATCTAAACACGTCTGATTTATTTAATTCGAAAATAGCTCAAGCGAATACTAGATTGCTTTCAGCAGACAATTTTATTTTATGTTGCATATTTTCATGCTGTTAATGAAATTTAAAGATATTATTGTGAAGAAATATCTAGTTTCACTTGAAATGAACGAATTTATGTAATCAAAAGAAACATGTGTAATTTTAGAGCATTCATGAAAATTCGACAACGAAATCATACTATCTTACCGACATCGATACGTGCTCGGAGTGAAAAAAAAACGAAGAAGAATACAAAACTATATCTAATGTTGCATAATACAAAAGATTCGAATGAGTGCAATGAATTTCGGTGAACATGGTTGAAAGTAAAACTTCAATAAAATCTTACTGAAATCAGCATAAAAGTTGCATTTTAACAAGCTATCCACAGTGTGAGAAATATGTACCATATATACATGCTATCTGCATTAACATGTGTGCTGTGTTACTGGCTAGAAACATTTTGCATATTTGTTAACTCTTTGGCTTTGGTGCATGGATTAAGTTGCTGACAACGTCGATGCCATGAATGTTTTTTGCTCACCACACTATCGAATAGCAATATTTTTCGCTTCAACTGCGGTGAAAGTGAAATGCAGATAATGTTAATTTGCAAGTAACAGTGCATATAAGACAATTTCGTAGATGCGTTTGAATAATGCATTAGCTGGTTGCTTGGTGCCTTTCAGAAAGTCTTCATTGCTGGAAAACATGACACAAGTAATTAGTTACTTGCAAGTCAAAAGCATAGACATTTGCTCATCTCTTATTTTTTAAATTAATACGCCTGTCGAAGTGAATAAAAGTTCATTTTTGAATTTTTTGAAAACCATGATAGTTTTTCATCTCTGAATCAAACTAAATTAGAGTTTCAGACACCAACTATGCGCCCAAAAATAGATTTGGGAAATATTTCTTTAGTATTCAACCACATGACAATGCGGCTTCTCTCTGTCATACCATCATTTTATTTTGACGTTTTTATATGTTTTTGCTTAGTTTAATAGATCTCTATCAATTACATTGCTTGTTTTGATTTTTATAATACTACGCTTAGGGAATCAGGACACTTCGTGCCAGGATCCTTTGGCCACAGCAGTATTGAACGGGGTTACGCAGGAGGCACTGACTACCTGGTTCCCACTCTGTGCTTTGAGCGGGGATATCGAGCGACTGTGGGAGATGGGCAGGAATGGAATCGACAAATGTGTACTGCAGCTCTTAGCATCTACACTGACGGCTCGAAGGCAGCTGCAGGAGTGAGTGCTGCAGTATATTCTGCAGATGCAGCTATGGAAGCAACTTTCAGGCTTCCGAATCACAGTAGTATTTTCCAGACAGAGGTGTTTTCGATACGTAAAGCCGCAGATCTGATACATGCCAAGGATACTACTAGTGAAGTAGGCTGCTGAAACCTCGCCTAAAGGCAGCTATACAAAGAGCAGGTGACCTCTCGAAAAACCAACATGGATTCTGCAGTGGCCACTCAACAATAAGTGCAATCTACGAAGTAATTAGCGCAGTAGATCGCGCAGAGGCCGCTTGTCATCGGGCTAGACCCATAGTGTTTTTGGTAACGCTGGACGTTCGTAACGCTTTTAACTCGGCGAGATGGACAGACATACTGGATTCTCTTCAGCGACATTTTCAAATAGAGGAATACCTGCTGGCAATGGTACAGGATTACCTGAAAGATCGCCATTTGATCTATGAAACGAATCAGGGAACTGTACGCAAAACCATTACAGCTGGGACAGCACAAGGATCCATTCTCGGGCCAGACCTATGGAATGTTGCGTATGGTGGTTTCTTACGCCTCGAAATGCCGGAAGACGTGCTCATGGTGGGCTATGCTGATGATGTAGCCGCTGTCATCACGTCTAAAAATCCTCACCTCGCCCAACTCAAACTCAATATAGTAATGAGAAGGGTTGAAGCCTGGATCGAAAACCATGGTCTCCAGCTGGCGATTGCAAAAACTGAGATTGTCATGCTGACCAAAAGAAGGATACCAACCATTATACCCATGACGGTTGGCTCCGAAGTACTTGAGACCAGAAAATCGGCTAAGTATCTGGGGCTGATGTTGGACTCGAAGCTGGCTTATGGAGAGCACATCCGAAAAGTATGCGATAGGGCGCTACTGTCTGTTATCTCGCTTGGGAGTCTCATGGCAAACGTTCGCGGTCCTAGTCCGAGTAAACGTAAGCTCCTTATGACAGTGGCTCATTCAATGCTACTGTATGGTGCGGAGATATGGGCCACTGCGTTAAGGTTTGAAAAGTATCGAGCTAGGATGGTGAGCGTTCAGCGTAGGGGAGCGCTGCGAATTGCAAGCAGCTACAGAACAGTTTCAGAAAACGCCGTGTTAGTGATAGCGGGAGTAATCCCAATTGATCTATTGGCGAACGAACGCAGGGAAGTGTTCCTGAATAGAGCAGAAGTAGGAAGAGAAATCTTGGTTGCTCAAGCACGAGCGCGAACGCTTGAGCTTTAGGAGGAGCGCTGGGCTACGAGCTCGAAGAGAGCATGGACGATTGGTCTAATTCGTGCCTTAAAACCTTGGCTTAATCGCGACCACGGTGAAATAAACTTCTACCTGTGCCAGTTCCTATCGGGCCACGGCTACTTCAGGATATACCTTCAAAGAATGGGGAAAGTCAGGACGGAGTTCTGTAAGTACTGTGCTAAGGAAAGTGATGACGCTTTGCATACCTTTTTCCACTGCGCCCGCTTTGGAAGAGAGCGACACATGCTTTTCTCTGCCATTGGCCCTGTGACGCCGGAGTCAATCGTGGAGATGATGCTACAGTCAGAAGATGCCTGGTCAGCTGTGTCAGCATATGTGGAACGGGTATTGCGTTTGAAAAAACAGGAAGGATGTCTCATAGACTCCTGAAAGCCTGACAGAACGGAAGTAAGCCAATGGGACACCTGGTGGGTGGAAGTAGCACGGCCGAGTTGAATTAATGCGAAAGCGGTTCCGACTCGGACCTCCGTGGTCGGCGGGTGACGTTTTTTAGTGAGTAAGAATCTCACATAATCTTGTATCGTTAGCAGGATACCTATTGAAGGTTTTTGACATCCGCTCCCCTCCCCAAAAATAAAAAATAAAACTAGTGAAGTATTAAACATCTTTACGGACAGTCAAGCGACGGTAAAAGCACTGATGTCTCACACATACAAATCGAAGTGTGTATTCGATTGCATTCAGGCCCTGAACAGACTGGGTAACAGCAGAAGAGTCAGAATCTTCTGGGTTCCCGGTCATAAGGGTATTGATGGAAATGAGAAGGCAGATGCGTTAGCCAAGTATGGGGCTAGTCTTCCCCTTTTGGGAGCGGTTAACATTCTTACTCCTATCCAGACGATTAAGTTCTCAATCGACTCCAAAATGATGCAGGGTGCGACGCGCAGATGGGGTGCAACTCAGACCTGCAGAGTAACCAAAATCATGTGGGGGTCATACAATCTCTCATCGACCAAGTAACTCCTCGAGTTAACGCGGATCGACTGCAAAAGACTCTTTGGTATCATTACTGGTCATTGTCTTGTAGCAGCACACGAGCGACACCTGGAGAAGGTATCAAGAGCCGGGGGTCTCAGAAACTATCCAGTATCTCCTGTGTCACTGCCCGGCACTGGGGAAAACCAGACTGCGATACTTTGGTGAGCCCTGGCTGGTGGATCTCTCGCACGTGGCAGAGCAAAAGCTGAAGGATATCCTTCAGTTCGCGAAAAAGTCCGGGGCCTTTGATGACCGCTTGGACTGAATTCCTTTCTCGAGGTCCATTTATCTGGTATCACTACGGACCGGGAGGTCTATGTGTGGCCATGTGCCAGCCAGTACAACCTAACCTAACACTACGAATACTCCATGAATAATATAATTTTTCAAAAATGTAATCCAAAATTTGTTTAGCAACAATCTTGAAACTACAAACTACGAAATTCAAAACTAATACAAATCGTGGCAAATTATTATTTTTTGCAAGCGTATAAAATCAACAGCCTACACGTTTTCGCTTTCAATCAAATTCTACCAATCATCAAAATAATAACACAGTAATCCAGCAAAATTGAATATTCATGATGCGGTCATTTTCGCGTTTAAAGTTTCGGTTCGATGATTTTAAACCAGTTTTGCATTGTTTTCGCTTGTGGTAGAGATAGTTGCTATTTATGAGTTTTACTCCATGGTACTATTATTTCTAAAGTTAAACGCATTACATGAATTTCTACTCGTATCAACTCTCGACTATTGCAAGGTTAGAAGCGTTATTAAAATTCATTTGAAAGTATTGTTACTTTTAGACAGAGTACTGCATTCCAACTCTCTGCTTTAATATTCAAACATAAACATTTTCTTTCATTTCATGAATTCATCTTATCCACCATGGTCAAATCCAATACCTGTCGTCAACATACAGCTTCACGACTTCTGGTTAACAACCCATGAAATACTCAACGCTATACATCTTAGTACTTCAAATCACCATCGCTTCTCAACATTAACCACAAAAATCTCACAGATCAAAACTATTCCATAATGCACTGACTGTAACCTTCGAATTCTAGTTTTTAATTTCGCAATGCAATTAAAAGATTTTTTCCAATGCAGACTCGACACCTTGAGTCATTCTGTCTATAACTCCGACTGTATGGGGGAAAAAATCGAAATCGAAAGCCAGAAGCTATTAAACCTGATTTTTCAACATTGAATTAGAAGAACAAATGTTTTTCTTGAATGTATTCGTCTTTCGTTTGGTTCTTTTCTGAATGATTTCAAATGGATATTTTTATTTGTGCGAAGTGTAATTTCAGCATTTGCTTTCATCTTTCCGCTTAAATTACCAAAATTTTAAAATCGAAAATTCAGTTTGCTTAAAATGGCCTCACGATAATTATATACGGTGTGATTGGTGGAGGCTAACAGTCACATTTGAAAAAGAGTGATTGATACCTCTCGCGTGTCAAAAATTGATACCTTATCCAATTGTAGGCTAGCGCTATTTTTTTGATAATAATACAGGCTTCAATATTTGGCTCGATGGTCAGTCTAAGGCTTTTGAGGCAAAATGCAACTGAAATTAAAAATAGAATCTTATGTAGAGGATTCAGTGATGGAAATATATTTGTATAAGCGGTGAATAACCTTCTGACTAACCATCGACTCGCTTAAATTTTGTCTTCAGCGATTGTTGTGTTTTACGAGTGAACCTGCAAATTTGATGATTCTATGTTTCAGGCTTTTCCAATTATCTTCGATGCTGCGAAAATTCACGCAATTCCAATAGTTATTTTAAATGTGACATAAACTGATTGACCTTTGACATTTCATTTGCGCACACGATTTCGTAATGGACTTTTCACATTTTATTTCTCACCTCACAATAAACACACTTTAGCTAAAAAAAAAACCTGCACTTTTATTTGTTTTGCCAGAATGGCCGCTTTTGCTCCAAACTAACCAGGCTATTTGTAGGCTCCAACTTGCCCATGGGCTTCCCGTCGCATTATTATGTTCGCAGGACACATAAATGACTGATTACACTGATCAGCAGTGGTCATGCCACACGAACTCTGATGGGTGATCGAGTTTTGAATACTTACCCTCATTACAAAAACGCACTTATTTTTGTTTTGCTATTTCCATGATATAGACGACTGGGCCTAGAGACTTTAATAAAACTCCATAAGACTCCAATACAACTCAATAAGACTTCAATAAAAGGCATAAATCCAAAGAGAAAACACAGAGTTCAATACCCTAATTTATATTCAGCAATAAGACCTGTTCCTCAAGACGACAACTTACCTATACCAGTTCCATCTATATCGTTTAAGGTTGACAATTCACAACCCTCCACTTCAAGCCAATTGAAGAAGTGATGCTAAAACCAAAGATAGCATTTTCGTAGGACCTCAAATCAAGGAATTCATAAAAGAAAAATTGAACGCTTTAGAAAAATCAGCTTGGCATTGCTTTAAGAACATGGCTGCCAATGGTTTTGGTAACCATAAAAGTAAGAGCCATAGAGAATTGACTTACGAGCTTTGACTGACATATGAAGCTTTGGGTAACAATATGTCGCTTAAAATTCAATTTCTAAAATCACATTCGGATTTTTCCCCTGAGAATTTGGGGACTGTAGGTGATGCGCATTGACAAAGGTTCCACCAGGACATTTCAAAGATGGAGAAGCGTTATCAGGGTAAATAGAGTCCAACGATATTGGCTGACTACTTCTGGACGATCAAAAGATACCAACCGGAAGCCAAATATTCCAAATAATCATAGACCTTGAATCTACAAACTACATTATTCACATATTTCTGGAGAACTATTTAATATTTTGGGACATCAGTGGTGAAATTGGTGTATAAAACAGGTTTATGGGAAATCTATTTAATTTTAAAACATCTTTAAGTTGTTACTTATATCTTGCAGTAGCATGTGCCCCTATTATTTGTCAAGTATCAGCATGTATACAAATCGATGGCAAAACTAGTAAGATCATCAACGCAATCTATGAAGTTATCAACCTGATGGTTTGTCAAATTTTTCATCACACACAGCACATTAACCATAAGATTATCTACGTCACATCATCCGACCCATTTGTGAAAACGGCGTCATTTGTGTAAAACGTCGGTATCTTTTTTCTTTAAAGAACTGCAAGAGGTTCCATGTTCAATCCGATCTGCGACTGCTATTAACAACGCTTTGATTGCGATCAGGAACTTTCGTACCCTGTGGGTTTCTTCAGTAAATGGTGAAAACCTTTAAATTAGTGAAACACTTATAGCTAACACTTATAACACTTATCGCTTTGAATATAAAAAATACTTGTCAACCATTAACAGTCTTAGCTCCTTTCTTTCATATTTAATACATATTTTCGAACTTTCATCATCATACAACCGGGGTCAGGTCCTGGCTTCATTCAACCAATTGTTCCATCGGTCCCAATCGCGAACCGATATCATCTAATTAGGAGCCCCTAAGCTCCGAGCGTCCTGGTTGACGCTATCCTTTCAGTACAAGCAAGATCTCCCACGCTGTCTTCTGCCGTGAAATCTGCCGCAAACGGTTTCTGAGCAGAATCCTCTTCGCTCATATGAGCTTGGTGCCTTGCCAACCACAGTCTTTCGAGTTCTATCTTTCTAATTATATCTAGGTAGATAGCGTTCAACTCATCGTTTTAGCGTCTGCGGAATCGTTCTTCTTCACACATGGGGCCAACAATTCTCCGCAATACTTTGCACTCGAACACGACTAAGAGGTCAGAGTGCCTTTTGCTGAGCACTCAAGTCTCGTATACATACATGAGTACTGCAAGATCATGGTCTTGTACAGCAGAATCTTTGATATCCGGGTGAGATCTCGGGATTTGAAAAGCCTTGAAAGACTCTTGTAGGCTTTGTTGGATTTGGGCAGCCGCCCGTGTATTTCTTCCTCCATATTGTTATCGGTTACAACAATTAACCCAAGGTAGTTGCAGGATTCCGATGCAGATGGTTTGACCGACTCTATGTGTTTTTACTGCAGATTCTATCACCATGCACTTCGTCTTTCCTTCATTTATGTGCAGCTCCAGTTTTTGTACCACTCGGTCGATCTGGATGAAGGATTGTCCTACAGCTAGTTCTAAACTTCCAATTTTGTCTATATAATCTGCAGAAGCCATTATCTGGTAGGACTTGGTGGTGATAGTCTCTCTCGTTGATGTGCTAGAGTCACGGATTGCTTTCTCCAACGCCAGGCTGAAGAGGAGGCAGGCCAGACCATCCACTTGTTGGAGCCCATTGAAGTTGTTGAACGGTCTGGATAGCAATCCGGCTATTTTAACTCGGTTTGTTACATTGGTCGTGGTCAACCTAAGCAATCGTGTCAGTTTGTTTGTGTTAGGTTTGCTTTCCACAAACTCGAGCACAATGAAATTGAAAACTTTTTGTAATATAAATATATTTATTGTAACTGAGATTACAGATTGGTATTTGATCAAATTCACTTATGTTAGTCCGGCGACGATTGAAAGGGGACTCCCCGAGATGTAGAGATGCACACCGGTCCATGAATCAAAAACCAGTCCCCTTGTGTAGTATTAGTGTAAGCCAAAAACCAGTTCGAATATGCCGCAGTAGTGTGACCCAACATTCCGGGCCCCATGATAACTCGCCTAGTTATCATTGACTGAGATTAGGAGATTAGGTTGTGTAAATCGCTCGGCATTTCCTCCATAAGCAACTTGTTAGGTGGATATACCGCCACGACTCGGTTCCTTGATTAACTGCATCTCTGGTGAGTTGATGTGGTGTATTTCTAGATGACTTCGTGGCTTTGGGAAACTGGATGCCAAATCCTCTCAAGACTTTATACAGTTCTACTCTGGCTATGATATCATAGGCGGCCTTAAAGTCTATAAATAGATCGTACAGTGGAATGTTGAATTCCAGACATTGTTTGGTCATGTAATGTTTCGAACTATTTGGTAGAACTTCCACGCCTGTTGCGGATCTCGCTCTCTAGCTCTTTATATTTCACAGATCAGGTACTTTTTCCAGGCTGCTTTCTTCTGTCTGTGAAGTCTCTTCTCTGTTCTTCTGAGTCTTTTATATTTCTCCTCATGAGTCCGCGTTCTATGATATTGCTGCATTGCCCGCGTAGGAGTATTCTTACGTTCAGTCGATAGTTTGCAATTATCATCAAACCAGTAGCTCCGATCTCTGCGACTACTGCCTAACATGGCCTCAGCAGTACTAGTAATATTCTTAAGGCGTGTAAACTTTTCATCTACGCCCGGTATTGTGGGCCCAGGACTTCCGCCATCGAGTCCTAATGGTAGAGCAAAGGTGTTACTGGTATTCTCATTGCGTAAAGTAGCCGCGCTGGTTCGAACCTAGTTCGCGATTGCGATGGTTCTATAGATAGCACTCTGCACTTGGAAAACAATATTTACAAGATAGTGGTGCGAGTCTAAGTTGGCACCTCGATACGTTCATACCATCATCAGGCTAAATTAGTGGCGGCAATCTATCAACACGTTTTCTATTTGATATAGATGTGGATTTATGGATATCTTTACGCGGGAATCTGTCACTCTCAATGGTCAAATTCGGCGATGCTGCTAGTTCTATAACTTGAAGTCCATTGTGCCTGAATTTCGGCTCTCAGCATATTTTGGCGTTAAAATCTCCGAAGATGAATTTTACATCATATCTTGGGCAGGTATTGTTTTTGTGGTTCACGATTCGCTTCTTTTTTGTTGCCAGCAGATTCCTCCGTAGGTCCGTGGACGTTTATGAGGCTCATGTCTGCAAATTTGACTCCCACGCGAAGAATGCGTAACCTTTCATTAGTTAAAGCCGATGACGGAAGACTTCATTTTTTGGCTGAGAAGAAAGCCTACCCCGAGCATATGGTGCTTTAGGTGGCACTGTACTATAACTCACATTCTTTCTTTTGTAAAACACCATATCCTGTCTTTTGTATTGCTGTTATGTCAGCCTTATACTGAGACAAGGCATCCGCCACCTGATGGGCAACATAACGTTACATGAGAAAATTCTCAAAATGTTAAGCCGTTTTCGTTTACGTGGTCACCGTTGTGGTATCAATCTGGTTACGAAGATTGTTATTGGATTCGAAATAAGCGCTTCGAAAAGCTTTTTCCGGGTCTCTCGCCAACTTTACTTGGAAGGAGCTAGCCTGGCAATATTAACCAATCTTTCCCAAAAGAAAAATTGGCCGCAGCCACCACGAGGAGGCTAAGATCAGACTTCCGTCAATCGAAATAATCACAGTACATGCATATATTCATATACAACATGTTATTCTCCCTATGATGGCTTGGCGTGAGAGACCTTTAATCAATTCAAAATAAACCCTTTAATGAATGCATAATAAACCAAAAGAACACTTAGGTGAACAAGTACAAATTAACACATATGGCTTTTATGCTATTGAAAAAAACTTTACCCATTGTACAATACAGCAATGTATTTTAGGAATTAATGTATTTATAACTCCAAATACCTTTAAATAGTTCACATCCCGCTTTATCTTTTTCTTTTGGAGGCAATGTATCTCCTTCCTCGGGATGGGCGATTTCTTCGGCCCAACTCACCTCACATACAAAGTTTGATATGTCGCTTAGCGCACGTGTTCCGTACTATACCGTTAGCTGTCAAAGGTTTGGATATCCATTGTTAGGACGGGCAATGGCGCTTTTCAGCTGCTCCAAAGCTTCTGTGGATTATAAAAAAATAATGGACGAAATCATTAAGCAATTTTTTTGCAAGACTATATACATACATATATAAGGAGTATGCCATGAACTGTATTGTTAGTATTGGCAGAAGCTAGCAACTGGCTCTACCATTTGATGACTTTAAATCATCTTGTGTTCTGTAAAATAAGGCAACATGCATAAATGCACGAAATAGAATATTAAAAGCTGTCAAAATAAACTATAACTCCAAAATTTCCAAAGGTTTTCCTAATATCAATTTCATTCACAAAGTTTAATGGCTCGTTTTGGTAACGAAAAAGTTATTAAATAGTTCATAAGGCGAAAACAAGATTAACTTAAATAATGCTAATGAACAAAAATCAAACCCGGAATCTATCACCTATTTCCTAACCCACACCCATTCAACTAATTGCAGCTTCCTTGTTCAATCACCTGCACATTCGAAATACCTGTGTACGAAACAAGAAACTTGCTTCTGAAACGCAAGAAGTAGCCTTCGTTTTTCAACTATCAGCACTCTTCTCCTCGGTGTTTGTACATGTGAATGTAATGTATAAATTCGACAGCGCCATTGTTAGGTACATAAAAGCTTCCAAGGTCGGATATCAAATTAAATTTTGTTCCATTGCTTTTATTCTTCAGCGCTAGCGTACAATGTACTCGCATAAATGTATTAGCTGAAGCCCGTTTACTTTCTATTTCAAAACCATAAGCTCGTATGAATACATAGGTGCAAGTATTGAATGTATGCGTACCCGTAACGGCACTGGCTGTATCCATAATAACACTGTTTGCAGCATATTAAAATACCAAACGAATTGTTTAAGCACAAAACTACCCGGTTGCGTGGTATCGTGTTTGGTAAACTGTCTGAAATGAGATTTAAATTGAAATGGCATGGAATGAAGCTGTAGGTGTTGAGTGTAATGCAAACTGGAGCAACTTTTTTGTAAAATGATTTGATAGATTCAGCGCAGGCTCGTTAGCTATGATAATAATAGTGTCTTAAAATGGGTATGCAGAGTAACAAGTTTTGTATTGAACAATATTTGTATTGAATTTCCATTCTTGAGTTTAACTCTTCCTCTGCAATAAATGCAAGATAAAAGCAAAAGCAGTTACTATTTGTGTTGTTTTTTTAAATAAAGTTCGCTCTTAGACTAACCTAACTAATGTTCAATCTTAATATATGTATGTGTATTTTAAAGCCTATAAATTTGCGTTAATCTCGGATTCTACGCTAAAACATGAGCTGAGCGGGCTCCAAAGTTTATTTCGCCGGCCATAAAGCCATGCTTACTGACGGACAACTCTTCTGAAAGCTAGCAGAAATTATCTTTTATCTCTACATAAAATTAAATTTTTATACTTCGATTTAAAAATGAACAATTAGCGGAAAACCGATAGCTTTAACAGTTTGTGCAGTATACGAGTATTCTGATTCGGCTGAAATATATTGATGTGTTGGCTGCTTGATGCGATAGATCTTTGATATAGAAGACATATTTTTTGTAGTCCGGCCAGAAAAATTTGAAAAGAAGGAAGGTGTATAATAGAGGTGGTGGTAGCCACATTGATACTAAACAGCCAACTGTAGTAGAACATAACAGATGCATTAAGAGCACGACATACGCTATCAACTTCGCAAGCGTAAAAATATCCTGTGAACAATAATAGGGAACATTCTGTGTCAAAAAAGCATGGCCACTATTCATATGCTGCGGGCGAATATCAACAAAAGACGACAAGGAGCAAACCATTGAGCGCATGATAACAAACTATGCTAAAATCACATTTTAATTAGTGGCACAGCACCAGTAGTCTTGACTTAATCTGAGTTTACTCCCCGGGTTTGCTCCATTTGCATTCAGATCGATATTTTCTGAATTTTTTAGCATCATAGCCTACAATAACACTGCTTCGAAGGCATGATTTCGTTTGGTGTCCCTTTTCAATAATCATAGTCTTGGGCTAGCAACCTTGCCATCGCAAATACTGGTAATGAACCTACTCGTTGGAACTTCCAACAGAAGTGAGGCTCTAGGTATAATAATGGAGCACTCTCCGCATTTGTTCACGAGGTGGATAGCTGTTTAGGAATGCCCACTATCAGACCACACATAAATAATGAAAATAAAATCACATTAGGTGGATTACAGCACAAAGAAGCAACCCCTTAATTAAACAAGAAACTAACTGATTGGGATAAATTTCGGTCAGCTTCGTACACCGAACTGGATCCCGTTCTGGTGCTCACCAATCTACATGAGCCGAATAAGAACTCTCTAGCTGCTGCATTCAACAATGCAATGCAACAAGGTCTATAGGGAAGTTAAAGCCTCAGTGGAGGAGTAATGAGATGACAACTTTTCGAAGTGAATGCAAAAAGGAATTTAATTTTATTAAAACCGCCAACAACTTGTCTAACAGCAAAGTCACATTAAAGCTTGTCAAAATGATGTGCGTAAAGCAAAAAGATATCTATGGAAATCTTTGTGCGCAAATATCGAAAGTATCAATAAAGACAGATGTCTCTGGATACTTCTAACTATAAATCCTATTTTTGAGGTTGAATTAAATGTAGCTGCGAGAGGCTTAGGGTTTTTATTGAAACATCTCCAATGAAACAAAGCAGAAACATCTCCAGCTTTACAAGATCGGTCTCTATCATTTCTAGCGTATACATAAGATCAGCCGTTCATTCTTTTGGCTCATTTAAATCACTAAGCCCAAATGGTATCCCAGCTAACATTTAACGAACATTAAACGGCATTATGTCTTGGCTTATAGCTGTATATAATGCCTCGTAAACTCCTATCAGCTGGCAGGAAACGCATCACATCCCAAAAGTAGGGAAAGCACACACGCCAAACGAAAGGACTACGAACCAATTTGTTTTAGTTCCTTTGTATGGAAGATTTTAGTAGAGAGCAATGGATAACCAGCTCCATAGACTCTACTCTGATCTCGGAATCACAACATACTAAGGCGAGAGAAAAACACACTCTAGTAAGACATGCTGAAACATCACCTGCTTGTAAGAAGCACATGCTAGCTGTGTTTCAGGGCATCTAGGGTATGTCTTACAAATTGAGATTGTGAATGCTCTTCAAAATCAGTATGCCAATCCACAACCAATTGAATAAGTCAGCTACTTAGAATTTGCATATTATATTCGTCACTGAGTGGCTCAATCATCAAGCGAGTGGGAAATACGGGCACTCCTCAAGACAGTGTATGTAGATAACTGTTGTCATATCAGAGAAATTTATCTCAACCCTGTCGGGCATAATAGCTAACTCTAGCAGAATGGTTATGTTGCTCTTTACAAGGAAGTATAGGGTTTTGAGCTTCGATCTACCAAGAGTAACGTGACTTTTATAAACCTCAAAAACAAAGTAAAATATCTAGGGCGAATTTTCGACTCCAAGTATTTTTGAACTCACAAAGCATCGTGTGCTCTTTATAGCTGTAAAAAAATTATTGAAACCACTGGAAGGTTGTGACTTCGATATACAACAACATAGTGAAACCAAATCCGCTGTACGGAGCGGTAGTTTGGTGGCCAGCCATACTTAAGGCTCTTAATCAGAAGATGATATGAAAAGTGCGTAGGCCGGCAGCCTTTCTGATTCTCTACCAGCTTCATAACGATCTGCTTTTCTCTGAGCATGTGAAGTGCGCAGTGGTAGGACTGGATTGTGAGCATGTCTGTTCCAACGGAAACCGATTACAATGTGGCCCAACCACCTCTGGTTCAGGGGTCAGATCACAAGCAGAGACCAATGTGTAAAGGGAATAACTCCAGGAACAAATGTCGAAATATTTACTGATGGCGCCAAACTGAAGGACAGGGTTAGATGTAGTTTCATTTTTCCTGACCTAAATTCCGAGTTTGCCATCCACCTACCGGACCATTGAAGTGTATTTACTGCTAAAATGTTCGGAATTCTCGATATGACCAATCGAAATCTACTTGTTCTAAAATATAATTATTGATATTACCTTCCGAATTGAGTGAATCAGAACTCTTGAACAGTATAACGAATTAATAATTAGTTTTTGGTTGTAAAAATGATTTTGTGTCAATGCCAATAAAAGCTGACGCGATGTTCATTCGCTTCCGAGAAGCCCTCGCTGCGCAGAGGTAGTTGCTACGTAGATGAGGGTTCTCCAGAGGAATCTGCAAAGGTGCCGCACTGTAGACGACTTACTCACGCAGTTTGTGCATGAACTCAGAGCTCAAATCGCAATTATCAACGAATCATATCGAAGGAAAAATCCAGAGACATGGTATTTGGGGACTTCGGGCTATGCAACCTTATAAGTTGCAAAGACTCGGAAAGTTCGGGTTGATTGCCGAGGTTCCGGTGATGGATGTGTTTGGATTGAAAACCGTGTCATCAACTTCAGTTGCTATTTTTACCCAGTAAGAGAATTTCATAGAAAGATAGAAGCATTGGAAGACGCTCTCCGAGATCTTCCTGGCAAACTGGTAGTAGCTGGTGACTTCAATGCGAGAGCTTTGGAATGGGGGATGTCGACTCAAAACACAAGGAGGAGATTGATTATGGATATGGCGTCGAGGCTGAGTATGGTTGTGGTGAACAAGGGCTCAACACCAACATACCGTGGACCAGGCTTCGGTGAGTCCATTCCCGGTATTACTCTTGTTTCGGAGACGTTGTCCATTATGGCAAGGGACTGGAGAGTGATGAAGGAGTAAACAAGAAGTGACCACAACTATATTACCTTCTAGCTATCGGATGAAAGTCCAGCCCCTCAGAACTCTAGACGGAAGAATATTTTGAATTTGGATAGGAGGAAGCTCAAAGAGTCACTTGACAACAGCTTCGCTGACGAGGTTAGCGCAGGACAAGCAAGGGTAACAATGGGCTCCGGGAAAAAAGCTACGATTCTAAATTTCACTATGGGCAAATTTTAACGAGAGTGCGATCTATTGATGCCGAAAGTCACTACGGGATAAACAGGAGACTGATTCGGGAACTGAGAAGATAGCGGAAACGAAGCGAAGAGCTCTACCGTGCAGGCGTAGGGCACAGTGGTCGCTTGGACGACCAGAAGCATAGCTGCTTGCCGCGACCCACAAAAAGCAAAAAAAAAAAAAACTGAAGTGGGAATAGCTATAAAGCGGAGGAAAAAGTAAATGTGGCAAACTCTATGCAAAGAAATGGACCGGGACCCATGGGGCCAAGACTAAAAAATAGTATGCGGTAAGCTCGGCCGCATGAGTCCCAACCCATCCATGGAGGCGGATGTTCTGAGGAATATTGTAAATTCGCTGTTCCCAGCGCACGACGTGAGAGCAGAAAACGTTCGCATAGTTGGCCACAGTTCGAAGAGACACCCGTCAACATTACTACGATACTAATGAATGTCGTCACCCTGGAAAGTGGCGCGACTTGCCTTAATTGCAAACGAAAAGGGAGATCCTAACACACCATCAGCATACAGACCTCTCTGCATGCTTGATATTGCGGTGAAACTTTTAGAGAATCTGCTGAGCGGTGACCTTTTGAATAACCAACAATGATTCCGCAGTGGTCACTCAACAATAAGTGCCATCTGCGAAGTTATTAGCGCAGTAGATCGCGCTGAGGGCACTTGTCATTGCGTTAGACCCATCGTGTTTTTGGTAACGCTGGACATCCGTAACGCCTTGAACTCGGCGAGATGGATAGACATGTTAGAATCTCTTCAGCGACATTTTCAGGTAGAGTTTTACTTGCTCGCAATGGTATGAGACAACTTGAAGGGTCGCTATTTGATTTATGGAACGAATCAGGGAACTGTACGCAAAACCATTACAGCTGGAGCAGCACAACGATCTATTCTTGGGCCAGACCTGTGAAGTATTGCTTATGATGGGCTCTTGCACCTCGAAATGTTAGAAGACGTGCTTTTGACGGGTTATATCGATGATGTAGCCACTGTCATTACATCTTGAAATCCTCACCCCGCCCAACTCAAACTCAAGCAAGCAATTGGAAGGGTAGAGGGCTAGATGGAAAGCCATAGTCTCCAGCTGGCGATCGCAATAGCTAAGATTGTCATGCTGACGAAGAGGAGGATAACAACCATTATACCCATGATAGTTGGCTCTGAAGTACTTGAGACCAGAAAATCGGCTAAGTATCTTGGACTGATGTTGGACTCGAAGCTGGCTTATGCAGAGCACATCCGAAAAGTATGCGATTGGGTGCTACTGGCTGCTATTTCGCTTGGGAAACTCATGGCAAACGTTCGCGGTCCTAGTCAGTAAAGGTAAATTCCTTATGACGGTAGCTCATTCAATGCTACTGGCACATGCTTTTCTCTGCAAGTGGCCTTGTGACGCCGGAGTCAATCGTGGAGATGATGCTTCAGTCAGATGACGCCTGGTCGACTGTGTCAGCATATGTGGAGCTGGCATTGCGTTTGAAAAGAGGAAAGACGCCTCATAGACCCCTGAAAGCCTGACAGAACGGAGGTAAGCTGGTGGGACAACTGGTTGGTGGTAGTAGCACGGCCGAGCCGAAGTAATGCGAAAGCGGTTCCGGCTCGGATTTCCGTGGTCGGCGGGTTATGTTTTTAGTGAGTACGAATCTCACATAATCCAGTATCGTTTGCAGGATACCTATTAAAGGTTTTTGACATCCACTCCCCCAAAAAAATTGCTCTTTCCTAAGTGTCTGCATGGTGTGAGCAGACACTGATAAAACAATCCATTCCCTTCAGATGCGGTTGAACACCTGAGTTCATAGACATATAACAGCATGATACAAGTGCTGGTGGTAGATTTATTTTCGAGGTTCATGGAAGTATCATCATCTATGTTTGATGCCGGAACCCGAAAACCATGAAAAGGCTTGAAATCAGTTTGTTCACGTGTCTAGTTATCTTCTATTTTTTACAAGATATACATTCTCGGGCCTAAATGGCGTTTTCATTGTTCGTTGAAGGCCAGAAGAATTTGATTTTCCAGCTTACCAGTGCTAGCTATGTTGTGTTCCAAGCAAAACACCAGTTTCCTGAACGTTAAAAGAATATAAGAACGTATGGCGTCCACGGATACATGACCTTTTTCAGAAATACGATGTCATCACGGTCAACACAGTAGCAGTATAAAATTGTACCTAATAGAGAAAATTCTTTTTACAGCCCATCTCTCGTACAGAGTACAGGTTCACAATTCAAATGTATAGATTTACAGATATTCACGAACTTCCAAAGAACTGTGTGATCGGTTCATGGCTGTCCGTCATAAAAAGTATCAGTGGCAAAAAAGTAATCTGATATTCAGATTCAAATGCTTTCGAAATTAGGGAACTATTGGAACTAGAAAGAAGGTACCTCCGTGAAGTGATGGCTCTTTTTAGCGAATATTTCTTGTTTGGCACGCATGCAACACGGTTAGGTGAAAGACTTCTACCAGAGCTGCAGATGCGAAAAGAGTTAGGAAACAGTTCCTGGCTTCTTGTGCTAACGCCTGGATCTTGCTGAAAGATGGAAGCAGTATCTTGGCGTATACTTCTTCGCAAGTTTAACCGAAGTGGTGACGCTGGACTATCACGCAGCTTATCAGATTCTCGGGGTGGTCCTCCACGCAATAATTGTTGTGTTTCTTAGCAATACGGTATAACAATGAGCCTGTGTTTGCCTTAGTTAGTCTCATCCGAAGTCTGTTCATTAGTGGTAGAAGCGAGACCAAACTACCCAGCATTAAGTTGAGCAAACATGCGAAAATCACAGAATTAACAAAGCAAGGATGAATACGTCCAATTTGAAATCCCACAACAACCCTTCTCGGGTCAAGAGGTTGTAGGTGGTAGAGAGCTTCAGTCACAGATTTACAATCAACTTGAATACGAGTGGGGAGTGATTAGTTTCAAGACTCACTTCACCCCTGATTTAGCTCAGGTATCAGAGCTAAGTGAACTCGGCGCTCGGGGCAAGATCTCTTGTCCGAATATGGATTTAAACCAGGGACCCCACACAGTAGAAGTCGGTGTTCTACTCGCTACACTGTATAAGTAAAAATTGTGAAAAATCATGGGTTTGGGATTCTAATCTGATCTAAAAGAGATGCCATTTCTTCATTGTAACCTGCATTTTACGATTCAGCCATCGCAATCCCCTGTAGTTGAAATTCATAGGAATGTTTATAAGATGGTGGATAACAAGCTAAATTTATGGTCAAAAGAAATTCCCTCTTTTCGTACTCAACGACTCTAACGACACTCATTCGTTTGTCTAAAAAAAAAAACGGAAATTCGCTAATTGCTTGACAGTGATTTTCGCACCACAAATTATTTTCTCTCTAAATCACCAGGGTTTAGCACTGAACAAAGCAACCCAACATCGTTTAGAGGTAAAGTCATTATAAACATATTTTCCATCATAAAGGTTATTGATTTGTGATCACGGTTCCCTTCTTGTCTATAATCGCATAGACAACGTATATCGTCTCTAAAACTTATCAAAGCAGAGAATAATTGATACGGGAAACCGTGATCACAAATCAATAACCTTTATGAGTAAATTATTTCCATGGATATAAATCGGAGATGTTAAAATTTGTCACAACCAGCGTAAATAACAATTAATGATTTCCAACTGCAAGTGGTCACACCAGTCAAGTATGCACTGCGTGCTGGTGTCTGATGAGAATCAGTGCATGCTTTCGAAACCACTTTGTCAAATAAAATTTTCAAGATAAATAAAAATTTTTCAATTTTAATCATCCCGCAAAAACAATTTCAATATTTTCCATGTTTCTGTTCATCCATTTCTGTTGATTGGAAGCGATCTCTAACCCGACGATTCGAATTTGAATTACATGTTGTTGATTCTGCTGCCCACAGTTAGAAACTTTAAGTTAATTGACGTATTTCCCGATATTCTCGCGAAGACGCGCAAAACACTTTCATCGTGGTAATCAATGTAATTCTGAAAACACTAGTCCGCATGAACTGCTAATGCAGACCCGTCATCATTTCATTGACCGTATTATTAGACCTATGATTATAAATGTTTTTTCAGGCATCGGAATTCGATACGTGTGTCCAAGCTATTATCGAGTTAGATTTCAATAAATTTCTCCATTGATCAAAACAATAGCTGATCGGCAGTACAAATACTTTTACAAGCATTTCCACATGTCTACATATGGACACGTTTAGGTATGTGAACTTTAACGCCGTTTTGTTTGCAGATCGTATTCTTAGTGACACAAACATTCGAAGAAAGAGAAAGCGGAATTTTTTTTGATCAAATCGTAACCGTTATGATGATCTGTCCACGTTCTAATTTGCATAACCGCATTTCGGTAGGAGACAATTTCGGCCAGTAACAACAGATAAAGGTCGGATGGTCAGTGGCTGGTTGTTTTTCGTTGGAGACCGGTTTCTTAGTCATTCATGTGTATCTACCTACACCATGAAATATCTGCAACTCGGAGGAAATAACGACTCAAGTATTCAAAGAGTTTGAGATCAGATTCACAAGGGTAAAGCGGAAGTTGATTGGCGATCGTACTTAAGAACTACTTAGTAAGAAAGCTCATATTAAAGCGTAATAAACTCTTTACGACCAATGGAGATGGAATGTTGGAAAAGGTCACCTTTAGCTTTTAGAAGCTAAGAATCAATGATTTTCATGATCAAATACAATAGTCTACTGATGAATACGACTAGCAAGTTGTTCGTGTACTTTGATTCGAATAAGCTGAAAAAAGCAATTAATAAAAAAACTCATCAAAAGAATATCGTCAAAAAATCCTGAATTATGGTTGGAAACATAATTTTGAATGGATTGATAAAAAATCTTAGTTCCGCAAGCTAAAAAATACTTCATTTCAATTTTTATAGATAATTGAAAAATACTTAAACTACCAATTGCATAAGTATTCGCAAGTGTCTCAAACCAATCATGGACCAGAAAAAAAATGATCAACGTTATAAAAGAGTTTTGGAAGATTCAGCTTTAAAATGAAGAAAAACTGTTCCGAGCTACAACAGTATTTGAAACAAAGTTTCCTCCGTTTTTTTCCGTTTTTTTCGCATAAAACAAAATACATATTTATGAGCCAACTGATAGTCGAACATAATTTTCAAATTGATTTAAAATATGCAGAAGAAAAGCGAAAGTACTGCCATATTCTGATAAAAAAATATGACAAAAAAATTTATCAATTCAAATCGAATAGATTAGCATAAGAATGAAAATAAATCATGCAAATTCATTGATGAACCGTAGCATTTTGACTGTATAAGGTTGCATCGCTGGACGAGAGAAAAAGTGAAACTGTTAAAAACGTTTGTATTTTGACGGAAATTTCGATGGACTAATGGAGATTATTATACAACATAAAATGAAACTAACACTATCGGGAGGGAAAGTCACGCGACTTTATTTCGTCTTCAACATCGTTAGAAACGGCAAAAGTAGTTAGATCAGCATTGAAATATCAACTCCTGACAGCAATAGCATTTTTATATTATTATCATGTTTGTAAAATTCATTTGTTGCAACTAATTTTTATCAGCAAAGATAACTAAAGCAGTTTACTTGGTAGTAATTACAGGGCCATTTTCATTTTTTTTTGTAAAAAAGAGCTATTGCCTTATTTGTGTTTTAATAATGTTTAGTTAATCAAATATTATAAATGATAATTTGCGTCGTACGCCACCATACAAAGAGATCACTCGCGTGTAAGGGGATTTTTACAATGAAGGAGCTCACCACGCCTGAGATATCAAAGGAGAGATCTTTACTATGCGAGATTTCACTGCTGCAGAAATTACCGCTAACAAATTAGCATTAAATAATTTCTCAAGAGAAATATCAGAATGTTAACATTTTGTCCTTACTATACGCTTTGTCGATTCGTGAATGACTGGCTTATTGGCGGGTGGGCTGATAGTACTTAAGAATGGCGTAGTGACAATGGGACTTAAAGTGTTGGATCGGAGCTGGCATCTGGTTTTGAAAATTCGGTTTTAAACTGTAAAGCCGGAATTACATGCTCGCCGAGTAATGCCAAATGAAGACAAGGTGAGTGTGTAAACGGTCTCCTTGTCTAGTCTCGGCTGTGTTTTTCATGGCAAGCACGCGTGTGTAAATGGTTTGCTCGTCGGCTCTTGTTTGTTTTACGAAGGGATAATGATCCTTTTACTGCTGTGCCTGAGTGCTTATGACCGTCTCGTCCGAGTTCGAAGCCGCTGGAAGCGAAGTCGGTTTTATGCATCAAGTCAAAGGGATTCGAGAGGGTAGCATGTGCTCATTTAAATTTTCGAATTTTTCGCCGGGACTTCAAACATGTGTTTGCGTGTCCCAGATTGAAATAACTCAACGCACACCAGGCAGTTGCAATAGCCACAGCCCGTACCTCAGTCATCGTTCACTGAACTGAACAAAACAGCTCACAACTGTCGAAAGATGCAAAGTGCAATATCCTAAGTAAACAATTCACCCTATGAAAGGTGCATGGTGTATGGTCCGTGTTGTACGGTGAAATATCCTAAGTAAACAATACACCCTATGTCTTGTTGAGTCTCGTCCAATGTCTTGTTGAGTCTTGTTTACTCTTGTACCCGAGACGCTCGTTCCAATGTATAAATCGGGCATAAGGCTTCTTTCACATTATACGGTTCCGACCGTACGGCAACAAACCGTACGGTGAAAATTCGAATGAACAACATGTTCACACTATACGGTTTATGCGCGGTTTTTTTTCGTCACAAGCTCAATTTGTGATTAAATGGTGTGCTGTTTAATGCTCAAATATTTGTTTTTTATAAATATTATAATTCATGTGCAACCAGACTATGCTGTCATTATTGTAAATGATTGTATTGTATTCCATAATTATGTGCTTCAAAGAGACGGATATAGCGATGTAGATACAATGTAGATCACAGGTTTGGAAGAGTTACCACAAGACGCAACCATAAGAGGAGGACTGACTGCAAACAATATTAGAAATGTACTTTGTAATTATTTCGGTTCTAATGCCGGAAGTGTGCCATGGCAAATGGCAAAAATACAAACTGTACAAAATAAACTGTAAATTAAACACGGAAAAGGGTATTTCTACATTAATTCTATCTTTCAAGGAAATAAGTGCGAACCTATGTAAGAAAAGAAGGTAAAATTTAATTTACTTACCAAATGCATTTTTATCTATGGCATTAAGAGCCCCAAAATATGGGTGCATTTCTATGCAGACTTCATGCCAGGCATCTTTCGTTGCATTTCTGTCTTTGTAGGTGTCCAGAAATTTATCCCACAGCTCAGGTCTGGCCTCCACAAGTGTAATCAAAACTTCTGCATCTATATCTGTCATTATTCTTTTGTCACTTTACATTTTACACTTTGCTAAACTGCAACTAAATTGGCTCGAGATTGATTGACCGTACGGTTTGAAACCGTCTAATGTGAAAGCATGCACTTGGTAGCGTGCACCACTGAGTGTCCGGTCGCCGTTCGGGCACCGTGGATTGCAGTGGCAGTGTACGGCTGCTACACGGTACGGCCACGGCATTTTGCCGTAACCGTAAAATGTGAAAGAGGCTATACTCTTCTTCACACCACTAGAAAAATATCGCCGTACGGTTTTTTGCCGTACGGTCGGAACCGGATAATGTGAAAGGAGCCTAAAGCGCTGTTCTCACGTAAAATTGGTGCTATATAAGATTTCTTAAACATTATATGTTTTCATCACTTATTAGAAAATTAAAAATGAATTGATAAGTTGGCAATCCATTGGCCTTATTATTGGGCGTAGGTCCAACTCTGGCTTGTTTTATTATTTAGGGAAGTACTTCCGGCTAATTTTTTTATATACGCCAGAGCTAAAGAGTAGCGTAGGTCCAGAAAACATCTGGAACTGGAGGCTGTCTGCCTCCAACTAGATTTGCGTCTAGTGCGGAAACAATTTTTCTATGTTTCGGTTTTTCAGAATTCCCCTACAAGCAAGCTCATTTTGTTGTGCCTTGGGCGGGTCTGGCTTGCTTACATTACATTGTAGCTATTGCGTATTTTGGAGTAAGGCCACCCAATTTTTTAGTGACACATTCCAGCCGCATAAAGCTAGCAAAGCGGTCAAAGCATTTATGGCCGTTTCTAGGGCACCTTATGCCAAGGGGCATAGATCTCGGTTTTTGCATCGTTAATGGATGTTTGGACTGAGCAGACATCTTCTTCTGGACTGCCATTCCTCCCAGTTTTAAATTGCTGCAATTTTTTCTTTATCGAACCGGGACTAAAAATTGAGCTTTGTGGGACACCGGAAAGTAGAGAGAATTATCTGCAGTTGAGAAATCAGTGTGAAATAAATGCTCGCGGAAAAGCTGGCGAATATTTTAATAAAATATCAAGAAAAACTGAGAGGGATGAATTTGTATTCAGAGAGCATCAAAAGTGGCCCTACATCGATTAAGTAAACTGTGGCAAATTCATTCTCAGTTTAAGATACTTATATAATATAGTAATTTTTTCAAGCATCTCTTTCTAGTATTTTCCAACCGTGAAAAGTAGTGAAATAGAATGGGTGCTGGTCTTGCCTGAGTTTTAAAAATTATCTTCGTATTGCCTGAATGTTTGAAAAAAATCTTTGCTAGATCAAAAAATACTCAATGTTCAGAAAGTTGTGGAAAATTATGATGAGGAATAAAAAAATAATCTTCTTAATATAAGATTTGATCCGTTGCTATTTGACCCACTGGCCTCTTTAGCCAGCCATAGTTTCAGGAAAATCTAGCTGTTTCAAAAAGTAATTATTGCTTCTTGGGCAATACTAGAGGAGGAGAAGCTCGTCAAGTAGGAAGGACCCATTATTAATCAGATTAAACAGAGTGACTTAGCTCTGTCCACTGCAAATGAAAAACACTTACTAGTCTGTATAACCAGTGAAAAGTACTAAGAAACGGTCTACAACAGCAGAGAGAGTAATGTTGTCACGTGGTTTACCATCTGCCGTAAAGATTGGAGTACGATGTTTTTGTTGATACCAATGAACTGCAATCACGCAGAAAAATCTTGTTTGGAGGTTTCTCTGCTAGATTTTTCTTAGGGACGAAAAATTAAATAAATGGTGGCTCAGAGAGGTAAATTGTACTTTTGGACCTTCTGGTAGTTATTGAAGTATTTAATTTTAAATGTTTATTATCCTGCTATCTATGTAGAGCCCACCCGAGCGAGTTACTAAAATAATCTGCTCAATCCTAGTTTAAGAATTTGAAGCTGATAGAAAGACAGTTGAAGTTGTTTTTAATGAGCATCAATAATGATATCAGAAGGACAAGAGTTTTAGTTGGCGTAGATGCCAACAAGAACAATGGTATCCCCGTCAAGAAACATGCATGCATTGATTGACTACCAAGTACCCTCATCAACTTTTGATAACAAAGATACCCAACCTAATCTGTTTATTATTTTATTTTATTATTTTTATTTTGGTGTCAAATTCTATAATATGCCGGGACTTGAAAATAGTTTCACCAATCAAAAGTAGATGGACTCGGGCTGATTTGAGATCTTGGAAGGAATTCATTTGGTAGACAAGAACAACCGAATTACTATCTAGTGAAATCAATTTATTCAAATTCATTGACTCCACGAAGTTTAAGATCCAGATAAACATCAGCAAGCTACTGGAAGAAAGCAGTGCTTTAAATTTGAGGACTAAACTCTAAACTTTGAAACGAAGATCAGTTGTGGAGCTTGCTTGGGTTTTCGAGGTAAAAAAAAAGAATACTTTTACTGCGTTCTTTCCCAAAGGTAGTTTCGCTTTAAAATAGAATACAAATCCATTTTTTATGATATGGGTGAATCTAATAGGATAATGGTAGGTTATTTATATTGGGCTCTATATTTGTTGGTTACATTATACCCTAACTAATTTACAATTTGATCCTTTTTCCATAATTACATGAACATTTGTTTTTATTATTAATTTATATATATAGCATATATTCAGCAATTTGAAATGATTTGGTTACTCACAGTTGTCATAACATCTAAGAAAAACAATGGATCATCGTGAAATTTGCAGAGCGTATTAATGTAGACCAAAATTTAACACACATGAACTTTCAAGATTGTGCAGGCAACTCTGTAGCTACAGCAGGCTCCTGAAAAAAAATCCTTCAAATCATCGACCCTCCTCAAAAATTTTTGATTTTTGAAAATAAATTCAAATTATTGATAAATTTTGACTTTTGTCCACCAAGTCAAATAAAAATTTTCGAAATTCTGCGGTAAACAAGAACGGCAGCCCACGATCAAATTACCTCTATTTTCAGCACTCAAAACTTCTGTTCACGAGAACTGACGATCGAATAATGCGATCAATACGAAATTTACAGGACATGTTGGAATTAACTAGGACCAGGTCTGATAGAGGTGATTTTGAAATATGGGCAATACTGTGGCAGTGGTGCTATTTTGAAAAATCGCTGAAAAAAAATTCACGCAGTAGGTGAACCTTACTCTAAGATAGATTTCATAGAATATTGGTTGAAAAATTAGTATAGGGTTGCCAGCTATGGCAATTTTTGTCTCCTAAATATTACAAATTTGCTCAAGAGAACAAAGGTTTTTTCCCTATAACTTCCGATGCAGTAACGAAATCAAAACGAAATTCATGTGATAAGTGGATCTTGCTGCATTTCTAATATTGTACGAATTTCTTTGGAAAATCATGAAAGGGTTGCCAGCTATGATAAATTTCGTAATTTATTGACATTTCTTTATCGAGCGATGTTGATTAATTCTGCAATGACAGTTAACAACAAATATTTAAGTTTCGAAAATTTGAAAAGTTTTGAGGATGGTTACTAAAAAATTCTATTCACTCCTATAACTTCCAGTGCAGCCATTCAATCGAAAGGAAATTAACAGATTGGATTTAACTTAACATGAAGCAGCTATGGTGCTAACGCATGATTCCCAGCACCAGACAATTTCGTAAATATTGCACCAGCAGATGCTTCTATTTTATATTCATAAGCAAAGCATTTACAATAAAATTTTTCGGATGGAAACTCCAGACATAGTTTAATCGCTGAAACTTTCGATGATGTCCTTGGATGAAAACGAAATTCAAAGGATAGGTTGATTAAGCACGAGCATGTTATGGTAGATTTATTGCTGCTGTGTTGGACAAATGTTGCCAGCACTGAACATTTTCATCATTTGTGTTATAGGAAATGCTGTCAGAAAATGATATTTGTTCCTTTGAGTAAGAAATGGTTGATATGATACTACAAAGAAGTTTATAACGTCTACACACATTTTTAAATCCCTCAAAGATATCTTCTTCGAAAATTAGTTTTCTAGCGGTTCTGATGCGCTAGACTTTTTTTAATTTTCTATTATAATGTTAGTTTTGATTATCAGGTAAACACGTCCAATAATAGTCTGTTAACCTACTAGCAGTCCATTTTCCTTGATACTGTTTTTCTATGCTTCTTATATCTTGATGAAATCGCTCTCCATGTTCATCACTAACTGCACCTAAATTGGGAGGAAAGAAATTCAACTGGGAATGCAGAAAATGGATTTTCAGTAATATGTTGCAACCTAAAGCCTGAAAATATGAGTTCTGTTTAGTTCAGTTGATTTGGTGCTACCCAAAAATTTTTATTTCTAACTTTAACAAACGAAGGCCCGACACTTTTTTTCCCAAAGAATTCAGTTTGGTGAGAAAATTTGGATCGTTCATAACCCTTTTAATGTCTGGCACCACAAAAATTCCTTCTTTTACTTATGCATCACTAAGTCTTGGAAATATATTTTTCAGATATTGAAAACGTTCCCCATTTTTATACATGGCTTTTACAAAGCCCAATTTTATATGAAGAGGTCGCAGTAAAATTTTCTTTGGCTCAACAAGGCGAACATTGGGCACACATTTTGCTGAGAGGCCGATAGTTCACCTCGCTAATGCGATTTACTGCTGTATCTTTGCACTCCATTAATTAAGTGCCACATTATACCACATTATAGCACTAGCACTTCCAAAAATAAGAAAAAATGTGGCACTTAAAGAATAATGGAATAATTGGTATCGTCTTCTCCCATATGTGTCTCTTTACTGTCTTAGCTAAACATTCGCTTCAAAGGGTAATCCTCTGAACTTTTTGAAGGTAGTGTTTAGCTCTGCTGTCTCACTAACAAATAAAATAACAAGTTTTACTTTTTGTAGCCGCCTTGCATGCCTAGTCATCCCAACAACTTTTAAGTCAGCATATATATGCCAAGAATGTTCCGTGTATTGCATTTTCTGTAGTGTTTTTTTTCGAGGTTTTCATAGGTTTCTCTAGCATGAACCCCATGTGCAATAAATACGAACGGAAATTCGTTGCCATTATGCAATTAAATTGTATTGTAATGTTCCTTAGCATATAAGTGCGCCTGTCAAAAATAAGCAGTGATAAAAATATTGAATGATTTGTGATACTTTATTAAACCAAAACAACAGCTGTTATAGGTATTAATCAACATGTGGGTAGTTCAACACAATATACCCAAAGCACGAATAAATGATTATTAAGTATGATTTACGAACTCTAAATGTAAAAAAAAAATCCATTATTAAAGTGAAAATCTGAACCTTTGATTTTTTTTTTAAATATCATATTATGGCTGTAGGATCTGTAGAATCCAAATAATATTATGTTTATTCCAGAGCAAAAACCATGGTTGATAGTGTTATTTTGACTTTTGTAAAAATGGAAAGAAGTCACAATTATTTTGCTTTAAATTAATCCTTTTGCGGATTTCCCATCTTTAAATGTACCCAAGTCAACTGTAATTTATCACAGATTTCTGAGCAGTCACAAGGATCACTGAGGAATACTTTGGGACTTCTCTGAGAATCATTAACCTGAACACTAGAAACATCAAAATCGAAACTATTGATATTATTGCTGCCTACATACTGCAGCAACATTAACTAAAAAGTTATACACCATTAATATCTCGGAGATAAAATGTTTTTGTTTTGCAGTACTGGCTACAGACCCCAACATATTCTTCTTCATTTTCTCGTTAAGGCTATCATATACTTATTGATATGTTTTTGGCTACGAATCTAAAATTAAACTTATTAGCTTTAAATATTTATATTTAACATATTTGTTTCTCTTTGAGCTTATAATCACAAAAACATTTAATTAAATTATATATTTTAATGATCAACAAAATTTTTTGAAACGTTTCCCAGACCTTGACTTCCTAGCAACAACATTAAATTCGCATATTTGTATGTTAAAATAATGCTTTGTGTTGAATTGTGAATTGTTTGTGGAGAGTTGTGGATTTTATGTAGAGAGATGTGTATTTTTGTAAGTGTATCCACACGTTACTGACGCGTGCCAACTTCATCAAACATTCTAGACACGCTACTTTCATCCGAGAACACATCCTTTCTCTTGTTTTTATGACTTGTTTGCGTCAAGATTCCACACGACACTGTAATAGGTGTTGTTATCGCTTGAGAAAAACCCATTTTTTCGTTCTTGTCCTGTGGAAATTAGCTTCTGTGTAGTTCCAGTACAAAAAGTATGAAAAACACCTAATATTACAAAATTGATTTTGTACAGCCCCGCAAGCAATATAAAATGCATAAAAGGAGCTAAAAATTACTGTAATTATTCATCCCATTCAAAATTAAGGTGATATTTGAGCGCCCAATGTGGTATTAATTCATAACATTATTCACGTAAATCGAATAATTAAGTCTAAGTCTCCATATAAATCCAATAATTAAGTCTAATCATTGCATTTATATCACACCTGCCTCACATTGAAGCCAACCTACTCTGCGAATTTCGTTTCGATCCAATGACTGCATTGGAAGTTATAGCGGTACAAAGAAATTTTCAAATTTTCGAAAACTTAATATTTTTTGTTTATTGTCACTACAAGATCATTACCATTTAAAAATTTTACGATAAAGTTGCTTAAGGGGGCAGGTACACTTAGGATTTTTATTTTTTTTTTTTTGTTTTTTTCTTTGCGTTTTGCCATTTTAGCATTTTGAATGTTAGATCTGGCATTATTTTTTCCAAAACGGCATTAGAGATTCGGAGTTAGCATCTAGCATTATTTGGATTTCGGAAATTTAAATTTAGATTTCGGAATAATCTGGCATTAATTTATTTCCAATCTTGCCCATCATCATCACAGTGTGCTTTCAGTCGCGTTCATGGACTGAAACTTCCTGAATCATGTGGTGAGGAAAATTCATGAAAAGAACAAAGACGCTCTCATGGCATTTCCTTAGAAGTGACAACCAGAAGTGACAGTTGATTTTGAAATAATGATAGTGATTATAAAGTCATCTTAAGCAGTAATAAAGAATCTCCACATAAATTTTCAACTTTCATAATAACATAGCGCGAAAAATACTTTCCTTGCGGCGCATTTTGAAAATATGTATTCGTGCCACACCGTTTCATTCTTTCCAGGATCTAGCACTAGCTCAGATTCAGCTGAAATCTCATGCTCTTTCATAAAAGATTTCAGTGTTCAGTCACACAGCGTACAAAAAGGACTTTATGGCAATGTATAGAGTACGCGAACAGACCTAAAATTTGCAAACATGATGTAATCCTGCCTCATTTTAACAAATATGCGCTTTAGGCTAGAATATTTTGAAAATGTCCGCTGTAAGTCTACCACCAGCGAACGAAACCGTTGTCGACCGATCAGTCCATGCTGCAAATCAACCTGCTGCCAATGATTTCGCTGCAGACCAAAAGCTCATTAGAACTAGTACTACACCTTTGTGCTTTCAACAGAACAAAGGATATATAGTCGATTTTCTATTCTTTGCCTACGATTCCCAGGAAATCCTAGTGCTAGTGACAAGTGCTATTAATGTTGAAGCGAAATATTAAGTGAAATAAAATGCTAAGTTAGATATTCCAATATTAAGGCAATTTTGGATTGCATTAAATATTGTAAATTCAGGTTTCTCGTTTCAATAAATCGACATGATGCTAAAAATTAGTGATGTGGTCCCATCCACTTCAGACTCTCAGGAGCACTAAATTCAAGTTTACCAAAGTATATGCATTCTAGCTATATATTTTATTTCCTGAATAATGTGAATCAATTGATTTATTACGGCTTCAAATGCAAGCAATCGCACGGATAAGGATGGAGAAACATTTTTCGCATCCGAGAATAATACTTTTTCTTCAATTAAAAATAAATAATTGTTGCTGTTTTGATTGTGAGATTCCAAATGATATTTTAAAAAATATAGGTAATTCATGAGTAGTTACGCTATTTTTTGCCGTGAGGTGGTTATTTATTGTCAATAGGTGGCTTTGATTTATTTTATGGTTATGTTGAATGTCTTCGTAGTAAGGAAATTATAAATAGCCCTCATAATGTGTAAAAAGTTAAAAGAGGTAATTTTCTATTGCTTTTATATTTTCTAACGATTGTGGTAGTTTATGCTCGTTGTTTTCTCCCTTTATTTTCAACTGTTTTAAATTTGAAAACTGCATATTATTTGACAGCTTAGAATCTGCTCGTATGAACGAAGATGGCGTTCCATTTGCGATCTACTCCCCAAGTACTTGGAAGTAGTAATTAGTAAAAATGGAACACGGCAATTGTATAAATATATGTTTATTTTAATCCAATCAGAAAGCATTATTTAGCATTATTATTTTACCGGATTTAGCATTATTTAGGATTAAATAAAATTGAATCTAACATTATTAAAAAAAAAAAAAAATGGCAGCACTGGCTATAGGGCAAAAAGCTTTACTTTCCTGAGCAAATTTTCAAAACCCAAGACACCAAAATTACCATAGCTGGCAGCACCAACTGATTTTTTCAACCAAAATTCTACCAAACACGGTTTAGGGTAAGGTTCAGCTACTGTGTCAATTTCATGAAAATCTGGCAAAAAGCAGTTTTTTTTTCTTTATAATTTTTCAAAATGGCGCCACTGGCACAGAGTTATCCGCATTTCCAAATTGCTTCTTTCAGACCTGGTTCTACTCAATACCAATAAATTCTGTGAATTTCATTTGTATCTGATAATTGGACCGTGAGGTGTCGTGAACAGAAATTTTTGATGCTTAAAATATTGGTAAATTGGAGGAGGGTTACCGTTCTTGACCGATGTGAAATTTCAAAAGTTTTTCATTAGTTGTAAAGGCAAAGCATAAGATTTCTATATGAAATGGGTTTCACTGTAAAAGACGAAAATTGTTCAGAAGAGTCGATGATTTGAAGGTTTTCACTTTCAATGCCTGCCGACATAAAAAAAAACCACACGTGTCTACAACTTAGTAACAACTTTATATTACTATTTATATATATATATATATATATATATATATATATATATATATATATATAAATATATATATATATATAAATATATATATATATATATATATATATATATATATATATATATATATATATATATATATATATTGAAATATGAATTTGTGGCCAAAGTGATTTTAATACTAATGTTCTTCTTCGAACATTAGTAAAAACAACATTCAAAGTAAATATAGCCAGAAGTCCTTCGAATAGTAAAATTTCAGCGAAAAGAATCGATACGGCAAGAATTAGATGGATTCTACAGCATTAGGTAATCAGCTATGGCAAAATACAATCTGATCAAGAAAAATGGTTTTTGCACTTTAAAATCTTTATTGCGCTAAAACTACATGTGATAAAATGCGAAACAGATTGTTTTATATTTTTACTATCTGACTTTAAAACTATAGAAAATTCAAAAATAGGTTAATTAAATTCATTGTGTGTGGAATTACCACAAATGATGCTTTGTCCTATCTAACCCAATTCAACTCTGGCATCATTTATAGTTTTTGATCAATCACATCACTCTTTAAATAGTTAGTTTCTGTTAATATTTATTCAAATCCATTCATCTTCGAAAGCTGTTGAAAATCCAAAATAAAACTTTTCAATCGGTCAATATGCTAATTTAATTTCGCATTTTATGCGACTGTCCTTGACTCTTGTCAAATAATGAAACCGCACAATCTGCTGAATGTCGCTATTATTGTTACTAAAATATGTTTTACGTCATTGAACAACTTATCGTCATTTTCGAACTTCAATCGTTTTTTTTTTGTTTTCAATGTCAAATCTATAAAGCAACTGTAGCTTTACTTGAAGTAACTTACATTTGCATCGATTGTTATGTGGATACAATAAATATTTATAACAATGGTAACTGGGTCTTGATTAATTGTTTGTTTACTGTAATTTGAAATGCCTGTGATGTCATTCCGATAAAATCTCATAAAGATTTATGGGATCTATTACATTGCCTGTTGAGCAATAAATCAAAATCTCATGTTCGGGGAATCGAAGGTGCGGAATTTTACTATTAAAGTATCTTAGTGACCTTGATTCAATTTTTTTAACCGATTTTTACATTCTAATGATCTTCCTTATTTCTTTGCAGGTAAGGAATTTTCTACAAATTCATTCAAAGTGCATAAAATAATATCTGATAGATGGGTAAGTTTCGATATTCAAACACACATATTTTTTTAAATTTACACCTTAATGGATGCCGTCTTACGTGAATACAGTGTATGAGTTTTAATTAGATACATAGTGAGCACATTCATCGTATAAACTCACTCGTTGGTCAACGAACTTAACAGTTTTCTTGTCTTCGAAATTTCGGCAACTAAGTCTAAGAAACAGAAAAGTGATACCTTGTAATAGTAATTAACATTAATTTCAACGAAAAATAACGTTCGAATCAACCTTTGCCAGACCGGGCATGAAATTTTTGGGAAAAAAACCGGACGTGCTATTAAATTGAAATCGCACTGCTGAATCTCATAAAACGATATATTACGCACTTGAGCCGGTCCGAACAAAGCTGGTGCTATTGTCGTAACTTCATCGTACACACATATTATTCCGACGCCAGTAAAAATAAAAGCAAGTATATCGGCATAAGTAAGATTTCTCAATGTACTCTTTCTTATTGCAAATAAATTCTGCGTTTATGGTGGAGTACACTCCACTGAGTGTACGTATGTTTTTTGATAATATTTCGGAAAGAAAGATTTTCTTTTGTATTTACCTGATTGTCCGTATTGCCAAAGAAAACGTTTCTTGTCTTTCCGTGTCATTTATCAACCTTAGACTATTCATTTTTGTGGCTGACATTTTACGTGTACGAATACAATGCTAGATTGCAATAACTATTATTTCTTTCGAGGTTAATTGGAAATATGAGGTAGAAATATTTATTTATATTTGTCTTCTGTGCTAAAATTTTTGGCACAATTTTAAGAGTATGACGTATGTATGTGAAGTAGTACACGATTATGCAAATTGCATATTGTTTTGGACATATTTCTTGTCAAATTTTGACCTACTTGTAAACGTGAAAATTTCTTAGCTATTTAATAAAAAAAAAATATCAAAATAAACAATGAGTATAAAGTAAGGCGCCTGAGACAAATGTGTATGCGAAAACTTGAGCTGGGAGAATAAATAATTTCATTCTTTGAATTTTGCACATTTCAGATTAATTTCTATGATGATCAAATCTTTTCACTCAATACTATATTTTGTCCGTGAAAAATATTATTTGCTATTGTGTAGGTGATACACATAGGGGAATGTTATCTGAGATGGCATAGATTTTGAAGAGATTCATTATTAGGAAGCAGGTCATTATTTTGAAATGAATAGCAATTCTATATCAAATAATAGTTTATTATTAGCAATTAAACAATATAAAAGTTCAACAAAAACTATGGTATTTTCGAAAAATAATCAAAAATAAAATTGAATCCAAAATCCATCTCATCCATCCCCTATTGGTAAAACGGCATACAAATAATAATACCAGCTTGAAGCGCTAAGATGGGTGGTAATTACCGAAGCTTTAACTAATCCAATACAGTTAAATATCAAAAGAAATTTTTGAGGATGATAAACTTTTACTGTCTGTTCTTTCTCTTACAGCTGAGACGCAGGTACCACTCAATACCTTTCTTTGCGATTCTAAAAAAGATGGCGCTAAAAATATCGACTAGTTATTTGAAGCTGTTAAAGCTTTCCCCCATGTAGAGAATGCCCTCAGGGAAGCCACTTCCAACACCGGTATTGGGCTATTCTGCAGCAACGATGTCAAGGCTATTGTCAACCAATTGGTTTTTACTCAGCCAAACTAAGCGACGCACAATAAAAATATAATGCATACGACCGCGAACTCTTAGCGGCTTATCAGGGCATTTGCTATTTTCGATAATTTTCGGAAGCCTAAAAGTTCACATCATACACTGACCAGAAACTTCTAACTTTTGTATTGAAGCAAAAGCTAAAAGAGACCACACCTCGACAATTTAGACATCTATTGTGCCAAATAGATATTGGCCGAGCCCAGGCGAGATCTGGCGAGCCCGAGTGTGTGCCAAGGCGATTCGTGACGAGCTGTCAAATGCCGTCCACATGTTGGCGGCCTCGTCTGACTTCGGCTCGCTGGACCTTGGCCAATATCTATTTGCTACATAAGATACAAAAGTGAGTTCACTTCCAACATTCAGCATCTTTTTGGTTTCAACAAAATTGTTGCCGACACAATCTTTTGTCTAGAAGAAATCATTCTTCCAAACATCGGATGCAGAGTTTCAGAAGATCCAAGAAAAAGATCTTACTATACCTTGGAGAGACATCCAATCTTCGGTATTAACGTCGACGTTTTTTTCAATGTCTGGCCAAATATTACGACCTTACATCCCTCTCTCGTTCAGGAAACAGGTGTTCTGCTTGGAACATAATATAGCTCCCCTTGGTATTCGTGCTTCACACAAGCACATTTTAACTAAATATTTCTGATCATCGATGAACAAAGCCATAGCCACTTGGGCCCGAGAATATATATCTTGTTAAATAGGTAAGCTAACCAGGCACATGCGCAAACCTATATGGATATTTATCGGGGTCCTCAAACGTTTCAAGTCTTATCATATTGTCTTACCATCATCGATCATTTCACTCCTTGACCTGAAGCAATACCACTGGCCAGGATTAATGCCAGCTACTGAGCATCTAAAATGCTATATTTTGAGTTCCCTAATGCATTGTCACCGACCAGAGTATGCAGTTTGAGGCAGCAATTGATCGCAATGAAAAAATAGTGCATAGCATTTATGGTTATAATACATGGCTTTACAGAATAAGAATGTTTTGCCATGGTGTCCGGCACTATGTTTAATCACAACACTCAAACCAACTACATATATAGCGACAGAAGTACATAAACTTTGGTCTCTATGCTTTTTCTCAGTGTAAATTCTCACTGTCTCTATCGAACTGAACTACAATCATATTTACGTAAAAGCTATAAATTAAATACAGCTATCAATTCTAAAATTAACAAACATTGTAACGGTATTATTCTTTTTTTTTTATATGTTATATAACGGTATTGTACCTTTTTTATTGGAGCACTTTCGGATGCAAATTTCCTCCACAAGCAAAGCGCGCCCCAACATCGATCGAGTGTGGATTAGATGGTGCTAAATTGGAATAGGCCCTTCATGGCCATTTATAGGACAATTTTCTTCCGGGATAATTTATCTCTGTCTGTCTCATTGGCAGGCTCTCTTCTTGACTTCGGCCTTGTTGTTCTTCTTCTTTTAAATGCAACCATTCTTCTTCTTTTACTCTTCCCAAATGGTGAATTTTTTCGATCATCTTTCTTCTTCATTTTTAAAGTACTGCCCTCCTTTTTCTTCGGCTACTGGTTTTTTCTCCTGTTTGAAATCTTGACATCTTTCTTCTTCTTTAAAATACTGGTTTTTTCTTCGCCTTTGAATTGTTTGTCTTTTTATTATGCTTTTAAATGTTGGCCTTTTTATTTTCTTTCTATAGGTTGGCCCATTTCCTTCTTCTCCCTTTTAATGCTGGGCTTCTTCTTCTTCTCCTCGTAAATTATAGCAATCTTCTATTTCTCCTATTAAATGATAGCTTACTACTCCTTCCTATTTTCAGTGCCAGTCTTCTTTTTCTTCTCCTTTTAGATGCTGACATTCTTCCCCTATCAAATGCTGACCATCTTCTGCTTATAAATCTTGACTTTCCTCTTTTGCTTCTTTCATACAGATCTTCGTCTTCTTCTGCTTTTAAATGCTAGTGTTTACCTTTTTCTGTTTTTAAATGCTGGCCTTTTTCTGTCTATAAATTCTGGTCTTCCTTTTTCTTCTGCTTTGATATGCTGGCTCTCTTTTGCTTTCAAATGCCATCATTTTTTACCTTTTACAATGCTGAACTTTTTTTTGTGCTTGTCTTCTTCTTCCGCTTTAAAATGCTGGCATTTTTCTTCTTCTGCTATTAAATCCTGGTCTGCTTCTTCTTTTCCACTTTATTCTTAGCCTTCTCCTTTTTTTGCTTCTAAATGCTAATGTTCTATTAGTTCTTCTTTAAAATGCTAGCCATCTTCTTCTTCTCTATTCAAAAGCTGGTCTCATTCAGATTCTTCAATTTGATTCTAGCTTTAGTCTTCTTCGTCTGCTTTTAAATGCTAGACTTCATCTTCTTTTCTTCTTTTCTTGCCTTCTTTCTCTTCTCCTGCTTAGAAATACTGGCCTTCTTCTTTTTCCGCTTTCAAATGTCAGCTGTTTTCTTCTCCTTTTAAATGCTGACCTTTTTCTTGTCCAGCAAAGTGCTGGAATCTTTCTTCTACCTCTTTTAAATGCGGGCCTTCTTCTCCTGTTAATGCTTACTCTTTTCCTTCACGGATTAGATACTGGTCTTCTTCTTCTTTTTCTTCTGCTTTTCAATGAGCTTTTTTCTTTTTCTGCTTTTAAATGCTTACCTATTTCTCCTATTTCTTTGAAATGCCGTCATTCTTCTTCTTCTCCTATCAAATCTTAGCCTACTCCTTATTATTTTTTGAAATACCAGCTTTCTTTTTCTTCTACTTTTAAATGCTTAACTTCTTCTTCTCCTCTTAAATGCTTGTCTCCTTTTTGTTTTTCTTTTCTATGCTAGCCTTTCTCTTCTTCTTTTAACTACTAACCTTCTTTTTCTTTCCTGCCTAAATGCTAGCCTTCTTCTACTTATAAATGCTGGCAATTAGCAGTACTAGCATTTGATGGTTTGTGTGAAGCGGAGTCTTGGACTGGAACAACCCTTGTTGGGTCTAGGTGTTGAAACTGGTAGAAAGTTGCAGTCGCATATTTACAACCACTGTATATGAGTGAGGAGTGATCACTTCCGGGACTCACTTTACCACTGATTTTAGCTTTGGTATCGATTCAGATCTAAGTGAATTCAAAAAAACATTTTTTCAAATAAACATGTTGTTGGGCTTAAATTAAATTATAAATTTGACTTATACCTAATGTACTAACATAATATATTTTAGATCCAACAGTTTTCTAGCTATACCTAGATCTTAGCCTCATCTTAATATTTATATACTATGTATTTGAAATTCTTAACCTAACTTATAGTCTAGAGGAGAAAGCCCAGTAAAACCCCTCAAAAACATCATTTTGGAGCAACACTAGGAGTGGATTAGTAAAGAGGAGTGAAAGAAATTTGGAATAGGGGGGTGATGACAGGGAAAGAAAGTAAGATTGCAGTTACTTTCGTACGTCTGTAGAGGAAAGATTACGTCCAATTTCGTCAGGCCGTCGGAATATATTGAGCCGTCAAGTATACCGTACCGATCCTGCGTTTCGAGTATGGACTATTATATAGCAGCATCTTACCTTGTGGTGTAGGCAGTGAATGGGAATCATTCAAGTCAAGAATGTAAATTGGGCTAATATGCTTGTGAGTGAGAGGACCGTGACGTTGTGGGAGGCTTAGTACATTTCGTACTTAGCTGTTAGGATGTTAGGACATTTACCAAGGAATTTCAAAGATATATTAGTGAGGAACAAATTTAATCTTATGATTTTTGCTGTGGTAAATAGGGTGAGATTGCCATGGAATTTGTAGGAGTTTGGTTTGTGCTGAAGTTTGAGATAATGTTGCAGTATTTTCCGCTCCGTTGCTCGCAGCCTCCCCATTTGGTGTGAGAAAAGATCAGACCAAAACCATGGGAAATGATAGGACGAATTAGTTGCTTATAGCTAGCAAGCTTGAGGGAATTCTTAAGGTGTGTGGAGCAGTGTATGAGGGGTATATACTGTGGTGTGCATACAGGACTCTTCAACACAACGTTTGGGTTCATATCGGGACTGGTGGACTTTTTATTACTACGGGATTGTATGATGGATAAGATTGTGTTTGGAGTAGTGAAACGATGACTTTCGGATTCATTGCTTAGATGTTGAGTAGATGGAATGGGAAGATTAAAGAGATATTCATTGGAAGTGGAATTTAAAGGAACTTGATTTATATCAAGGATGGTGTTGAATACAGCTTCCTCTGTTGTTGGGTTGGGTGTCAAATTCGGGATTGTATGGACCGTTTGAAAGTAATTAGCAAACGCATTAGCCTTGGATACGGGAGAAAGTGTTTGTGAAAGAATGAGCCTCGTAGCAGGCGTAGACTTGGCAAGGTTAGGTATGATGTTTCGTTATTCAAGGAAGGTATTCTGATCGAGGGAGATGTTTGAAAGTTTGACTTTGATGTGCTTAGCATAGAGTGTTTTGTTAACTGTTAACTAACTGTTTTATGAGGGACCGGATTGAAGGACCAAAAGGGGAGAAAAGGTTACGGAACAGCCGGCACTTAAGGTTCTTCTTTAAAGTTAATTAGTACAAATATAATTTTCAACAAACACACTGATTTGCTCGTTTGTGATACGCGTAGAAGTGGGAGTGGGAATAAGAGCTAATTGATGTACAATTGCTATTTTAAGGTTGGGCCAGTTAGTGCTCCGGTAATTAGGTAATAACAATGGATCGTGTCTTCTGGGTTTCCTATTGACGCGTCAAAATAACACCATCATGGTCGGAAATACCTGGGGTAGTTTCGAGGAAGGGTTGAAGGTTATGATTGAAGGAGATCTTGCAGTTGTTGGTCAGTCAAAAGCTAGAGCTCTTCCCACTACACTACACTAGCTTCGAATCAATAACCCAACCTTAATTTTAAAGCTAGAAAAGTTTTGAAACCTAGTTTTTTTATTAAGGCAACATAGCACCTCCAAATTTTAAAAAAATCGATTTTTTTTTATTGAATATGTTGGAATGAAGGTTTAAAAACATGATTTTAATAATAAAAAGGTTTAAAAACATGATTTAAATTCTAAAAAAAAAATTTATGAGTATATATAGCGTAGCGCCACAAGGTCATTTTTTCTATGATTTTCGTTCACTTCGCTACATCGCTACATCGACTTAAGCCAAAGTGTAGACAAAGATAAGTGAGTCATTTCCTTTATAAGAAGCAAAAAATTAGTTAGCCTTGGCAAAAAAACAAACAAAATAGCTGTAAAAGATGCTTCTGAAAAAAGTGTAGAATCTCCAAAAAAAGGTCCGAAAAAAGTTTAACTGACACTTAAATTAATGAAAAATTTAGCCACATACTATGGGCCTAACAATACGACTAAATCCTGATTCAGTTGAAAATATGCGTAAGGAAATTTGGGTAGCATATTACCACAAAATTTCAACTGATGAGAACCCTCAACACTGTTATTGTGCTGTTGGAGAAACGACGTGGTGTAACTGGCGCAAGGCGGAGGCAGCTGGTGATAATGCATTGAACAATTTCAAGCATCCTCCACCTTTAGATGATGAGGTACAAGAAATTTTGAAGCCTATCTTTGATGACTTATCATCAGAAGATTTATTAAAGCGCTGCTTGGGCAATTTTACGCAGAATAATAAAGAAAACTATAATTCTTGTGTTTGGAATTTGGCCCCCAAACATACTTTTTGTGGGAAAAATGTACTAAATATGGCTGCATATATTTCTGTATGTACTTTTAATGAAGGATTTATGGCTATTGTGAAAATAATGCAAGTAATGGGAGACAAAATACATTACTGTGCAGCAAGACAAAAATACATTACTGTGGCTTCTAAGTTCTATGTTTAGGCACCTCGAAATTAAAGTTCACGAATCTTTTAGATGAAACTCTAATGTACAACGAAAATGCAAATTGGTCAAATTTCCATTTCAAAGCATCGGATATCTTTTCGCTACAATGGTGAGCATGATCAACGAAGCTAAGCTCATTTGCTATCAAACCCCTATCCGACCTATCCTGAATTATGCATCCCCATTTTGGGTTGTCTACTCCATGACTGGAATAGTAGAAGCAAAAGTATTCGAAAGTTGAATCCTGTACCTCTACACTGGCAGTTTTTACAGCTCGCTAAGTTGGAACTTTAGCAAATTGGAACAGTGGCTAGAACTCGGCTTTCTCTTTTTCATCATATTTAGCTCTTTCACACAAATGGTCTTCACACTCTGATTCCCACACAATCTCAACAAGTTTGACATATCTCAGACCTAATCATTAATCATAAATCTATCTTATATCGTAAATCGATTCCTTCCTTGTAATAATGATGAAACATCGATAGGTACAAAAATTAACAGTGGCTAGCGTTTCAAATGAAATTGTTGTGAAATTATTCTCTGCTTTGACATGCTGTCTATGCCGATTTATAGAACCACAAATTAATAAATAACCTTTATAAGAATACAATACTGACTGACAGGACCTTTTAAAAAAAAACATTGATCCAATTGCGAGTGAAGCTAAAAATTGGATTAATTCAAATGATTAGCCGCTCGATCTAACTTCTTCAACCGTTTGAGCGCGATGGAATTAAAAATAGAATAGTAAGTCTACATTATTTTGTTTGAATCTGACTTTAAAAGGCTCAACACACCCGCAGTCGCTTCAATTATCATTCCGCATCGGTATGAAACTGTCGTGAAATAAAAAGCCTATAATCTAATTAACAGCAGTCTTCAATGAAACTCATCACAAACACGTTCCATCTTGATTTTCTAGTTTCGAACGCAATACATTCAATACCTTTGACCTCATTTTTCATCGAGCACATTGCGAAAAAAAACAACAACACAAAGCTCCCCGGTCTTGCACTCTTCTTAAATACCTACTGTGTGAGCGACGGATCGACCCAACTTGGAACTTAACGAACTTCTACGTATTCCACATAAACTGTGCCAACGGCGATAACTATTATCTTCAAACTCGGCACATCTCGGCAGATACTTTTACCACATGTTTTGTGTCTCAATAAATATGTTCGTACCTATGACTGAGTATCTGAGCTTCTAGAGGTCGTCGTACACGGCATGTAACAAAACAATGAGCCGTAGGAAAGGTGGGTCAAGAATATGTACTTAGTGATCGGATAGAGTTTTATCTAAACATGAGGAGAATCGGCAAGTCAACGCGATAGTAATTTTCAAGTTACGTTGTGAGAGGTCTGCAATTATTAACAGTGATAGGTAAAATGGTTGAACAATATATCTTGTGATTACATCAAAGTTTAACGTCTACATTATGATTTTTTCTATTGTTAATCAGTTAGTTTCAGAAGATGATGTGATTAAAGATGTTGTCGGTTTTAAGATTTGATGTTGGCTGATGACCTGATTTTACTTTCAATAGGATGCATGCTAAATTTCATGTTAAACTCATTGAGTTCTAAAGATTTGTTTAAATCTTAAAATCTTATGTTTAAATCTTTAAACTGAAATCGTTTAAATCTTTCATATTAATCTGATTTTGGTTTGATTGCTAAGAACCTCATACAAAATGCTTGATAGGTCTACCAGCTTGAATGTCAATTGATATTTTAGAATATGTATTCGAATGAAAAAGAAAGTTATGAAACAATAAGTGAAATCGTATCATTAAATTTTATCTCAGTTCAGCGAAAATAATTTAGCAGATAAAAGTGATCCAACATCTCTATCAGCTATCTTTGCTAGTTCAAATGCGTACCACCAAGGTTTTCAATTTCGATTTAAATTTTTAAAAATATCAAAATACATATGTACTTACATGAATAAATTATATAAAGCATTAAATAAATTATATAAAGCAATTAAAAATGAAAACTTGCCCAATGAGGGTCTAATCAGATTATACGATCAGCTATCCAAAGAATTTTCCATCAAATCTTGCGAAGCGTATGAGTTCTATGTTAATTCAATGGGGGAAAAAATCATTAGTGATCCCAGGAAGTTTTATGATTTCGTTAACTTGAAACGTAAAACAACCGGCTATCCCTGTTCGATGTCCCGTGGTAACATGGTTTCTTCCTGCCTACAAGCCATTTGTAACTTTTTTGCTGATCACTTTCAAAATTATTTTTGCTCGCCGAAAACCTCCACTTCTACTATGTCTGCGAGAATCACCGCGAGACCTCTTATCGACGAGTTTGTTCTTACACAAGAGGCTATTATTGAAGCTATTCATGAACTAAAGATCGGCAAAGGACCAGGCCCTGATTTGGTTTCTCCTTTCTTCGTCGTACAATTTGCGGACCAATTGATCACTCCTTTGCACATGATTTTTCAATAAATCCCTCTTCCTAGGTGTTATTCCATCTTTTTGGAAATCTTCATACTTTATGCCTATTTTCAAAAGTGGTGATAAACGTTCAGTCGATAATTATCGGGAGATTGCTATTCTATCTGTTATCCCCAAACTTTTTGAGAAGTTAGTTTGTGAAAAACTTACTCGTATAATCGACCCTCTTCTAAATGAGCAACAACATGGATTTCGTAAGGGTAGATCGACTTCTACCAATCTCATGATCCTGGTTTCTGATGTGCTCTGTGAAATGGAAAAAGGAAGTCAAATTGACGCAGTCTATACGAACTTTACTAAGGCTTTCGACCGGGTTGACCATCAAACTCTAGTATAAAAGCTTCGCAACTTTGGTATATCAGGGTATCTTCTTAATAGGTTCCAGTCTTATTTTCGCGATCGAACTCAGCTTGTTAAATTCCAGGGCCACTTATCTGAAAGAGCTTTCGCATCTTCTGGAGTACCGCAAGGCAGTCATCTAGGTCCCCTACTTTTTAACATCTTCATCTCCGATCTTTCTGAGACATTGCTTGGTATACCCCATCTCTTTTATGCAGACGACTTAAAAATCTATCATAGCGTAAACACGCAATCTGACGTAACTTTTCTACAATCCAAGCTTCAATCTCTCGACGAGTGGTGCAATGAGAATAATTCAAATCTTAACATTTACAAGTGCCATGTAATAAGCTTTTCCCGTAAGAATACGATCAAAAAGTATTCTTATTGACTTAACAACACTATATTGAATAGGGTTGGTCATATTATAGATCTCGGGGTAGTATTGGACAACAAGATGCGCTTCAACCTCCACTATGACAAAATCCTTGCCAGGGCTAATAAACAGCTCGGATTCATTAAGAGACGTGCTAATGAGTTCAAGAATATATGGGTTACCAAAACATTATATATCACTCTGGTGCGTCCTCTATTGGAGTATGCCTGCATAATATGGAACCCAGTTTTTGAGCTACATGGTGATAGAGTAGAATCTGTTCAGAAACAGTTTTTACTTTTCGCTTTGAGAGACCTCTATGATCCAAAAGACTTTCAACATCTTCCTTCTTACAAAGCCAGACTGAACCTTCTTAATTTAATGCCTCTCTCTTCTAGAAGAATACTGTTAAGTGCATGCCTAACCTTTGACATTGTAAGTGGTGCAGCCAATGTTGAAGTTCTCTACAACAAAATTATTTTCAATCACCAACCAAGACGCACTAGGTTTGCAAATCTGCTCAAGGAGTTCAATCACCACACTACCTATGCCTATAACGAGCCCATAAATAGGTGTTGTAGAATATTCAAATCTATAAGCATCAACTACGCTTCGGGGATCTCTAAATACACTTTTAAAACAAACTTATTAAAGGCCCTATCAACATCCTAATTCCACTTAATTTCCTACCAATCTAGCTTAGATTAAAACAAACATATTGAAGTAAAGTAACTAAAATAAAATTGTGATGTATTTTGTTTTCTAATGTGTTGAAAATATGTATTTTGTTGTTATATTTAATTGTTAATGTTTTGCTGTTGTGTATGATGCCTTGTTTGGTAAATAAATAAATAAATAAGAATGCAATGTAATAACTACTACTAACTACTACATCACTACTAATTTTTCCAAATTCATTCATTCCCTTAAAGATTGTTTTTTTTTTAGAAGGCCCCAGTCACTAAACACTGGGGCCTTCTGCGCGCAAGCAATTTTTTATAAAAGTAAAAAATAGACGAAAACAATAAGAGTCAGCAGGCCAAAATACGATAACTAATAGACATGACACTTTAAAAAATACAAATTCATTCATTCAATCCAATTCATCATTAGAGTTTAACTACACAGATATACCGCTGAATTGCGTGCTTGCGTGCAGCCAGTAAATAAAGTTGACTTCTATTAAGTTTAAGTCCAAAGTCACTTCACGTTGTAATATTCGGTCTTTGCGAAATCACAATGACTTTCATCTAAAATTCGTAAATATTGTAGCCTCACTGTCGCCAATGAACGCTTTTAGCCAATGCATTTTTTCATTCACCTGTGTACCACAAAACCGTAATTGCCAACGCATATTTCACCAAAGCCAGAACGACGATGGGCAATCAAGAGTGTGGGAATATTTACGTAACCGGCACACACAATTACGGTTATTTCTTATTATCAACTCGTCTTTTAGTACGAACTCGCAAGTATACCGTTACGCGAGCTGTATGTTTTAATTAAAATGCGACAAACGTTGCTCAAAGCATCAAAGTTGATGTGTACGTCTGACGGTCATTATGCTTTTCTCGATAAATGAGGCTTGAAAATGGCCAAATTGGCAATAGTGGTTTATTAATGGAGGCAATTATACACATACTTGTCAATCGAGTGCACTCGAGTTGTATTCGGATCTTTGAAATAAACTTGAGAAAATTATTTTAATGACGAGCCTATAATTAGAGGACAAAAAATATTTATTCCTATTCGTTAGATGCATTGCGAACTAATAAGCCATTTACAACATTCGTGTCGGTAATGTCTTACTGGTGAAGAGCGTAATCACATTATTGAGGAACTGTAGGTCCATCATCATGAGCATTGATTGATTATTGATTACCTTCATGACAATAATGCGATTTTACAAACTCGATGCAAAGATGTATACCTGGAGTGAATGATGATAATATGATTTTAATAATCATTGAAGAAAATTCCAAACGAAATACATTACAATTAAGATGGCCATTGCCCTTGTATATACTTCATAGGAAAAATTGTAAGTACACACGAACCTTTCCAAAGTTAAATTCTGAAACAAACTACATACAATAATATTAACCATGAACAACAATAATATAAAAATAGATTGTAGAATTTATTATAGAGTTGTGAATTTCTTGAATGATAATAAACACACATTATTAAGGCAGTCTCAGTTTCCGGCTGTTTGAATGACTGCACCTCCTTACTCACTGGTGGACACAAGTGCGGCCTTCGAGATACAGAAGGTAGACACTAGTCTGGGGCATTGACATCTTCAAGCCCTTCAAATTCTCGGGTCCAGATGGAATCCTGCCTGCCATGCTCCAGAAGGCAATAACGCTCATCATTTCATGGCACACACCAGTTCGCAAAGGTTCCTTAGTACTGAGCTATCTACCTGAAGCATGTAACTGTAACCCAAATCAGGTATAAGCAAACATGTGTATCCGAAAGACTACAGCAAATCAGCCTGATTTCCTTCCTCCTCAAAGTATTCGAAAGACTTTCAGATACACATAAAAGAGATATGATGATGAGAATCAGTGCATACTTTCGAAACCACTTTGTCAAAATAAAATTTTCAATGTAAATAAAAAAAAATTTTCAATTTTAATCATCACACAAAAACAATTCCAAGATATGAGCCGTTTATTTTGAAAGTGGCATAAGTCACTTTGTTTTTAAATCGAGATAATTGAGGGTTTGCGTTTTAACATGTTTAAAAATATAGATACCAACTATCGAGAAGTTTTACTTGTATTTGTTACCTCAGGATACTTATATTTCTTCTCAGAGTAAATAATTTAGTATAGTCATTGAAAAACCATCATTTTTCATTACTTAAAGTGACTTATGCCACTTTCAAAATAAATAGTTTAAAAAAATTAATGACTTGTATTAATTTTGTTCGATGTATTTTACTAAAGTGATGTTTTGAAAAGACAGTGATTGAAGTTATTGATGAATAAATCAAATAAATAATAATAATTAATTATATTATATTATATAACAAAAAAATTATTTTAATATTCATAAAATACAAAAATAATTAGAGCATTTTAAAACATAAGTAAAAGTTATTCATAACTATAACGTATTTCGTATGAAATTGCATCAGTTCAATTTAACCATCATCATTAATATGGGTGACTAATTCCTCGGAAATCATGTTTTGTTTCAGATTTTTAAAATAACTGTCGTATATTGGGGGTACATAATGAAGCAAATCCATCATGTCTTTAGATTTTGCTCAAGTAACAGGACGAGGACCAGCGTATAAAGGTGTCATTTCTATTTGTGAATAACGCCTAGGTCTTCCTCTTTTTGGTGACAAATCCAATGTTAGAAATTTATCTTTTTAATCTAAAGTTAGTTTATAAAACATTTTATAGGGAATATAATGGTAAAATCTTAATTATATCCACTCGTTAACTTGTTGTTGTTTATCATTTTTACACTTTTTAAGATAGATATTATACATTTTCCTAATATTTAGATCTGGACTTAAATATATTCTGTGGGGACTATGACACATTGTGTAATGGCTAGGAAAGGCGGGGAAGCTTTAAATATGCTCTTTGATAGCTTTTTCAAGAGATTCTTCCGTTTTTCTCCTGGAATTTTCAGATTTCCCACGCGAATCTTCTCCAGGAACATCTTTTGTAAGAGCTCGAGCTAGTCGTCCTTCTGAGATATTGAAAGTATGCAGAGAGAATTTTTTACAAACTAACTCGCATTTTCACATTCAAATAATATTTAAATTGGCATTGTCTTGGTTTTGATTTGTAATTCCTAGGTCTTCTCTTTTTGGGTATTCCACGCTTAACTATAGTATTTAGAAACAAATTTTGCTTCCCGAAGTTTGCTTGCTTCGAAAATTTATCAAAGATAAGTTGTCAATCAAACGAACTTATTTTATCGCCACAATTTTTCAAAAAACAAGACTTAACTGCAATTTTTTGGGGTAAAACAATTTTGGAGTTTGCTGTTACATACTTTTCACGGCTATTTCTTTTATACTTATTAAGGTTTTGAGTATAATTTTTTTTATTTCTGCATCCTCTTTTTTGTGCACGACGACTTTCTGTTCCCTGTGTTGTGTTGGTTTCTTTTTCTAATGACTCCATATAAGTTGTTTCTCCATCTGATTAACTCACTCTCATATGTCTTTTTCTGGCGTTAACGCTTTTTCGCATTACACGGAATATTTCTATAACATAATAATGTGCATTGGAATTTTATAACTAAAACAAGTATGTTTTACTTGATTCACTGTCTAATAACATCATATAAAAATAATTTTAATAATGCTAATGATGTGTACTATATTATTATAATATAACTACAAAACTGCACTATCCTTTCTCACTTATGAAAATGTGTCAACTGATCAAAACTTTTTCTTTCTCTTCTTCACTAAGCCCCACAATTCATTTCCTGAGTTACAGCGAATTACGCCACTTTCAAAATAAACATGTTTGTTATACCATTAATTAGCGAAACTTCTTTCCAACAAAATTTCAATAGTTCTGAACAAATTGATTTCAATTTGTTTTTTTGAAGAGATAACGTTAAATTCTGATTGATTTTATCACTAACTTGATTTTTTTGAAAAAGTGACTTAAGCCACTTTCAAAATAAACGGCTCATATTTAGATCCCAAACCCTAGCGACAATGTGCTTGAAACATAAAAGGCACTCGAATATAAAGAATATTCTTTGGAGGTATTATTGAAGACTGAAGGCACAGCACACTTCAGCAAAGGCTCATATCAGTAGAATGGGGTGGAAGCGCAAAAGGTTCACAGAGGCACATTGCATTATCTCTTGTAAAACCTGGTGACAAATACAATCTTAAAGAGGCTGGAGAACAATGGACTCACAGCTATGACATATGCCGCTGATATCATGATCAGAGGCTCGGGTAGGCTCCCGCATACTTTTAGCCAGCCTATGGAGTATGCTTTGGAGCTGGTTAATGTATGAGCAAAAACCGTATGCTTTGGCATCAGCTCCAATAAAATACTCTTCACTAAAAAATAAAATATACCTCCAACCTAATAGGGCATATTAGGTTGGGGGCGTTAAATTAAATCTCAGGCCAAAAGACTTGGGTCTGATTCTAGGCAGTAGGTTGAAGTGGCTGCCGATCGATAGAGGCTTTCCGGCAGACACACCTAGGCCCGATATGATGCCACAATAATTTATTTTAATTTTTATAAAAGAGGCCCGATATGATGCCACAATAATTTATTACTCTCTCCTCCAAATCAGGAAACCATCTGCTTCCTTCGAAGAATTACACTATCACTTTTAAATTGACCCGGGACAGTTCTGTCAGATTTGAGAGAAAGGGTGCTCCCACCCTTCTAATTGCCAAAGTCGGGCACTGGCACATGAGATGGAGGACGGATTCCTCCTAGTCCTCAGAGCCACATTTCCGACAGAAGTCATTGAAACCTGCGCCCAATAGTTTCGCATGCCGTCCTATGAGGCAGTGACCAGTAAAAACACCCACAGTGAAAGGCAGTGCGCTTCAATTTAAGCCTAATAGCTGCCGTTGCGCTATGTCGTTCTTGTCGTCTATGTTCGTCTTTATCCAATTTTACTCTTTCATCTTCTAAGACTCTTTTAATCAAATTACTACCACAAGTCAAAGACGAGGTAGAGAATAAATATCGTTTTTAAAAATGCAAGTGATATAAGCTTCAGCGTTGCGAATCTAACCGCCCCTACTAGCTTCAGCTTGAAATACGCTTGTGAAATAAATGAAATGATTATTTATTTTCAAATAAATGAAACGATTATTTCTTTTTAATATTTCACATCTGTTTGGTCGCCAACCGATTTGGCTTACCGAAACAGACTAATTTATTCAAACTAATTTCTTCTATATATATCGTACATTTGAATTAGACAGTGTGGATCGGTCTTTCAAAAATAAAAATTAATTTACTATATCTTGCGTTTCGCCCGCTTAGAGGGGGATGTCGCTGTTGTCGGTGAGTGGAATAAATTGTTGACATTTGTCAGTTTGACATGTCAACAATCGTGCACAACACTAGGCAGTAAGCTCACCTTGAAGGCCAATCTAGAAGAAAAAACAAGGCGGGCGAGCAACGCAATTCACGCAAGCAATAAAACATGGTGCCCCCGATCTGCTCTAACGCACTAGGTCTACACGGTGATAGCAAGGCCGATCCTTATCCTGGTTTGGTGGCCGGCAATGAATTAAATCAACTTTGCTGACATGGTGTACAGAGTTCAGTTACTAGCGGCTCTCAGTACTAAAGGTACCTTAACCACGAATCCTTTGCCTGCGTTAAACGTCCTACTTCATCCTCCCTTGCTTGACCTATTGGTTAGAGGTGTTACTGCAAAATCTGCTAGAGATAGGAGAACAGAAAATATCCTGAATACATAGTCCACACTCTATTTTTCAGCAATAAAATCAGCGAAGGCTTCTACACTGATGGATACAAAACAGCTGCTGGACTGAGTCCTGCAGCTTATTCTGCAGAGTGCGATATACAGGTAATTTTTAGGCTTCCTAATGACTGTAGTATATTCCAAGCGAAGGTATTTGCAATACGAAAGCCATATATTAGATACGTTAAGAATACTACAGAGTCTAAGATCGACTTTTCCACAGACAGTTCAGCTGCGGTAAAAACTCGGATGTCTACCATATAAACATGGAAGTGCGTTGGCCCTGAACAAGCCAAGTGGCAATAGAAGAGTAAGATTCTTCTGGATTCCCGGTCCTAAGGAGAAAAAGCGGTTGCGTTAGCCAAGCATGGGTGCAATCTTCCCCTAGTTGGATCGGCTGACTGCAAACATCTGGTCGGCATCATTACTAGTATTATACCAGCCCATACCAAGAAACTGCGATTCTTAGCTACTGACAACTGTAGGAAGTATCAGCAGCCGGCAGTTTTAGAGACAATTTAACATCTCATGTGCCACTACCCAGCGATTGGGAACTACTTTAGTGAGTACTAGCTAGTGGTCCTCACGGTTGTGGCGAAGTAGATACGGAAGAGCTTCCATCATTTCAGAAAAAGGTCCAATGCCTTTGATGTCCATTTGGACTGAACTCTCAAGAGTCAGGTCTTCTGATCTCATATAGTTAAGGACCAATAGGTCTATACATGACCTTGTGTCATATAGGAAAACTTAACATAAGTCTTACTAGAAAAAAACACGGAGTGTCATTTGACAACCGGTCGAGCGACTCCCGAAAAGAACAGTGATATCGGAATAGGATTTGTCCCAAAGTGGAACGGTTCGTTCGGATAAAGCCGGCAAGGAATGCCATGTTTTGGATACAATGGAAAACCAGTCTTTTTTTTTGCTATAATAAATATAAATGAAATAAAAAGTTGATAAAGTTAATTATAAATCTACTTGTTCCTCTTTTTTTCTACCGGGAGCTTAATAACTTGGTGGTCCTAAAATAGGATCCATCGAGCGCTTTTCCTTTCAAAGAGGTAGTGAAAAGATAGTTCTGGTTTTCTTGGAACGTGTGATACCCAAAATTGTCGGAAGCAGAGGTCGCTCCGATCTAGCTCCTTTTATTTTCATCGTGAATAAAAAGTTTCAAGAGTGTGTGAAAATAACTGTAACACATATATTATCATATGGTAGCTCCTGGTATAGGCATTGACGACCAGATCTGTTTCATTTCGTAACGAATAGTTGTGAATGTGCGATATTCACACTTTATTGGTGCAATTACTTACTTATTAATTATAAGACTGTCCTATCATAGGCAAGATCGTTTGAATAAGCGTTGAAAGATATTATATCACAAACGTTTGGAGTGATATATAAACGATTCTGTTTTTAAACCTGATAAATTATATGTCTGGCCGGCTGAAAGAGCGGCAAAGAGTGGGAAAACATATTAGATATTTTTTTTTAGATCTCAGTCTTTAAAACTAATTTATAATTTTCGATATTTAGTGTTTGAAAAAGGCCTGTTCGAAATGCACAAAAAAAGGTGTGCACGAAAAACTCTAGCACATTTGCATTATTTTGTTTATATATTTTTTATGGAAGTTTTCTTTTTTTTTAAGTTATGTATTATTTATTAAAAGAAATAAATGTTGTTTTGATTATTTCTGGAAATTATATTAATCTCTTTGTAAGTTGTATACATGAAAAGCTTATGCACAAATTACAAGGCTACACAATCGCGTGACCTCAAATTTAAATTTATTTGTGAGATTATCGCATGTCATTCGCTGGAGATCAGAGAACTTCTAACGTAGGAAAAAACTGAATCCAACTAGCAGAAAGTACTTAATCATTGTCTATATAATCCAACGCTTAATGGTCCAGCATCCTAATTTTTTTTTGCTAATAAGAATGAGAAAAGGTTAAGAAAATGGTCAATTCGTGACACGTACAACACAATTAAAATTGGGGTAGATCAGTTTCATGAAAGAATAAAATGAACCACACATAGGTACATGAACTCGCTGCACGCATTTGATTCACTATGAAGGAAACATTTTAACTACTAGACATAAAGAAAGTAAAAATACGTGATTTCCTCTTACAGCAAACTGATTAATGTTAACGTGTTCAGACACTTGTTAATCACTGTTATTGAAGAGGACATTAACTTCAGGTTCGGTGTTGCTTTCCCACAATGTCATTAATTCTCCTTTCACTCAAACGCATCGAATCGATTGGCTATCAATTTTCACTATCGTTACCCCGAAACGGCGAAGGTCTAATTTGGAGTATAAAATAAAAATAAAAAGACCGTTCACCCATCAACAAATTTTGATTAAAAAAACAGCAAAGCGGAATCATGAATTAGCAATTTAGTGATTTGTGTTGACAAGATTGCAAGCTATCGACATGAACAGCGAAAGTAGATGAACTTGATAAAACGCGTATCCATTACGTTCGGATGAACACATGTACAAACTCTTATACATATGTTTGTATACAGAGGTAACATACAACTGAATGAAATTATTGAATGAAATTTCTCTTTCAAGAAATACCGGAATGCGTGTACAAATTATAATTGGATGTGAAGACACTGAAATTATTTTCGTAATAGAGTAATCGGAAATTTTTTTATCATTCTTCGGAATTAATAGTTATTATAAGCGCGTAATAACACGTTTCTTTTCATTCAACTTTCATTGTTGATCTTTTTCGGAGCATATTATGACAATAAATATAATAATATATACACACAAAATATAATGGCAATGATGTCAAGATGAGGAACCATACAATCTTTCATTGAGCGTGTGTCTATGAGAGGTATGGCTAATAGGCTTATACAGTTTATTATAATGATATTAATCATCTTATAATTTCCTTTAAAGGAGAAGTAAACGAGTATACATAAAATTCATCAATTCACATTAGCGGACAGCTGACTTTAAATGTTTGTCAATTTTATGTACAGATGACCATTCTTATAAAAATTTTTGCCGAATCATTCCAAGCTAATTATTTTACCTTCCTTGTCCCGTTTCACAAATGGTGAAATGTTTTGATGATTATTTACCAGTTCTTTAGGTATCTATCGAAATTAAATTTTCCAAATTTCGGTAGCTGATGCTGACCAACTTTGTTAGTCTGCTTGATTGCACATTCCACAAAGAATGTCAGACAATAATTGCTAGTCGCATGTCGATTTCGAAAGTCTCAAATAATTACTGAGCTGCAACTGGCCTTAACTTCTTGAGGTTTTTTGAAAGTGTTTTACTATTGATACAAGTACCCTGACAATATATTGAAAATCCACAAAAAGAAGACGAGGTTTAATACTTTTGTACTTACACGCTATAAATCGATTCGATGTGTGTCTTGTAGATGCATTGAAAAACAAATTAGTTTGCCCGTCTAAAGCCTGCGTGTAAATACTTTTCATATGAAAAGTTGAGTATACTAATTCAGCTGGAGTGTTCCCTTCATTTCGAGCTAGAATCAATATTAAATCTATTGGTCTAAGAAGTAGCTGGAACTACAGCTGCACATTCTGTTTCTGCAGTCACTTTATGCGTAATTAGACTCAGGTAAAGCTAAGCGGTTATAAAGCGAAAAAAAGTCTAGCGCATCAGATCCGCTAGAATACTGATTTTCGAAGAAATTATCTTTGAGTGACTTAAAAATGTGTAAAGACGTTATACACTTCTTTGTAGTATCATATCAACCATTTCTTACTCAAAGGAACAAATATCATTTTCTGACAGCATTTCCTATAACACAAATTATGAAAATGTTCAGTGCTGGCAGCATTTGTCCAACACAGCAGCGATAAGTCTACCATAACATGCTCGTGCTTAATCAACCTATCCTTTGTATTTCGTTTTCATCCAAGGATATCATCGAAAGTTTCACCGATTAAACTGTGTCTGGGGCTGCCATCCAAAAATTTTCCAAAACTCGGAAAATATAAATATCGGTTGATTATTTTATTGTTAAAGCTTTGCTTATGAATACAAAATGGAATTATTTGTTGGTGCAATATTTACGAAATTGTCTAATGTTGGCAATCATACGTTAGTTAAATCGTTGAGTTAAATCCACCCCGTGAATTTAGTTTCGATTAAATGACATCGCTGGAAGTTATAGGAGTGAAGAGAATTTTATGGTAGCCATCCTCAAAACTTTCAAATTTTTGAAATCTAAATATTTGTTGTTAACTGTCATTGCAGAATCATTCCCACTTGAAAATTTAATGACAACATCGCTCGATAAAGAAATGTCAATAAATTACGAAATTCATCATAGCTGGCAACCCTTTCATGATTTTTCAACGAAATTCCTTCAGAATTAGAAATGCAACAAGATCCGCTTATCACATACACACACTGTATCGTAAGTTATAGGGAAAAACCTTTATTTTCCTGAGTAAATTTACAATACTTAGGAGACAAAAATTGCCATAGCTGGCAACTCTATACTAATTTTTGAACCAAATTTCTATGTAATTAATCTTAGAGTAAGGCTCATCTACTGCGTGAATTTGGTTAAAATATGGTGGCTAAATCGGAAGCTATAGGCCAAAAACCAGTTTTTTCTCTTTGATTTTTCAAAATGGCACCACTACCACAGTATTGCCCGTATTTCAAAATCATTTCTATCAGAACAGTTTCTATCAGACCTGGTCCTAGCTAATTCAAACATGTCGCATTATCCGGTCGTCAGTTCTCGTAAACAGAAGTTTTGAGTGCTGAAAATAGAGGTAATTTGATCATGGGTTGCTTTTCTTGATTACCGCGGAATTTTTAAAATTGTCTTTTGTCTTGGTAGACAAAAGTCAAAATTTATCAATAATTTGAATTTATTTTCAAAAATCAAAAATTTTTTAGGAGGTCCCATGATTTGAAGGATTTTTTATGACAAAGTTATTACAAAGTTGCCCGCACAGTCTTGAAAGTAAATGTGTGTAAAATCTTAGTCTACGTCAACACGTTCTGCAAATTTCACGATGATCCATCGTTTTTCTTAGAAGTTATGGCAAATCGAAATTTGAAAAAAATCCTTGCCTACTTTTAGGCCATCAGTGCCTACACAAGGCTCGAAATTTCCAATTCTTTATCAAAGACAAGCTTAAAACATAATGAGCTTTCATTCCCAATACTTTTTCGTAACAAAAATTTACACTGCTTGGAAATATAGGAGTACCTGAAAATTCACTAAAATGCCCGCCGCCGCCGCCAAAGGGTTCAAGACATTTGAATTTTAACAAGTCATGGACCTACCCGCTGTATACATCTATGTCCTCCGAAAATTTCAGCTCAATCGGATCGGCCACTCCAGGGATTATCTCCCTTATTCATTTTGTCGATATATATATATATATATATATATATATATATATATATATATATATATATATATATATATATATATATATATATATGTATATATATATATATATAAAAATCCGTTTTAACCCTAACATTCTCTCCTAGCAAAGAAGAGTTTATAAACTCAATGTCAGATAAAGATATTAATAAGGCTAAGTGCAATTTTCACTTAAGAGGTTAGTCCACTGTTAAACTGCTCCAAATGAACTTTTTTTTTAAACAGCTACCAAAAAAAAACTATTCAAGATATCGATTTGAAATTTAAAAAAAAATTAATAAAAAAAATTTTTTTAATCAAAAAAATGTTTCCCAGATCGTCATTTTTATTTTTTTTTGTTCTTAATTTAGGCCCGAGCATGTCCTTTATACTCAAAACTAATGAAATCTTTTTAGTAATTTCTTCACAGACGCTTATTTCGTCCAGGAATTTACGAGGCGCAATTTGCTTTTTTTTTCGGCGGTCTGCGGCGATCCATTGGGGCGGCCGCTATTTTGTTTTCTAATAATTTTTTCTAATGAAAATCTTAACTCTTAGCTTCAATAAAGATGTATGTAAAATTTCAAATCGATATCTTGAATAGTTTTTTGTTGGTAGCTGTTTAAAAAAAAAGTTCATTTTGAGCAGTTTAACAGTGGACTAACCCCTTAATTCTCTTGTACCCGTCTCTTTCTCAATTGATTGCTAAAAAAGTTCAATACGCCACTTGAAAAATTTTAAATCAACAGCATGAAAAAGATATTACTTGTTCCGTTCTGATTCTGACTTATTGGTTTTTGTAGAAATGAGGTATATTTTCCAGTCTGAGGTCGAAAATGCCTAGCAAATGTCAATCAAATGCTTACCTTATCAATATTAGGTCCATGTTTCAGCAGTAGCCAAGAACATTTTGGAATTTTATTGATTTCACGATGTGAGATATCACCTTTAATTCAGACGTCATGACCATTTCCGATGCATTAACGCTTAACAGTGTTTTCGCTCATTATTGCCGTATCGCATATAATACGGCATTTTCTTAATACTAACACTACTAACTATATTGATAACTCGACAACATTCCCCACTTCTTATTTGTTAATGAAAGATTTGTATATTGACAAAGGTACTATGTTGGCATTTTCCAGGAAGCGGGACAATAATTCGACCACCGGTCCTGACGATATATCTAATGCTTTCTTAAAATGTTGTGTTTTCTCCATGCCTATTTATTTAACTTTTTGTCTTTTTTATGTCTATTTATTTAACTTTTCACCGTCTGTTGGCATCTTCTAAAGCAGGCCAAACTACCATGTGTTGCTGAGCAATTCGAATCTATAGTCAGTAATGTTGTCGTGTTTCATATCAATATTATCTCCCCTTCCAATATGGTTTCAACGAAGGCAAATCCACAACTACCAACTTGGTAAAATTCTCCAACATCGTTCTTCCATCTTCAAGCTGTCCTCGATAATTTTACGAGCTGGTGTAAATCAGGAGTAAAGTGAGTCATGGAACCAATCACTCCACATTCGTATTCACATTGATTGAAAATTTGTGAATGAAGTTCCTTACCAGCTTCAACCCCTAGACCCAACAAGGGCTATCGTGGAATTACTTTTACTTTACTTAGGAGTATTGTTAAATAATGCTTTCACTTTCGACGATCACATTAACCCCATCTTAGTAAAAGTCTCATCTACTCGAAGATTTGTGAGAAGGCGATCCAAAGAGTGTCATGACATAGATCTACCTAAGATATTATTTCGAGCCTTAGCTAAACTGAACCTCGGTTATGTCTGTACAATTTAGGCACCTTATTAGTATCGAATCCATTCAGCAACGATTCTTACGTTTTTGTTCACGAGAGTTTACTTAGTTTAATGGCCTTAGATATGCTTGAAAATTGAAAAGAAAATTTTTAAACCTTGTTTATTGCTAAGCTCCTCCTAGGGAGTATTTCATCCGAATACTTTTTAAGACTACTTGGTCTCAATACCACGTATCACAGAATGGGGATCCTCAATATTTCATCTGATCTTTTCTATCGAACCAGTTACGCCTTCAATGGGGACGTTTCATTCATAAAAAGAAATTTCAATCGTGCTTAGGACAAATTCGATTTTAATATATCTTTATCATCTTTATCATCATCTTTATATCTCTATCAATAGCTTAGCAAAAAATAAACCACTGGCTTCGTTTATATGTTTTCATTTTATTAATGAAACCCTACTAGATGAACTGAAAATAATAAATAAAGAAAATATTAATGCAGAGACCATACCCGGAGTTGACTCATATACATTAGAAGCCACCAACCCTTTTCTGTAATTTTTTACAAATAGTTGCTTTAAAATTGATCCAAGCTCAACTAATTTAAACTGTAACTATTGCGTAGTTTATTCAATAAACGAGCACACATGATCTGACCCCAAGTAAAATCATCAAGTCCATTAAAAATATCAAATCTACATAAGACGATAAAATTTTTCAAAATAGTCTCGTCCTAAAAGTCTTAGTCAGAAATATCTTTTTCGACCTGCTTCTAAGAAAAAAGTTCGGCAAACAAAAATAATTCTGTGAAGTTAGGATTGTAAGGTATCTGGAACTACGCTGCTAAGTTATGTCAGGCCAGTCGTCGCATTTTGAGGCTTCCAATTCCTACTATCTGGCCCCACACCCTGGTTCCTTGTTGTAGAGCACTTTTATGTAAAATTTAGGGCTGATGGTTGTATTTTGGGGTACAAAAGTATAATAGTAGCTGATCTTTGATTTGCTCATCCGATCCTTCTACAGATGACGAAATGGCGCCGAGATGTGCTCCTTAATATTTTGTTTCTTCAATTCAACATCAGCATTATCATTGGCGTTACAACCGGAGACCGGTCCTGACCTCCGTCCAGTGTTTTTTCCATCGGTCCCGATCGCAAATCGCTGTCATCCAATCGGGCACCTTTAAACTCCGAGCGTCCTGGTCAGTCCATTCTGGCCATCCTACTAGTGCAGGCAAGGTCTCACACACTGTCGTCTGCCGTAAAATTTGCCGCAAAGGGTTTTCCGAGCCGGATCCACTTCGGTCATTCGAGCTAGTGGTCTTGCCCATCGGAGTCTACCGAGGTTAATCTTAGTAATTATATATGTTTCTAGGTAGATAAGACTCTCCTCAAGATTTTCTTCTCGAACGCAGCTAAGAGGTTAGAGTACCTTTTGCTGAGCACCCATGTCTCGGATCCATACGTGAGTACTGGCAGAACCATGGTTTTGTACAGCAGGAGCTTTGATGTTCGGGTGAGATTTCGGGATTTGAAGAGCCTTGAAAGACTGTAGTAGGTTTTGTTGAATTTGAGCAGCCACCCGCGTATTTTTTCTTCTATGTTGTTATCGGCTACTACGATTGACTCAAGGTAGTTGAAACATGGCATTACTTCAAATTCATGCTCAACTACCCTGAAAGTTGGACCAGCTCTAGGTTTTCTTCTTGCAGATGCTGCCACCACGTACTTAGTCTTTCCTTCATTTATAGGCAGCCCGTTTTTGTGCAACTAGCTCAATCTGGATGAAGGATTCTCGTACTGCTAATTCTGATCTTCCAATTCAGTCTAAGTCATTTGCATAAGCCAGTATCTGGCAGGATTTGATGATGCCAGTCCCTCTCGTTGACGGGCCAGAGTCTCGGATTGCTTTCTTCAATGCCAGGTTGAAGAGGAGTCAGGCCAGACCATTCCCTTGTCGGAGCCTATTAAATATGTTGAACGGTCTGGACAGCAATCCGGCTATTTTAACTTGGCTTGTTATATTGGTCATGGTCAACCTACACAATCGTGTCAGATTGTTTCCGAAGTCAAATTCTCTCATGGCTTTATACAGTTCTACCCTGGCTATGCTATCATAGGCGGTCTTAAAGTCTATAAATAGATGGTACAGTGGAATTTTGATTTCAAGAAATTTTTCCATCGCCGGCCTGAGAATAAATACCTGATCAATTGTTGATTTGCCTGGGATGAAGCTACATTGATGTTGTCCGATGATGGCTTTTAGCGTATGGGGCTATCCGTTCTTCCAGGATAGAGGAGAGTGTCTTAAAGAAGTTGTTGCTGCGCATAGTTGCATCTCTTTTCTTTTGTATGAGGCATATTATACCTTTGTGCCAGTCTCCTGGCATCTTTTCATACTCCCATACGTGCAATATAATTCCATGAATTGCTTGGTGTAATGTGCCCCCCCCCCCCCCATATTTAATCAGCTCAGCTGGTATTTCGTCGGCTCCACCGAATTTCTAAAATTTCAGCCGACCTATGCCTCTTTGTACCTCTTCTATACTTGGTGGCGGCAGCATAAGGTCGTCTTCTTGCATTGTTGGAGCCTCCGATTCTTCGTTTAGCTGACCGGTTAGCAATTTACTAAAGTGCACTTCCCATCGCTCCAGAATGCCTTCAAGATCGGTGATCAGATTACCCTCTTTGTCCTTACAGTACGTGCAGCGTAATGTGTACTGCGTCATGTTTCGATTTATTTGGTAGAACTTCTACGCCTGGTATGGACCTCACTCATTAGCTCTTTCTTTTTCACAAATCACGTCTTCTCCCAGGCTGCTTTCTTCTGTCTGTGAAGTATCTTCTCTTTTTTCTGAGCTCTTTCTATTCCTCCTCTGGTGCCCGCATCCTACGATATTGCTGCACTGGCTGGTATGTAACATTCTTACGTTCAGTCGCTAGTTTGCATTCATCATCAAACCAGTCGCTCCGATCTTTGCGACTACTGCCTAAGATGGCGTCAGCAGTACTAATGACAGTATTCTTAAGGCGTGTCCACTTCTCATCTACGCCTGGCATCCTGGCCTTAGGACTTAAGCGCCGGACACAATGATCCATTCCATTCCATTCCATTCCATTCCAGAATAAACGTCAAAGTTGGCGGCATAGAAAATGTACGAGACTGAGCACATAAGGCTGGAATGGAATGGAATGGAAAGGACGAGTTGACCAACTTTCAACTTTTCTGGATCAGAGTAGTATTATTATTAGTACTAAAAAAAATTTACTGTGGTTTTTGTTTATACAAGGGTATAAAACTTATTAGCATTCCAAATAACTATAGAAAATTGCTATCTATTTTAAAATAATCACGCAAAACTGAAATTTTAAAACTACAAGTAAACTGTCGCACACTAAACGGAATGGAGACTATGTGTTCAGTTTGCTGGAATGGACATGAGCTGGAGAGTGCTGGATCGGAATGGAATAGAATGTGCTGGAGAATTGTGGCCTGCGCTTTACTCTCCCTTCATCAAGTTCTTCGAGGGCGAGTCCTAACGCTAGACCCACGGTGCTACTGGTATTTTTATTGCAAGATAATCGTGTTGATTCCAACCTGGTTCGCGAATGCAATGTTTCTATGCAATGCTTCTATGCTCGAGCTCTGTAGAGTGATCTGGTTTCTAGTGTGTGGGGCTCTTGAATCAAATCCATGTCCGAACGAGTGCCACGCACTGAGCTACGAGTTAACATTGTTCTGAATAGACACCTGAGTCAAACTAGGAGCAAATTGAGACAAGAAAGTAATCATTCCACGCTCGTAAATATTTCAATTGCGAAAACGGAACTCTACCAACTCCAAACCACAAGGTATGAAAATAGAACTGTTGCTCAAGATTTGGGAATGGCAAAATTTGCTCTTATAATGGTAAACAAATTGGTTCTTCAGCTAATTGTGTTCTTGTATTATTTTTCATGCCCTTTGTAGTGTAACTAGCGAATCCAATCCCGGGATCCCGGATCCCGGGATCCCGGATCCCGGCCTATTTTTGGTCCCGAAAATCCCGGGATTGATAGTTTCTAATCCCGGGATTTTCGGGATCAGAAATTGGCTGGGATTTCGTGGCCGGGAGTCAAGCATTATCGGCAATCAAGTTACAGCAAGACTCGAAAAGTGCAAATAGAATCCATATTTATGAGAAAACAATTAGCTCACATAATGCGTAAAGAATAGAGCAAAACAAACCGATGTAACAGTTAACAAGAGAATACAAAGGGGTTTGTAAATAAATAAGTATGGACTGTTTCGCGGTACTTTTCTGTTTCCCCCCCCCCCCCCCCCCCCCATTTTTTTCACTTTTTGTTGTTGCAATGCTTCTAAAATTGATTAGAAAGTAGTAATTAACCAAAATTATGATGGAGAAACACGTTTAAAAAAGAAAGTTTTTTAATTTTTTTTTTAATTAATTTTTTAATTTAAAAATTAATTAAATTAATTTAAATTTGAAATTAATGTCACATAACAGTGAGAATAAATTTTGGTACTTTTCTGTTTTTCCCCCTCCATTTCTTTAATTTTTTTAATGAAAACTGCTCGAAATGGGTTAAAAAGTATTACTCCACAAAAATTGAGATGGGAAAATGCATTTAAAAAAAAATATTTTTTTTCCGATTTTAAATTTTTTTTTTCATTTTTATGTGGTAGAATTAGTTTTCCAAAAGTTAATGTGTTGTTGGGGGGGGGGGGGGGGGCTGATGCCCCTCCCCCCCGTAATCATATAAACAAATTGTATACAAAATTATTATTGTAATAGCTTAATTGTAAATTGCGTTGAAGCTTCGGAAAGGTAAGACGTCAAAAATGGAGCAACATTTATTCTCACTGTTATGTGACATTCGTTTAAAATTTAAATTAATTTAATTAATTTTTAAATTAAAAAATTAATTAAAAAAAAATTTAAAAAATTTTTTTTTTTCTTTTAAACGTGTTTCTCCACCATAATTTTGGCTAATTACTACTTTCTAATCAATTTTAGAAGCATTGCAACAATAAAAAGTGAAAAAAAATGGGGGGGGGGGGGGGAAACAGAAAAGTACCCTGTTTCGCATTTAGTGGATTCGTTACATCGAATGATTTGAGGAAATTAATACTAGCAAATGCATACACAGATTTACCGAAATCCTTAACAACAATCAAAAAAAGGTTGTTGGCTATGCAAGCAGGATAAAGAAAATAATAAAAAATAAGATATAACAGGCTAGTATCTCAGGTGAACGGTTCAGTTTGATGTTTGATGAATGGACCTTGACTGCAAATAGGCGCTATATAAATATAAACATCTACTTAGTAAATTCTTACTGGAGCTTGGTGCGAGTAAGAATATCAATGACAGCTGGAAACTACCTAGATATGAGTTTACTGTTTCTCTATGAAAAGACATTGTTACCATCGTAACTGATGGGTCAAACGAAATGCGAAAAGTAGACAGACTAGTTGGCACAGAGCTACATATTTGTTTGGCGCATAGCATCCACTTGGCAGTTTGCGATGTTCGCTATAATATGAGGTCCATTCCAGATTAAAGAGTTGATGAAGCAGCCGATAGTCTGAACGACGACCACGAAGATTTGGATGGTCCTGAATCAGCTAACTACGTTGAAACCGGTCGCCTGCAAGACACGCTAGATCAGACGAAGGACATCAGTGCATGCATAAAGAAAGTTCGTTAGGTAGTTTTATATTTTAAAAAAGCTCCAACGAAAAATAATAACGATCTTTAAAACTATGTCGGATCCGAGCAAGGCATTTAACTGTCTCCTTTAAATGGATTGTAAAACAAGATGAAATAGTCTCTTGACAATGCTCGAATAGTTTCCCATTTTGAAAAATAGTAGACATTAATAGGCCTGCAATATTCAAAGCAATTAGAAGCAACAGAGTTTGATTCGATTCAGAAAATTATTGAAGTTTTACTCCCTGTAAAATTGGTTGTGACGGCCTTTAGTCGCAGACTTGCAAATTTATGCACTGCTTATACTTCATCAAGATTTTTATTTAGGCTGTTAGGAGAAAAACGGTCTATTCTTCTGAATGCTATGAAAATTGCAATATTGGACCGAATAAAAGAGCGTCAGTGTACCGAGCTATCTGGTATGCTAAGTTATCACCAGAATCCACATTGTACCAGTGAAAATTTACCAAGTGAAATAAAATCTCTATTTTGGAAACCAAGCAACGCAAATATTAAAAAAAAATACTTCAATGATCTAGATGCCGAACCCTATGCTTGGTAGCCAAAGAAATGAAGAGAACCCAGTAGATAACCATATTGAATCCAGAATAAGGTAGTCGTCAATTAACGCTACAAGAGGAGCTGCAAAAGTATGAAAATAATCAATCATGAAATGCCGCCAGAAACTAATCTAATTAAAACCATTGCAAAAGAAATGAATCTTTTCGAAAGTGGTGGCACTTGCATAGTTTGGAGCAGGCGTACCAATATTTCTCCACCGTTTCCGCGGTGTCCAAAATCGGGAATAAATTTAGAAGCAGGCTTGGAGACGATACCTTAGATGCTTTGCTATTGCTTCAATGTTACTTCCGAAAAACCTAATGAACTTTGGCCGAATTTTTTATATGTTACTTTATTATGTATCTCAATTCTAAGAGTTGTGTTTTGTTGTTGTGGTTTTTGGTCGTGATTTTTTGTTGTAATTTGTAATAGATGTAATTTTTAATATCTGTCTTCATACTGTCAACGTTTTGGATAATTAAAATTATTGTTTTTATTTGCATCAATAATATAAATTAGTAATAATGCAATTTTTTATCTAGTTTTGAGCTTACTTATTGTTGTAGTTTTGAAATGATGGCAAATTATATAATCTGTTTACTAGAAACTTGACTTATTTTGTTGTGTTGTATTTTGAATTTCAAATCCCGGGATCCCGGGATTTGAGATTTTTTAATCCCGTAATCCCGGGATTGAAAATATGGTTCGGGATTGGAATCCCTAAGTGTAACGCTCTGCTTCATTGACCAATGACATACATACTCATCACAGAATTGGCTACAGTATATATAATAGTTTACATTAAATTTCGATGAACCGAATGACAACTTATAACTTGGTCTTCACTCGCATGATGCATTCCAAATGAAATGGCACATATTTGCTCTAGAAACCCTCCCTGAATACAATTACATCTTATGGAAACATATGGTTAACAGTTACGTAAACAAGGTTACGTTTGTCGAACACTGAATGGCTCTGAATTACAAAATAACCAAGTAAAAGACGCAAATACCAGAACAGCAAAGAACAATTTCAAAATGTGTCACGACATTCAAGATACACGTCCGTTAGTACGAGAACTTTTGAACGAACCAAGCTTGAAATGCAATACTTACAAGAAACAGCCCGTTCCATTGGGCAATCTTTTCTGTTGAGAACCAAGCGGTATCCGTTGACCAGCAGTTACTGTTACTAATGGTCGTCGCCTGATACACTTATTACGTCGTCTGATACACTTATTTATGAGTTCATTCCGTAACGTTCATTTGTATGTAGGAACAAACAACTCTTGTTGGTCGTGACTTCGAAATTGTGGATAATGCCACTGTACTGTCGATAAAATAAGAAGCAGTAGTACAAAGCAATAGTATTGTATCTGGAATAAAGAGCTTCTTTCGAAAATTTTATGTTTATAGTCTTTTACATACGTTAGCTAGTTACTGCCTATAAAACACTCATTCCTTTCCCAAGGATACTTTACATTGAACGATATAATTTATTGAGCTTAGAGTGTATTTCAGAAGCTTACAAAAAATGCTAAACGTTTATAAAAACTTCTGGCTGAATGCGAAAGGTAAAATAAACTTCTTTTATTTTTCCTAATGAACATTTAACTGAATTATTTCTTTACGTTAACTTACCTAATCATTAAAACGTAAATAGCATTTGTTTAGTTAATTACTGATTACCATCTACTCAACAATCAAACTACAAACTATGTAATATCTCAATTAATCACACACAAAAAAATTTTTGCATGAATCGTAGTCTCATCAGTGTTTTTTGTATCTTGTTAATTAAGTGTGAGGAATCGATGCCACAATTGAAATCGTTTACGTAAAAGTCAATTATTCATAGGAATTTCCTAGCAGAAAAAAAAACTCCACACAATTCTACGAAATCGCAATTTCACAATAATTATTATAATTTTGCTTGTCGATGAAATGTTACATTTTGTAGTTGGACTAGGTCTTATTGATTGGTATAATCTGAAGCTGCAACAGTACATCTTTCTTATTACTTTCACTGTATCCATCTATATAGTCTTACGCCAGAAGTTGCGGCAAACAGATGAATGGAAAAAAATGCGAAAAAAAATAGACAAGCATGAAATATTATCCACTTGCTCGGAAATAGATGCGGATATTTGAATCTGATAGTTTTCCGCTTTGAAAAATAACGTGCTAATAATTTTTTTGCTGTGCTATTATTTGCTAACTAATTGCAGTATTTTTATGTTTGTTAGGTAAATAAATTACTTGAATTATAGAAAAGATTTAACGCTCTAATCTATAACGAACTCAGTTGCTATTTTGTAAATTGTAATCGATTCAAGGCATGTGTGCTAAACGTCGCATACGTAAAGATTTCATTGTTCCTGGGTACCATTTTTTTCATCCCTAAAATAGCCCATAGTCGTCTAGATTTGAGTATGTTTCGGATTTTTGAGCGTTCTGTGGGGATGTGGTTCATCTAATCTTGTGGCCAGTTGTTTGGCTGTATCTTTAATTCGTTGCCAAATCCTTTCTTTGTTAATTCACAAAAAGATCAGACCCTTCAATGAACGTACGCTTACGTTTCGTTCCCTTATCTGTTTTTTATTTATATCTCTTCATTTAAAGCAAGAGAAGCTATTCGCGAGCTATTTATGGCTAACTTAAACTCGGGTAGCAGCTCGAATTCGAAAAGGTGTTTACTGATTTTCGAAGAAAATTAATTTTTGACTCGTTTCGCCGAGAATTCAGCACTCGAAATTTCTGTTCACGAGAACTGACAATCGGACAATCAAATCATTATGAAATTCACTGGATATGTTGGTATTAAGTAGGACCAAGTCTGATAGAAGTGCTGCCAACTTGAAATTTCACTACTAAAAAAACTGATTTTTAGTCTATAACTTCTGATTCAGCCAACAAATTTCAATAAAATTCACACATTATTTGAACCTTATTTTACGACATATTTGGTAGAAGTTTGGTTGGAAAATTGGAATAAAGTTGCCAGCTATGGTAGTTTTTGTCACCTAAATCTCATAAATTTGCTCAGCAAAATTAAGCTTTTTTCCCTATAATCTCCGATCCAGTCATATAATAAAAACGAAATTCATGTAGTAAATATTTCTTGTTGCAAAACAAATTTCGTAAAAATATCATGAAAAGGCTGCCGGCTATGTTAATTTTTACAATTTTTCGGTATTTCTTTACTAAGCGATTTTGTCATTACAGTTTTAAATGGGAGTTATTCTGCAATGATCATTAGCATCAAATATTAACTTTTGAAATTTTGGAAAGTTTTGAGAGTGGTAACCCTAAAATTCGTTTCACCCCTATAACTTCCAGCGCAGTTATTCAATCGAAATGAAATTCACAGGGTGGTTTTAACTTAACGCTAACAGGGCGGTTTTAACTTAACTTGTTATATTTTTGGCTATGCTGCTAAAACAGGGTTTCCAGCACCAGATATTTTCGTAATATTGCACCAACAAATGCTTCCGCTATGCAGGCTTGGACAAAAGTAAAAGCTCACTCTGTTTTTTGGCTGCGAATGAAAAAATATTGAATTCTAGCAATTAACTGGTTTATGTTCATCTCTTTGGCTACCCATTTATATACATGGTGTTTGCTTTTTCACGAGGGCCACATTATAACATATTTACTTGTTAAGCGATATGTGTTTTCGCTTACTACTTGCAAAAAGGCAAAACCTAAGTCATAAATATGTGTTAAAGAATTAATTAAAACTCTATTGATGGCTTAGTTTATTTATTAAGATTTCACTAAAACAACACATTCATTAAAAATCCGTTGTCGTTGATATCGTTTCGTAGATGTGCCGCTTGCACTCATCTGGTCGCCTCGGTTGTTCGTTAACGACTGTCCTTTTGTCCATACATCTCACTGTCGTCAATTTTGCTTATTTTTCTGTGTGCGTGTGACAACTCGGCCATCCTGCTGTGAGCTTGCCTCAAGCTCTTCGTCATTTGGAATCTATGAGCGTTTTTACAGCGATTCCCAATTCGGGATTGGGAATATACCGTAATTCGTGAGCTTTAGCCCGATTTACATGTATGTGTGCGCAGACTGTGTACGTGCACGGAAGCTCTTCAGGAGCTTGATTTGCGAATACCGGTTTTGTACGAAGCGTTCATATGTATGTGTGCCGGATCAAATTATATGGCTACACGAAGATAGGATTAAAACCGGTTTGAAATCCCGATCTCGTGTAACCATAGAAATTTGAGCGGCGATCTGGTTTACAAACACATAGATTGTGATTTGTTTTCAATAGGGCGTGTCCAAAAGGGAAATTTCTAAAATCGTGGCTTCTAGCGGCCGCTGTTCACTTCTTCGAACAGTTTGGTGGCCATCCACCAAACAGCATGCATCGGAATGCAATATCATTCCGAAAATGCATCTAAGCGGAAAGGACGCGCGCTGTATCTAAGCGTTAAATGCTCTTAAGAAGTTATTTTAGGTACAGAGTGAAGAAATTGAAGAAATACTTCACATGCAGGATAAATCACTTTTTGGATAAGCGGGTGAAATTTAAAAAGAAAATGTGACTATTATGTAATTTGCTAGGGTACAAAGGGGAATGCTATAGAAGTCATTCTCTTTTAAATAAAATAAGTACATAATTTCACTATTCCGCATCAAAATTCGACTTTTTCGTTATTTCCCACAATTTCATATTCTGTAGACTATTTGTATTGCTCAACGAGATCTTAAAATCCCTATGAATTCAGAATCCCTACATTTTCTTATAGGAAACGGAGCATGAAAATCAAGAACTGTCAAAATATTGCCAGGCAGATGGCCAAACAAATGTCATACCATGTTGCCTACCATTTACGGTATGCCATCAAATAAGGCATACCATAGGCCGCCTCTATTAGTAATTCAAAATGCTATGCCATGGGAAATTGCTAATGGAGGCGGCCTGTAACGATTCATTAATGAGTTGAAGAAGATGCGGTTTTAGCGAGTAAATATGACCTATATACTCGTTAAAAGTGACACTTTTATGAATTATTAGCGATAGTTTTAACGATTTCAAATAAATTTGCTTTTGCGATTTGAAAATAAGTTAAAATTATTTACGCATAGTAGAGTGAATTTGAAAGACTGGAAGAATAAAGCAAAAAAGGCTGCCAAAGTTGAACATAAAACATCGTAACATTATAAACAATCTAGGGAAAATATCTAGGTAATGTTGCCTTTTAATGAGTTGCATGGGCCATAGGGTACATACATATGGCATGCATTATTATTATTTGTCGCTAATCGTAAGGAAAATTATTGTTTGCTGATATATTTGCGAACAAGCTCGGTTTCGTATGAGGGATATGTCTGTTGATTGTCGATAAACTATCGTTTGTAGAAAACACTTTCTAAATTGCTTCCTGGGTACTTTATGCTGCCGTTAGCAGGGCTCACACTTCGTGAACAACATTTGAAGTAGAAGCTGAAAATAAATTGAAGTAGATTTTAAGTAGAAAGAAATTAAGTAGATGAACGATTGGGGTCACTTAATCTAAAGCATTATTTATTTTTTCATATAAAGTAGGTGGACATTATCATTTTACTATAACGGAAAGCAACGTCAAAAACTCAAATTAGAAGTTATTAAAAAAATCAATTAAAGCATAATATCAGTTTTATACACAAAACATAATTATATTTGCAATCTTCAGCATATCTTTGCGAAACAGTATTATTTTTGAGTTACGTTTAGCGTTAGTGATTTGCAGTAAGTTGTTCTTTGCATTGAAACAGCATTAGACTAGAAAAGAGTTGCTGTCGAACCTCGATGCAGGAAAAAAAATATGAAAAAGAAAAACTCTCTTTGATTCAATTCGAAGCGAAAATGGAGTAGAATCCGAAGAAACTGAAGTTGGGAAGTAGCTATCATTTTCAAAATAAAAATTAATTAAATCTACTTCAAATTGAGTAAAGTGTGAGCCCTGGCCGTTAGTACATGGACCATTTGCGATTATGGTTGTGTAAATTTATGAAAATGATTAGACTTTTGTTGTCGTTTGACAATAAAAACCGGAGGAAGGCATGGAAGCCGTACATGTTTCTATATAGGGTAAATGCACTAGTCCCCGGAAAATTAGTGAATTTTTTAATTTTAGTTCAGTATTCATAATTAAGAGCTTAATATTTAGTTTACAAACACGCTTTTTCATACATTACGATGAGTTGCGAGTCTTTTGTATAAATTTTGAGTTCAATAAAATAAATAAGTATGCTGATATTCCAAGTAAATAAACTTGAGCCAAATTGTGCTAGTCTCCTAACACCATGAGCCAGTGCGATACAAAACAGAATATAACTATGCCGCGAAACAACGATCAAGTATAAAACAGCAGTGCATTCGCTAAGACTGACATAGGTTTCTGTATTAGCTGTGGTAACGCACAACAGCTCAAAGTAAGGGGAGAAAATAACCAAAATACACTACCACAATCGATTGCAAATAGAAAAAGAACTAACAGAAAATTACTTCTTTTAACTTTCTAAATATTATGAGGGCTTTTTTTAATTTCCAAAACATTTAACATAACCATGAAAAACCCAAAGCCACCTCACAGCGAAAAAAACAACTTCTCATGAGCTTTTCTTTTTTCTATCAGCACATTCTATAGTTCAGCACGTGAACTACAAATGAGGAATATAATTTCTGTACTAGTGTTTCCAATGCGTATACTCTATTCTCTGCTGGATAGAGGAGCAAAAAAACATGCCTATTGTTTATTTGTTTAACCTGATGACTCTTTCAAATCAAAATGTTATATGCTGTACATTCTAAAATTACTTAAAAAGGAAGGACTAAAAATTACCCTATTTTTAACCTGGTTCCTTTTTATTACAACTACCGTGAACGAGAGTAATATCGTCACTGTGGTTGGTGTTTTACAATCCAGCCATTTATATTTATGGTTTATTGAATTTACGCAGACAAGAACAAGGTACAAAGTACAAAATATTAAACGTGCAAATGAATGAAACGTTATCAAAAATGGAATAACCGCACTGTTTTTTCTCATACAATTCAATTTGTAGTTAAAATCTATCATAAATTTGAGAGATATCATTTTGTGTGATTGCTTCTTGCCAAGCTAGAACTCGACTTCGAAACAAAATATCATACCATAAAATGATCTGCTGTATGCCTGCGAACATACCACAATTTTTAAATTGCTCAGCTTCTGCGAACACTTTGAAGCATATATTTTTAAATTATCAAAATGTGCTTGCTTGCATCTTCCAAATATATTTGCTCTCACAATAATCAATCAGAAATTGAGTCAAACACCCGCTCTGCCCTGATTTGCACAAACTTTCTATCTGCATTTCTATCTACATTTTTGAATTAACACCGAACTCAAAAACTACATACTCTATTTCATAAATCTGCAAAATTTCAAAAACCTATCTTTTGTGGAAGTATGCTAAAATCAATATTTAAATATGCACTCTCCATATATTCCCAGTACACATCAAAATACAAATCATTGAATATCTCGAAAGCGCTAAAATATAGACAGAACGTTCAGCGCTGCCGCCAAATGTCTACACCACATAACAATCATCGCAAATGGTTCGTGTAACGCTCATGCATAAAGTGGCGACATCGCTGTTCACCAGACACGCACCAACTAAGTGAACAGCACTCGCCAGAAGCATCAGTAAAACAAATTTCCCTGTTTCCACGCGCTTCAACGAAGTAAACGGTGAATTTCAGAAGCCGCCACATTGGAATTCCCTTACATGAATATGCTTCTATGAAGTGAACTGCACTCGCCAGAAGCCGACATATTAGAATTGTGCCCGTTTGTACACGCTCCTGCGAAATGAACAGCGTTTTTCAGAAGTCGCCATGTAAAGAATTTCCCTGTATGGAAACGCCCTTACGAAATCAGCACCAATCAGCAGAAGCCGCTAGGGGAAATCTTCCGCACGAGCATACTCGCACGATGTGAATAGGGTAAGTCAGAATCTGCCATATTGGAAATCTGACTACACGGACGTGCTGACACGAAGCAAGCAGCGTTGGTCAGAAACCGCCATATCGGAAAGCTGCGTCCATGCACATGCTCGAACGAAGTGAACAGCAGTAGTCAGATGCCGCCATAATGAAAATCTACGTGTACGTACACAGAATTATCGTTGTACACACAAATACAATAACACGCAGAGAAAGCTCACGAATTTCGGTATATTCCCAATCCCGAATTGGGAATAGCTGTAAAATCGCTCTATGTCGCTACGAACTGCACCGTCAATGTGTGTTTGTAGATGGTGGCACACAATACTTTACCGTCTGTTCTCGTTGCATCTTTATGAGCCGTTGGTTCGCTTGAGAATGCTCCGCTCTCACTAGTGCCTGGTTCAGTTGCGTGCGCACTTTCGTGGATGGGCTGAGGTGGTGTGAGAGAGCTCTCGACGCTACCTCCTGGGATGTGTGCGTTAGACGATTGTGATGGTATTGTTGTGGCGTCCTTTGTTGCAATCAATGCTGTAATGGCCGCCAATTGCGATGATATTGTCGCCATATTTTGTCCCAAATTCTGCACAGCCTCTTGCAGATCTTTAACATCGTCCGTCAGCGTTTGGACGTTCTCGTTCTTTTCATCAATTTCGATTTTATCACTACCGACTGCTTCTTTTAATCGTTCCACTAGCTGCACCTTGTTACCCGACGCGTGTAGTTGCCGATCCTTTAGCAAACTCCTAAGAGTATTTGCTGTCAAGCTGTCAATTTCCACTGTTTGCTTCATAATCGTTTAAATGTAAGTCTTACACACTGCACTATGGACGCAAGGATCCCACTTCTGATTTGTTAAAGAATTAATTAAAACTCTATTGATGGCTTAGTTTATTTATTAAGATTTCACTAAAACAACACATTCATTAAAAATCCGTTGTCGTTGATATCGTTTCGTAGATGTACCGCTTGCACTCATCTGGTCGCCTCGGTTGTTCGTTAACGACTGTCCTTTTGTCCGTACGTCTCACTGTCGTCAATTTTGCTTATTTTTCTGTGTGCGTGTGACATATGTATGCAACTTTATATAACAAGTAAATATTTCAAAATGAGGTACAGTTACAATTAAGAATGTTACACCAAATTAAAGGTAATTTAATTCCATAAAAAAAAAAACAATAAAACTTTGCGTTATGATTGTTAGTTTTTAAGATATAACGATTTAAGTGAATCAGGGTACAGGTTCGAAACACTTTTCTTGACCACCCTGTAACTCCGCAGATTTTGAAAACTGGACCACCCTGTACAACGATTTTTTGCTCAAAATATATCAAGGAGTACCTCCTTACAAAAATGTATAAACAGAACAGTTCACTAACTCAGCCTTGACAGTGAGTGTTGATTTAATTAGTGAGATAACATTCTTAGTTTTGAGAAATTGCCATAACTAAAGAAATACAGGTAAGTTTAGATATATGTTCACAAATTCAATTGCTACATGAAAAATGATGCAGCTGGAGAAAAATTGCTGGGTGAAATGGATGATCCCGCGAAGCGGTTCGATCAGGTATTCAACGTTGTAAAGAACTCGGTTCACATCTGAATTTACCAAGAAGTGGCCGAAAAAAAAGTAACAACGGCACAAGAGGACAGATTGATTATGCGTGCTTTGTTGAAGGACTGGAAAAAACATCTTCCACGTTAGCTTCCAAGCTGTTCGAAAATTTAAAAAATAAACTGTCTTCCAGAACAGTAAAAAGACTTCTGTGCAAAAAAGGCCTCAGAGGCTGTAAAGCGAGAAAGAGGTCGTAGTTGTCTGAGGGAAACAAGAAAGTCCACTAGAATGGGCCCTAAGGCACCAAAATTTCACCGAAGAAGATTGGTCGAATATTATCTGATCGGACGAATCTAACGTTGACGTAAGTTATAGAAATCTTATGCATATTCATCTAAAAACATCTTATTGATTCAGTGATGGTTACGTCTTTTGTTAGGTGCTATTTTAAAAAATTAGTTGTTTATAAGAAAAATTGCTGCGGTTATTAAAGCAAAGGGAAATTCAACCAAACATTGATTCCTTTTAAAAAAATAACACCAAAAATAATCATATTTACCATTTTCTTTCAACCAATATCAATACGCTTTGAGACAAGTCACTTTTCTAGGGTGGGCTGATACTTTTGGTCAAGGTTGTATATTCAGACGCAAAACATTGACAGTAAAATTAAGGAACCAATATTTAAATTTTCCGAGTTTTGAAACTTTTTCAGATGGTAACTTCAAACAACGTTTAATCGCTGAAAATTTCGATGAAATCCGCGGATGAAAACGAAATTCAAAGGATAGGTTGATTTAAGCATGAACTTGCTATGGTAGACTTACTGCTGCTTGGTTAGAACAGTGTTGCCAGCACTGAACAATTTCTCCATTCTTGTTATAGGAAATGCTGTCGAGAAATGGTTTTTGTTACTTTGGGTAAGAAATGGTTAATATGATACTACAAAAAGGGTATTACGTCTCTCAACACTTTTTGGTCACTCAAACTTAATTTCTTCGAAAATCAGTTTTCTAGCGGTTCTGATGCGCTAGTGTTTTTTTATTTTATTATGGTTATTCGCCAAGCAAGGTATAAACATGCATGTAAACAAACAAAATACAAAAGCAAAGTATAAAATACAAATAAGTCACACTTTGGCAATTGCTGAAAAATATGAGGTACGAATATCTTGGACATGGGACTATTTCAAGGATAGTTTGGAATTCGTTAGGAATATACTGTTGAATATCGTTGCGACAACAAAGTCGAGTCGTGTCTACCGTGTCTTTTCTCAGCCGACAAATCCATACATGCTACGACACGCTGACATCACAATAATTCTCATACATACAAATAGGAGAAAGAAAGTACGTTCCGGGCAGGAATCATAATTTTATCAAAACTGATATTTATTCACGATAAAACATATTCTTACTTACTCCAAAATAATCATATACAATGATAAACGGTAATAATAAAAACTATTCTTCGTAATAAAAGTTCAATAATCAAATCAAAAATGAATTGAAGATTGAAAAATCAAAACGTCAGTTTTGACGGAAACCTTTGAAGATGTTAAACTAATATGTAACGAAATACCTTGGGTATGTGCCATTTCAACCCTCACCCAGCTGGGGCTGGTTTACATCAATCATACAAGGTTTCAGATATTAAATTATGATAAATAATAAAATATTCAGAAATAAACACAGAATTTATATATGTACATATGTAAATAGAAATAAAACAATTTAAATGTAAAATAAAATGGTTCACCATATACATACCCACGCCATGAGCAAGAAAATATATACGAGGGTAGTTTGATAAGTCAATGACTTTTTGAACAAAAGATTTTTTTGGGTAAATAAGCGTTTTATTTCTCAACATAGTCCTCCTTTTCTTTATACATTTAGTCCAGCGTTCTTACCATTTTTTTATTCTGTCCAAATTATAGGTTTCCTCGAGGCCTTCAAAATAGGCTTTAGTTTCAGTGATGACTTCTTCATTCGACCCAAATCTCTTACCGCCCTGTCATTTCTTCAGATTTGGAAACAGGAAACAGTCGCAAAGGCCTAATATCCTGGATAGGGCAGCCCAATTTATGGATTTTTGCCATGGCGACTACACACATGTGCACCCGTTTATTTTCTTGATAGAACAACACTTTTTTCTTTACCACATGCGGTCGTTTTTGCTTCAAAGCAATATCGAATCTGTCCAAAAACTCTGAATAATATTTGACGGGATCGTTACTTTATTCAGGACAATCAATGCAAATGATACCGATGAAAAATTGGGTTTGAATTGACAATGAAAAATTGTGCCCATGAGCTTGTTGGCTTTCTGACCAAACTTTGCCTTTTTTGGTGCACGTTCACCCAAACAAACCCACTGTTTTGATTGTTCCTTGGTCTCTGGTGTGGTGTGATGGATCTACGTTTGGTTTAGAGTAATGAAACGGTGCAAAAACTCGTTCTGATTGCGGCTGAATATTGTCAAACATTCCTTTGAAGTGGTCGCACAGTCCTGCTTATGGTCGAGTGTAAGCAATCGCGGCATCCATCGTGCGAATAGCTTTTTCATGTCCAAATATTCATGTAAAATGTGATGTTCTCGCTAATTTGAAATGCCTCCAGCCCCAGCTTCCTCTCGCAATTTCATTTTCAGATCGACCTATGTCATTCCATGAATTTTATCGACATTTTCCGGCATTACGACCTCTTTTGGGCACCGGAACGTTAAGACCACAAGCGAACTCAGTAAATTACTTCTAAACCATTAACATTTATCTTGCAGAGTCCTCATAGTATCTATCAAGCCTTTTCTTGATTTCGAAGGTTGTTTTTTTCGCAAATGCTTAGTCAGCACATGAGTTTCAGTTTGATTTTCTATTTTTGTTAAAGTGCGTGAAGTTTTCTGCTTTCAATGGCTGCCAAACAAACACTAAATGGCGCAAATTTTGACAGTAGTCTATTAATAGATTACAGTTGACGGGAGCAGTGTTGCATTTAAAGCTACTACGCGGAAAATTCAAAAAGTCACTAACTAAATCAAACTGCCCTCGTATCTTTTCTTTATTATCCTTCTCGGTTAAAAATATAAAATTACATCAAAAATTATCAAAAAAATATAATTAATTATATTATTTACCTACTTTTTCTTTGGTTCCTGTTATGCAGTACTAATTAATTTTGAAAAGGAATTGTGAATACTTTATCTTAATATTGAGTTTGCCATTCACAAAGAAAACTTTGTTTCAATATTTAGCTGCAGCTTTGACTTATTTCAATTGCAATCGCATTTGTAAGCGCCATAACCCTCAGCAACTGGTATGTAATAGGACTTACAAAACTCAGCCGTAGAAAATTTTCACACCGCCTGCCTTTCAAATATTGTCGTTGTATTTTCAAACTCGATTTGATTTAGAATCCACTCTTTATCTTCTTGCAACTTCTCCTCTCGCCCCCTTTATTTTTAACTCTTGAAACCGTATCTTTTTGTTTTATTGAATAAATTCCATAATTTTTCACACAATTGCCCAACAACCTGTTTCGGTTACCACTCAAATTGAATTCTTAACTGTCCACTTTATCACGATTTTCCGTTGTCCCTTTTTATCATGATCTTCCGTTGTCCCTTTGTTGCTAAAAATGTTGTATTTTCCTGTGAATTTTCCCGGTAGTTATTCCCACCAGCCTCCCGCCAATGATAGTTCGCGCAACACCAGTGGAAATTTGTTGAAAATAGTTGTACTAGCCAAATCAGACTTTATTAGCTACAAATTGTACATTTCTTAGAACACTCGGTTTCCTAAAATAAAAAATATACATGAACCTCCATTTATTTGGCCTTATTGTTACTAACTTTGGCCAACTTCACCTACTTTCATCTTGCTGAGGCTGTTTTTGAGTAGAAATTGAAGTCAGTTCCTGATAGCTTTGCTCTGCCCAACGCTAATGGTGTTAAGTTGCTAATTACACATCTATGTCATTACTACATCTATGCCTTGTGCTCTACATGCTCTGTTGATTTCGTACCTTTTTTACGACCGTCCTGTGCTGAAGAATATTTTATCTACAACTTGTTGTCTTTACTTTGTTTGTCTTCATATGATTACTGCTTCTGACTGGTTGAGTCCTCTTAATGCCAATTATTTTCCGCAGCCTAACTTCAAAAATAAATGCTCAGAAATAAAATTCGTTTGGTGCCTAAAGTTCAATTAGTAACGATAGGTAACCTAGCAGCCATCGGGCTCGCGGTTTGTACTGTTTGACATTTGAGATGAATTGAGTCAAAAACAAAAAGTTTACAGGAGCTTTACTGAATATACAAGTACTTAAAGTAATCTTTAGAATGACATAGCCAAACCATGTGCATATATGTTATAAATCACCCAGACAGAGAATTAGAACCCAAACTTACAAAGAAGAGGAAAAGTGATAAGTATCGCCATACCAAGGTCGAAATGCTTTTCGAGCCACATAGCACAAAACGTTCTTTGCTGCAAAGCACCCAACCGCCAAATTTAAATTCGTCTTAATTGAGTTACATAATCGTGATTCTACCTGGTTTATATCAGATGCCACTTCGTAAAGATTTAATGGCACCTCAGCTTCCTGACAAATGAATATAAATTTTCTGAATATCATCGTGATCTTCACGTAAACATCAATCTAAACTTCAAAAGTATCTTTACGTATAGTGTTTCCTCCAAGCTTTAAATAATAACGATCAAAGTTTTTCTACCGTGAAGTGAACAGTTCTCTATTCGTAGATGCTAAATATTTGCATAATTATTATGCTATGCGAGCTTTAAACTTGAACACCCGTCTTCAGTTTCATTGTGGCGTGTAGTTTTTACTTTATTGAATATTCCGATTTAGTAGAGATGGTGCTAATTTATTACGCATATAAAATGAAATTGCAATGGGAAAGTTGCTAAGGTCAGTTAAAAATATTTCAAAGCTGGCCCGATTTTTTTTTTTCAAAAAAAAAAATTAATATGATTTTTAAAATTTATTTGAATTCAATATCCTAGTATAGACCATAGTCCGCAAAATCCTGATCTCAATCCCACTGAGCACATGTGGAACATGTTGGAAAAAAGGATCAGGACTCATCATATTAGCTCGAAACCTAAATTGAAACAGGCTCTTCAGCAGGAATGGGCGAAAATAGAGCCACGCTATGCAAAAAACTTGTAGAATCAATGCCACACCACCTTAAAGCCGTGGTTGAAAACAAAGGCTACCCAACTAAATATTTACAAAAAATGTATCTATAGTTTTTAAGATTTTTCATAAACTGTTTCGTAAGTGTATGAAGACTTTATTGGAGGCAAATTGTTGACTTTGTTTTGTTTTTAGTTAATAACTTTGTAATGAATAATTCAAATGGATTAGTCTTTGTTCCCAAATTAAATAAAAATGTTTAATGGATAAATCTGCATCAAAACTTTTTCAAATTTGTTGCAACAATTCATTCGTTTTTAACACTTAAGTTTTAAATAGCTGTTGTACGAAGACATTATTGGTACACTGCAGCATGAAAAGAACAGTATTGTGCGATATTTGTCTGATGGAAGAGATTTGCAGAGGGTGAAGGATTTACCATCAGCTGCTCCTAAAAAGAACCAAAAGCAAAATAAGTTAACTTTATCATATGCAAAAGTGAGAAAAGCATACTCTCAAACGACAGGTGAGAATGTATAGATCCGTGTTGGCTGATAGGTGAGAGTGTGTTGGCGTGCTTTTAATCCCATCAAGAAACAGTAAGCGCAGCGAACATTCACTGACAACAAAAGAAATTCTCTGTATTGGCTTGGATAAAAAAGTCGGAGATATTCTTTTTACTCGCCAAATGATATCAAAAGTAGTATTCCGCGTTAATTATCTTATCGCTTACCATTTTAATACTAAAAAAGTCTAGCGCATCAGAACCGCTAGAAAACTAATTTTCGAAGAAATTGTCTTTGAGTGACAAAAAAATGTGGGAAGACGTAATACACTTTTTTGTACAACCATTCCTTATCCCAAGCAACAAAACTGAACTATAACACAAATGATGAAAATGTTCATGCTGGCAATACTTTTCCAATGAAGCAGCAATAAGTTTACCTTAACAAGCTCATACTTAAATCAACTTATCCTTTGAATTTCGTTCTCAGCGGAGGATTTCATCGAAAGTTTCAGCGGTTAAACGTTGTTTGAGGCTGCCATCCGAAAAATGTTCAAAACTCGGAAAATTTAAAAATTGGTTTCTTATTTTTATCGCAAATGCTTTGCATATGAGTACGTAATTTGAAGCATCTGTTGGTGCAATATTTACGAAAATGGCTAATGCTGGTTAGCCTGTGTCAGCAGCAAAACAAAAAATATACCAAATCTGCTTCACGTTAAGTTAAACCCAACCAGTAAATTTCGTTTCGATTGAATCACTGCGCTGGAAGTTATACGGGTGGAAAGAATTTTAGGGTTACCACCCTCAAAACTTTTCAAATTTTTAAAACGTTAATATTTGTTGTTAATTTTCATTGCAGGATCATTCTCAATTGCAAATCTAATGACATAATCGCTCAGTAAAGAAATTCCACAAAATTACAAAAATGGTCATAGCTGGCAGCCCTTTCATGATTTTTGTACGAAATTCCTACGACATTTACTTCACATTAAGGTCCATTTACTGCATGAACTTCGTTTTGATTTCTACACTGGACCGGAAGTTATAGGGAAAAAAGCTTTATTTTGCTGAGCAAATTTGCAAGATTTACGAGACAAAAATCACCACAGCTGCCAGCCCTATACTAATTTTTCAACCAAATTTTCACCAAATGTTACATAGAGTTAAAATCTGATGACTGAATCGGAAGTTATAGGCCAAAAAGATATTTTTTTTCTCAGTTATTTTTCAAGATGGTACCACTGCCACAGGGTTGCCCGCATTTCAAAATCACTTCTATCAGACTTGGTCCTAGCTAATACCAACATGTCCTGTAAATTTCATTATGATCGGATAATCCGGTCGTCAGTTCTCGTGAACAGAACTTTCGAGTGCTGAAAATAGAGGTAATTTGGTGATGGGTTGCCGTTCTTATGCAAATTGGAATTTTGAAAATTTTATCTTGAGATGAAGGACAAAGGATTAAATTTATCAAAGATTTGAAATTTTTGTCAAAAATCAAAAATTTTTCAGGAAGGTCAATGATTTGAAGGATTTTTTTTCAGCAGCCTGCCACAGCTACAAGGTTACCCGTTTTATGCTGAAAATCTATGTGCCAAATTTTAGTCAACATCAATACGCTCTGTAATTTTCACGATGATCCATTATTTTTCTTACAAGTAATGACAAATCAAAATTTGAAAAAAAATCCATGCCTACTTTTAGACACCCTGCACCCACACACGGCTCAAAATTTCCAATTCTTTATCATAGACAAGCTTAGAACATAATTAGTTTTCATTCCCAATACTTTTCTTTAACAAAAATTTACACTGCTTGGAAATAAAGGAGTTCCTCAAAGTTCACTAAAACGCTCGCCGCCACCAAAAAGTTTAGGATATCTGAGTTTGAGAAAGTCATGGACCTACCTACTATATACATCAACGTTCTCCGAAAATTTCAGCTTAATCGGATCGGCCACTCCAGAGATTATCTCCCTTAATCATTTTGCTGATATATATATATATATATATATATATATATATATATATATATATATATATATATATATATCTATATATATATATATATATATATATATATATATATATATATATATATATATATATATATATATATATATATATATATATATATATATATATATATATATATATAAAGAAATATGAATTTTCGGCGAAACGAGTTTAATACTATTGTTCTTCGAACATTAGTAAAAAATGTTTTAAGAAAATCAATATTGCATAATCGCCATTCGTCAAAAGAGTTTCTTTGTGCAAAGCACATGTATATTGCCTAGTGGGAATGAGAAACGTATCTTATCGTATAAAAGGGGCGTGTCTTATCTTGGCGTGGTACTTTGTGTCTTTTTTCAACTTGGATTTGGATATTGCTATCTACTTCTCGCAGTCAGTGGGGAAATATTGCAAATTGTATCGCAATTCACGTACTTTCCGAGCTATATATAGTTCTTAAGCTATGTGCCTAGTTCTAAGTCATCAAAAAGCTTCTACTTTAGGAACGATACAATGTATGAAAAATACAGTTTGCTCTTGAGCTTAGCAGCGTGTGTTTCATTCGTGTATTGTCATTGGAATCATTAAATCGATCTATAACTATAGAGTTATGATCATCACTGCTGTATTCCAGTATCCAGAAATATTACCGGGGCTAGCCCTCAGTGATTATTTTCCTGTTTTCCAATTTGAAAAAAAAAATCCGGAGTATCTTAGAGGCCAAGGTGGCAAATTTTTTTTTTCTGGGTTAAAAGCTTTTTATTGAATTCGAGAAAGAATACATCGAAAAAATATTTTTTCAAACATTTCTATCAGTATTTTTAATACCTTTTAAACTGCCCTTTGTAGTTCCGTATGGCATAAACAGGCATAAACAGATACAACGAATATGTGTTTTAATACAGCTTACGAGTATTGTTCGTACACCACGAACCAATTGTAGGATTGAAAAAAAGCCAATGTATCCTTTTGGTTTGCGCTTTATTGCACCCATGCATCATTAAGGACTATTATATCTATGTTACTATTATATTTTACGCAAATGTCAATTTTGCTGCACATGTTCCTTATATATGCCGTGCAAAAATATCTACTATTTAATTTTAGTAAACCTTGATCTTTTACCTCAGATCGATGCCTAAAATCTAAATAAGAAAATTGATAAATCTACTAAAATAATAAATAAATCTACTACCTAAAATCTAAGTCTACTGGAAAATCTAAATAAGCAGGAAAGTCTAGTTGATACTAAGAAAAATGGTATCGTCTCAGATAAAAATTGATTGTAATACCAATCAAATTTGCTCTAAAGTGAAATCTTAATTTCCCGCGTCAGTTCAACTAGATCCTAGCTGAAACTCAACCACTAAACGAGCAACAGACTGTAACACCGATATTATAATTTTATTGAAACACCAAATTTGCCAAAAAAAAAAGTCGTTGCAACAACATTTCCGAAACAATTATTTGATTAACAGTGTACAAGTTGCAACATTTAAAAATACTACATATTCATAGAAAAAGCTACTGACCACTCGCACTTAATAGCACATTGAACACGTTTTCTTTTATGTAACATACATACTTCCATATTTTATTTTCACAAAGAAATGTCTTCACATTCATTTGCCTCACCACCAGCATGACTACGCTACTATTTCGAGTTTAAAACAAAGCCTATCGACACGAATTGGTATGCATCAATTGTCCGCAGAAATATTCTTCCAGGTGCGGCGTGGTATTGCGAAATGGCGAAATAATTAAATTCAACTGTAATGATTTTCGCAGTTTGATTAAATGCCAAAATAACCTGTAGATATAAACCTGTAGATATGCATGCATGCATAGATATTTGCGTGGAATAAATATCAAAAAGTCGATTTTATTGCCATACCTTCTATAGGAAGATGGATCGACAAGCAAGAACTGACGGTGAATGTCTTACACCTTGCATCCCAAATATCATAGGTCGGCCGCAGACGCATGTGAATTTAGCCGTCGAAACACCTTCCGAGTGGTAATTGAGACTACGAACCGTTGAAGCACTCCGTTGTCTGATGTAGGCGCACTCTTCAGTTCAATGGTTCTCATAGTTGGGAAATCTGAATTTCATTTTGTATTCGATCGTTATAAATCGAGATTGGCCTCAAATATTTCATACAGTCGCAGATACTGTACGCTTATGGCGAAAATAGTTGCCACAAAAGTTTAACAAGGCAGAAACAATGCACTCGACACGTTTTGAATATGTAGTAGTAAAAGTATACAGAATATACTGTTTAGTAATAGATACGAGTAGTAAATGGAAATTTATGCGATTGTCCAATTGTTCATGGTGAGTCTGTCTCCTCGTCTAGAAAAGTACCATGTCTGGAAATATTGAAGTATTTAAAATATTAGCGGTGCTTTTTTAATCAGTTGTTGGTATTATTGTGAACAAGAGCTGTATCTTAGTTTATTTTAACGATGCGGTATTAAAATTAATTGTTGACATGAGCGTAAGAACTATTAACCACGAATCATATTCTGATCTTGATGCACTGGAAAAAAGGTGTTGTAAACTGTTCGGTATTCAATTTCGAAGGTTAACTAAAATCAACACCAATAGGTTTTGATATGATTCATGTATATTTTCTTTAATTCGGGGGAATATTTTCAGGTAGTTCTTATGTTAAAGAGATCTCAGTTATTGTTTAGACAGGAGAGTACTCTATGTCTATAAGAAATAATTTTTGAAAAATATATTGGCAAAAACCTACAGGCTAAAACAAACAAAAATGCTACTAGATTAAACATTTGACTAAGCAAAGCCATACAATAAAAACGCATGAAATATTCGTACGAAATTCCTTTACACGAATATGACTGGAGCTTGTAGACGAGGAAACCGTTTTTCCATTGAGCCTTTTGTTTTTACGCATAAGTAAAAGCTTTTTTTCGTATGGGCTCCTTCCAGTTGAGTCTTCTGTCTAATAAAAATCCCAAGTACTTTATTGTTGTTGACCAACTTAAATTTTGTCCGTGGGTCGGTGCTTCGTCTCTTGATAAATATTGTCTGTGTTCTGTTGGGGCTAAATTTATTTTTCCACTTTTGAAAAGGTTTCAAGAGTGTATTGATGAAGTTTTAAATACTCGATCGAAGAATAATTTGTGTTGATCGAGAAATATGGAAAATGTATGTATCGTCTGCGATCAGGACTAGTTCAGTATTTCTATTTACCTAAGTGGGTATGTGTGGTATATACAGTGGCTCACAGCTTATTTGATACAGTGACTATTTTAAAATTCAAATCACTGTAACAGTGAAATAAGGAACCTTGTCCAAAAAATTTAAACGTATTTGACTAGATGCGTGTTCAATGAATACAATGCAAACAAAAAATTTTGCAGGAATATTCCTCGGCGTCACGCAAAAGAGAATTACCACTGGCGCAGACAAATTACAGTTCACAGCTTATTTGATACAGACACTTCAATGCGAATAAACTTCTATTTGTCGCGCCGTTAATCTGTGTTGTTTTTGTTTCTTGAATTTTTGATTGTGTTTAGGACATTGGTTTGGGTAATTTTTAGCAAGCTATTGCAAACTGAAGTGCCAAAATTGAGAAGTTGTTGTAAAATGGGTCGTCGCACCACAATTGAACAGTACGAATTGGTATTAAACCACTTTAAAAAAGGACAAAGTGTTCGGAAAATTGCTGAAATTATGAATTTGAGTATCTCTACAGCGCAGCTCTACGTATCTCTACGCTTCATACACGAAAATCGGATAGAAAATAAGAGCAGAAATGCGCCAAACAAATTGTTCACCCTATCCGACGAACGAAACATTGTTAGGAAAGTGAAAGCAAACCCGAAGATATCTCCTCCGAAATTGGTTACTGAGGTTCATCGTGAAATAAGGAAAGGAAGTCATGTAGTGCTGAAACCATCCGACGAGTGCTTCGCGACCATGATTTCAACGGGCGATTAGCTCGTAGGGAGCCATTCATTTCCAAAAAAATACAATAAGCCGATTTGCTTTTGCCGAAGATCATGTGGGAAAGCCATACGCGTTCTGGAATACGGTTATTTTTGCGGATGAGTCCAAGTTTAACATTTTATGTCTGGCGCAAGGCAAACACGGAGCTAAACAAAGAGAACCTCAAAGGTTCTGTGAAGCATGGTAGTGGCAATGTGAAGGTTTAGGCCTGCATGTCCGCAGCCGGAGTCGGAAATTTAAAGTTTTTTGAGGAAACAATGGACAAAACAAAGAACATCGATGTACTCAAAAATGATCTGCTGCAAAGTGCTGAAAAACTGGTTGTTCGCAACCAATTTCGGTTGTACCAAGACAACGATCCAAAGCACAAGCAACTTTGTAACAAAATGTAAAACAGCAACTTTGTAACAAATATAAACTTGTTTAATAGACAACAAACATTGTTCTTCAAAATGGCATTCATATTTTTTTGATATTGTTATTATGTTCTGAATTATTGCTACTTAAACTTTTAAAGAACACTGTATCAAATAAGCTGTGAGCCACTGTATAATGAGTACAATATGAGTGACAAGGTGACTCCTGTGGGTCGCCTGTTTCAATGGGTCGCTCGGTGGACAGGTGATCGTGTGTCCAAGCTTGGAATTTTCTCCCTTTGAGAAATAACAGTATAGTTTTTATAAGAGCGAAGGAATTTAGAGCACATGCATTTCAAAGATAAGTACTGCTTACTAGACTTTGTTGAACGCTTTAGACAAGTTGAACATTATAAATTGGTTGGATCCCGTTATTATCGGTAAGTCTGCTCTTGCAAGTTGGATTTCACAGAAATGTTTCGATGTGAAATCGTACTGCTTCTTTGCTAGTGGAAATTTCTCGAATAGGAGTAGGCAGTCATTGTTTATGGCATCTTAGCCTCGAGCTTGTAGCGTTTGGGCTCGGCTATTACTTTCTTGACCTCCTGGGTGCTGGTCACAGGGATTGTGTAGTGAGACGATGTTGTATTATTACATAATATCCTCTCGAATAATTCCTTTTTATAATCCATCTGAGAAGTTGTTTAACGAAACTGCAGCTTTAGTCTTTCTGCCAATGCTCCCGACTCTGCTTCACTGTAGTACTGAAACCCCTATGAAACTTGAGCAGGCATCTTGGCTACTTTAGATTTTTTTGATATCGCAATTATTCTTGATAAATAGCAGTGGGTGTTGGTTGCTGTTGAGACAATTTTTTTTGCGATATCAGTGAATGTTTTTTTTAATGTCGCTTAATTGCTCGCCTTCGCAATCAATACATCTTGTCGTTTCTTCTGATTTTTCGGGAACCACTTGATGAGATTGTGACCACCGGCAGTTATTTGAAGAATATTGAAACTGATGGCAATTCTGGCAGTGTTCTTGACCTTTTCGATACTTTAGAGTCTCTACCTGGACTACTAGGTGACAGGGGGCGACTGTACGACTGTTTCTTTCTTGGGTTATATAAGTTTTAATAGTTTTGACATTGCTGGTCGTGATTTTCAAAAGAAACACTAAGAGGCTGGAAACAATGTGCTTCCAAGTCCTCTACTTTTTCATCGGTGGACTTGCCTTATGAACCCCTGATAGTTACATGCAAATTTTATTCTTCATTAAGGAGATAAGGATGAGACTAATTTTTTTAAGCTTTTTTAAGCTGTCATGTTTTAGCACACCTTGATAAATTATAGACTTATCTGAATTCCCAGACATGAATTTGAAGCGCAACTTGCGGAATTTTTTGTCTTTCTGTAACTATTTCTCGGGCTGGTAGTGGATAATTGGCAAAATCCTTCCACAAAATGGATAATGTTGTGGCTTTGATGCTTTACTTTTTGGAGAAATTATAATTTTTCCACCGTAAGAGATGTTGAATGTGTAAAAACCTATTTTGGATGGATTCTAAGGCATGCCCAAAATATTGGTGATGGGAACATCACGCTTGACAACAGTATTCTAGAGCACTAGAAACTAATCAAAGGAAAATATGCAAAAAAGTGGATATCAAACCATAAGGTCAGTCAGCTTTTGATATGTATAACACATTTGGTGACACTTTGCAACATACAGAGTAAGTCTGTTAATCAACGCAGATCATTTTGCAACTGATAGTAATCTTCAAGTATCTCGATTACTCTGGACATCTTGAACTTATCAGCATGCAAAAGACAGGGAGAACATATGAAAGATAATAGGCTATTAATAAAAAACTCTAGAGCACCAGAATTGCTAGAAAACTGATTTTTGAAAAAATTGTCCTTAAGTGACCAAAAAGTGTGGAAAGACCAAATACACTTTATTGTAGTATCATATCAACCATTTCTTACCCAAAGCAACAACAACCATTTCCCGACAGCATCTCTTTTAGCACAAATGATGAAATGTTCAGTGTTGGCAGCACTATTCCAACGAACCAACAATAAGTCTTCCATAACAGGCTCATGCTGCAATCAACCTATCCTTTGAATTGAATTTTCATCCGAGAATTTCATCGAAAGTTTCAGTAATATAACGATGTTTGAGGCTGCCACCCGAAAAATTTTCAAACCTCAGATAATTTAAACGTTGGTTCGTTATTTTTATTGTAAACGCATTGCATATGAATATATAATGGATGTATATGTTGGTGCAATATTAACAAAAATGGCCGGTGCTGGTAACCCTGAATTAGCAGCATAACCAAAAATATACTAAATCTGCTTCACGTTAAGCTAAACTCATCCTGTAAATTTCTCTTCGATTGAATGACTGCGCTCGGAGTTATAAAGGTGAAAAGAATTGTAGGGTTACTACCCGCAATTTTTTCAAATTTTTGAAAGCTCACTGTTTGTTGTTAATTCAATGACAAAATAGCTTAGTAAAGAAATGCAAGAAAACAACGAAAATTGCCATAGCTGGCAGCCCTTTCAGGGTTTCGCAACGAAATTTCTACGGAATTAGGCTTACAAGAAGGTTCCTTTACTTATGAGTATCGTTTTGATTTATTTATTTATTTCACCAAACAAGGTATACAATTACTTATAAATAAAATAAACAAAAAAATGTAAATTGAAATTACATTTTAAAATAATAAAACTAAACAAATAAATAACAGGTAAAAAATACACTGAATGCAATACAAGTAAATAAATTAACATTCTATTAATAAATATGACAGCAATATTACATGTAGGGCACAAAATTATGAAATACAAAGAGGAAATTAAATTAAATATTTGGTTAGTCATGAAAAGGGTACTAGGCCGGTAGACTAGAGAGGGTAGGATAAGAGCGCCTTGGTAACTCTGTTTTTAAAGGATGCTTTCGAAATTGTGAGGGAATAGTGTTGGCTCATGCTGTTGAATATCTTACAGCATCTATTTATTGGCTCATTATCAGCATATGCGGTGCTATGCCTATATTCAACTAGTATTCTAGTGACTCTCACGGGCTGGTTAGGCAAAAAACTTTCCTGTATGTAGTAGACATTAACAGCGTCTCTAATGACATCGAAACTGAAGCAGGCAGATAACATTAATCTTCTGAATGCAAGTGGTGACAAGTTTAGGAGTCTAAGGCGAGATTCCTATGGCAGTACAATGCTAAAATCACAAGGACGGTAAAGACCTCTAGGAGCGAATAGCAAGAATTGCTTTTGAACAGATTCGAATCTGTGGCTGTGAATTTCGAAAACCGGGTTCCAGATAATGCAAGCATAATCAAGAAGAGGGCGAACGAGCGCGGTGTGTAGCGATTTTGTAACCCAAAGGCTCTGAAATTCCCAGGCTCGCCTCTTAATGAAGCCTAGTCGTTTACTTGCTTGAGAGATTATTTCGTCGTTCATCCAGCACCATACTGAAGTCTAATATATTGTTAACCCTACTAAGTTTCGTATTGCTTAAAAGATAAGTATGATGTACGGGCGTACTTTTTCGAGAGAAGTTAATCACATGACATTTTGCGATATTGAGAGGTAGGTTGTTCATGCAGCACCAATGATCCAGGGAATTTAGTTTTAGTTGAAAAAAGTTGGCATCTGATGACGACTTTATAGTATGAAAAATTTTCAGATCGTCCGCATAGAGTAGATGAGGTACATCAGATAAAACCTCCGACAGATCTGATATAAAAATGTTAAAAGGCAAAGGGCTACCTTGAGGTACTCCAGAGTTGACATGAATTTTTTTAGAGATAAAAAAATGACTGAATCAGAAGTTATTCATGACTGAATTGGAAGCTATAGGGGAAAAAGTTTCATTTTACCGAGTAAATTTGCAAGATTTAGGTGACAAAAATTACCACAGCTGGCAACTCTATTCTAATTTTTCAACTAAATTTCTACCAAATGTGGCTTAGAGTAAGGTTCACACAAAAGAAAAGATGAAAAATGCATTTTAAAAAACAATTGTTTTTTTTCCGATTTAAAATTTTTTTTTTCATTTTTATGCGGCAGAATGAGTTTTTTAAAAGTTAATGTGATGTTAGGGTGGCCTGCTAGTCGGCATAAAAAAACCCCCCCACTAAACCAATAACCCAAAAAACCAATAACCCAAAAAAGATATTAAGAATATAAAACTTTTGCCTATTATCAATGATATATTATTTACATCGAGAACTCATTATACTGTTATTAATCATATAAACAAACTAATTCTATACAAAATTATTAAAGTGTTATTATTATATTTTGTTTGTTTTTTAATTTGGATGTTACTGTTTATATTGCGTTCTATGTTATTTATTATTTATTACATGTATTTAAAATGGGTTTTTTATGCCGACTAGGCTTTTTCCCATCAAATGCTTTGTTTTTATTTGTTGCCCTACAATTGCTCACACTCCTTGTTTTTTGGCTTATTGGTTGGGGGGGGGGGGTCAGACCCCCCAACAATAAGTTTCTATGAATACATCTCATATTACCGCATAAAAATTTCAAATAAAATTAAAAAATTAAAAAAAAAATTTTTTTTTCTTTTAAACGTGTTTTTTCATCATAATTTTGGTTAATTACTACTTTCTAATCAATTTTAGAAGCATTGCAACAACAAAAAGTGAAAAAAATTGAAGGGGAAAAACAGAAAAGTACCCAAGTTTTTATTTTCATTGCTCTAGTCCTTATATACGTCAATGTCCTCTGAAAATTTCAGCTCAATCGGACCGGCTCTTCCAGAGATTATCTCAGGCCAAGAATTGAACATTGCGAAACTCCTGAGATAGGATGAAAAGAAACAGAGCTGTAAGAATTGATAGTTACAACACGAGTATGATTAACAATATAGGAAGAGAACCACAAGATTAGAGGACCAGATATACCATGACTTTTAAGGCTCAGAAACAAAAGAACAGAACAAAAAAAAACAAAGTCAACAGGTTAAGAAAAATCTATAGATATTACATCTACCTGATTTTTTTGTCTTTGACTGATGAAAGTATTTATGAAAGAAAGCAAGTTGATCAATGTAGAATTGCTTGTTGTGAACCCGTTCAGCACTGACGCTAGAAAAGATTGGACGGCTTGGTAAACTCTACTGTAAACCACTCTATCAAGCAGTTTACTGAAGCAAGAAAAAACCGAAAAGGAGCGATTGGTAGGAATAAAAACCAGATCTTCAGCTTTGTGTAAAGGTTTGTCTTTTTTCATTGGGAAGAGGCTATATCCGAAGTAATACTTAGGCTGAAGATTAAAGAGCGAGAAACAAACAAAGATGAAGATAAAGACTTAGCCAAGATATTCCGAACACCATCAAAGTCAAAGCTTGTATCAAGGGAGCACATCAAGGAATCTACTTCAGTATGGTTTGTACGAAAGTAAAAAATAAGGGAGGTTATTGGAGGGTAGATGTAGCAGAAAAAGGAAGATTTTTTTGCCAAAAGAAGAAAGAGAAGAAGCGAGCAAAGAGCTTGGAAAAATCTTGTGAAGTGGAGGTAGTTATTTCGTTGAAAATCGTACAGTTGCAAATACCAAGGGAGTTATAGTAAAGAAAAGACTTGGTTGTTCATTGGCAAAATCACTTCTAAAAAAACTAGTATTATTACTCCTCTTTCTTTTAAATGGTTTATTTTTTGCTGATTTGGCCTCCTTTTTAACTTTTTTATTTCCTTTCAAGCCTTCGACGGAAAATTGAAGGGATTTAATCAGTTTTGAGGTTTTTGCTGCTCAAGTTCGATCTTGATTTGGTCAGATTAGTTCCGTATTGTCTGTAATTCTACAATAAGCTGGACTTGACATGTCAGATCTGCTTGAAGATTTCAAATTGTTTTAATGTTGTGTCTGGAAGCTAGGATATTATGGTCGGAGCTAGTTCCATCCCCCTTGCGATTATTCCTCATGCTAGGTCAGGAATAATTTTAAAGGATTTAATGTGAACGAAGAATTTTACATCCAATTATTTTTTTTATATAATCTTTTAACTACAATTAGTATTGTTTATACAACCAAATGTAGATAGCCTTTGATCATATACTAATCTTTGTCTTTGTCTTGAGGTTTTTTTAAAAAAAACCCTCAAGATTAAATAAATAAAAATGACTAATCTTTTTCTTCTTCGGTTTTTGATTCCTTATCCGTTTTTTTTTCAATATTATAATATTCCGCAAGCTAAACACTATTTCGATTCCTCCATTTGGATGAATTCGATTTCTCCTTCGAGGATTTCGTTTCTGCCTCTTGATCGTAATAACTTTCGAAGGTCGTCTCCAAAGAAGTCCTCACCATTTCAGAACTTCACACAAATTATACATTTAGAGCTACCAATGCCGTGTAATAAGTCCACATGAAAACACTTTACTGATATTGTAATATTAGAGTCAGGATCAGGTTAAACATGTAGATGAATTCGAGTCAAAAAAAATTAAATGGATTTTTGACTATAATAGTAATGCGGGAATAAATTCCCAGGCTCGTCAAAGTTCAGTGAATACTAAACATTTCAGCACTCAAAAATTAAAGTTCCAGTTTATGATAAATATAATTACTAAGCATACGAAAGTACTTATGTACTTAGATATCTCTAATTGTGATTCACAGTAGCAACCATGCAACTGCCATATCTACAGATAGGCCTAAATCATTGAAAAAACCTGAGTTCATATGGATGCTCAACATGAATAGCTACATAGAAGAGAAGAAGAAAAACCAATCATTCGTGACTTCCAATAAATGATATTTGTGATGAAAAAATATGATTACTTTAACTTCCGTCTTATCTTCCGCACAATTTCATACCAATATGAACGTTTCCACGCTTAATCGCTGCTTTTTCCTCAAATGTTTCAGACTGAAATAAGTCGGATGATGCTTTTGATGGATAAGATAGCTTAAGTGAAGGCATTTGCCTCAACGCATTTGATGTTTCCTTAATTATCAGATGAAGATAATTCGGTCAATTGAAGTTGTTAGCCAGTATGGGTTGTAGATAATCATCAAGAAAAAAGTTTTTTTTAATGTGTACGAGTTAACGAGCGTACTTTCATTCATGAATGTGTGTAGTTTGACCATCGTATAAATCAATGAGCTGCGTCTGAGAATTCGAGTAAATGGAGATACTATTGTTTATTGACTTCATAAACATATTTCAACAACTCCTTTAGCTTGTCTGACTTTTGATGCTTTAATTTTCTTTGATTCCATGTACATTGTGATCGTACTTGGAAATTCCACAGTAAGATGCGTGTCTCTCCAACAAGGCAATTGACGAAAAGATTGTATGTAGATTTGATCAGCCAGTATTAAAACGAAGATTCAGTAAGTATTCAACTCGATAAAGATGACAAGCGAACCATCATCAGACTCCATTCAACTACATGCGATGATGAAAGTTCCTCAGATTTTATAAACAAAACTATCTGAAAATCTTGCATGACTTCCAACTAAACAGTAAAACGCTTCGAAGACTTGCACTTTTCATAGACATATTCGATAAGCTCCATTGTATCTAACTGTAAAGTCCATAAGTATTGCTATATTGCTTGGTAACCGAACAAAAGCCCCATACTGATGAGTATGCTCAAACTGGTTCCCTCTTACTAGACTCTTTAGTTTTGTTCGCCAGATAAATGCTAAAACCTATGAATGGCTGCAACCGTTGAATAGAAGATAATTTTAATACTAGCGGAGATAAAAACAAAATAAATCTTATACTCGGACTCGTATGCGCTTGAACGCAGTGGAGGAGACATTAAAAGATAAAGTTAATATTATGTGCATATCTACAACATGCAAACTAACTGACTCGACAACTTTCTAAATCTTTTGAAGGTAATTAAGGTACGGTGGATATGCATGGGAATAATAGCACATGTTTTACAAATGGTTTATAATTTTTTTAAAAAAATAATAATAAAAAAATCCAGCAGATATGAGGGCAAGGGTGTAATTTTTGCTTTTTGATAAAGGTCGTTAATCCAGAATTAGTGACATTTGGTCTTGGAGTAAAGAAAGGTGGTGTTTTGGAGGGTTCGGCTTTTAAATTTCGCTCAAGTTTGATTTAGACGCTTGATTTTGCTCAAGTTCGACATGACAATACAGCCGATAAAGTGATATGCTAGCGCTGCTTTATTCAGACAGAATTGAATATGATAGCTAGGGTCCAGTGAGGGTCATGTGTAATATCCAAGTATTTTTGAAGGGGGGAATTCTCTGAATATTAGTAATCAGTTTGACTTTTCTGGGAACCTTTCCTCTCTTTTAAAAGTTCTTGTGGCCACCTCTGAAAAGGATCAATTCTCTCTTGCCGACATTGATTTGTAAGCCCCATTTTTGTAATAAGCTATTGATTGTTTCGCAGCCCTTTGCAAACAGCTACTACAATAGTTTTGAAAAAGGATATCCTCTGTATACAGATTGGCAATGACTCGAGTGGGAAGGTTATTTGAGGTATCACAGGCATCTCAAATAACTTTCCTGCAAAACTATTGAAAAGAATCTGGCCAAGAATGGACTGCTGAGGTCCACTTGATTCAACAGGGAGATCATCAGAAAAACCCCGCTATATTTATTGTTAGCTGACTCCTCACCGCTAACACAAGGTTTAAACCTTAACAGGGGGAGTAGTGCAATATGATATCTGAATATTGAAAATAAACGCACTATTTTAAAACAAAAACTGAATTTTGAAGAAATTGTCTTTGAATGACAAAAAAATATGGAAAGACGTTATACACTTTTTTGTAGTATCATATCAACGATTCCTTATCCAAAGCAACAAAACCCAACTATAACATAGATGATGAAAATGTTCAGTGCTGGCAACACTTTTCCAACGAAGCAGCAATAAGTTTATCATACCAAGCTCATACTTAAATCAACGTATCCTTTGAATTTCGTTCTCATCGCAGGGTCTCATCGAAAGTTTCAGCGGCTAAACATTGTTTGAGGCTGCCATCCGAAAAGTTTTCAAAGCTCGGAAAATTTAGAAATTGGTTCCTTATTTTTATTGCCAATGCTTTATATTTGAGTATGAAATTTGAAGCATCTGTTGGTGCAATATTTACGAACATGTCTGTGCTGGTTATCCTGTGTTAACAGCAAAGCAAAATACTCGTATATACCAAATCTGCTTTACGTTAAGTTAAACCCACCCTGTGTAAACCCTTCGATTAAATCACTGCGCTGGAAGTTATATGGGTGAGAAGAATTTTAAGGCTACCACCCTCATTACTTTTCAAATTTTTAAACGTTAATATTTGTTGTTAGTTTTCATTGCAGGATCATTCCCTTTTGCAAATCTAATGACAGAATCGCTCAGTAAAGAAATGCCAAAAAATTACAAAAATGGTCATAGCTGGCAGCCCTTTCATATTTTTTACGAAACTCCTACGACATTTGGTTTATATTAAGGTCCATTTACTGCATGAACTTCGTTTAGATTTCATGACTGGACCGGAAGTTATAGGGGACAAAGCTTTATTTTGCGGAGCAAATTTACAAGATTTAGGAGACAAAAGTCACCATATTTTCTATTCTAATTTTTCAACCAAATTTTCACCAAATGTTGTCTAGAATAAGGTCCAAATATTGTGTGAAATTTATTAAAATGTGATAGCTGAGTCAGAAGTTATAGGACAAAAAGCAGTTTTTTTTCTCAGTGATTTTTCAAGATGGTACCACTGCCACAGTGTTGCCTGCATTTCAAAATCACTTCTATCAGGTTTGGTCCTAGTTAATACCAATATGTTCTGCGAATTTCATTATGATTCGATAAGCCGGTCGTCAGTTCTCGTGAACAGAAGTTTTGAGTGCCGAAAATAGAGGTAATTTGGTGTAAGGTTGCCGTTTTTATGCAAATCGGAATTTTAAAAATTTCAATTTGACATAATGGACAAAAGCAAAAATTTATCAAAGATTTGAAATTTTTGTCAAAAAGCAAAAATTTTTCAGGAGGGTCGTTGATTTGAAGGATTTTTTTTTCAAGAGCCTGCCGTAGCTACAGGGTTAACTGCATTGTCTTGAAAATCCATATGTGTTAAATATTGGTCAACATCAATACGCTCTGCAATTTTCACAATAATCTAATGTTTCTGTCAGAGGTTATGACAAACCAAAATTTAAAAAAAAATCTTTGCCTACTTTTAGGCATTCAGCACCAACACACGGCTCGAAACTTCCAATTCTTTATCATACGCAAGCTAAAAACATAATAAGTTTTCATTCCCAATACATTTTTCAACAAAAATTTACACTGCTTGGAAATATAGGAATACTTGAAAATTCACAAAAATGCCCGCCGACACCAAAGGGTAAAAGATATCTGAATTCTACCTGACCTACCCATTATATGCATCTATGTCCTCCGAAAATTTCAGCTCAATCGGGTCGGCTACTCCAGAGATTATCTCCCTTAATCATTTTGCTGATATATATATACATATACATATACATATATATATATATATATATATATATATATATATATATATATATATATATATATATATATATATATATATATATATATATATATATATATATATATATATATATATATATATATATATATATATGTATATATATATATATATATATATATATATATATATATATATATATATATATATATATATATATATATATATATATATATATATATATAAAGAAATATGAATGTTCGGCGAAGCGAGTTTAATACTGAATTTGCTTCGAAAATTCAGTAAAAAATTTTCTTCGAAAATTCAGTAAAAATATTGAGTAATACCCTCCTTTTCCTGAGAAAACTAATTATACAAGACCACGATCTTAAAATCTGCCGTTTTTTATCAATCCATACAGATCAATTAGGCTTTACAGGAGACTATCAATCAATCCATACAGGTCAATTAGGCAGACATCCAAAAATATATTTTTGTGCTTGTCGCTATTGCTTAGCTTTTAGCCCTTTGAGCGCTATGCACGTACAGTCTGTCAAGAATGAGTTTACACAAATGAAAAAAATTCAGTTTTTGATCTTTCTAATTATAAAATACTACTTTTTATTTATGTAAATGATTTTTTTTTCTTCATTATAGTTATTTACATTATTTCCAACCGATATATACAAAAAAGTGAATTTTTCATTGAATGAATCAACTTTTGCAGGTCATACGTGGTTGGTATTTTTGCCATTCTTCGAGAATCGCAGTTTTTAAGACAGTTCGGTTTTTGGGTTGCCTTTTTGCGACTTATTTTTTTAAGTAGGCCCATCAATTCTTGATGGGATTTAAGTCAAGACTTTGGGCTGGCGTATCCATCACTTTTCTGCAGTTGTATAAGAGCCACATTCGCACCATGTGCGCCTTATGTTTGGGATCGTTGTCCTGGTGAAAATTAAAATTTGATTTGTTGTTATGCATAAACCCGAATTTCTGCGCACTGCTTACCAAATATGTTTTAAGGATATGCAAATGTTGTTGGACGTCCATGGTTGACCCGATGAATACCAAGTCTCCTACTTCTCTGCTTGAGAAGCACCCCCCAAATCATAACGGATAACTTACCAGATTTTACAGTCGGAATTATATTTCGATTTTCCAACGATGTTAAAGGCTTGCGCCACACTCTAGTCGGTCCATCATTGCAGTACAACATAACTTTCGTCTCATCGCAAAATATGACGTCGCCCCAAAAGTCAACGGGTTGAGAAACGTGCATCATAGCGAAGGAAAAACGCTTTTCGATGTTTAGTGCAGAAAGCAGTGGTTTCTTTCGTGCAGCTCTTGATGAGAACTTATTTCGTAGGATGGCCTGTCGTACTGTTTCATGGGAAACAGCAACATCACACTCTTCCTTGAGTTCCCTAACAAGTGTTCTGGTCTAAATCCAGGGGTTTTTATCAGGTTTCCTTATCATAAGGCGCTCTATACGTTTAGATATTTTCAGTTTTGGACCACCTCTACACTTTGGCTCCAATCTTTCCTCATTTTCAGCACGATTTAAAACGTTATAGACTGCCTCTCGTGCTACACAAAACATTTCCAACAGTTCTTGCGCATGCAGTGGTTTCTTTCGTGCAGCTCTTGATGAGAACTTATTTCGTAGGATGGCCTGTCGTACTGTTTCATGGGAAACAGCAACATCACACTCTTCCTTGAGTTCCCTAACAAGTGTTCTGGTCTAAATCCAGGGGTTTTTATCAGGTTTCCTTATCATAAGGCGCTCTATACGTTTAGATATTTTCAGTTTTGGACCACCTCTACACTTTGGCTCCAATCTTTCCTCATTTTCAGCACGATTTAAAACGTTATAGACTGCCTCTCGTGCTACACAAAACATTTCCGACAGTTCTTGCGCACTTTTACCTAATTGGTGATTATAGTATATCATCTAAACCAACTCAAAGGATAATCTTTTGCCTGGCATTTTAAAACAACATATCTCACTTATTTATGCATACTAGCCAAAAATTAATCACACACTAATGATCAAATTCATAGAACTTTACAATACACACCAACAATTATGGTAAATTTAGCGCATCGTGGCAGTAATGCAAGCAAAAACAGTTGTGTAAAGAGTTTCTTGACATTTCAAGAATTGTAATAATTGTTTTCGTTGCTATTTTTGTTCTTTTTTGCATTGAAGTTGTCCCTTTTTTGTACATATCTGTTGGAAATAATGTAAATAAATATAACTAAGAAAAAAAAATACATTTTCATACATAAAACGTCGTATTTTATAATTACAAAGATCAAAAATTGTTTTTTTCCCTATGTGTAAACTCATTCTTGACAGACTGTATATACGGGTTCTCACATCACCACACAGTTTTAGTTACGTGCAAGTATAAAAGGTTTGCTTGAAAGCAACAAAAACTTTAACAGAACCTGAGAATTAGCAAACTATTTCAGTACAGTAAAATTTCAGAGCTAATCAGCCCAGCTTGCGTTTCGTCGTAAAAATACGGAGGCCACAGTACACGCTCAACGTCGCACAACTCAGACTTCAAAGGGTTAAATAAGAATCTCTTATTTCACTTGAAAAAGCATTCAAATTACTTCTTCCAACATCTGCGTGTTCTCTTTAACTGTTGCCTCAATATTGGACATTTTCCTCTGCATGAAAGACATCAATCTGTTCCGATGTGCTCAACGTTCGTTCCATATCTCAACTTTAAATTTGGGGAAGTTGCTGGAAAGAGCAATTCTGTGACAGCTTTGTTAACAAGATCAAATAATACCAATGAAAGGCTTTAAAGACAAGCCCTCCACAGTGAACACCTTCGTGATTCTGAAAAAGCAGTTAAAGATAATATCCAGAGCGAAAAGTTTTTGGGTGTCTATGTGGTTGATGAACAGAAAACTTTTGAATCCGTATGGATTGAGGATTTCCTATACTAAATGATAAACTCTAACTTTCTAGCATGTATTATCATGATCATCAAGATCATTTTCTCTAATGAGTTCCATATTGAATTTGGAGCACTCTAAGGCTGCATCGTGGGACCGATTTTATCAAGAATTTTTTTCAAAAGCTCTCAAAAAAGCTAAACTAATCGTAGTTAGACTATTATCTGTTCGAAAAATCTTGGTAATAATCGTGACTCTAGGTGGACTTCTAGCCATCATATCCAATACTGTTTAAACAAAGCTGCTGCAGCTATATCTTGAGGCCCAACTCGTCAAAGCTGAAGGAAATCGCTTACAAAAAGTTAATAAAACCGATCTTAATATACGGCGGCCAAATTCGGTCATAAATGTTCTTCACAAATTTCGAGAAGCTGGTGAAATTAGTATGTCCACTTCTCTGAAATACCACTTTTCGCCACTTCAGGTCCAATGATCACTATAACTGGCGTAGCGACCTCTGACAAAAAGCAAAAATTATATCCTTTCACTTATATCTGCTTGAATCAAGCTCTACCTCCCTGCAATAGCACACTATAGCCCTATTGTTCAATCTCCAGACCCGAGACCCAGATCCTATCGACCACAATAAATTTAAGCAATCGCTCGAGATCGCAGCTATTCCTATCGAGGTTCTGCTTGAAGATGAAATCAAAAAGTCAAACTGTAAATAATCTGACTGTAATTCAAAATAGTAATATCCCTAACAAGCAGTTTAAATTAACAGTACATTGCCTCTTCATTAATCAGAATGAGAAATTATATTCACCTAACTTTATACAATATCTCAGGCCTTCTTTGATCCTTGTTTCAAGTAGTAAATTATTGAAACAACCAAAGTTATAATGGAATCCTTAGCATGAGCTAGTGTATTTGTGAAAATTTGATTAAGATTATGTTATATTTATGTAAAAACAAATAAAGAAATGTTCACTTTTGAAAATAAATAAAAATTACTTTCACTTTAAACATTTCATATCAATCATTTCAAATATATGCCATTCCAGTGTAATATCCCTTATATTGTGTTATACTAAAAATATTATTAACTATGTACCTTTTTCTTTTACAGTATGTGGTCAACCTGCTGTTCCTTTAAATGCCAAAGTTAAAACAATATCCGGTGACAGTGGCATCATGGAAGCCAAATACGAATGTGATTCTGGCTATGAATTGTTCGGCCCAAGCACAATTAAATGTGATGCGAAAAGAGGTTGGGAACGAGAGATCCCGTTTTGTGGGACAAACGTTGCTTTTCGAAAACCAGTAAATCAAAGTTCGTACACAAGGCAAGGACCTGCAGTATATGCAAATGATGGCAAACCGGGAAATCAAGTAAGTATAATTATAAGCAAGTATAATGTCCAATCATTTTAAAACTGTAAAATGTTCGATACAGTAATTTCGCTAAAGGATCAGAAAAATTATTGATTTCCGACGTATTCTTTTGGTTTATTTCGCAAAAAATAATAGTCGCGTCATCAAGGCTGTAAATTGGGATGATGTAAAAACATGTTAGACCCTTCTTCTCCAAATTTTAGTGCTAGACTTGATTTTTCTACAGTTGCCCTAGTGAACTTCTTGATGTACGATGAGAATTTTTCCGTCCGAAATTCTTTCATGAAAAAATCTCAATATTGATACCATCAGATTTTCGAGAAACAGCTTTTCAATTGATAAGTCCAGCATCATATAATTTTCTTATATAAATTTGAAAAAAAAACCTTAGCGCATATGAATCTCTTCTGACAGTTCTTTGCTAGTAACACAACAAAATCGTCTTCACGATGAGGCAAAGCCACCTTAGAAATTTCGTTTCAATTGACTGCATTGTTGTAGAGAAGTACACGGTGAAAAATATTCGGATAAAATTGATCTTCACAATGGTATACTATTATGTATCCTAATATTCGTATAGATTATATATGTTGACGTTGGATAAAATTGTTCTATCCTATTTGGAAATACCTTTTGTACGAGTTTCGTATAAACGGGTGGTTTATACCACGATCGGATAATATTTATCATAAATTTATATTAAAAATTCATAAAAAATAAAACGAATTATTTAGAATTACTTTTGCGTCGCAAGTCGTAAAGCTCGTATTTAAAGTTTGTAAGTGAACTGCATTGGACGCAAAAATTTACTCGCGAGTGTTTTCGTGAAACGGATTGTTTAGAATTACTTTTGCGTCGCAAGTCGTGCAATTAGCATTTCGAGTTTGTAAGTGAAGTTAATTGGAAGTGTTTATTAAAGTGTTTATTAAAGTTATTTGTGAAAATTATTTGGTAGCCATAAGCAACAACTTTAATCACTACAGGAATATTGTAAAACTTTGATTTTGGTGAATAAAGTATATATGAATAAAATCTATCGAGTTTTTTTTCAAATAATAAAACAAATAATCGTTAGCCATCTCACAGTACATAATTGAATTTAATGCTCGAAAGTTTTTCTTGGTGTACTATGTCAAGTGTTTTCACAACACCCACTTTTATCTTTGAATGCATAAATATTCAATTGTTTTCATTCTTTTTTCTTCATAATGAAAAATTGTTCCCAATATATATATTCATAATAAAAAGGAGGGAAAAAACCAGAATAAGATGTTGGGTTAAATGATTTTGGGTTTTTGAAAATGGGTTAAATTTATCGTGTGACCTCGAAATTAGAATAATATATTTCTTATTCTAAATGGTGTACATTTAATAAGAATGTGGTGTATTCATTTATATGCGATTCGGATACCGTTTATAAGAGTATCTTATTCAATTTATATGAATAATTGGTATTGATTTTATCTTATCAGATAAAGTTTATCTTATCAGATTAAATTGTTTGATCTTAAACAAACTTATTGGATTGATACTAACTTTCGTTTGGACCTATATGCATTCCAAAATTTATCAAATTTATCCGAAAATTTCTAACCGTGTATAGAGTTAGAAAGATTTTTAGGGCTACCATCCGCAAAAATTTTAAAAATTTCGAAATTAAAACGTTTAATGTTTACTTTCTCTACAAGATCTTTATCATTTGATTCATTGTAGCATCTCTGAGTAGAAACAAATTACTGACTCTATAGCTGGTGCAAGTCAAATATCAATTTGACTGTGTAGAAGACGCATCAAACTTATTAATCATTTGTATTATTTCTTAAAATTAAAATTTTCAGGAGGGTTTAGGAATTTTTCAGGAAATATGTCCATTTTCCTACCTGCCGTAGATACAGTGTTGCCTACATTTTGTTCAAAAACCATAAAAGCAGTTTTTTGTGTACATCAATTAGTGTATTATATTTCATAACGAGCTAATGAATTTGTGCGAAGCTATCGCGTTATAATTTTACTACTTTTTGGCACTTGGCGCCCGTATAGGATTAACAATATCCAAAATAACATTACCAACCTAAAACATTACAAATTTTCAGTTGCTATGCTTGTTTTTCCCAAATCCTGTGGAAATCTGAAGGGGTATTTACGAGTTAGTATGGATTTGGAGAGAGGCACTAGGCTCTTTCAAGCACTCAGGTCAGAATGATCCATTCTACTCACACCCCCAGCCATTCAGAGCTTCCCGGATCTATTAATTAAGTTGAGGATTACCGATTGGAGATAAGACGCTATAATTTGTATGCAAGCAGCATCCCAGCCGAAGCATTGGTATCTAATGAGCGCACACGCAAAGGAAATACACCAGACAGTCCACCTGTTCTAAGCAGTGTAGGCAATTATCATCCAGTGCAACACCTTTGTGGTACATATGTCATGGCTCTACAGCTTCTTACTTTTCTTGAGGCTCCTGTAGTTCACTGGTTAGGCTCTGAGATCTGAAAATCAATGTGTGCCTGGCCATAGTAGAAAACAGCGACTTCTCTTTATCAACATCAATTGCCCATTTCCGAAAAATAGCACATGCAGATGAAGTCGAAACACCTAAGGCAGGTACGCGACCCTGCATTACTGGGAAATTTTCGAGGTAATCAGAAGTACACGTATCGCCTGCAGTGCAGCTTGGTTGTCGCAGCAAATACTGATACGCTTTCTTGTCCACGTTTCATCAGCTGCCCAGCAAGATCTACCAGCAAGTTAACGAATTTTTATGCTTGGAACACAGAAAATTACCTCAGAGAGAAAAAGTCTACATGTCATTTTATGAATGCAGTTAGACGCTAACTCCAGATATAATGTGCGTCTTCCAGGCATCCGTGCAGAATATCTAGGAGTATCCCCTTGGAGTACTCTTCCAGTCACTTAGGCTAAAAAATAATACTAAAAGAATACCAAATCGCATCAAACCCCTAATAGTGCAACACCATAGTCTACCCATAGGCCAAATTCTGAATTTGAATATTGAGTGAAGACAGATTATGAAGCACATCTAAGGCCACCACAAAAGTAGTACTCATGGCTCTACAGATACCTAGGCACTCAGTCTTTTGAGGTGTGGCTAGCTTCTTGCGAACATATAAAAGCTCTACAATACCATCTGTCTTCTTCGTTCTCAAGTAACAGTTGGCTCCAGCTTCCAACAGCAACAGCCTCTGCGTGAGCATGTTATGTGGCCATTTAACTAAGACATCGTCCAGGCCAAGAACTTTTGCAGCTCCACATAGCTTCTTAAGGGACACGCGGCTAAAGACTCCTTCAATGTCCATGAATACCCAGTATTGCATACTAATCATTAAAACTGGCTCCCTCACCACAGGAAGCCAGAGAATGAAGGGCCAACTAGCATAATTTTCCTCGCTGAAATACATGTTGCGCCTCATTTAAGGATTTTGGACTTTAGCGCTACAGTGCATATGTGTTTTTTTCGATATATCTTACATAAACGATTTTAGGCTGATTGGCCTGCAGTTCTTTGGATCTGAGTAATCATTTCTCCCATGTTTTCGTTCAAGACAACCTTCATATATGGCCAAGTTGACGAAACACACCTCAGAGCTATGCATTTATAAAAAATTACCTTTAAATCTGCCCCAGGTGGTCAATTCCCTCTCTTATGAAAGTCAGATAGATGTTATCCAAGCCCGGCGAATTGAAATTTTCAAAGAATTTGATTGCGCCTCTTTCTTTTTCACTGATGACGATAGATTTAGCTGCAAGCCTGCATTTCTTACTAATGCAGATAGAAGAAGGTTTTTTTCTGCTTTTAGTCAATGGAGCACCCGGTAATTGATTTTCAAGTAATGACTGTAGAGACTCCTTTTTGGGCTTAGTAAACTCAATCTTTGGGCGTTCTAAAGAGCCCAGCTTAGCTAGTTGGACCTTTTTTTAGGACGTTGCACTGCCTTGAGGCCTGTTTTGCACCTTCCAGTTCTTCACAGAACGATTTGATGGATTCCTTCTTGAACGTCCTCAGCAAATTTTCGTAAGTACTTTATTAGATTCTGTAGACTATCCAGGTTTTCTTTGTGTTGCTCTCATAGCTCGACTAAGGAGTTTTGTTCGCATCTTTTTTGATCTTCTGTAGTTCTCGGTTTCACCAAAGAACCATTTTCTAGCATCTGCTCTTGATGATGGAGCAGTCCTCTTTCTAGCTGCCTAAGTTGGCTTTATTCAGAGTCATCATCTGGGATTCTATTGACGTTTGTGAATTTGTCCTACCACTAGGATACACTTTGTCTGAAAGAAGTCAATTCAGTGTTTCTTGGGTTTCTTTCTTCCACAGTGGGTGTTGAATCAGTAGCTAAAGAAACCACCAACTGGCAATGGTCACAGAGTGATATCTAATTCCATACGCACCATCCAGTTATTGATCCGACTACTCCAAGTGAACACAGTGATATATGAATAACAAAACTTGTGTTAGGTATAAAAACGTTGCTTGAATCACCAGTGTTTAGAGTCATGAGTCCAGTAAAAGCTATCAAATCAAACAGTCTGGCTCTTCGGGTGTTGCATTTGTTGCTGTTGCAACTAGCTTACTGCGAGTAAGCATCACAGCCCTCCAGATATTGCCTTGCTTCAGCGTACTGAGCAATGTTCTTCAGCTTCTGTGTTGGCGATGGACGTAGGGAGTGAAAACGAAAGTAAGTTTATGTGACAATTGCGCCTTTTGGGCCTACCATCATCTCAATTCTGCCCGAAAACTGTCTGAGCGTGGATCAAGCAGATTGAAAACAACACAGCAGAACGCAACTCTTTGGTCTCCTTGACCTGTCATCTCAAAAGATTTTAGCCCCTTTGACTGGCGTGATTCCGTAAATTTTGGTAACTGAAACCCAAGGCTGTTAAACAAATACAATATAGAGCGATGCTTGAAGCTTTGAACTTCGGCTGCCTGGCACCCAGTTTTCTGTGAAACCTTGTAGTTTTTGCTGCATTGACTTTTCTGCATGCCTTAGCTTTTTACTAATGTTCGAAGAACATTAGTATTAAAATCGATTCGGCCAAAAATTCATATTTCCATATATATATATATATATATATCATCAAAAAATTTCAGTGAGATAATCTCGAGAACGCGCCATCCGATTGAGCTGAAACTTTCAGGATACATTGGTGTATATGCAGAATAGGTCCAGGTCTCTTTAAATGTCAGTTATTGTTAACCTTTTGGCGCCGGCGGCCATTTAAGTGATATTTTTAATATACCTATTATTTCGTGCACAAATGATTTTCGCAAAAATAAAGTTAACGAAATAAATTTCTAACGTGTTTTACATATGAATCGGATAATGCTTTGGAATTTTTTAACCCTATGTGTGCGCTGGGTGCCTAAAAAGAGGACGGGAAAATTTGAAAATTTTTAAATTTCGATAACTTTTGACAGAGCTATTCAATCATTACGAAATTTTCAGGACATATTGATTATTTGGTTGTAGATTTGTGTAGCTTTTAATGAGCGTGCTGGCAACCCTGTAGCTAAGGCAGGCACTGAAAGAGAAAACCTCCAAATCATCGTCTCTCTTGAAAAAATGCCGTTTCTTCAAAAAAAAGCCATTCATATGTAAATCTTATGCTTTGTTTACATAACCAAAAAAAAAAAAAAGATATGGTATAACGGGCACGCCTGGTAACCCTCGCCCAATTTACCTATATTTTTAGCATCAAAAACTTCTGTTCACGGAAACTCACGATCCAATGAGCAGAATTATTTGAAATTCACAGAATGTATTGGCCTTAAATAGGACCAAGTCTGATAGAAGTGATTTTGAAATGCGGGCGATTCTGTGCCAGTGGTGCCATCTTGAAAAACCACTAAAAAAGATAACTGTTTTTAGCCCTATAAATTCTGATTGAATCGTTCGATTTTGACGAAACTCACACAATTGCTGGACCTTACTTTAAGCCACGTTTGGTAGAAATTTGGTTGAAAAATTCGGTTGGAGTTGTCAGCTATGATAATTTTGGTGTCTTCATTTTGAAAAAAAAAAATTGGAAGTGAAAACATTCAAACCATCGAATATTCAAAAAAATGTCCGTTTCTTACAATAAAACCAATCTGTATATAAATCTTATGTTTTATCTACACGTTCAAAATAAAAGTTTGGAAATTTCATGTCGGACAAGAACGGTAACCCTCTCCCAGTTAACCTATATTTTTAGCATCAAAGACTTCTGTTCACGGAAACTCACGAACCAATAATCAGGTACAACTGAAATTTACAGAATGCATTGGACTTAAGTAAGACCAGATTTGATAGAAGCGATTTTGAATTGTGGGAAAGTCTGTGCCAGTGGTGCCATCTTGAAAAATTACAAAGAAAAAAAACTGCTTTTTGCCCTATGAAATGTGAATAAGTTACTAGATTTTCATGAAATTGACACAGTAGCTAAACCTAACTCTAATCTCTGTTTGGTGGAAATTTGGTTGAAAAATTTGATTGGTGCTGCCAGCTATGGTAATTTTTGTGTCTTTGGTTTTGAAAATTCGCTCAGGAAAATAAAACTTTTTGCACTATAACTTCCAGTGCAGTCATGAAATCAATACGAATTTCATACAATTAATGAAACTTGTCATAAACATTATTCAGGCCAAATTTGGTTGAAAAGCCACGATAGGGTTGCCAGCTATTGTTGGTTTTGTGTTTAATTGCAATATCTTTATTAAGCGATTTTATCGTAGAATTTTCAAATGGTAATGATATTGTAGTGACAATAAACAGCAAATATTAAGTTTTCGATTATTTGAAAAAACTCGCTACAGGTAACCCTAAATTTCTTTATACTCCTATAACTTCGAATGTAATATAACAACGTGAAGCAGATGTGATATATTCTTGGCTTTGATACTGGCAGAAGGTTGCCAGCACGAGTCGGTTGTGCTACTTTTGTATCAATAAATGCTTACAGTTAGTATTCATACCGGAAACATTTACAATTAAAATAAATAATCAATGTTGCAATTCGCAAAGTTCTGCAAATTTTTCGGATCGCAGCCCCAAACACCAACTTCAGTTACAGTGCTGCAGGCACTGAGCATTTTCTTCATTGATGTTGTATGAGATGCTGCTTTCAAAATTATGTGAAATAAGCAACTGATAACGAATATAATTAACCCGTGTTTTGCTTTCATAAACGTTGAAATTCATGCCAGTGGTAATATCTGAAACCTTCCACCATATGAGTTATAATGCATTCTTAAGACGAAAGTAAAACGTGGCATTTGAAACAGTTTGGCCGTAATAAGCAGCACATGTGGTGGAATATGCACTCAAAACCTGCACGATTCTTCTACTGTTCTTCGAACATTAGTGTTTCTAGCGGTTCAGGTGCGCTAGAGTTTTTTATTTTTCGTAACTTCTTTCGTTGCCAGCGATTAAGATCCGCCATAAGTTTGCAGAGTCCAGAGAATATAACGTTCTTTCCTTCCATGCTTTCTGCGGGCGTCTCGTTAGCACTAGCCAGAGTTATCTGCTTAAGTGGTATCTTTCTCGTCTTATGTAAGGATTTGGGAGATGGCATATTTTCCCCAGGCGCGGCCGTAGTCGGACTTCTAGCTACCGTTGTACTCGAATTTCCAGAGAATGTAGCTACAAGTGATGCTACCAGCAAGTTTAGAAACTCAATGGCCATAGAAGCTTCTTCGATGAACCCGCGGGCCTAGTGTGGGTGGATTTTCAGACTCAGTCTGGCTGCATTTGCAGGGATACATTGCTTTTGATTAATCCTCATGCTGTTTTGTAGGCACTCTTGGTGTGACACCTTCATTGCAATGCATAAGTTGCAATCCGGAGAAGCACTCACTGACGATCCGATTACGCAATCGGTAGAAACCTCGTTTTTATGAATTTTTGGGCAAAGTGATTTAATACTGATTTTTTTTGAATCATATAATCTCATCTCATCCCTATCAGTATTAATAAAATATTCCAATGTAAGGATAATAGCACTTTCTTAAATTTAAGTTAAAATATAACCATCCACTATATTTACCTTAATTGATTCGTTTCAGAATCCAGATGGGCAAGAATGTTCCGAGACCCAAAAAGAAACATCACCTTGGTGGAAAGTAGATTTAATCACTCCACAGGCCGTTCGAGTCGTTCGAATTACGACACGAGGTTGCTGCGGACATCAGCCTTTGCAGGATTTGGAAATTCGTGTTGGAAACAGTAGTATAGATCTACAGCGGAATCCGTTGTGTGCCTGGTATCCAGGCACGGTTGATGAAGGAATAACGAAAACATTCACTTGTGCCAGGCCTTTGATTGGCCAGTATGTTGCGATACAGCTTGTTGGAGTCGAAGGCAGTTTGAGCTTATGCGAAGTGGAAGTTTTTACAAACGAAGAATTCGCACCGGAAAAATGCGAAGCACAAAATTCGAGCCCCGAAACGGTCATAGGAGTATTCTCGAAAACTTGCTACGAATTTCATGTCACGCGTGGTGAAAATTTTGAAAAAGCACGTGTAATTTGCAAATCGAATGGTAAGTGGAATTGTTCTAAGTAGTAAGTATGTGACCAATCACCTGATAAGTCTGGTGGATGTTAATGTTTGTGGTCTGGTGGATGTTAATGTTTTCATCCAATATATTATTTTCTGCTTCAAGTGCTTGGTAATTTAATATTGTTTTATCCTCTATTCCATTGAAACAAAAATACAGCAAATCTAGAAAGTTTATAGTTAATAGAGTCATAAAACCATCGTATCTTCAAATTTAATTATTCTTTATTAATTTTTCCGACTATAAATTTCCTACTCAATAAATCAATTTGTCGACTTTTAAAAGACAGAAAAATACAGATGGTCATTCACGAGTATAATAACTTTTTGTGTATGAATGCTATCTTAAAGGCGTATTCTTTCACATAAAAAGAGAGTTCTTTCCACAGTCCCACATTACCATGTAGCATGCTAACCTCATTGCGTCAATCAACAGAACCATGAAAACATCTAATAAATAGAAGTAGAGAAATATTATTCAATGGTCGCATTGTAAGTAAGTGTCTCTTCTTCGTTACAGGCGGAGATTTGATTCATGATTTCCGTGACGCGACCAACGATTACATTTTGTCCGAACTAGAACGCCGAAAAGCTGAACTGAAAACTCAACTGGTCTGGATCGGAGCACAGAAGGAACCCGGCATTACTTCACGTACATGGAAGTGGGTCAGAGGTATGTATGTTTGAAAGTAGATTCTATTCTTGGATCTGATTTTCGGGATTTTCATATTTAATTAGACAGATGCAGATAGCATTTATAAACTATCTTTTGGGTTGTTGCTTTGAGATTTGAACAGAAAAGACAAAACCATTAATTATTTTAGTTGGAATTGAAAAAAAAACAGATATCAAAGTTTTGCAATTAAGTAGAACTCCAGTTTCTCACAGTCAAAACTAAAAAAACACATTACAATCTGATGTTTGGAGAGCGATGAAATCGAATGCAATTTTCACTTTTATGGAGTTAGCTACATATGTGAGATCACTTACACATTTCCCGAATTTCCCACTAAAAAGTTTCTATATACAAAACAATGCAATATTGGATGAAACATCTTCATCTTGATCTGTCCCTTCCCATCGCTCCTATTGTCCCGTCTGAAACAATGGAGAAAATGTATCTATCCAACAAACCTTGTGATTCATTATGTTAATTACCATGCACTCAGATAACAATCGCTACTCTGGCGCCGATAAGAAAAGTGAGAAGACTATGAAAAAAAGACGAGTGAATACATTACATTGATGCTGTGCCACTTTTCAAGCTGACTGTGGGAATCAGGTGCAAACTACTGTTTCTTTCCCAAACTGACAAATCTTCGACACAAGTCGCTTAGCGTAGCAAGTACGCCATTTCTCTTTGTCGAAGCAAATGCATGCATGGTATCGGATTCGAAGCAGATCATGCAATCGATGAATGAGCAATAAATAAAACTTATAATTCTGAGCCCGATATGATTTCACTACCATTGTTGCCATATGTAGATATCTTGTTGTCTCTGGAAGGTAGTCTACTATGTCAAAGAAAAGTTGACGCTCGAGATAGAAATGCATTTGTTGTAATTTACCGTGATTATCACAGTTGCTTTCAACGGCCAATTCTGAAGGTGTTCATGTTTTGTAGTAATTAGCCTGAAACTTTTCTATTTTTTCTGTTGCGAAGTGAAAAGTAGTTTTCCACTTGTTTTCGTTTGCTACTAAGCTACTTTATTACTAGTTGTTGCCAACTAGAAATGAATTGAAAAATTAGAACATTTGACTTAAAATATTAGCGTTTATGATGTTAAATGGACTCTTCGTCAAGGGCACGGTAAACAATTTCCGCGACTCTATTCCAAGAAATAATTTCAACGCCATGACCCCATAAGCTAAGAGCTTCTTCTCAGAAACTAGAAAATTGTAGCCCTAAATAAAAAATACTTTAAATCTTTAATAAAATCATCGAAATTCTAAAAAAATAGCCTTTAAATACGCGAAATGTCAAACGAAAGTCCATTCAACTTTATTTTTATTACCAGGTGATGTTGTCTTAAAACCTGCCTGGGGCAAAGATCAACCGAATAATTACAACGGCGAACAGAATTGTGTTGTTTTGGATGGTGGACGCAACTGGTTGTGGAACGATGTCGGCTGTAATTTAGATTACCTGCATTTCATATGTCAGCATGGTAAGTATAAATAAAATTTGTAATGAAAATTTGACCTCTTGGTCTGGAAATTTTAATTTTCGGTATTCTTTTATTTCCGCTAGCTCCGCTCTCTTGTGGATCGCCTGATTCTCTGCAGAATACAACAGTTATAGGAAGAAATTATTCGGTTGGAAGTCAAATCACGTATACGTGCCCGAAAGATCATGCTCTTATCGGCGAAGCAACACGTACATGCACTAATGAAGGAGTCTGGAGCGGTGCAGCACCTGCATGCAAATGTAAGTTTTAGATTTATTTTAATTAACAGTTACGACTAGACTATTTAAGTTAATGTGTTCATGGATTTCTAATGGAATACTCTTGACAAAAAATCACATTTGGAGCTCATACCGATGAATCAATTAAAACATGCAATATTTTGATGAAACTGCTTTACCCACTTGTAAATAGACACTCCTCACTATCTACAGTAAATAAAGCTCTCCTTTACAAATCCATGTTTCTACCGATCCTTATAAAGGGGCTAATAATAAATGAGACGTAGTAAAATAATTGTAAATTTGAGAGTGACGCCGATTTTGTTTTGTAATTTTGTTAGTTGAATATTTAACATTTATTGCTATGGATTCATATTTGATTGAGGACCGTTTTTAAATCATACAAGAGAGCTACATAAATGGTGCAAAACAGAAAATACGTTTTGCGTAGTTCGTGATTATTTCGATATTCATAAGCTCCCAAATGAGACAATAATTGGTCGTTTGGCGCGTAAATTTGAGTCGAGCGGTATAGTTATTGATCTGTCTAAAAGTGGCAGGCCAAAAAGTGTTCGAAGAACGGAAAATATCGCTGCTCTGAAGGAAAGGGGCGAACACCCGAAACTCTCGATAACTCGTCGACCACAAAAATTGGGAATTTCACACACCAGTTTACGCTGAATTATGTACATAGACTTGAGTTTACATGCTAACAATATCCAATTGACTCAAGAAATAAAGTCAATTGATCATTTTACTCGTCCCAATTTCTCTGGTTGGCTCCTCGAACATTGTGCCATTGATGCAACTTTTTCATTTAAAATCATGTTCAGTTACAAAGCTCATTTTACATCAAATGGAACAGTAAACAAGCGAAATTTTCGCAATTGGGGCCATGAAAATCTGAGGAAATATCGAAAACAACCAAAGCATTCTTAAAATTTAACCGTTTAGTGCGTATTGTAGTCAAAAGGAATCATTGGTCCATACTTCTTGGAAAATTAAGTTGGAATTGCGATTACCGTGACTTCAGGCCGATACCGTGCCATGATAACTGATTATTTTTTCCCCCAAACTTAAAAGACGGTGCAATATCCCACATTACATGTGCTAACATTGGATTTTTTGACGTCGAAATTGGATGATTGCTTGATTTTGAGAAATGCAAATGTGACTTCATGCGATTTAACATCTTTTTTTGTGGGGATTTTTGATAGGCAAAGCTAATGCTAATAAACCAGCAAGAATGCAGGACTTTAAGAATAACATTATTCCCGAGATCAATGCCAGAGAAATGTCCTTATCGGAAGATCAACATCTGTAAAGCCAGTCGTGGTGAACATTTGAGTTAAATTTTTCCCTTAACAATCTTTCTTTAATTTTTAAGTCGTCTAGTAATTCTCTAGTCCGAAATTTACTCGTCTAATCAATTTTGTTCGTTCTGAGCCACTTGTCGTGTATATTATAGTATACCAAGTCTGATTTTTATTTGAAATAAGCACTTACTGACACTTTTAAATTTTTCGCCCAGTATTAAGTAAGCTATTAATTTAGTCTTTAAGGGGACATAGCACCTTCAAATTGAAAAAAAAAATGTTTTTTTCAAAGGCTAGTTTTTAATTGAATAAAATTACATATCTTAATGAAACTTTTTACATTCTTTATTTGTCTTAGACTACATAAATAAAGTTGTTAAAAATGTTTTGTGGCCCCCTATCGTCTGCTACAATTTTTTGGAAAATACACCAAAAAAACCTGGCGTGCATGGTAACTGTCCTCAGGAAAGTCTGAAAAAAGAACAAAAACGGTGTTTTGATCAGCATCAAAGTGGCCTTAGAATGAACTAAAAATAAAAATTTGGTTGAAAAATAACAAAATGGCGGCGTTTTTTTCGAAAATCGATGTTATTTTTCCCCAGAAATCGGTTATAACTAAAAAAATTTAATGCCGATTTTTTCATCCGTAGTTCATTCTGAACATTAACATGAGCAGATTAACGTGTTAAAATTTCAGAACGATTGGATAATATTGTTTTTCGTAATCATGCACGCCAACTTGAAAAACGTTGTTTCGAGAAAATAGCGTTTAAAGTTAAAATTCAATATTTTTTTGCAATAAATCTTACCGAAAGTTAATCTGCGATGCCTGGACCATACAATATACCTTTTTCATGCTCATACTCCTCCTCTTCCAAAGATTTTTGCTCCCTTCGAGCAGTTCTGGCTTCTTTAGATGCCTCAATCGAGTGTTTTTCCGCCTGGTTGATTCTTGCAGCATCTCTATTTTTTGGATGTTCCAGCGCACATTGGCCAATTGTAATTCCCATGACTTGCATAATTTTCAAGATAGCCATAAATCCTTCATTGAATGTACATGCAGAAATATTTGCAGCCATATTTATGATATTTTTTCCACAAAAAGTATGTTTCCAAAAAATTCCAAATACATGAATTATAGCTTTCGTTATTATTCTGCGTAAAATTGCCCAAATCTTTTGATGATAAGTCTTCATAAATAGGCTTTAAAACTTCTTGTACCTCATCATCTAACCTACCACCAGCTGCCACCACCTTGCGCCAGTGACACCAAGTTTTTTCTCCAACAGGACAATAAGAGTGTTGAGGGTTCTCATCAGCTGAAATTTTTTGGGAATATGCTGCCCAAATTTCCTTGCGCATGTTTTTAACTGAATTATAATTTCGTCGCATAGGTAGGCCATAATATGTTGATAAATTTTTCATTAATTTTAGTGTCAGATGAACTTTTTTTTGGACTTTCAACCCTTTTTTTAGAAGCATCTTTTTCAGCTAATTTTTTTGTTTTTTTTTGCCGATGCTAACTTTTTTTTGCTTCTTCTGAAGGTGTTGACTCACTTATCTTTCTCTACACTTTAGTCTAAGTCGACGAAGTGGTATAGCGAAATGAACAAAAATCATAGAAAAAATGACCTTGGCCCGGTTCGCTGTATATGGCCATAACATTTTTTTTTATAATTTCAATTTTATATTATTAAAATAATGTTTTTACAGCTTCGTTCTAGCATATTCAATCAAAAAAGAAAAATCGATCTATGAAAAATTTGATGGTGCTATGTCCCCTTCTTCCAATTTTCCTTCCTTTCCTTCCTTATATATATATATATATATATATATATATATATATATATATATATATATATATATATATATATATATATATATATATATATATATATATATATATATATATATATATATATATATATATATATATATATAGCATTCAACTAAGATGATTCGTTTTTCCCATTACCCAGTCTGGATAAACATTTTATAATTGTAAGAGCTAGTCTCGTTCCCTAAAATCGAATGACCTTAGTCATTAAAGACAAAAATCATGTACCTTAATAGTTGAAATAAAGAATTTGAAGGCAAAATTTTTACGAAAAAGTCATCGGAAGCACACGAAAGCTGGAGTAATGTCAAACAGGAGAGCTCTAACTGTGATTTTTTTTAAAATTTATTCTTCTAACAAAAATACTTTCAATGCGATACAATGACTAAAGCCAAATATTTAAGTTCCACGATTTGGTCAGTTGTATTAATCAGCATTCCTATTTGATTCGCCTAACGCAATTCCTTTTATTTATCAAGTTTTTTCACCAATGCTTTATATTTATTTATTTATCTTGCCTTTCGTTTATTTATTTTTTGACCCATTTCACAGAAAATTTCAATTTTTGATTTTGGATCCAAAATGAATCCAAGGTCCGTATGTCGGTCTGCATACTCTAAAAGACAATCTAAAAAGTAATCAAAGATAATCGAATCAGTCTTATTGAGAAGACATCACGAAACACAATTAGAGCAAAGGAGCTCACAAACCACCACTCATTTAAAGCTAATAAATCAGATTATAAACGAATATAATTATTATTTGAAGCAACAACACGAAGAATATTAAGGTAACCGGCATATGAAAGAGAATTGAAGATACAAGGAAGGTAATTGTCAAATAGGGGCCAAAAATGGAAACTTGAAGAACGCATGGGAAAGGATTGAAAGGAGAGAAAGAATATTTTTCAAAGACGGCATAACAGGTGCAATTATGGATGTAGGATAAAATCAGGAAAGAAGGGTACTATAAACCCCGAATTTACTTACTTTTTCCAAAAATCCTGCATGATTTACTTTCCCAAATGTTGCGAATATTATTAGCTTGTGACGGGTAGGATACATAGTTGGCATAACTGACTAAACTAGTTGTCCTAAAAAATCTTTAATACATCCATGTTGTCCTTTAGCAAACAAGTAACTAAACGAAATGTAAATTCTATCACAAACGATTCGCTTAAGCAACTTCAGGAAAATGAAAATGGGCGGTACCGAAGGGTAGCTATCGATTGCATGAATCTAGAATTACGACCTTCTAGGTATATTGTGGTTCCTCAAAGCTATGTCTTAGAAGATATCCAGACTTCTTATGAATTTGGATATGTCAGGACTTTTCTTATGTCCCAGATGGAGGGAAGAGTGAAGCCAATAACATCATATCTTCGCCTCGCAAGTACTGAACAGTATATGAGGAGGTCTCTCTGCCGCTTCTCCGCAGCATCTGCATCAGTCAACACGCTCCTTGCCCATCCTGTGAACGTAACTTTTGCAAGGAAAATGGCCTGTTAAAGCTATACATAGAGCCATTATGCCACCTTTACGGAAAGCCATAATTTCTTTGGCACCCATTTTATTGATACTTAGGTAATTTCTTAAGTGCTTCAAATCCTCCACATTATGCCAGTAGCTTTCGATCTTTTTTTTAGTCCATGTTTGAATTTCCCTGTCCATATTAGCCTTCGCGAAGCGCTAGTAAGAAGTGGAACCAATATGGAGCATTTTTTTGATGCAGGTTATGGCCGGTGACCCATATCAGCTCAAGGCTTTCCTGTGCCTCTATTTCATTTAAGGCCTTAAGAGGATATAATTTGTTCGCAATAGATGGATAGATATCTTAATTCTGACCTTTTTTGTGTCTCATTTTTTTATTATATGCGTAGTTTTAAATATAATAGATGATTCTGTTGGGTAGATAGTGATTTCTTTAAGGAGAAGGAAGTGAATTTTGTACCTGGATTCTACGATCCTTACTCTCACTTCATAATTCGTCTTTGATACTACATTTACGCCTCTTTACTCGAAGGAGGGGGTGGTTGTTCTATTCTCATGTTTACCCTTTGATGGTATAGTGAGATCATCACTTTGAGATTTACTTCTTGTCAAAACTGAATCAACCAGTCACCTCTAGGCTTGTGCGATCCTAAGCAAATCAGGGACTGTATCCTAGTAAAGTAAGATAAGATTGATTCCACAAGCATATTCGTGCATTTTGTCGCTTCCACAAATTACGCAAGGATCTTTTTGGTTGATTCGTTGCCTTCTTTGTATTAAAGACTTTGTGATTTAGTTTTTGAAAACATGATTTAATGTTACGGATATATTACTTGATATTATCTCTAAAATTTTTACTAAAATATCACTGATTCTCACTCCTTACTGTGTATAAAGATGAAGAAAAATATGAACATATACGCTAAATCCACATTTGGTTCTAAACACTTTCGCAACAACTTTTTCTGCCAACAAGTCTGCAAATGAATAATTATTGTTCTGACCGGAAGAAATACCAAACAATTCCTTCCAAATTTTCTAATTACCCTATTTTACAGATATTGACTGCGGTCCACTACAGCCTATCAAAGATGGTCTCATCAAAATCGCAGGAACCGTAACCACCTATGGTGTAACGGCGAAATATGAATGTAATACTAACTTTACGTTGATCGGAAATGGAACCAGAACTTGTGGAGTGAATGGTTGGAGTGGCGAACAACCACAATGCTTAATAGATTATTGTCCGGAACCTCCAAATGTCCCAGGTGGAAAAGTAGTTGTCTCTGGAAAAAGATCAGGATCATCTGCTATGTATGAATGTCAAGCTGGTTACGTTTTATCTGGGGAGCCGGTAAGATGGTTTGCATTTCTCATACCGTTACAAACATTTAAAAACAAATGACGGTCAAATTTAAAAATCATTGGTCACATGAATGTTTACAGGTCATCAGCTGCGGCCTCGGAGGTGAGTGGTCAGGAAAACCACCAACTTGTCGGTATGTTGATTGTGGAGCTCCACCAAGGCCCGACCATGGATCTGCAATGCTCTTGAACGACTCGACAACAGTAGGAGCCATGGTGAAATATCAGTGTGATGAGGATTACTGGCTGGGTGGCCCATCAGAAATGACATGTACAAGAGAAGGCAAATGGTCTGGAGACACGCCTGTCTGTGAATTGATTACCTGTGATACTCCTCATGTTCCACCAGGCTCATATGTTGTCGGCTATGATTACAATATCCATTCAACGATCGAATATCACTGCGATCCTGGCCATTTATTGCGTGGCCCGGGAATTTTGGAGTGTTTGGAGTCGGGTGAATGGAGTGGCGATGCACCATATTGCGAATGTAATATTTCTTTATTAGTAGTATTTTCATGGAATGATAATGAAATATTTTTTTAGATATTGATTGCGGCTTTATACCTCCAGTTCCGTTCGGAACTCACAAATATCTACAAAATACCACGCACATTGGTTCGGAGGTAGTTTTTAGCTGCTCTGCTACACATCGACTATCAGGCATTCAGAAAAGGACCTGCTTGGAATCTGGTCTTTGGAGCGATTTACCACCGAAATGTGACGGTACTATTCAGTATTTTTTTTTTTTTATTTAATTCATTATTAACATTTTTTTTTAAAACAACCACCCGGTAAATTCACAGATATACATTCATAAATATACATTAAATTCATAGATATACATTACATAAACAAGTCTTAAGCTTGTCTTGAAAATCATGTTTTCGAACTCACAAACATATTTATCAAAAATAATCAGTGAAATACTAATTTTCTCTGAAATCTTATAGAAATCAGATGTCCTGAGCCAACACTAGCTGCACATAGTATTCTATCAGTTACTGGCAATGATCGCATGTATGGTCGTACGCTGATACGTACTGGTGAAGTTGCGCCTGGCACAACACAAACCTACAAGTATGAACATATTTTAGTTTTTATTATGAATCCTAATGTTTTTCATTTATAGGGTCGGAGCTTTAGCCAAATATCGTTGTGAAAGAGGTTATAAAGCTGTTGGCGAGCCACTGATTACTTGTGAAGACAATGGTCTTTGGAGCGGTGATGTACCCGAGTGTGTTTGTAAGTATTACTGGGCCGCTCCTTTATATGCTGATTTTTTTGAGGGATGTAATTGTTAGTGCATTAATAATATCCTTCTCACCTTTTAGATGTTGAATGCGGCAACCCACCATCAATCCAACGTGGAAAAGTTACTTTGGCCACAAACGCCACCTATTATGGGGCTGCAGCCCTATACGAATGTCACAGCAATTTCAAATTGCACGGAGTGTCCAGAAGATTGTGTCTCGAGGATGGTACTTGGAGCCACGAGACACCTGAATGTCGAGAAATAACATGCGACGAACCAGAACTCTCGGAAATGCTTTTAGTGGATGCTGGAACACGATCTGTTGGCTCGCAAGCGAAATTCAGCTGCATGAAAGGAAGGTACCTTGTTGGAAACGATACTAGAGTTTGTTTAAAGAATGGAGTATGGACCGGAAAGTCACCAATTTGTAAACGTAAGTTTTTTAGAAATAAATTCTATATGTACTACCTAACCTTTATTTATTCAATCCTCACAGCTGTCGATTGTGGTCTGCCTCTTCCCATCGAGAATGGCCGAGTTATTGTTGTTAACGAATCAACAATATACGGCGGTTCTGCTGAATATCATTGCATACCCAATTTCAGTCGCATTGGGCAATTTCTACGAAAATGTCTCGAAGACGGAAAATGGAGTGGAGAAGAACCACGTTGCGAACTAACGGCAAACGAAGCACAAGAAAGCTCAGGCCTGGGAACTGGAATCGCCATAGGAGCGACAATTATTGTTGTGCTCCTGATCGTTATTGGACTTATCTTTTTGCATCGAAACAAAGCGCGACCTGTTAAGAATACAGAAAACGTACAAGCAGCCGAGACGAAAGAAGATCGAAATGCGTCAGTGATGTCATATGCAACATTAGACGGAAGATCGAGAGCGGAACCTGCCAATCCTGCTACGTTCAACACGTTCCATCGGCCTGGTAACCAACGAAGTAGAAATATAAACAATAATTTACGAGCGACAGGTAACTAGTTGATTGATTCCTTTCTAATTCAGATTGTAATACATTGTACTTAATTTTGTAGAGAATATATACGATCAAATACCCAATGAGCAGTACTATGATGCTCCTTATGAGATGCGAACAAACGATGAGGTCTACGAGCCAGAACCTACTGGGAACATGATAACTATAAACGGAATATCCGTCCGGTAGATACAAATCAACCAAAATCACTACGAGCCTGCAAGGCATATGAACCATTTTTATATTTATATGATACGAATGTGAATTCTCATTACTGTTGTAGCATATTTTCCTAACTTTAGTGTAAAGAGATCGAAGGATGTCAACCGGTAAATATTTAAGTTAGCTGCTTAGTTGATGCGTGAATGATGTGCGAACCGATTTAAATTGTTGAATGATTCTGAAATATATAAGGTGTCATTTAGAGTGTCCTGCTCTTATAGTGTGACTGTGTGAATTTTCTAACATAATAGCAAGAAGGACTGTACATAGAATGAATAATATGAGAAATACGAAAGGATGTTTCTCTGTTTTTGCTTATTTATAAATTAGTTGCATTGTATTAATAATGTATTATAAAGTACCTACGCCAAGATAAAATAATACGTTTTAATATATTTATGTGGAGCATATTATCAGTATTTTAATTTAATTTGTAAGTTCGAACTTTTAGTATAGTCTGAAATCATTAACATGAGTAGGTCATGTGACCGGAGATGAATATTTGTTGTCCTTCTAATAACAGACAAGTTTTCCTATGTAGTTGGTGGAAGCTAAGCAACAGGTAGTGTTTGAAGAAAAAATTGATCTGCTGAAAAATTGGTAATGTGTGAAGAAGAAATTGATCTGCTGAAATCGATTTTTCAGCGCGTGAAAACCATAGGAACTTCTCCAGTTGAATCAAATGGCAATAGAGCAGTCAAAGCACCCATTTTCGAAGGAGAAACTTCTTGGATCATTTACAGCAAGCAGTTTGAGGTTATTGTAGAATACAGTCATTGAAGCGATCGAACCAGCGGCCACACTAATAGTGTCATTATACAGGTAGGTGCTGCGGCAGAACTACTTCAAACCATTTCAGTGGACAGTGGACGAGCGGTTAACAATTCCGTCCCACCCTAAAATCACGATGAAACGGCCAAAGATGCTTTCATACATGTGATGAAGAACATCAACAAGCACTTCGTTTGGCTGACAAACGGACGCTGAAAGATTATTTGGCCTACACTCCAACCTATGAATTGATTTCATAACAACGTTAGAATCTGTGAAGCACATGAAGAATATATGCGCAACAAAGCCGATATCGCCAGGGAATCAATGAGAGATGGAGGTTCTGATTATTGGGATTGTGGATAGAAAGGCCCCAGAAGAATGGCAGCGAGGCCAGAAGGAATCAAGTTCGAAGATCAGTGGCTAAAAGTTTTGTAACATCATGATTGACACTGAAGTTGCTAGGTTGATCCTGAGAGTGGATATGGTGAAGTTATGGGGACTTAGTAACGTTGGGCGGTACGTGTTTTAGACGCTACTGGTGAACCTACAACAGTTTGTGGTGTGATCCTTCGCAGATACAACTCGGAGATTTGGTATTTCAGCATCAGTTCTTGGTAGCGGATACAACAGATGAGTGCATACTTGGGATGAATTTCTGAAGTCATCATGATGTTCGCTTGGATATGGGAGAGCGAAAAATTGAATGGAGGAATAATAAAGTACCGTTAGCACGCCAAGAAACATAGTATTTTAACCTATCGTAATCCACCCTAATACCGAGCAAAATCGTTTGCAACTAATTTCATACAGATCAAAAAACGGAAAATCCCATGGAAAATTTACGGATAAACGAATTCCCATAGAACGAGTGAAGTCCGGAATAGCCTCAAAGCATGCAATCGACGTTTCTGGAAATGCCTGAGGGAATGTAAATATCCCTAGTCTGAGACTTGGCAGTCTATCTTTCGAAGAAGCGAATCGAGTAACTTTCTGCGACTGTTAAAATGTTAATGCGAGTTAAGCGTGTTGTTAACTGTAAAGTGAAGTGATTATTGTTTTGTTTTGAATAAAAGTGTATTTAGTAACGGTAAGCAAACTGTTTTACTTAATGTACTTCGTGAACGCAAGGAATAAGAAAACCATGAATCGTGTGTTCAAGAGAAAAACTCAACAATATCAGTGTGTTTTTGTCTAAAACATAAGTCCGTCGGCCTACAGTTCCACGCGTTGTTGAATCAAACAAGTTAAGTTCAAAAATTGTGGTACATATTCTGTTCTAAGTATATTGTGTGTGTATGTATATGTCTAGCTGTAAATAGATGTAAGTCAGTCTCAATAAAGTTGGTCGATGCCTACGTATTTTCTATGTATTGGCATTGTCCGGATTTTTTTTTCGAATTTTATCCATCAGAGGTTTATTTTTTACGGTGCAGTATGGGTTTGGTGTATGTGTGCTTGATGTAAATATACTCCCAGTTTGTATACTTACGATGAGTTAATTGAATATTCGGCCGAACAAAAATTCTGATATCATTGCTATTTGCTGTTTTCGCTGCAGAAACAAATATGGATAAGTGATGACCAATTTTTATTAATGTTCGAAGAAGCACATTAGTATTAAAATCACTTTGGCCAAAAATTCATATATATATATATATATATATATATATATATATATATATATATATATATATATATATATATATATATATATATATATATATATATATATATATATATATATGCATATATCATCAGAAAATTTCAGTGAAAAAATCTCAGGAACACACCATTCGATTGAACTGAAATTTTCAGGATACATTGGTGTATATGCAGAATAATACCAGGTCTCACAAAAAGCTAATAATCTTTAACCCTTTGGCGCCAGCGGCCATTTTAGTTATATTTTAAATATACGAATTTTTCTGTCAACAAATACCTTTCGCAACAATAAAGTTTATGGAATGAATTTTGAACAAGTTTCAAATGTGAGTATGATAACTTTCTTGAAATTTGTAACCCTATATCTGCGCTAGGCGCCTAAAATGAAATTGGGGAAAATTTGAAAATTTTTGAATTGCGATAGCTTTTGACCAGATTATTAGATCACTATGAAATTTACAGTTTTTTAAATTGTTACTAAGTTGTAGACTCGTATAGTTTTCCATGAACTTGTTGGCAACCCTGCAGCTACGGTAGGCATTGAAAGTCAAAACCTTCAAACCATCGACTCTCCTGAAAAATGTTCGTTTTTACAAAGAAAACCAACTCATATAAAAATTTTATGCTTTGTCTATAACACCAAAGGAAAACGGTAACCCTCCTCCAATTTACTTATATTTTAAGCATCAAAAATTTCTGTTCACAAGAACTCACGACCCAATCATCATATACAAATGAAATTCACAGAATGTATTGGTATTGAGTAGAACCAGGTCTGATAGAAGGGATTTAGAAATGTGGGCAACTCTATGCCAGTGGTGCAAGCTTGAAAAATTATAAAGAAAAAAACTGCTTTTTGCCCTATGAATTCTGATTCAGTTACCAGATTTTCTTGAAATTAACACAGTAGCCGTGTTTTTGTTTAAAATTTGGTCTAGAAATTCGGTTGGTGCTGCCAGCTATGGTAATTTTGGTGTCTTGAGTTTTGAAAATTCGCTCAGGAAAATAAAGCTTTTTGCCATATAGCTTCCAGTGCAGTCATCGGGTCAAAACGATATTCGCAGGGTACGTTGATTTTAATGTGAGGCAGGTGTGATATATTTTTGGATTCGATGCTAGCGAAGGATTGCCAGCGCGAGACGTTTTTGCCTATTTTTTGGCAATAAATGCTTACATTAAGTATTCATATCGAGAACATTTACAATGAAAATAAGTTACCAATGTTAAAATTTCCCAAGTTATATTAATTTTTCGGTCGCAAATATATTTCGTTTTTTGATACCAAACATTTTTCTATCCCTGTAACTTTTGACGAAATCATCGGATAAAATTGAAATCGATAGAGTTATTTGATTTTGACGCGAGGCAATTGTTCCAGTGCTGGTAAAGTGTTGCAAGCACAGAGCATTTTTTTTGTTTATGCTATGTTATGCTGCTTTCAAACCTTTGCAGTGTTTGGCTTTCCTAAATCTTGAGATTCATGCAAATGGTAGTTCTGAAATCCTTTCCACCCTATGAGTTTAAATGCGTTGCTAAGATCAAAGTGGTTTTGCACTCAGAACAGGTTGAAGCACGTGTGGTAGAATATGCACTCAAAATCTGCACGATTCTTCTACTCTTCATCGAACATTAGTATTTCTAGCGGCATATATCCTTCAAGAGTCCATAGTATCCGTCAAGCGCTTCTTCACCTCAGCATCAAAAAAAGAAATCAAAATTTTGGAAAGCTTTTTAGTACAGCTCGCACCAGGGGCAGACCAGAACTCAGTCACGAGCATTAAGTTTCTACTCAATCACCGAGTTCACTAGGAGCGTCTTCAAGAACTGAACGTGACTCAATGCTTCAATTACCAACGTTTTGGTCAGGTAGCAATCAACTGCGCCTTTGAGGTCCGCTGTAAAGTGTGACAAACAGCATTCAACCAAAGAGTGCCCTTCTCCGGCGGGTTCCTCACAGGTATTTTGCGTCAGCCGCAACGCTGCCAGCCACTTTGCTAGCTACCGCGAAGTTGAAAAGAAACGCAAAACTCTTCAACTATAGCTATACAAGAAAAACAGCTCCTCGTAACTGCCGCTATTGAAAACACCGTAAGGAAAGGCGTTTCTTTCGCCAATGTTCTCAAAGGTTGATCTCCCGCCAACACGCCTAAACCAAAACTTAAGAAGTCTACTGAGTCCGCGAAAACCCAAAATTTAAAATGCAACTCACTCCATAATGTTCTCAGAATGCGACAACATCTTTGGGTCTGACCTTCTCTCACTCATAAGAAAAGTTGAGAGGAGTTTCATTTCTACTTTCTCAGCTCTCCGTTCTCCCAGTGTGAAACGGCTTGTATACGTTGGCTTAGCTCTTGAGCTCTGTAGGATTAATGGGTTTAATTAAATTCAGCCTTTTAAATAGTTGCTCGCTTGTTCCAATATACAAAAGGAACTCCATCCAAGATACTTTTCGTATGTGAGACAAAACTCAAAACCCGGCACAACATTGTCTTTGAAAACTACTTGGTTATTTGTGATGATATGACAGATGAGCCTGGGGATAGGAAACATGACTCTATCCTTGTAATCAAAAAATGAATCAAGGTCCAGAGACTCCTCATAAGTAATCGCAGATGCTTAGAAACAAACTCCGTTTGTGTTACTCTCAGTGAAGACTCTATTGCATTCATTGCCATTTATACTAGTTAAAACTTATCTCCCTCCAATCTTATCATCATTGGTGGGGATTTAAATGCTCGGCACCAGGACTGGAGAAATGCCACAAATAATCCTTTCGGTTGCGCACTTCAAAGATGGCTACAGACTAAACGTCTAGAACTGAGCATTGGTGCACCCTTACAACGTACATTCAGGAGGTCTGGGAGTATAACTGACTTCTTTCTAGTCTCTCCCCAGCTTCTAAGCATTTTGCCTCAATTTGGCTGCTTTGGTTATTCGGTCTTTGAGGCTGAATCTGACCACATGCTTGTGCAAAAGGCATTTAGAAGAACAATGGGCTTTCACTTTCTAGTCTCTGAGCCCTAGTTCTTTTTCCCGTACAGGAAGGTCAAGTGGAATGCGCTCCAACGAGATATCTCGTCTAAACTCAAGAGCGTTATTATTGAGAAGGATAGAAATCTCTCGCGCCTTTGAAATTGATCAGACTATCGCAAGTATGAATGATGCTTTGCATTCTGCAATAGACCAGTGGGGGCTCCTCAGAGGAGGCAAGGGAGGCAGTGCCTCCTCGGTAAAATTTACAAAATACGTATTCTAAATTAATCAATAAATAATATTTAATTTCATAGCAAAACCAGCATTTTTTTTCCCAAGTCTCCACTATTTTTGAATATGTGCATATGTAAACATTAAAACCATTTGAGAGCAGTGCCCCGGAAAAAAAAGCACCCGGGAAAAAAACGCGAAATCAATCCTAAACCCAGACCAGAGCACTGCCTCAGCGCAAAAAATAAAAAAAATGCACCAAAAAAGAACACCGAAATCAATTTTGTACCCAGAGCACTGCCTCAGGGTAAAAAATAAAAAAAATGATCCACTATCCTAGTCACCATATAGCACGTCGATTTCAAGCACAACGAAAACGAAGGTAGAGAAATGAAAATGAGGCAGATTCACATCTGCCTCATCTATTGCAGTTTTATCAATGAAAACGTTGTAGTTTGTATTTTCCCGTCATTCATGAAACTTCAAACTATCGAGTTTTCTATACGTAATAGCGACTTTGATGAGGCAAGCCTCAAAACCAGCGATGTACGTGCTGTGTTGTTGCAAAGGTAATTATTTTAGGGCAAAGGAGGAATTTAATGGACAAATTAAGAGCTATCGAAATTAATAAATCTGAGGTGCTATGCATTTTTATTTCGTCAGAGCTTTTATTCGGTTAATGAAACATTTACAAACTACCGAATAGAACGATAAATAATTGATACATAAAGCGAATGAATAATTATTTCACAGATATTTCCGAAAGAACCTAAAGAAATAGTTTGTTTGTGTTTTGAGGAAATATTTTTTTTTTTGTATGTATGCGCTAATTTTTGATTTGGTAATGTGGTTGATCTGTGAAATTGAGTTTACTACTAGTGCAAAACTAGTATGTACAAGTAAAAGTGTTCAAAGTATTTTATCGTGCAGTTTAAGTAGCATTGAAGAATTTTTCTTGAAAGCTTAAACTATTTTGTTATTATTGATTTCAATTATTATCATGTAAATCAATTGTATATATAATAATAAACTCAAAATTAATTTAATGATGGCTTACAAGCTATCCTATTTAATCAATAAACTTATCCGGAACATTAAAATTTAAAGAAAATAAAGAGCCAGCCCCAGAGTTCAATATCATTAGAGCCGATAGGAGTATTGAGCGTTTATTTAATATAGAGTGGTATAAAAAAATTTCTAGTAGCTTGACCGATAAGAAACGTCTCGTGTGATTCGAATTCCAGTAACAATGTGTCTAAATCTAAATGGCACCTTATGAAACGTAATTAAGCTCACTCAACGAATTGAAATCCAGGTGAATGAAGGATGTGATATGAAAAATAAAACATTAATCGCTAAATTGGTTTATTGACTTCATGTTACTTTGATCACGTCTGGACTTGCCATTTAGAGGTCATAATGAAGCAGAGATGTGTAATGTATTTACCTAGATACAAAAAGTGGGTTAAATGAATTTAGTGCGGGCCGATGTTGTCGTGAACGTCAAAGACGTTCAAGTCCTATTGTGACCGCTGACGATATCAGACGTGTTTTTGATTGCCGATCTGAAGTCATTTATTCGAATCAGCTAACGGTTGTTATTTCCGTAGTTAAGAATTTAAAATTTCAAAGTGTGCAGTGTAGTGAAGATAGCGGTTAATGCTATTAAAATAGTTTGTGTTTGAAAAAAAAACATAAAAACTGTAAAAACAATTTGAGAGATAAAATTATAACTGAAGTTAGTCAAATATTAATAAAAAAAAAAGTGCTAAAAACTTTAAGTGCTCTTCCATTGATTTGTATCAAATCAAGTGGTAAGAGCACAAAATGAGTGAAACAGGAGCCTTCTCCGTAGTGAGAAGCAAGAAAAAGCGGAAGAGGATAAATCCTGTATCCTCTCCCGAATCAACAAACGAGAAATCGGACATTGACTCCGCCGCATCCTTGCTTAGTGAGGATGGTATGGAGTCAACGGAAGAGTTGCCGACGTCATCCTCACAGCGGTTATCATACACCCAAATGGAAAAGAAGATAACTGAGCTGCAATCTATGATAGCATCATTGATTGAGCAAAATAAAAGCTTAGCCCGCCAGCTTCAACTCAATGATCCAATTGATTCTAAAATTCACCGTAATCAGGCAAAAAGTATAAGTTCAACTGCTGTACCTCAACAGCGCAAAACAGTTCGCCCACCACGACCATTGGGAGAAAAAGACGCAGAGCCAAAACCAAGTATATCAACAGTAAAAAAAAGCCCGGTAAGTCCCGCTACTTTCCCTAAACTTCCTCCCATTGTAATTAAAGAAAAGGACGAGACTTTAGCTGGCATTGTCAAGAACCATCTTGACAAATTACCAGCTAAATATACCCTCAGACAAACGGGACATCATACTACACATGTTTACTTAGACTCAAAAGACGACTACAACAATACAAAATCGTACTTGGAGAATGAAAGGAAGCAATTCTACTCATTTACACCCAAAGACGAAAAAATGACGAACATGGTGCTTCGTGGTTTGCACAGGTTCCACACATCCGATGAAATAAATGAGGCAATTATTGCAGCTGGCATCGAAGAGGTATCTGCGATTCGGCCGTATGAAACACTGCGGTCACGTCGTGAAGGCAGACATCTCAATCTCTGGCTAATAACGTTCAAACCAGGGTTTAATACCGCTAAGCTTTTGCCAGTTAAACATTTACTAAATACTGTTGTGCATTTTGAGAGCATTCGAAACAAAGATGTTCTCCAATGCAAAAACTGCCAAAGATTGGGTCATACAGCATCAAACTGCAACCTCCCGTATAGATGCGTAAAGTGTCTTGACAGTCATTCTCCAGGCAGTTGTCCGAAGAAAACCGACGAAAAACCAGCCTGTGTGAACTGCGGAGCCACTGATCACCCTGCCAGCTACCGTAATTGCCCCGTCTTCAACCAGTTTCGTACCCGTGTTGTTATGTCAAAGACACCTCCGAAACAACACACCTTTCAAACTTTCCCCATGCAAATGAGACCTATCCCAGCCACCCATACTGCTTATTCTACTTTTTCAAGGAACCAAACATCCTCTACCTCGTACGCCAATGTAGTGAAAGTCAATTCTGCAACTCTTCCATCATTCAACTTTGCTAATGAAATACAATCGCTATTTAATACCGATATAATGGGTCTCACGAAACAATTGAAATCCTTCCTCCCTCAATACCGGTCAGTTACTGACCCTCTTGAAAAGAGGATGATGTTGATGTCATTTATCATGAGTACGATGCCCAACGATGGATATTAAACTTGTGCAAATGAATGTCAATTCTATCCTTAGCCGGAAAAAGCGACACGAGCTCCTCTCCTTCCTCAACTCCGAAAACCCTCACATCGTACTCCTATCTGAAACCAAAATCCAACCGCATCACAAACCCAACTTCCCTCGATACAATTTCTTTCGTACAGACCGCATTGACAATCTGGGCGGAGGAACCGGAATACTGGTAACAGGACAGTTTGACTCTAAACAGGTATACGTTGACCCCAACATCACGGGTAATATGGAAACCACACTAATTACTATAGACTTTGGACGAGATGCCTATTATGTAGCATCAACTTATTGTCCAAACCAATCCCTTCAACATTCCCATCTAAATGGTTTAGTACAATTTATACAGTCAGATGCCCGATCCCGCAACAAAACTGCACGTTTTGTCATCGGGGGTGATTTCAATGCAAAGCACCCACTTTGGTTAAACGATCTACCTACTAATCCCAATGGTAATATCCTACACGGCTGGTACTTTGCTAACCAACTATCCCTTGATATATCCCTTCTTAGCACTGCCTATCCAACATATCACCGTAACGACATCCACTCTTACCTTGACCTGCTTATAACTTCCAACAACTGCAACATCTCCTTCAATCATAACCTTCAACCCTTCCTCGAAACTACGCCAGGTATTTCCGACCATGATGGTGTCATTTTGACACTACGCGTCAATAGGAAACCTAAAAGACCCGATCCGTTGTTAGTCCCGAATTACCGCAACACCAATTGGCCCCACCTGAATAGAGAAATTGCGGAACAATTAGCTCTAATTTCCATTCCCACTTCCACGCGTCTCACAAACGAGCAAATCGACGCGTTTGTTGAAGATTATAGCCGTACTATACAACGTTGCTGTAAGACCCATATTCCTAAGCGCCCACTCAACTACAACTCTCTCCTAACTCTTCCACCTCACACAATCATGTGCATCGAACACAAGAAGAACCTTAAACGTCGGCTGTTCCGTAACATTTTCTCCCCTTTTGCTCCTTCAATCCGGTCCCTCATAAAACAGTTAGACGTTATGATCCGTAACCAAATCAAAACCCTCTATGCTCAGCACCTCAAAGCCAAACTTTCAAACATCTCCCTCGATCAAAACACGTTTCGCGAATTACGAAACATCAGACCTAACCTTGCTAAGTCCATGCCTGCTACGAGGCTCATTCTCTCACAATCTCTTTCTCCGGAAACCAAGGCGAATACGCTTGCTAATTACTTCCAAACGGCTCATACAATCCCCAATTTAACACCAAATCCAACAACAGAGCAAGCTGTTTCCAACACCATCTTCAATATAAATCAAGTTCCTTTGAATTCCACTCCTAATGAATACCTCTTTAGTCATCCCATTACATCTACTCCACATCTCAGCAATGAATGCGGAAGTCTTCCTTTCACTACTCCAAACATAATCTCCTCCATCATCCATTCGCGCAATAATAAAAAGTCCACCGGTCCCGACATGATCCCAAACGTTGTGCTGAAGAGATGCAAACATTCCATTTCTCCTTTCCTATCAATTCTCTTTAACCATTGCATTATCAATGGACATTTTCCCAGCAGTTGGAAAACTGCCAACATTATTCCAATCCCAAAAAAAAATAAGAACCCAACTTTACCCGAAAGCTACAGACCTATTTCCCTCCTATCCACTACCAGTAAAATATTTGAATGTGTCATCAAGGAACAGATAATGTCCCATTGTGACACATTCGAAGTCATTCCACAATTCCAATTTGCTAACCTCCCCAAACACTCCGTCAATCATTCCCTCCTTACCCTAAAAGCTGACCTGGTAGTCCACTTAAACAACCGCACTCCCATCACAGCTTGTCTCCTTGACATTCAAAAGGCCTTCGACACCGTTTGGCAAGAAGGGCTTATGCATAAAATGTTCTCTCTCTTCCACTTTCATCCGCACTTGTGTAAAATTATTTACAGTTTCCTCTCTGATAGATCCTCGATAGTGAAAATAAACAATGTCTTATCAAATCCCTATGCTAACACAGCCGGTATCCCTCAAGGTTCTGTCCTGTCTCCCATCCTCTTTGCCATCTACACAGCCGATATTCCACGACCCCCACCACCTCTCAAAATCTTACAGTTTGCTGATGACCTCATTGTTTATTCACCTGCTCGTAGCCTCAAAATAAACGCAGAACGTATATCTACGTACCTCGACAAACTTCATAGCTACTTCCTCTCGTGGCACCTTATCCCTAACCCTTCAAAATCCGAATCCATCATAATTCGAGGCCACGTTAAGCTTCCTCGATCGACAAGACGACTCCTTCCCTACATAACGCTAAAAATGAACAACAATCCCATCCCTAGACATAACACAGTTACTTACCTGGGCGTAGTGCTAAACACCAAACTATCCCCAATACCCCATGTAAACAACATCCTCACTAAAGTCCTGCATGCATACCACAGTATATTACCCCTCATACACTGCTCCACACACCTCAAAAATTCCGTCAAGCTTAATTGCTATAAACAATTAATTCGTCCTATCATTTCTCACGGTTTTCCTGTTTGGTCTGATCTTTCCTCACACCAAATGGAGAGGCTGAGAGCAACGGAGCGGAAAATACTGCGACATTGTCTCAATCTTCATCGCAAACCCAACTCCTACAAATTCCATAATAATCTCACCCTCTACAGCACAGCGAAAATCCCCAGAATAGATTGGTTCCTTGCAAATCTATGTTTGAAATTCCTTGGCAAATGCCCTGATCATCCCAACAGTCTAGTAAGAAATGTACTAAGCCTTCCACAATACCTTGATCCTCTTATTCACAAGCATGTTAGCCCAACTCACATTCTTTCCTTGCATGAATCCCACACACTTCTTACACCACAAGGTAAGTTGCTGCTATATAATAGGCCATATTCGAGACGCAGGACCGGTACGGTATACTCGACGGCCCAATATATTCCGACGGCCTGACAAAATTGGACGTAATCTTTCCTCCACATACGAAACTAACTGCAATCTTATTTCCTTCCCTGTCATCACACCCCTATCCCAAATTTCCTTCACTCCTCTTTATTAATTCGCTCCTAGTGTTGCTCCAAAAATGAAGTTTTTGAGGGGTTTTACTGGGCTTTCCCCTCTATATTATAAGTTAGGCTAAGAATTTCAGATAAATAATACGTACATACTAACATTAGGCTAAGATCTTGGTATAGTTTTAAAACTGTTAGACCTAAGACATATTAAGCTAGTACATTAGGTATAAGTCATTTTTATAATATAATTTAAGCCCAATAAAATGTTTGTTAAAAAAAAAAAAAAAATGTTTGTTTGTTGGTTAAATGAATTTCACAAAATGGACTTTTGAGCCTCATGGATATAACTCAGCCTCTCACTATTCAAAATATGTTCCTTCAGCCTACGTTTGAGTGCGTGCTGGCTATTTATGGTCTATTCCGCAACCGCTAAAAATTAAAAGTAAGCTCTTTGTTCTGTATGCCAATAATATAATCCGGAAAAGTTAATATAATAGACAAGTTAGCCATACATAATAAAGACAAGTTTAACCATTCTGGCCACTTCAATAATTATTGAGATGCCATTTAATGCGTTGAAAAGAATTAAGACTTATTTTCGAAATACCGTGAGTCTACTCAATTATCGGAACGATCGCTGCAACATTTTTGCAAGAAATTGGAGGATTAACACAGCTGTATGACAATGTCGTTCAACATTTTGCCACAAGAAAGCAATATAGACATTGCTTTCAAATAAAATGTTTGTGCAGTGTAGTTTACATCATATTTCATTACCCCACCCCAAAGTCCGGCAATATGAATTCGATATTATATTATTATAATATTATCTAACTTTGCTCAAATGATTCTTAAGCTCACTGCCTCCCTGTTTCTAAATATCACGAGCCGCCACTGCAATAGACAATACAGTTATCCCTCGAACGACCGGGAACTTTGCATACAGAAATCTTCCGGATAATATCCTTGCTCTACACTCCAGATGCAGGACCCTGTAAAAACGTCTATCCCGTATCTATCATCGACGACTGAACGTCTTTAACGATGAATACAGGCGTTTTGAGGCTATAGTGAGGGCCACAAGTTTCCTCATCATGATCAAAACCAAAATCTCATCTAAATAAAGTCTCCGAGCAATGGCTAAAAAACATTGAACCGGGTATAGATATGTATCCGGAAATCAATAAGACTACCCAGAGAAAAGGACGTGCCCCAATTTTCACAGCTAACGGTGTACCTTTCCCGAATGATACCAGAACTGTTTCTGCTGCAGCAGACCATTTCTCTACACTCTTTACAGGTGAGAAAGCCAGTGAGGATCCCTCCTTTGCAGCGAAGGTGGTTCGGATTGTCGAATAGTTTGATCAGCAAGAGAATGTTTCCTGCTTGACAGAATTCTCGTCTTTAAGTCCATCTGACTGCTCCAGTGGGAGAGCTTTGTCACTTGCCAAGAGCGTCACCGGTACTAGGACCGAAGAAATCCCCAGGAGAAGACAATGTTTCAAATTTCATACTGAAAAAGCTCCCTTTTTCCTTCTTTATCTCACTCGCTAATATTTTTAACAATTGTCTAAGCATCGGATACTTCCCCAGTGCATGGAAGCGGGCGAAAATTATCCTCATTCTCAAAAAAATAGGCAACACAAATCTTTCGAACACACGGCCAATCTCCCTGCTCTCCAACTTAGCGAAACTTCTAGAAAGAGCTATCCTTTCTCCACTCAGTAAGTCAGTGGTAGAAAAACAAATCATACCTGATCGACAATTTGGCTTCAAAAGAGGTCACGGCACCCTCGACGCCCTACAAATCAACACGACTGACATAAGAAAATCCCAATCTAATGGTAAATTTACTATGGCCTGTCTTGTCGATGTCGAAAAGGCTTATGATTGTGTGTGAATAAACGGCCTGATCTACAAACTCATCTCCTTTGATATTCCTGGATATCTAATAAAAAATACAAGCCAGTTTCTTTCGTGAGAGATGCGCATTCACCGCGCAAAATGGTGCTAGCTCTAGGTTGTTTTCTCTTGACTCTGGTGTCCTCTTGGGATCTATTCTTTGCCCCATACTATTTAATATCTTCATTTCTTACACTCCCGGCACATCGAGCCCCTCCAATATTAAAATTAATCTATACGCAGATGATCTCTTGGCTTGGTGTGACGCCCACAGCCCCAGAATGGCTTAGTCAAACTACAAAGATACTTCCACGAGCTCTGTAGCTATTACCCTAAATTGGAAATGAAAATAACGCCAGAAAGAGCGAATTCATTTATTTCAGGCAACCAGGACAACGATATTGCAGAAAGACAAGATCTTTCCGAACACTCAGCCTCACTATACATGGCCTAACCTATTAGTTAAGTAGAAATTAGTAATCAAGGAAGAAAGTGAATGAATTCATGAGAATTCTATTTTCATTTTAAGAAATTCAATAAGAAAATCGAGCAGATATTCCACAAATTCGTTTCGAAAAAGTGTAAATATAATATTTTCTAAAGGCGAATACTAAGCGTGAATACAGAAAATTCTAGAAACTTGGTTATAAAATCAGCAAAATATAGGGTGGGCCATCTAGTGGTTTCTTTTCAAATCATAGGTTATTTTGACTCTAAAAGCTGTTTCCCGCTCGAAATCTTGACAGAAAGTCAGTATACATACCTCCGCGAAACGAAATGAGTCGCTTTACGCTCAAACTTATTTCCAAAGTGAGTGCTGTGTAGCCCAAACAGTGCGTTTTTTGAAAATTAGTTTTGGCCGAAATGAAGCACCCACCGCGACTGCTGCACGCAAGTTTGTGCAAAAAGTTCGTGAGACTGGCATGTTAGTGGACAACACTCATGGCCCCCGTTGTCGTACGGTGCGCACAGTTGCTGAATGTGGCTGTGAGTGTGAGGCTCACTCCACGAACATCAACTCCCCGTTGATCTCAACAGCTCAACATTTCACGCACTAGTCTGAGGAGAATTCTGCACAAAGATCTCGGATTATTCGCTTGCCAGGTCCAATTGACTTAGCAATTGAAGGCGCACAACCATCTGCTTCGTTACCGATCCGCGATTCGGGCCTTAGAGCAGCTTGAATTGGACAACGATTTTGGGCGAAAAATCGTCTTTTCTGACGAGGCGCATTTTCATCTCGGCGGCTACGTTAACAAACAAAATTGGGTGCTGGGGCTCAGAAAAACTGCACGTTATTGTCAAGAAGCCAATGGATCCACAGAGAGTGACAGTTTGGTGCGGATTGTGGAGTGGTGGCATCATTGATGTGATCTGTGGAGGACTTGAAGTTGTACATGTCTCGGAAGATGGGAAGAGATGTCAACGTTTCTTGCAAGAAACTAACGAAGGATTCGGACAGCAGCCGTATCGTGGGATCATTCTTGCTTACGCTTCCGATGGAACTTAGCGCGATTGGGCGCCATGATTTCTGGCCTTCGGGAGTTTTGGTTAAGGAGTTTGAGCCCCGTCAGCGAGGAAATTTTCGCAAAACTCCGGCCCGGGTCCAGCCAGTGTAATCAGTTCCTGTTTACCTAAAAATCAACGTTTTAAACTCTATTACCAGAACGTTCGTGGACTAAGAACCAAATTGGTACAAATCAGGCTAGCCTCTATAATTGCTTCCGATGATTTCGTCTGTTTGACTGAAACTTGGCTGTCAACGGATCACTTTAGTGATGAGTTCTTTCCCCTGCATAATGTTTTCAGACATGATCGCAATCGTGATTTAACGAATAAAGCAGACGGTGGTGGAGTCTTAATTGCCGTTCGTAAATATCTGTCTAGTTCACTTTGTGCTAGCTTCGTGGTGTCTCATCCTGTTGAGTGCGTTGCTGTCCGTATTTCCCTATCACATAATGTTTGTTTATTACTTGTATCGGTATATGTGCCTTGTAGTGCATCTCTCTCCACGTATGAATGTTTTTATAGTGAGCTGTCTGATTTTATTATGTCTTACTATCCTCATTCTCCTATTGTTGTTTGTGGTGACTTCAATTTGCCCTCTATTCAATGGGACCTCTCGTCTTTAATCATCTCCTCTACCAATGCACTTTCAATTTCCCTCTCATCATTTCTTTCGTTTTGTTCCTTATCCCAATTTAATTACATTCCTAATAATAATCGTTTGTTGGACCTTATTTTTTCTAATTTACCTTCTTCTAATCTATCTATTTCCGCATCATCCTTTCCTTACGTTGATCCTGACCCTCATCATCCCCCCCTTTCCATTGATTTTTGTTTACCGAATAGTCCACGCACCAAAAGCATAGTTGTGCCGTCTTTCAACTTTTTTAGGGCAGATTATGAACTTATTGCTGCCGAACTCCTCCCTATCAATTGGTTTTCTTTTTTTCGTGGGCTTGATATAAATGAAGCTGTTTCTTCTTTTTACTCTCTCCTTAATTCCATTGTTTCTCAATTTACTCCTGTGTCTCGTTCTCGTCGTGGTGCTTGTCCTCCTTGGTTTTCTGTCGCAGTATCCAAAGCTTTGCGCGAGAAAGATAAGGCCCGTAGTGAATTTCTTCGCAGTTCATTTGCCGAGGTGTTTCAGCGTTATCGGTCTCTGCGAGCAGTGGCTAAAAGGACTGTTGAAGAAGCGAAACGTGGTTATTTCGCCCATATTGAAGCTAGTCTTTCCTCAGATAACTCGAAACCATTTTGGTCGTATGTCCGTTCCCTTAAAACTAGCAACCGGTTTCCTGACACTTTTTTTCTTGAGGAAACTACGGCTTCTATCCCTCAAGAAACTTGTGATTTATTTGCTAAGTTCTTTGCTTCTTCATTTTCCTCTCCTAATTTTGCTTCAGGGAGTTCTGCTGCGGCTGTGTTTTCTCAGGATAATTTTGCGATGACCAATCCTCTGGAGGTTGAAATTCTAATATCCTCGTTGGATCACTCAGCAAGCAGCGGCCCGGATGGCATTCCTAATGTGTTTGTTAAGTCTCTTGCATCTTCCTTATGTGTACCTTTGTCTATATTATTTAATTTGAGTTTGTCTGTTAGTGCACTGAGAAAAATACTTCTATTTTTTGAAGAAAAATGAACACATTATCAAAGAAAATTGGTAATGATTCTGCGCCAAAGAAATATTTACTCAATCCAAAGAAAGACATTTCTTCATTTCAAAGAACAAATATTGTACTTGCCCTGAGTAAAACTTGGTATATTTTCAAAGAAATATTTATTCAATCGAAAGAAAGGAATTTATTCATTTCAAGCACTGATATTGCACTTGCCCTGAGTAAAATTTAATATAATTTCAAGAACATCTGGCATCTGGCACAAATCGGTTCACGTACGATCACCAAAGTTAAGCAGTGCTGGGCGCGGTTACTACTTAGATGGGGGACCGCTTTGAAAGCATAGCATGTTGTTGGCACGCAAAAACTTTGAAAAAAAAATTACCATTTTTTCCTTTTTTTAAGGTGCGATATTTTTTTCTCATTTTCTGAAGCGCTAGTATTATTTATGCCCAGTCGCCAATTTAAGCTATAATGTTATATTTAATCAATGGAGTTAGGAACACTGAAGACGAACAAAGTCAACCATGACATGAACCCGGTGGCATTCGAACCCTCTAGCGGTAGATCGCTGCTTTGGATTGACACGTTAGCGAACTAAGCTATCGACCCTTTATTTGTGTAGAGGAAAAGTTGATAGAAGACAGAAAAACTATCAATTTTTTCGTCGAATATTGAAGCGTGGTTGTTGTTGAAACATAGAAAAAAATATTCGCGGTGTAGATATAATTTACTAAATTCATAGACGTAATTTACAAGATTTGAGGAAAATTACTTACTTGAAATAAGGTAAAGCAAAAATTGTATTTCGTTGAATATAAGAAGTTTTTCAATGATATGTATACAAATTACTGATATCAAATAAAAGTTTATTTGATTTGTGGAAGACTTCACATCTCGTAAACAAGTAAATATTTTCTTTGATTTTCGGAAACATATTTTTCTGAGTGTGTTTTTCCTTCTACCTGGAAGGCTGCCAATGTTTTTCCGATTTTAAAATCGGGAGACATTGGCAATGTGGCCAACTACCGTCCTATATCTCTCCTGTCCTGTTTTCCGAAGTTGCTTGAGCGGATTGTTCATGACAGAATTCATGGTGCTTTTAGTCATTTATTTTCTGCAGAGCAGCATGGTTTCATCAAGGGACGTTCAACGACTACGAATTTAGTGGAATTCACTAACTTCGTTGCGTGTACTTTGGACAATAGTCTTCAAGCTGATGTGATTTACACTGACTTCGCGAAAGCATTTGACAGGGTAAATCACACAGTGCTTTTAGATAAGATCTGTCATTTTGGTGTTCCTAGTTCCCTTACATCTTGGCTTTCTTCCTACATCCATGATCGCGTCTGCCGTGTTGTGTTTAATGGTTGTTCTTCCTCCCCTTTCTTTCCTACTTCTGGTGATCCCCAAGGTTCCATCCTTGGTCCTCTCCTTTTCACACTGTTTATCAATGACCTTCCTTATAACTTTCAGTCTGACTCTCTGTTGTATGCTGATGATCTAAAAATTTTCCGTGCTGTCGCTTCTCAAAATGATTGTAGTAAGCTACAGTTGGATCTCTTTGTTTTAAGTGATTGGTGCTCTGTGAACTTCCTTGATCTTAATGTTTCCAAGTGTTTTGTGATGTCTTTTTCCAATAAGCCTAATCCCATTTCCTTTGAGTATTTTTTGTGTGATAGTCTTTTGAGGCATGTAGATCAACATAAAGACCTCGGCATCATCTTTGGTCCGAAGTTAAAATTTGATCTGCATGTTTCTTTTGTGGTTGCTAAGTCGTCAAAAGTAGCTGGTTTTGTTCTGCGCTGCTCTCGCTTTGCAACCAATATCAACACTTGTGTTCGCCTTTTTATTTCTCTTGTTCGTAGCATTGTTGAATATTGCTCCCAAGTGTGGTCTCCTCGTTTCGTGTACCTGTCTAATGCTGTTGAATCCGTTCAGCGTAAGTTTACTCGCTGCCTTTTGTTCAAGTTTAATGTTGCTTATCGTGCTTATGATGACCGTCTGCTTTTCTTAAATCTCCATTTGCTGAGTACCCGCAGAGTATTCCTTGATGAATGTCTTCTTTATAAGCTTTATCATGGCTTACTCTCTTCCAACATTCGCGTGTGTCATTTCTTACGTGTGTCTGATCGCCCGGTTAGAACTCAGTCGCTTTTCCTTACTCCTTTTGCGCGTACTCTTGTGTATTTTTACTCACCTATACCTAGGATACTCAGAAGCCATGATGAGCATCAGTTTGGTTCTTTGTCCATGTCTTTTCTTTCTTTTAAAAAACATGTTATTGATACGATAACGTAGTCTCTTAGTTATTTTTATTATGCATTCTTCTCTTTACTTTTTCTTCAATTTTTGTTTTTATTATTTTATTATTTTTATTCCTGTTTTGCTTTATATTAATGATTTTTTTTGATTATTTTTTGTATCTCGTTTCATAATTGGATTTTTCTGTTAAATGAGATTTGAATAATAAATAAATAAATTGGACTATTTTTCTTCGAAAATGAGGCTGGAAACAACGTTTCGGTCAACGGTACACGTTACGGAGCCATGTTATCCGACTTTTTTTTTACTGAAATTGAAGACATGGATTTGGACGATTTGGACGACCTCTGGTTCATGCAAGATGGCGTGCCATGCCACACAGCCCATGTTTATTTTTATTGTTGAATGTTTACTCTTGTTTACTTTTACAAATAAAGCCATAATACGCGGAAAAAAAATGTTTGTCCATTTTATTGCATTTTTAAAAAGAAACTTGTATTTGGCCCACTCTGTAAATGTGCAGTATCTTCTTATGTAGGAAAATTAGTAAATTTTGCATTGAAAGTTAACGCAAACTATGACACAAGAAATTTTTAAACTGACCATTAAATACACAACAAAGTCACCGAAAAGATAAGTATATATTTTTGCCAAATTTTTATCTATCACAATATACATCTAAACAAGAGATTTCTTATAAAATAGCATTTTATTGGTTCTTCAATTGTATTGTTTGAAAATCATCGCCCAATCGATTATTGAAATCAAAACAGAATGAAATTGAAAAGACAGTAGAAAAGATTTCCGGCTAAAGATATTATCTTATCACTATTCTGAAAGATAGATACTATCGAATTCATACTTAGCTATTTGTTACGCATAAAAATTGATGATTAATAAATTTTAGTCTCTAATTGAATTACCAGGGATTAACATGATGCGGCTCGTAGTTTTCGTTGTATTCTGTATAAATCTATCGATTGCGTCCGACTTTTGGGAGCCTGATGAGTTAATTGTCGGCGGTTCGCAGGCCAATATTATTAATTTTCCGTACCAGGTATGTTTTCATTATTGTTCAGCTGTGTTTCCAATAAAATAGAACAAAATATTCACTATTTATTTTTACGTAGCTTTCACTAAGAATTAATGGCAGACATATGTGTGGTGGTTCAATTATTGCTTCGCAGTGGGCTCTGAGTGCGGCACATTGCGTTTATAATATTCAGCCCTCTGCAGTATCACTCCGAGCCGGAAGTAGTATTTCAACATCAGGTGGAGAGTTGGTACAAGCTACTCAAATCTTCATCCATCCTCAATTCAATAAGCAAAACGGTGATTACGACGTGTCGCTGATTTCCATCACATCAACTTTTAGTGGCCCAAATGTTGGGACTGTCGATCTTCCTTCTCCTGGGACACCTATCCCTATCGGATCAAGTGCAACTATTTCCGGCTGGGGCTTGACATCAGCTTCGGATGCAATCAATCCAACTGATCTCCAGTTTGTCACTGTTACAATTTTAACTCACTCGGAATGCGTTCAGGATTATGCACCGCTAGGAGGGGTGGATGATATGTAAGTGAAAGTATTGAGGGATCATAAGACCAATCTAAGCTCTATATTGATCTTAACTTACAGGTTATTCTGCGCCGGACAGACTGGACATGACTCTTGTCAAGGAGATAGTGGCGGGCCAATAGTTGTTAGTAACGTTCAACTAGGAGTTGTTTCCGGCGGGATTGGATGTGCTAACCCTAAATTTCCTGGACTATACACAAATGTTGCTGATTCGACAATCCGCAATTGGATCGCAAGTGTATCGGGTGTTTAAAGTCAAATAAAGTTGAGGATCGTCATATATCGCACCTTAATACAATTTAATCTATATTTTCACTATGCTAAATATACTGTTTAATATTTTCCGCATGCCAATAATCAGGGGAGGCTCGTCGATGTACGCAAAGGAAGAAGTGCTTCCCTTGCTAAACCATAAAATTGATTAAATAACCAATATGTAACAATCAAAAGATTTACAATCAATATTTAACAATCAAAGTAAAAACATTTATTTTCTTACAAAAGACAAAACTCCATTGCTACTATGGATCAAATGTTTTTATTTTATAACAGTCCAATTACAGAGCTTCCAAGCTAAATTTACAGCAACACAACGAAAACTCAAACGTTTTACCACAAACTACACACACTGTATACCATTCAATTCAGTTAATTGAGATATACTATACAGAACACTAAAGTGATCTTGCTTCAATGCTCAAACTCGTGATATTCACATATATCTACTTGGACGCTTTGCCTAAATGATGCCCACAAAAATTTTACAATCAATGTACTCAAATAGCATCGCGGACGCTGGCTCAGTTCACAGCGACTTGGTGGATAGAAATATTCAAAAAACCCTTGCTCCATCCACCCGCTGAACGACCCAGAAATCTTTGCTAATGAATGCACTTAGTACGCTGCAAAGGTATTTGCGTCTCTGTTGTGGTACTGTTTCCCCTCATGATTTATTTGTAGAATCTCTTCTGCTCCTCTTCTAACGAGCCGTTCCCCTTATGAATTGAAGCATTTTCTGCTTTGTTCATATGTACACATGTACAGTGCAAGCTATTGTGATGTTCATGTGGAGAAAAGAATAGTAGGAGTTAAATTTTTTCGTGTGCAATTTTCCCCAGATCAGGTTTTTGTGTCTGCTTTGGGTTCGCTTTCCCAAAAGACGTAGTTTTTCGGTTCTGGTGCTTTGGTGAAATGACCACTTGATTGCTTTGGACGCCTATGTTAACGCTGGAAAGTCATCTGCGTCTCTATTATGTTTCTGTTTTTCGTCATGATTTGCGTTGCAGAATTTGTAGATTCTCTTCTGCTCCTCTTCTTACGAGTTGTTCCCCTTCTGATTTGATGTCTTTTATGCTTTATTCGCATGGTGTAAGCACGGTGCAAGTTATTGTGATGTTGATATGGAGAATATGTAGGAGTTAAATTGTTTCGTGTGCGATTTTCTCCAGATCGGATTTTTTTGGATCTGCTTTGGGTTTACTTTCACAAAATGAGTTTCTCGGTTCAGGTGCTTTGAGTGATATAACCACTTGATTGCTTTCGCCTATGTTATTTCTATGTTGAATTTCTGAAGTGCTTTCTTTGCCATTTATAGTTTCCATTAGGTGCGTTTTTTTATGTGTTCTTCGTAAAAAACGCACCTGCTATAATTCTTTTGACTTGACTTTTTTGTATTGTCAGTATTAATACGGTCGGTTAAAGATGGATAAAAAGATAGTTTTTAAAGTAAATTATAACATAAAACTAGTTAAAGTGAGAGCGTATTAAATAGATTCTCTTTCCAAAAGCTAATATTTAATATGGATTTTAAAGTGGGAAACCGAAATTACTGTGATTGTGCCATAGAGGATTTACTGCGGCAGTATTTTTCATTGAGGATCTTATTGAGTCTTGGCAAACAAAACCACTAATTTCGCTCAGTCAACTGTTTGCAAAAGGTAACTATATTAGGCATTTTTATTGCAAATTACATGAGAAATTTATTTTTATTGTGGTATTGGCTATCTAATTTAATTTGCTAAAAGATGCATTATATCCTGAACTTTGAGCTATTAAAACACTTTCACCATTTATTTAGCCTGTAATATGTTTTCAACTTGACTTTTTTTATAATGTAAAAACAAATTAAAGAAATTAGTATTCTTTTTTGCTTTAAATAATATACATAATTTGAGCTTTTGTGAGATTGTTGATCTTTTTGAGTAGGAGTATCACTGAAATAAGCTGTTGATGTTAATGCAAATATGGACAGCATTGAAATACCTAATTATTTTTTTACACGATATTTAAAAAAAAATCGCATGTATAGTTTACTACGCGCTTCTTAAGTATGCTTATCTATAAGGTCCAACCAAAGATGAGTCTGCGTCCGTACGTGCGCAAATGCGCCGAAGTAAACCACGCAAAGCATATGTTGCACCCAAACATAGCTTTCCGAACAGCCCGAAAAGTGGCATGCTCATTAAGCAACCTTTTGCTCAATTTTTGCATTGAGCTGTCCGTACGTAAAGTGGTGATGAGATACGACTTGATATACGTTCGCTTATGCGCTGTATGGGCACTGTCTGCGTATGTCAAAAAGTGCCTGTTTTGCTCTAAAACCGGTCGGTTTTGACAGACGATTACGTTCGCAGACTCATCTTTGGTTAGGGCTATATACTTATAAATTTTGCTTGTGGATCTCTAAAGGCTGGTACTGAGTTCGAATTCACGTGAAATTTTGACATTTCCCCATTTTCTGGCCATTCTTTCGAGCGAAAATTTTGACAACGGAGAAAAGCAGAGACACTGCTCATTCTTGACGGATAAAATGTCAAGAATTTCACTTTTCGATCGATTTTCTTATTGGAAAGTCATTTGCACTGTTCAATTTTCAAATTGAAACACTAAATGCCACTTTTTCGCTCGAAAGAATGAACTGCACAAACTAAATTGGCGTGAAATGATTGACAACATGTTTCAGTGCCATCTATGTTTTCAAAGCGAAAGCAACTTCAAAGCAACTTTTCATGCTAAGAACACAGTACCAAACTTGCTTATTTTCAAGCTAAATTTTCGCCGAAACAGATTTCACGTGAAATTTTGTATGAAAATTTCACGTGAAATCGAACTCAGTACTATGCTTAAGTCTCAAAACCACGAGCCACGACTTCCAATAATATTTATCAACTTGTAACATTATAATGTAGTGTTATTATGATAATTGAATGGAAATGAATGAGGATATTGTTGATGGGAAATTTAGATTTGAGACGATAAACAGGTATGCAACACAGGATATTAAAACGATTTATTTTTCATCTTGAGTTAAGTCATCTAAAAGACCACTTACCGAAACTAAGTCAGGGAACAGATTTAAGGTCTGTTCCCGTACTTTCAGTAACTGAATTTTACTGAATTTTCCTGAATCATGTGGTGGGGAATTTCATGAAAAGTACGGGAACGCTCTCATTGTATTTCCTGAAAATTGACAGCCGAAAGTGTCAGTTTTCGGTTTTTGGGAGGACAATAGTGATTATAAAGTCATCCTAAGCGGTATTAAATTATCGCCACAAAAATATTCGACCTTCATAGCAAAATTACGCAAAAAATATGTTACTTGCCGCGCACATTTGAAACTATTTACTCGCATCACACCATTTGACACTTTTCAGTATTTTTCAGTAGCTCAGGCCATGCTCAGACCCTACTGAAATTTCATCGTACCTATTGAAAGCGGGGAAATTTTCAGTTTTCAGTAAAACGGAGTACGGGAACGGCTTCATTGCAATTAATCGCAATTAATCGTAGTACGGGAACATACCTTTAATATGTGTAATTTATGGGTGCGGGAAAACCCTTGAATATCTGCGATATTCTTGAAATGGTCCGAGATGGATTACGTTTAGCAGCCGCTACCAAAATTATTCACTTGGCTTTATTGTGGAACTACTTTTACAGATGATGAGTTTTTATTGATGACGAAACATTATTCACCCCACGAATATCAACATCGTTAAGGCTTTCGAAGACGAATGGTTGACAGTAAAAACACAAAAAGATGAGTGATCAAGCGGCAGCATTAACATCTGCAGAATCAGAAGTTTGGTCTTTACAACAGAATGACGTTTCTAAGAAACATACATATTGCACTCCTTGAGACAGTCAGTTGATTTAACCTCTAATTCCTTGCGAGATTTCCGCTTAAACAAATGTTTGATAATAGAAACAAATACTGATTGAAATTCAACGTACAAAACTGAAATTTTGAAAAATCGTTACCAACTGAACATTCAATACTCATCGGCAGATGGCACTCTTGCGTTTCCGCTGAATTCATATGATTCAGCTACTGTACCAATGCTATTCACCCCACTAATGTCAAACATTATTCTTCTCTCTTGCACACTCAGATATCAGCCATCAACACTGAATATATCGATTTCTCTTCAACACAAGTGATTCACACGTTTCTTTATTACCTATCACTTTCATCCGGCCGTGTGTCATTTTTAAACAGACATCGAAATCGAAGCTGCGAGTTCGGTTTTGTTTCGTGCTCGATAAATTCTACAGTGTAATACTATTTTGTCGTGATTCTGTGAAAAAGAACTAGAAATCAAGTAAGTCTGATTAAAATAGTAAATTCGATTATCCTTACTGTATTAAGATCAAATTGAAAAGAAACATAAAAGTTTCGAAGTGGGCGGTGACGTGCAGTTGTTTATTTTCAAAAGTATTTGTGGAAATGAACGATTTTTCTGCTTATCGACTTATTTTCTAGCATAGTTTTCACTTTCCTAGAGCAATAAATCAGCAATCTTTAGCCAAATGAAGAAAATTTGCGGCATCTGTTGAAAGTGAATGACATGAATCTCTTGCTGGAGAGAATGCTATTTTTGGCCTTATGGGTATTTTATCTTACCATTTATGGAGTACCTATCTTGCTGCATAGCAGAGTGCATTAATCTGCCAAGAGTGTGTATATCGTCTGTTTCTAAAACTCGATGTATTGCCGATAATTTTAGAAACTAATGAACTTCGAAAGATGATTCGTAATCGTTTTTTTAATGGAATTGACATATCAATCTTCTGAGTCACTGCTCCCAAAGCAAACAATGAACAGATAACGCTTTTTGAGGTACATCTGCGATACGCTGCAAGAAAAGTAGAGTGTGTATGATTTTGAAGGTTGTTTTCGTTTTGCATATATTTTGTGCTAGCAAATTTATCGTTTACTTTATTATTCCTTGTGTGATTATGGAGTTGTATCATCGCCACTGAGTATTTTAGCTTAGCAGAAGGTTTCAGCAAACTACGAGTCTAAGGTCTTTTGAAATACGAGATGTTTTTGCATGTAATTTGCTCCGCTGAAACGGGGTCACACAACTTGTGGATTTGTCATAGCGGCGTGTGACAAATACTTCATTTCAGCAAACTTTTCCAGTCAAATAGAGTGTAGTCTTATTGGAAATTGAAGACATATAAAAGGTTGTGTTTCACAAATCCTTTAATTATGCATTGCAATATTACCTCTATTGTGGATTAATATATTTCTATGCCTACTATAGCTTAGAATTAGTCTTTGGCATTTGCAGCCTTCGTTGTCTTTCGTTGAAGACTGAGTAATTCACACAAAATACAAATTACGACTGAATATATTTTCTGATACGAAAATTCCACTTTGTAGTAGTGTTGAGTAGGACACGGTTTCAAAAAGAGTTTGTAAGAGGCGCCTCTTTTTTGTACTGAGCCAGTACAATGTCCCACTTCAAATGAGGCGAGGCGTTTTTTATGAACGCGGTACAAAAGAGGCGATAGTACAAAAGAGGCGATATAGTACAAATGACGCGATGTAGTACAAAAGAGTCGATGTAGTACAAAAGAGGCGAATAGTACAAAAGAGGCGAATAGTACAAAAGAGGCAAATAGTACAAAAGAGGCGATAGAACGAACTCTAGCATTCGGCTCGCCACGACACGACTGCTTGAATTGAAGATTTGAGTTAAAAAGTCTCAACTCGTCTCTACTCAGTAGTACAAACTGATTAAACGTACACACATCGTATTTTGTACGGGACATTGTACTAGCTTGCATCCGCATCGTACAATGTAAGGCCTCTCTCTGAAATGTCATGTTGGTCGTCACTATCGGCTCTTTGTCTCTCATCTTACAAATCGCAAAGTGAGGAGTAGCATGACGAGCATGACAAAAATTTTGAAGTGGTACATTTCATGAGTTTGTCGCGTCATGACAATTTTCGTTCTTGTACGGGACAAATGTACTGGCTCTTACAAGTCCTACTCAACACTACTTTGTAGTCCGAAAAGAAGAAGCATAATCTTTCAGATATTATCCGAGAACTAATCATGCAAAAACGCCACATTGCTCTGTATTATTTTAAATGTTCGTTGGAACACTTTCCACATAATTTAATTTTGTAGACTTTTGTGTTACTTTGACGCCGTTGTTTTATTTCTTGTATTGCTTATGTTAAGCCAAAGTGATTCGTAGAAACTATTACTCCAAGTTCATGTATATTGTTTACAGAATAAATTCGCTTCCATCTTCAATCCCCACATAACACGGGGTTTTAACCCTGGAATGGTACCGATGAGTAATTTTTACTCACATGCGGTATATATTTCGTCGCCCATCAGCCAGTTGGCCACTCTGACTGCCATGGGGCAAGAAGCTATATAATCTTTTTATGTTTAATGATCAAATAAAAAATGTGCCTAATACTATTGTTGCCTTCTTTTTAGTAAAAACATGTACCTAAAATCATCCAAAAATTTACCGTACCATTCTAGGGTTAATGGAACAACTTGAGCATTGTTTCAATAATACAGCTGTCTTTTTGATGTGAAGTCAATGTAGTCATTCGTGAGTGTCGCTATTTTTTAGAAGTGCTAATAGCATCTGGATTATATTTTCCAATCTTGCATTTTCTTTCCGTTAAATTCAGCTCAGAATATGATGAACAGTACCTATTAGATAACTTTCTGATCATGAAGCCCGTGGACACATCATTAAACATAAAAATTATCGGTAGAGTTTCTGTTGCGGTTGCGAAATGGCTAAGATTTGCCAGACGTTTGTCGTAGTTTTTCAGGTATCACTTGTGTTTTCGAATAAATAATTTATAAGCTGATTTCATAACGACATCTGTCTTTGAAAGCGCCAGCTGTAGGCCATGAACGATCATCCACCGTTCCACCCTCCTCATGAATCATGATTTGAATATGTCTGACTTGGAGAAATTCGGCAGTTGTAGAAGTGATTCATGCTGCCAAATCGTCAGCGTAACCCACGAGAAACACATCCGTTATAGCCCGTCCAGACTACGGATACTTATGTATCCGGATACATAAGTATCCGTAGTCTGGACGGGCTATTAGTATTTCCAGGCGCAGCAGTCCATAAACGATACTCCAGAGGTCAAGTCCGAGGATATACCCATGAGCTGCCCCTGAGGTGACAAGGCTCAGTATTTGTCATGTTTTTTTTTTGCTTGATTGACAGATTAATCACAGATAGAAGTTGATCAAAAGTTATTTCGTTCTCTGTTATATCTGGACTTCTCCCAAAGTGGCCTCAGCGTTGACAAAAATGGGGAATATATCTTTTAGGTTTACGCTGGGCGTGCTTGTAACTGTACATTCAAAACAAATCAAAATATTTTTAGTTCCAGAGGGTCTCGCTGGCTTTTTACGAGCAGAATCGCTGTCTTTTTACCATTCTAATGAATAGTAGCCAGGTTTGATAGAGGCATTGAAAATATTCCACATGAGCTCAATGGGATTGTGGCCAGGACTGTGCGGTGGTGTTTTAAGCAAATGTAGATTTTTTTTGCGCCAAGAACATCCTAGTATTAGAAGCCATGTGCTTAGGATCATTATCTTGTTGAAAGTAAAAATCCTTTGATACACCCAATTTTTCAGCACATGGCTCCAAATTTTTCTTGAGAATTTCAACATATGCCCAATGATCCATGATTTCTTCAATTATTTCTAAGTTTCCAACGCCGTCGGCAATCATACAGCCCCATACTATTACGCCGCCGCCACTGTGTTTTACAGATTTAAGTCTCGTACACCTCTGGTAAGTGAAGTAAATCGCAAAAAACGTTTGAACTTTGCTCGGCAATACCAAAATGCATCTCTCGAGTTCTGGCACAATGTTATATTTTCTGATGAGTCCAAACACAAGTGTGGAGAAAGCCAGGGAAAGCTTACAACCCAAAAAACACCATCAAAACTGTACAACACGGTGGCGGCGGCGTAATCGTATGGTGCTGTATGGCTGCCAGCGGCGTTGGAAACTTCGAAATAATTGTGGGAATCGTGGATCATTGGGCATAGGGTCAGTGCACTAGAAGTCGGCCATGCGTCAAAAGTCAGCCACTTGTCTATACACTTTGAAAATAAGAGAAAAAATGTCTAATAAGGAAAACAAGGATCGGCAGAAACATAGTCTCGAAGTGGTGTAAAATCTAGCACTGTGTGTCAAGTCCGATGAACGCAACTATTCATTCAGTTTGTGGAATCGTCACTGCACTCAAAAATTTCATGTGAATCTCATATTTTCTTAAAAAGTGATATACAAATTATCCTTAAATATTTACTGTTTTAGTGTGTGATTGGTGTTGAAAATCAACTGGTGGGTAAGTTAGATAGAATCTTAACTTTATTGAAATTAATTGATTTAATACTGTTTTGAAAAATATGAGGAGGCCGGGTACTAAATCATATACTTTACGATATGTTCAGTTGCGGGCCTTGGTGGCCGAGTATTGAAACTTCACTAGAAATGTTCTTTCGGTAATATTTCCAACGAAATGACGTCATATGTTGACTATAAGGGAGAATTATTAAAAAATACAGTATAGCTCAAATATATTCAGTATTCGGCCCCATATAAATCATGAGAATCTACCATGGCCGAAAACTGACGTAGAAAATTTTAATAATCGGCCTCATCTAAGGTTTTCTTTAGTTGTTCTTTATTTCTGAGGAAATGAATAACTGAGAAAGACGGGACTGGCTGTATCTACAATCTTACAGAAAAGATAGAATTATAATGGCACTTAATGATATCCGCAATAGTAAGCTAAGCATGCGTAAAACTGCAGCTAAATATTTCATCCGAAGAGCAACATTGCAAGATCGTTTACATGGAAGAATACCTGACGACTGCGACAAAAAAGGTCCAAGTTGCATATTATCTACGGTGGAAGAAACAACCATTACTGGCTGGTGCATTAGGCTATCTGAGTGTGGCTTTCCTCTAAAGCATGATAATTTATTGAAGACTGTTCAAAATTTTTTGAAGGATGATGCCAGGGTGAATCCGTTTAGAAATAATCGTCCTGGAAAAACCTGGTTAAAATCATTCTTTAGAAGAAATCCTTCTGTAACTTTAAGAGAAGCAGAAACACTATATAAAGGCAGAGTAGCTGTTACTTCGCAGTTTATTAAAAACTGGTTCAATGAGATGAAATAATTTCTTCGATCAGTCAACCAAGAAGATTTGCTGCTCGATCCCAGGCGAATCATTAAAGGCGACGAAACTAGCTTCTGCCTTTGTCCCAAAACGCAAAGTTATTTCCTAGGGGCTACAAAAACGGCTGTCAAGTGGGAGCAGGTAAAGAAAACGATATAATCACAACATTGTAAACGTTTTCGGCTGATGGCAAAATACTACCACCCTTAGTAGTTTTTCCATACGAACGCCTTCCTAAAGATATTGTGGACAGCGTACCAAATGGTTGCATCCTTGGTAATACGGACTCTGGGTGGATGCGGAGCGAAACAGTCTATGAATATGTGGCAAACTGTATCAATAGCTGGCTGGTTGAACAACAAGTACCAAAGCCTGTTTTGCTGCTGGTGGATGGCCATAAATCCTATTTGTCTATGCTATTATGTGAGTATTGTGATAAAGCAGGCATTTTGCTATATGAGCTGCCACCAAATACAACACATATTCTGCAGCCTGCTGATGTCAGCATATTCAAGCCTATCAAGCAGGATTGGAAGAAGACAGTTCGCGGATGGAACATAAGTAATCTGGGAAAAACACTTACCAGAAAGGAATTTTGTCCATTATTAGAGAGCGTATTGACAAAAACTATAAAAAATTGTTTTAGAAAATGCGGAATTTTTCCGTTTAATTCTGAGACAGTGGTCTGTTCAAAATGTGTGCAAAATGTATTGGAGGATGCAAATGAAGAGGCAACTGACAACATATATCCTTCAAATTTATCTAGTGACAGATTTGTGATTGCTTCATCCGTAATCAAAGAAATTTCAGAAGATCTTGCCAAAAAAGGAATCAATGTTGATATAGTTTTGAAGGTTTTAGAGGAGTCATCGAAAACTCAGAGCGAAGAGGACACAAATAAGTCAACAGTCAGTATGAATGTTTCGTCACTTCCTTGCGGAGTGTTATTCGATATTAACGACGACGGAATGTTGCAAATAGCGAATAATGTACCAAACGAAGATGATATAGATCCTATCAATTACATAACAAATTCACCTGAATGCTGAATCGTGTAACAGTCCTGATTCATCTAACAATATGTTCAAATCTCTCACCGAAAACTTGACCTGCTTAAGTCAACTCCAAATTCAAGTTGCAAAGATGATCAAAAACTGAACTTTGAATTGCCAGCCAGGAGGCTGGTTTTTTCTAATTATAGTGCAGCCATAGAAAAAACGTATGCTACAGAACTAATAAGGAAAATTCAACTGCAGAACCAGCGTATGTTAATATAGACTCCCAGCACTTCTTCTGGACTAATCACACCAAGTAATTTCTCACATCAATTTAGTTGGAATTTTTGTTGTTACTCCTTTTAGGTACTTCAAATCGGTTCGAATCTACATCCAGAAGAAACTCTCTATCCACGAGCAGATCCTGTTCACCTTTATTTAGTAGGTCGTGCTCAACAGTCCCCCCACACCTATCGAAACATTTATTTTTTCCGGAACCTTTAAAGAAGGAATTAGAGATTTCAAAAACCACTAGAGCACCAAGTGCGATATCGTCTGAAGCTTGGAGAAATATAGATAAGATAATGATGCAAAAGCGTAGTTTTTATAGAATTAATTATTACGAAAAAAGTTTATTCGTTACAAAAAATATTAAATATCAATTCCCCGAGGAACAGCACAGGTTTAGTTTTAGCTAAAAAATGTATTCCGTAACTGTTTTTTCTGGGTATTTATATTTAGCGAAAGTGGAAAAAATGCTAAAGTGGCCGACTACTAGTGCACTTACCCTATATTGAATTTCTCAAGAGAAATTTGGAGCCAAGTGCTGAAAAATTGGGTGTATCAAAGGATTTTTACTTTCAACAAGATAATGATCCTAAGCACATGGCTTATAATACTAGGATGTTCTTGGAGTACAAAACTGCACATTTTCTTAAAACACCACAGCAAAGTCCTGACCTCAATCTCATTGAGCACATGTGGAACATGCTGGAAAAAAGGATCAGGACTCATCATATTAGCTCGAAACCTAAGTTGAAACAAGCTCTTCAGCAGGAATGGGCGAAAATAGAGCCAAGCTATGTAAAAAACTTGTAGAATCGATGCCACACCACCTTAAAGCCCTGATTAAAAACAAAGGCTACCCAACTAAATATTAACAATGTATCTGTAGTTTTTAAGGTTTTTCATAAACTGTTTCGTAAGTGTACGAAGCCATTATTGGAGACAAATTGTCGATTTTGTTTTATTTTTAGCTAATAACTTTGTAATGAATAATTTAAATGGATTAGTTTTTGTTTCTAAATTAAATAAAAATGTTTAATGAATAAATCTGCTTGAAAACTTTTTCAAATAACTTGCAACAATTTATTGTATTTTAACACTTGAGTTTAAAATAGCTGCTGTGCGAAGACATTATTGGTATACTACTGTAAATAGGCCTAGGCCATAGAGAGGTACATTCATTTGATATAGGGAGGTAGGGGAAATATGCCATAGGGAGGTACATACATTTGAGTACGAACCGTCGAAGAGAGAACATCAAAATGAAAAAAAACGAAATTATATCTGTCATTAAGTTCCTGTTTTTGAAAAAAGTGTCTACCAAAAACTTATCAACTTGGCGGAAACATTAAGGGACTCTGTTCCTTCATATTCCACCGTTGCGCGTTAGGCCAAGGAGTTTAAACTAGGAAAAACATCCACTGAAGGTGAACATAGCGAAGGACAACCATCTACGACCCTCACTGAAGACAACGTGAAAAAAATTCGAAGATACCGTGTTGCCAGATCAAAGAGACCATCAGGCATGTAGCTGAGGGCACAGGGATCTCGTATGGCAATGTTCGAAGAATCGTTGCCCTTCATATGAAAAAGTTATCTGCGCGTTGGGGGCCGAGAATGTTAACCGACGACCAAAAGAAGAAACGAGTCGACATTCAGATCAGGAAAAAATTTTTATCACATTTCGTAATCATGGCCTAGATCTGGATCCACCTTTTTGATCCAGAAGCCAAACACTAATCGATGACGTGAATGCGACCCTTTTCACCGATACCGAAGGAGTTCAAAGTGTCGAGGTCGGTGGGGAATGCTATGGCATCAGTTTTTGGGACGCGGAAGGAATTATTCTGATGACATTATTGGAAAAGTGAGCCACTATATCAGGCTTTTAGTACGTAGACCAAATGAGAAGATTGCGGGAGGCTATTGAGGAAAAAAGACGACGCAAACTGCGAGCCGGAGTGCTGTTTCATCAAGGCAACGCACCGGTTCACAAGGCTGCAGTTGCGATGGCTGCAATTCAAGAAACAGGATTCGAACTGCTTGAACATCCGCCCTATTCGCTAGCTCTGAGTGACTTTCCTTGGCTCAAGGAACACCTTCGGGGTAAGAAATTTGAAGATGATAGCGAAGTAATGGCCGCTGTTGGGGCGTTTTGGGAGAGTAAAGACAACGCATTTTTTCTAAGGGTATCCGGGGTTTGGAAAAAATATGGACTAAATGTATTAACTTGTTCGGAGACCATGTTGAAAAATAAATACTTTTTTTTAAGTTTAATCACCATGGTTCATATATATTATCATTACTTTTGGATGGGTTTGGTACAACATCTCTTATTACAATATCCCGTTTACAAAATCCCTATTACAAGATCCTGTAACATAGAATCCCGTAAGACAAAATCCCGTATTACAAAAGCCCGTACTACAAAATCCCGCCATACAATATCCCGCAATACAATATCCCGATTTAAAAATTATGCAAAACTACGGGATTTTTCATTCAACCATTTTTTTACTGTAGCTAAAACGTCGATAAGGAAAATTAATGGAGGGGAATCAGTACCCACGATGAAGAAAAATTTGGCAAGGCACCAAAAAACTAAAAGAAATTATTAGAAAAAGGTCTGAAACTGAAAAAATCGGTTATTGGAAAAGAATCGCGTACAATATGTTTTTATGTTGAAATTTATTCCTAAATAAAAACTTAAATCACTATGTTTTTGTTATTTCATTATATGAATAGGTTTCATACGGGATTTCATTCACGAGATTTTGAGTTTCAAGATTTTTAAGCACAAGATTTTGTGCATCGGAATTTTGAAACATACGGGATTTTGTTATTCGGGATTTTGATACGATTCCCTTTTGGATCAATCCTCTTTATTTCAAGTTCTAGGCAGATATCGATATTTTTCTGAAGAAGAAGAGAGATTACTCTCGAAATGTCGATATCTATCACAAAATTGAAATAAATCTAGCTTCTAAAGGAAAAAATTGATCTTTAAATTAAATTGTTTCACTCCATATCATTTGGTAAAATATTAGTTTTCAAAAGACGTCAAAGATATATACAATTTTTTCTGTAACAATACCAATCGTACAATTTTAACTGATGTTAACCCCCGGATTGCCCACTAACAAGTTCTAAAATGGAGTCTGCAGTCCACTCAGCCATTTCTAAACGGCAGCCCTAGTATCTGTCAAGCCTGCTCTAAGTGACGGAAAAAATTGGTGTGGCATAAAAAACTTGATTTTGAAAGGAAATGTTGGGAACGTAATTATGTCTTTCAGAATATTCAAATCAACAGGCCTAGTTGGCTGTATTTGAAGAAGGTTAGAACAGACACAGGCAACAACATCCTACTCTTCCTCGGTATCTGGTTACAATTGCTTTCATAACCAAACCTGGTACAAATATTCACGCAGACCCAAGGATATTTAGCTAGATGCATCTAGCATCGATTATGCTGATATGCTTGGAGAGTTTTGTGGAGTGGCCAATACGCGCGCAATATAGTTGAGGCTACAATAATAAAATAATCAGTGAGGAAAATCATGCGATTGGCATCCACATTGTTTTATCTTTGTAATCTGGCATATAATTTCCAATTGCAAGCATTGGTCAAATAAAAATAATGTTTTTTTTTAAATTTCACTAAGTTTTTTTTTTCTATGATGATGCCAATATTCAGGGGATGCTCTGTTATTTTTTCGCACAGAAAATCGAATCGACCTAGATAAGAAAAAATCGTGAAATTTAACGGCATGTCTGGCACTGACCGAAAAGTTTGAGAGCATTGAGATGCCCGGTTATTGCGTGTGGGAGGTGCTCTACAAGAAATCACACTTGATATTTTGATAGAACAATGTCCACACTAAATGACAATAAAGCGGTTCAATACGTGAAGTAAGGGTTTCACCGCCAATTTGGTTGAAGGCTTTGCGTTGTGCTTTGTCTTGTTCCGCTAAAGCAGTGCGGCCTGTCCCAGCCTATATATGGAAGTTACACTCCATTTATGGTCTTATGAGTTTTGTAGATGTGCGCTATGTTTAATGGAGTAAAGTTTTTCTTACCTCTCTGGTGATAAGGCATTTCCTGGCAGTTTTCGCTTTTGGAAAATCTTGCAGGCTGAATTAAATTTGCTGGAGATGTTAAAACCTAAAGAAATATGTAGATCATTGACGAAATTTGAGGGGCAAGACTTGAGTGGAAAAAAAAACATTATTGGGGTTTGGACGCATTAAAGACAACACGGCTCGCCGAGCACCAAGCGATAATTCTTAATAGATTTCTGTTTAACGAGGTAAAAATACTATCTCTGCTAATACACGTGGCATTTCCGGGATAGTCGGCCCCTCTGTGATAAAAGTATGCGAGCAAGCTTCCATTCTGAAAGGAATTTTATAGTCGACTACGAAAAGTTAAATAGTTCTACACAGAAGTTTAATTAAGCCGAAGGCGCAGTAGTACGAAAGACTTTAGTACGAAAGACGAAATATCATCAGGTTCGGTAAATTTATAAACTTCAAGCTTAGTTAGTACTTTGTCTCTCTTGTGTGAGAAAATAGAGGTTCTTGTTTAAAAGTGCACATTGGAGAGCTAGCACGATTCAGTGATCAAATTCCGCCGAAGCAAAATATGGAAGCACTGTTCCGACCAGGATTTGATTTAAATATCCGAAATTTGATATGGTTTACGTACTTACTTACTAAATGTACTCTCTAGATGAAACGAGCAGTGAAATTGGTCAAATGCAGAAGATGGTATTCAGATGCAACTTTGAAATAAACCACATCAAATTACAACAGAAATATTGCGATTGTAATAAAACGGCGGCACTGGTTTCCATTCTTTGGTTTGAAAATGGAGAGTGAAGAAAAGCGGAGAGCTGATTACTAACAGACAAAATGTCAAGTATTTCAGTTTTCGATAGATTTTTTTAATTATCTATCTTATTGACATATTTGTGCTCGAAAGAATGATCTGCACATTCTAAATTGTCGTGAAATGAATGGAGCCGCACCGCCAATATCATCCGCATTTGTATAGCGAAAGCAAATTTTTCACGCGGAAAACTATTGCTTTGACGAAAATTCAAGCTAATTTCCAAATAAAAAATTCACGTGAAATTTCGTATGGAATTTTTACTTGATATGGATGTTAGCACTATGCTTTAATCGTCACAGACGGCTTGAAACTGATAGATCCAGAGCTAGCGACTACTGCCGTGAATTCGTTTATTCAGGATCTAAGGAGCATTCTCTTGGGATTTGTTGTTCAAGCAGTAATTTGTGAGTTAGGGTGGAGACAGGAAGTCTCAAATTAGGATTCGGTTTAAACCCTAGACTGTGTACATACAAGGAATATGTTAATACTGCGCTTTTGACCTCAATCGGCAAATACCATTGTCTATGTGTGTGTAAGGCAGACAATCGATATATTTTCTTTCTTTACATAAAATTCTGATTTTGGACGATTCCAAATCCCAATTTGGGGAGAAATTAAGACTCCGTGGTTTCAGCAGTGATATCTGGAGAGTCGGGAGCTTTGTGACTATCGAACGCAAGAATGGTAAGCAAATCGCATCATCACATGGTCTAGTTTGTGCTATAGGGGTTTGGTAGGAAAATTATTTGTTTCTGTGGGTTAAAGCGCTCTCGGTCATATGACTTAACTATCAAGTCATTTTGAAATTAAAGGTAGTAAAATTTCTGATTTGTACGCTAGACGTTGCTAGGCTCTCCCATTTTATGTCCATATCAGCTACTTTCATACGAGAGCTGATAGCAAAAACTGTGTAAATCGGGCAAATATACTGTCATTCAATTTGTAAAATCAAAAATGGAGCAGATTAATTTTGCCTCACTAATGGTTGTCTTAAGCTATTTCAATGTGATAACTTACAAGAAAGCTGGTCATCGTTTGACTCGAGAAAAAAATGCCGGCAGAATTTCAAGTCAATACTAGTGTTCGTCCTAGCTCGGTATATCCCGGCAAATATGTGAATGGGGATTAAAAGTCGCAATACAAGATAACTTTCCAATTTTAATAAAACATAACATCAAATGAAATTATTATCATCTGAAATCAGTTTTACAAATCCAAATAGTCAAATATTTCAGAATGAAATTTCGTCTTCATATCATAACACTATTATAAATACGAAATATTTCATAAAGAGATAACATTAAATATTTAACTTTTCTCAATTTTCCAGAATGTCTTCCCGTAAAACTGCCACTCGCCGCGGAACAACCAAAAAACGCGCACAGCGTGCAACTTCAAATGTTTTTGCTATGTTTGATCAGGCACAAATTGCCGAATTCAAAGAAGCTTTCAACATGATCGACCAAAATCGAGATGGTTTCGTTGAAAAGGAAGATCTGCATGATATGCTTGCGTCGCTGGGCAAGAATCCAACCGACGAATATCTCGATGCCATGATGAATGAAGCTCCGGGACCAATAAATTTCACAATGTTCTTGACATTGTTCGGTGAACGACTTCAGGGTACAGATCCAGAAGAAGTTATTAAGAATGCATTTGGATGTTTCGACGAGGAGAATAATGGACTGATTTCCGAAGAGCGACTCCGTGAGTTGCTCACTACAATGGGTGATCGGTTTTCAGATGAAGATGTAAGTTAAAGTATGAAAATTAACGTGTAATTTTTCATTCGTAATATATATAGGCCAATAACTGCATAAGGTTCCTAGTCACATAAAAATGTCATTAATATAATACTAATTTAATAAAAACTTGAAACTATAGACTGCATATCTAATATCTTAATTTTACTCTTTCAGGTAGATGAAATGTATCGCGAAGCACCAATCAAAAATGGGCTCTTTGATTATATCGAGTTCACGAGGATCTTGAAACACGGTGCAAAAGATAAGGATGAACAATAATAACCCCACGCTTGGCAGTATTCTTGAAATTCCATTTGTTCCGGATAAAACTGATTTGATTCATCTTATATTGTTTTTGTAGACCTTGTAGTGATTTAATTTGAATTTAATATTGCCCTATATTATCAATGTAGATTTTGCATTCGAGGGGTTAACTTTAGCGCATTTGAAATTATGCAATAGTTGTTAATTCAATAGCTTTTTATTTATTTTCAAATTCAAATCAAATTTATTATGTACGTAACTTGTACTATATGTAATTGAAACATTAAAAGCATAAATATAACTCCTTGCCAGTACTTAACGGAAGGAAGTTTGTATGTTTAACATACCATAAGTTGAAAGTTTATTAACAAATAAAATTTTTATACACCAAATTTTTGATTTGTTTTTATTGAATTCATTTGTTTTTTTGAAATCACATAAAACTTCATGATTAATTAGATGGTTGCAAGCATGTAGTAAATATGTTTTCTCTAGTTTCCTATTTTACAAGTACCTAATTATCCTTTTTTTCTGAACATAGCAGCTTAAGTGACAATCGATTGATACATGTAAACCGGCAAAATCATTACTGTCTGTGCATTTGATTAACTACTGCCAATCATTATAATTGCTCGTAACTTCGAAACGATCCCATATTTAAACATGTGCTGATTTACAGATGTGCACAGATCAACTGCTTTCCGACTGCATTTCAGTCGGCAAACTACAACAATATAAAAGCATCCCTTAAAATCCCTACATGACGTCGAGGTCACAACGAACTACTCTCTTTACCTGCATCGCCACGCCAGCCCTTTTGTACGGCCGTTGGAAAAAAGAACCCCGAACGAAAAACCCATGGCGGTATGAATTTGCGATTACCCCTCGTAAAATGTCCACGCTGTTAGGGTCCCTAATTTCAAAGGTACGACTACCTACGGTAATCTGTCGTTGTCGGTCGGCCCGGTAATATGCTGCTGTAGAGCGCGTAGAATGCTCCTTGGTTTCAGTTTTTCGCGTCTCAAATTTTCATAGTGTATTGTTTCGTGTTGCTTGGTAGTGTACTGCAAAAAAGAGAATTATCAGCGACAGGATATAATAGTAGTGAAAGTTTACGCTTCACCAAATAAAGTGATATTTGGAAAGGTGATATGAAAGTGCAATATAACGAAAGTTGAATAAAAGCAGTGTTAAAGGTATATGGAAATAATAGAAAAAGTTGTGGTGAAGTATTGAAAAAATAACGTGTAGATTTGAAAAAAAACACGATAATTTAAAAGGATATATTCATTCATTGGCGATATACGGAATATTTAGTTCAATGGAATGAATGAGTGAGTTGACGTGGAAATGCTTTTCATAATATTTAAATTATCTTCAAACGTACATCTACGAAAAGGATAGTGGATATTTTTTCAAACCCAAAATTGAACATCAGTGTACATTGGATGTTCAACTATCTCATTCCTGGACGAAAACAAGTTACGCAGGATGCTTTTCAAATCATGCCTTTCTGCGCAAAACGTATTGTTCGAAGATCGTAACATCTGCTACGGATAGATAGAATGTCATCGTAGCGAGAAATTCTACAGAAACTGAACATTTTTGCGGGTATGTATATTTTCAAAAATAATTTGATGATTTAGTTGAAATGAAATGGATTTAAATTAATAGCTATTGACGATATTAAGGAAAAATCAGTTTAGGAAATATCCAGATCGTATGGATTCAAATAATTTACTATTGCACGTCTTATGTGTTGAGCTTCTATTTAAACAAATTAGCGATGAATTAAGTCGTAAATGAATTATGTAAATAATCTTTCACGAATTTTACAAAGTATTGAATAAACTCCTTCGAAAATCAGGAAATGATTCTAGCAATCACGCTCGTAAATTTTTTCGAATTTCACTTCTGTGGTGAAACCATATTCGAAGCATTTTTCAAAGTCCGTACGCCGACCGGAACTAATGAATGCCTTTAGCTCTACAACCTTCAGATGCTTGAGAAATGGCTGCAAGAATCACGTGTCGACAACATGTTATGCACCTTTCGTAAATCAGTTTGGTGCACCTATTGCCGTGCAATAGTCATATACTCGTAGCTTCGACAGCATTGGAAATTCGGTAGCCGGTATCATAATTTTCAAATTTTTCGCGAATAATGGCGAATATGACTACTAAGCGTTAAGTGCTTTCATCTGTTGGTTCCCATGCAAAATAAACAGAATCAAATATTTCTTGAGCCTAGTTTAAGGGCTGTTTAGACATGAGTTCATGACCCCAAGCATTTTTATTTACACAAGGCTAGTTTTTAAAAGCGAGGTGAAGTGGAAGTACAAATCAACGTAGCTGCCCCCTTCCACCTCAGTTCCGCCTTCTAAAAACTAGTTTAGTTAAGTTAGATTGCTTCATGAAAGACTTTACTGGATTTATCTTTATAGCATGTTGTAATAGTATATTACTAATGACAGTGACCTTATATCGTTTACATCTCCAGAGAGTTTTTGGAAATCCTGGTGTACACAATATTCTAATGAATTTTGTCTGAAGTGATTGTAATTTCTTAGCAATATTTTATCATACTACCGGCACATATTGTATGAGCATCACTATGCCTGTAGTCTTAGACATAAACTTCTTGCCTATAATCGGCTTAACCTCCCACAAAGTGACGTGGATCGCCTTTCTTGATCATAAGCAACTAAATCACTTTGATCAAAAACCCATATGTATATCTCTCTCACCTCAAAAAAAAATTAATAGGCTCGTGATTGCGTCAAACGATTAAGGGGTTAGTCCACTGTTAAACTGCTCCAAATGAACTTTTTTTTTAAACAGCTACCAGAAAAAAACTATTTAAGATATCGATTTGAAATTTTACTTGCATCTTTATTCAAGTTAAGAGTTAACATTTTCATTGGAAAAAAATATTAGAAAACAAAATGGCGGCCGCCCCAATGGATCGCCGCAGCACCACCGAAAAAAAGCAAATTGCGCCTCGTAAATTCCTGGACAAAATAAGCATCTGTGAACAAGTTATCAAAAATATTTCATTAGTCTTGAGTATGAAGGACTGCACGGGCCTAACTTTAGAGCCCTAAAGCGATTAAAAAAAATGTGGTATACTTTTGAATCAAAAAACTTAATAAAAAAAATTTTTTTAATCAATAAAATGTTTCCCAGATCGTCAAAAAATTTTTTTTTGTTCTAAATTTAGGCCCGTGCAGTCCTTTATACTCAAAACTAATGAAATCTTTTTGGTAGTTTGCTCACAGACGCTTATTTTGTCCAGGAATTTACGAGGCGCAATTTGCTTTTTTTTTTGGCGGTGCTGCGGCGATCCATTGGGGCGGCCGCCATTTTGATTTTTAACAATTTTTTCTAATGAAAATGTTAACTCCTAGCTTTAATAAAGATGTATGTAAAATTTCAAATCGATATCTTGAATAGTTTTTTGTTGGTAGCTGTTTAAAAAAAAGTTCATTTTGAGCAGTTTAACAGTGGACTAACCCCTTAAGCCGAAATTTTCAGGATACATTGATGAATGTATGGAAAAGGAGTCGCGGTTTCATGGATATGTGCTGCTATAATCTAGCGGCTAGTAATGATGCCCTCCAGCGATTTGCAGTCAGTTTAGGTTAATGCAAACAGGTATTTAGTAGCTGCATGATTTTGATTATCATGCAGATCGAGGTGCAAACCATCCGAAACCCACATCACATTGGAGTCGATCAAGCACTTAACTGTTTGGATAGAAATTGGGACGTCTGTCGATCCAGACTAACTACAGAACAATAACCATTTTCATGACTAGCACACCCGCTTTCAAAGTCCTTATGACTGGTATCCCAGTAGATTTTAATTTTTTTGTTCCCTATCCTGGCCTGGGCCTGAATACATTTGAGTAAGCACATGTAATGTAGGAAATACATATTGGCCCAAGCCAAACCAACAGAGCCTATGGCCAATATGTGTACACCCCCTTGGTGTGAGATGGCTACGATTGGTCGATATTGGCCTGCATTCCGATCTGAGTGGGATTTGGGCACCAACAGGGGCGGATTTGACCATTTCGCCGCCCTAGGCCACAGAAATATTTGCCGCCCTTTTCGTGAATTATATTAAATGTAACAATGCGCGATTTTTTATGGATTCCCTAGAATGCTTCGCTGTTTTTCGTTGCGCCCGGCACCGGTTATTTCGTAAAAATTCCCTATTATTGCGCCATTGCCACGCAAATAATTATTAAAATACACGGTAAAGAACCTAAAAGTGCCTAAAAAAAAGAATACAAAAATACCAATTTTTAACAGTCCACAACCGTATACACCTTTACATCGCATATAATTCCAACGTCTTCGCTCATATTTTTATAAGTAAGTTTACTATTCCGTTCAAAGTTTGCTTCCGCACTTGACTGGAGATCAACTATGAACTCGACTACTATGAATTAATGCGCGATATGTTATTAATTAAGGATGAACCCGAGATATTTTTACCTATGATGTTCTAGATTTAATTTTTTTTTATAGAAATTAATTTCCGTAATGAAGTACAATTTGAAAAACACACGTCAAAAATAAAGAGAGATTCGCATATAGTTGATATACTCTGTAATGTAATAATAAAAAAAAATTCTCTGAAAAATGAATGCTCGCAAATATTTACCTCTGATAAGCTTTTCCTAAATTGAAGAGGTATTATTTGGGTTCCTTTTAGGATCTTTTTAGGTCTTTTCAGGCTCTTTTTAGGTATTTTCAGATACTTTCTAGACACTTTTTAGGTATTTTTGAGTTTTTTTGGTCCTTTACCGTGATCGCATTTCGATATTTATAAGTCAAACTTTTTAATGTCCGAAAAAAATCATCAGAAGTGAATTTTTGCGTGCATTGATTTTTTAGAGAATTCGGTTGGCCTGAGGTGTTAGGCTCATTCAACTCAGATACATGTACATATACCATAGAAAAAAAACTGCCGCCCCAAAAAAAAAATCGAAAATTTGCCGCCCCCGGCGAAGTTAGTGGCAAATCCGCCCCTGGGCACCAACATGCACCAACCAAACGGATTTGACAGGCTGAAAATGATTTCAGCATCTGTAGTATCCTTAGCGTGTATTAGTTCTGCGGCTTTTCGTATTGCAAAGACCTTCGCTTGGAAAATACCTAAGTGACTAAGAAGCAGCACCCCCTAAACGCTCAATATTATTGATCAATGTGATTTATCAATAATATTGAAGGTAGCTTTATGCGCTTCAATATGGCTTCAATATGCGAGCTACTCCAATACGAAGCTTGTTCATTTTTGATTCGTGTCGTTCGTGTCGGTTGTGTTTGGAAAATTTGCGATCTGTTGTGCAAGTGCTAAATTTTACTTTTTGTGTTTCTCAATATCAAGTAATGGTGTCCCATAGAGACAACGCGTCGATATTCCGCACAAAAATGATACATTATTGATAAATATGCCTCATACACGTCAATATGCGCATCAATACAGCCTCTATCAATATGCTTCAACAGGAATTTCCATCAATATGCTTCAATATGCTGTCAATATGTTTGAAGCTCTTCTACACGTCAATATAGCCCTTCAATACGTATTCATCAATGCATATTGATCAATAATATTGAGCGTTTAGGGGGTGCTTAAGGGCTGCTTCAATATCACGGTATGCAGAGTAAAATGCAGCATCAACTCCTGCAGCTATTTTGGATCCGTCGGTGTAGATGATAAGGGCTGCTGCACGGTTAATATCTTCGGTTGAAGTAAAAGTGGGGACCAAGTTGTCAGTGCATTTTGTCTGCCTCTGCTCAATACTGCTGCTATCTTGACTCGGAGTGTCCCAATTCCTATAGAGTGATAGCAGTTTTTGCGGCAGCTTCTCTAACAAAGAGGTCAAGCGGGGAAAGATAAAGCAGGATGTTGAGTCGTGGTCAAGACACCTGTAATACAGAGAGCTGTCAATCGCTTAGCTCTGATTGCCATGTCTGCAAAGGTGATTTAATTTGTTTTCCACCACCAGACCAAGCAGCAGTAAGAAAAATCGTGTTGATCCAGTGGTTTAGAGCGAGGCTGATGTCTATATTTTACCCAGCATCTGGCTGACGTAAATCAATCTCTTTGCTTTATCCTCTAGATTCAGCATCCAGAATCAGGCTCTATTCAGAATTAGGCCCAAGTACGAGGGTGGGTTATTAAGTTCGCAGAATGGTCATTAATGGCGGTAGTTTAATGAAATATAATGAGGTGAGAGACTTATTATTAGTATAAATAGGAAGTTTGATTTCAATCAAGCCATCACATTTTGAACTACAGTCGATTAAGCAACTTACTCTGGGAGAAAGTATAAAATATGGAGAAAATAAATTTGCTCACCAAACAAGAAAAGTCGGCTCAAATGATGGCATCCGTTTACGAGGGCTCTTGTCCAAGTAAAATCATGATTTAAAAGTGGCACAGTCTTTTTAAACAAGGAAGCAACCCCACGACCAAGAGGGCCAAACAAAGTGACCAATCCGGACATTGTTTAAAAAGTCGAAAAAGTTATATTGGAAGATGCCAAACTAAAGAAGAAACGGCTCGCAGAAATAGTTGGAGAATCGGATCCAGCCATTTTAAATATTCTTCACGATCATGTTAACATGACTATGGTCAGCGCAAGACAAGCTAAAAAAAAACAGCGCGTGGAGTGCTGTCGTGCGTTTTTGGACCTCTGTAGTAAAAACGAGGAGTGAATATTGAGTCTACTCGTAAATAGAGACGAGACTTGGATTCATCATTATGAGTTGAGCCCAAACAAGACTATACAATGCGCCACCACCCAAGAAATTGAAAATGTCACAGTCCGCTCTGAAAGTCTCTGTGACCGTTTTTGGGACTCAAGAGAGATCTTTTTGATCAATTTTAAAAACAAAGGCGTCTCCATAAGTCTTTTTAAACAAGGAAGGAAACCCACGACCAAGAGGGCCAATTAAAGTGATCACTCTGGACCTAGTTTCTGCCCCTGATATGAGAAATACTACGCTTCAATTCTAGAGTGATTGAAAGAAGCCATCAAAGAAAAAAGAAAAACAAAATGGAACAAATGTGTCCTCTTTCTGGACGACTACGCACCTTTTCACGAAAATCGTTTTGCGTTGGCTGCACTGCATAAGGTGGACTTCGATATTTTAGATCATTCACGCTGATTATTGATTGATTATTCGATTTTCCCAAAAATGAAAAATATACTTCCTGGGAAGTAATTTTCAAATGATGAAGAGGTGAAGGACACAGTTTCGGCTTAATTTTTCGCCAAAGACAAAACAATTTTTGGAGAAGGTTCAAATCGGCGAAAGGCGACAACGCAAGTATTCGAATTGCAACTCCAAAACCCGGATATAACAATTAAGGTAAATCTTATCACAATAAGTGCGTTCAGTTACACCGTCAAGCATGTTGCCCAACTAAGAATATAACATCTCTCCCCTAGCCGATTTATTACAATAATTTAGTACATAATTTTGATCATAATTCTATTTCATAGTGCTATGCAAATCCACATCATTTAATTAAGCAAACATTGAAATTCATTAAGTAGTTATTTTCAAGATAAATTAACAATCAAGTCGATCTGGCGGTTTCCTAATTCTTAATGATCGACGTACTTCTCGGACACCGTCAGTGTTTGCTTTATTACCATAATCTTGCAACTGCCTGGATGAATCTGCATTTGATACGTTTATGTGTGGAGGATTATCCGACTGATTCACTAACGATTCCTCTTTGATTTTAAGTATTTGATTAGCATCTACCCCTAATTCTCCGTTTGGAACGATTACAGGTGTTGCGTATTTGGCGTCTTCTGTAAAGGAAGTTCAAAGTCGAATCGTGGCAGATCCTCAGGGATACTCATTTTTATTAGCCCACGCTGATCAATGTGCCTACGCCATTCATCTAATTTTACTATATAATGAAGCTTACCAAGCTTTTCAGTTACTGTACCGAATTTCCATTTCTCTTCTTGGTAGTTTCTTGCGGCTACTCGTGAACCTACATCCAGTATTTAAGCTATTGGCTTCACTTGTATTGTATTTCCTTGATGTCTAGGATCTACTTGTTTCTTTTTTATTTTGGGTCTTATTAAATCTAGTTTTGACCGTATTTTTTGGTTTACCATTAACCTATGCGGAGAAATCCCTGTAACTGCGTGAGGCATCTTCCTTTATTGAAGTATTAGTTGACTTAGAGTGACATCTTTTCGCTTCCCTTCCAATTGCATCGCGTTCAGACCCTTTTTCATAGTTTGAACAAACCTTTCCGCCAAACCATTTGTTGGTGGATGAAGTTAAAGTTTTGCGCATTATGCCATTTGATTTGAGGAGCAGTTGAAATTTATGTAATGTGAATTGCAGACCATTGTCCCAAAACTAATACTTTTGGTAGTCCAAATGCACAGAATATTTTCCTGCAACCCTTATAGTTTCCTCACTTGAAATATTCTTCATGAAATGCACTTCAGGCCAATGTGAATACTCATCAACCAGAGTAAAATAGTACCCGCCATTAAATGGCCCTGCGAAATCTACATCGATCAAATGGTTCACCAGCTGGTTGCCAGTGGTGCTGTTTGTCCTGTGGCATATTTCTACCCAATTTATTGCATACAAAACAATTTTTAAACAAATTTTCTAAATCGATGTCTATATTTTTGCACCAACAATAATTCAAAGCCAAGCCCATCATTTTGACCATGCCAACATGTGCTTCATGTAGTTCCCTGAGAATATTTTTTGCAATTGAATTGGAATTACAACTCTTTGCCCCCTAACAACACACCTACTTTGCAAATTAAATTCAGACTGATCTACTCGAAACCGATATTCTTTCTCGGTATTTCTGCCAGTTTTCAACCCTTCAAGTAGCATCTTAAAATCCTATTTTTTTTTTGTTTATTGCACTAACAAATCCAATGTAATTGGTAGTGAACAAATTTGTTTAATTTCAAAAATATCAGCTTCATCCTAATTTTCCGATCTCTCAAAACGAACCGCTAATATTAACATTGCATCTGCGTTTGGATGCAAATTTGATTTTTTTTGTACTTTATTTCCTAGTCAAATCCTACAAGAGCACCCACTTGCCATTTATCCGTAGGTCTTGGATCATCCTGAATAGCTTGAACCTTTTCCTTAACTTTATGAATTTCCCACTTAATAGTTTTATATGCGCAGTATTCAATATGTTCCCTAAAAAATACACTCTTTCCTTTGTTGATTTTTATGCCACGGTTATTTAATCTTTCTAGCACTAATTATAAATTATGTAAATGATCTGCATAATTTCTCCCTGTTATTTTGATATCGTCGAGAAAAACAGAGATGCCGGGAATCCCTTGCAAAATAGTTTCCATAGTACGTTGCCAAATGGCTGGAGCATTTGCTAAACCCAACATTAAACGACTTGGTCTATACAGCCCCCTATGTGTTGACAAAGTCAATATATGGCGTATCTCTTCTCAAACCTCGAGATGTAAATAAGCTTTGCTTACGTCAATTTTCGTAAATTTTTTTCCTCCTGCCATATTTGCAAATAACTCCGCATCAAAGATATAGAAGAAGTGGATTGGAACTATAGATTTCCGTGCGGCACCAGATTATATTAGTATACGACATCGTCGGGTGTACGCCAAAACCATGAATGTGCTAAAATGCTATTTCGAGTAAAATCAATTTGAAAATTTGACGTAATATTATAAATCAGTTTTAAAATATAAGAAACTTTTTTTTTTGAATTAAGGAAGATAATATTCTAATACTATTCCGTTGCACTAAAACAATGAATCTGCACATTCATGATTTTGGTGTAACGCATTTGGCAAATACTTAGTTTTTAGGTAATTCATAAAATTGAAATTTTGACTTTGTGTAGGCATAAAATGGAATTTTACATTTCCGGTTTTGGCAAATTGTTTGTATGAGAATTCTGCGTACAGTGACATGAAAAACTGAAAATCACCAAAAAAGCACATTCATGGTTTTGGCGTACACCCGACGACATTCTCTCACACAAACATATATAGCAAAGGTCGTAGGTGATTTAAAATTTGTAATAAATATGGGGGGCAGGCAATTGGCGCGCAAGTTTGAATCATCGTTTTTATGATGAATTAATTTGATATATAATAGGTCTGTTCGCGTATCTGAATCAATTTTATTTAAAAAAATTCGCAGCATCGCGTTTTTGTACTCTTGCTGCAAGTCAAATTTTACCACAAAAAGAAGCCAGGTGCAAAAATCTGCTGTGTGGACAACACTTCACTGCACACTTCACATCTAGTTTTTAAATATTTGTCGTATAGTCACAATTACTAGCGCTCTTATATGTATAATACCATCTCTAAGCTCACGTGGGCTAGACAGGACTAAATAACCAAAATAAAATTAGAATATACAATATGTATTTCATACATATTGATCACAGTTAATTTAAATACCACACATTTAAATTAAAATTCACTTGAATGGTTATAGTGTCTTTTCGTACAAAATTGTTACGAATAGCGCTAAACTTATCGAAATAGAATACGCAGTCACTTGCACAGATAGTTTGTATAATTTGGACAAGGTGAGAGTTGTCAACAGCCGAAAAATGAAACAAGCATGGTGGAGGTAGATTAAACACATTATACGTGGAGAGGCACATGTTCGCCGTGCGAATTGGAATAAAACTAATTGTTTTTTAAAATTCGTACTTTTTGCAATCTTGTATATTTTATTCTTGTAAAATTCGTAATATTTGAGAAAAACAAGAAATTATCGAAGTTTTTTAAATTTTGTGTTTAAGTGTCTTAAGAGAGCGATTAGCAAGTGTTTTCTTAAAAACCGCTTCCTTAAAAACCGGGCTTGGGACTGGCGCATCAAAGCTTTAACTTGAAAACCCATCGTATTTCTCGGGGTCATAGAGACGCAAAGGTATACAAGTAGAGGCGCTATGATTGTTTTCATATAATAATACATTTTTTAATGGACCTCCTTCCTTCCACACTCTGCGTTCAAATTGTATTTCACAATTATATTCTCGTAATCTGTATTCATTTTTATCCACAAACATGCATTCATCTTAATTTCGAAAAACTTATTCAAAAATATTTGTGACTCCCAACAACCCAACTAATTGATACGCCTTTGACGCTCCCAACTCATAAAAATTTAAGAAAACTCATGTTGTCAAACTAGATTGTCAGTGATCGCGCGCGTAGTACGGTATCCGCAAAAGAATACCAATTGCGGCGGTAATTTTTAATCTATGGACTTACTGTTGCACTAGTCCTATTCTTATTTTAATTTTGAGTGCTGTGAATTCGTTTTTGAACCAAAAATCGCAAATCCGATGAGAGCCGATTGTAGTTGCACAACTCTCTACCATGCAGTTCATTTCGCAGTTTTAGTTAGATTTCTACGATGCCGTTTTACTTCTTGCCGAATAAAGTAATAGTCCGGGGAAATCTAACATGGTGCTTCGGAAAAATTAGGGGAAAGCTGAATTTTGGTGTGAACCTTGGTACTAGCGTGTTGAACAAAATGTCAAAAGTCCCCGTCGATCCGAGTGCTGGGTCGCTTTTTATACGGGGTCAAAGGTCACCAAAAGTGACCTTTCATGAATATCTCAGTAACGGTAACGTCTTTAGAAAAACAATGTATGACGAATTTGTAGCTTAAAAAATTTCCAACAAAAAAGATTTTGTAGCTTTTTCCTGTAACCATTTGAGATATATTGATCTAAACATTTGTTACTAACAGCATCCTCTTTCTGAGGGCATGTTAATATTATCCGATTTTGATTACGACTTGTCATGTTTGTCAGTTTGTTTTTCTATATTTAAGAGGCGCATGGAAAAAATATATAAATAAACTTATCTACCAGACTCCAGGGTAGGTGGAAAAGTGTGTTCCGAAAAGTTCCCCCTCCCCCTTTGCCATAAAATGGTATCACTCAGCATCCATCCCAAATCTTCAGAAATGAGCACGTTGCCTACTCTTTGCCCACTGTTAAACAAGAAAGAATCACTTTTTATCCTGTTAATTGCCTATTTTTGACATCGCAGGACTAGCCCTACATCCACACCCTTGACACACCCTACCCACCCCCGCAAACGAACCACCCCGAAATACCCGGTTTTTCAATTGCGGGCGGGTGTGGTGGTAACTTTTCGGAGTACACTTTTCCACCTTGGTCGATAAGTTTGTGTACATGTTTTTTTTCATGCGCCTCTTGAACATAGAAAAACAAACACACAAACATGCCAAGTCGTAATCAAAATCGGATAATATCAACATCCCGATGAGAATGAGAGTGCTGTTGGTAACAAATGTTTAGATCAATATATCTCAAAAACGGTTATGGTTACAGGAAAAAGCTACAAAATCTTTTTTATTGGAAATTTTTTAAGCTACAAATTCGTCATACATTGTTTTTCTGAAGACGTAACCGTTACTGAGATATTTAGGAAAGGTCACTTTTGGTGACCTTTGACCCCGGATCGATGGACTTTTGACATTTTATTCAACACGCCAGTACCAAAGTTCACACCAAAATTCAGCTTTCCCCTAATTTTTCCGAAGTTTCGCCTTTTTTATGTCGGCTTTCACTGGGCTATAAGTAATCATGTTCAAACTTTATCATGAACCACTTTTAAGACATAAAAATGTTGTGAATGGGCCGCAATTCGATTAGATCCATTCGGCAATCATTTGGAATCAGACTTTGTTTACATTGATTTGACAACATGAGTTTTGTCAGAGGGTAGAGGGGATAGCATTCGGCAAGAAGAACTGGTGCCATACACGTACGCTCATGAATGTGTATACCGCCCATCCATTTCTTCTATATCTTTGCTCCGCATGTATGCATGGGTTTACCGTACTTTTAAAATCCTCACGCAAACTATAGGTGTTGCCCGTTCGGAGTAATTTACTGATTCCCATATTTCCTGTTCCACTAAATTCGCGATTTCGTCTTCTATTTTAGTTTTAATAGCAAATGATACTGGTCGGCCTTTTCTAAAAATGGCTACGCAGCCTAGCTTTAGAGAAAAAGAAGTTTGTATGTCTCGAAATTTTCCAATACCTTCTTCAAACACTTCTTTAAATTCATTTAATATACAGGAAAGTGGAGATTTCACCTGCACTACATTAATTTTTCCTTCCAACAAACTTATTCCCAGCACACGTATCCACTCCCTACCTAATAATGGTTGATTCACTATCCACTACATATAAATTTAGATTTGCACTTTTGTTATTAAAAACTACTTGTAAGCAACATACACCTATCACCTTTAAATGCTCACCACCGTACGAACGCAATTTAATGTCAGATGACTTAAGTTTTAAATTCAGAAATAAAGGCTTGAATTGCAGTGGCGGCTCGTCAGGGTGGGCCCGGCCCGCTTGGCCCACCCTGACGAGCCGCCATTGAGTTAAAGTAAAGTAGATATTTCTTGTTGGTATCCGCGTATACCTTATAATAGTGTTTTTGTGTGGAGCGGGCCCAGTGGCGGCTTGTCAGGGTGGGCCAGGCGGGCCGGGCCCACCCTGACGAGCCGCCACTGTTGAATTGTACCTGATTCATCAATGACACGGCTGCTCCGCTGTCGACTTCCATCCTAACTCTAACTATTTTTTCGTTTTCGCTCACGTTGCTGCCCAACCCTGTCTTCGGATCAGCGTTGCCAGGAAAAAATACAGAGAGTCTTGAGCAGTTTTCTCAAAAAATCTGGAGAAATCGGGGGATTGTAGTTTCAATAAAAAAACGTAACTTTGTTTCAGTATTTCTTAATAAAAACTATTTATTTCAGCAAAAAAGAAATAATTCATAGCACTTATTATCAACTAACTATGATTATGTTTTAATATATATTTTCCGAAAATATTTTTGATTTAAGGGCTTCAGTTAATTCTATAATTAGTTAATTCTGCATTAGTTTCATTTCTGATATTAAATATTCTTTAGACAAAAGTATGCCGCTTTGAATATTTATTTGCAATCGATAGTTTGTTTTGCAATTTATTCTAGAGAAAGTTCTTTCTACACACGCTGAAGAATTGGGTAAGGATAATAGGTGAAAAACAAAGGTACTCAAAATTGGAAAAGAAGACTTGCGTTCTCATGATTCAATTGTTACCACTTGTTTCCAAAATAACTTAGCATTGCCGGTTTTGAAATCGGTGAATTTAATATTTCTCAGCTCCTATCACTGTGAAGCTATATTCTGCAGTTCTGATATTTTTATTAATTTTGTAAAACTTTGACAAAGTGCGACAGTTGAAAGTTGCCTTTTCGAAAAAAAACATTTTCAGGATCCATGAAACTGATACTGACATATTTGGTTCACAAGCGCAATATAATTTTGAACAGTGTGTTCTAAATATTAAAATATAATCTTTGAGTCCATTTAACTAGGCATTCACTGCAGCCCCCAAGTAAAGGTTATCCTATGGTAAAAATTACATTTCAATTAAAAATGTAACATTCTCTATTTTGGTTTTCTCCAAGTAATCCCTTTAAATATAAATATTGAATATTATTTACGTTAATCTTGTTATTGCCAAATTAAGCGAAATATTTTAGGGGTCTCACTTTGAAAGAGCTTACTTAATTGTAGAATTCGACAAAGGACTAGCCGCAGGCTTCGTTTTTCAAACTCTGTACTTTTTTGTTTGACATTTTGATTTGTGGTATGTGATTTTTTCAAACTTTTACTTAAACATTTCAAACATAAAAGTTTCAGTATAAGTGAAAAAAAATCTGGAAATTTTGAATAATATCTGGGCATCTGAGAAACTTTATGAAAGTCTGGCGATCTCCAGACTTAAATCTGGATCTGGCATCACTGCTTCGGATATCCTCATAATTTCTTCCACCGCGTTCTGTTGCGCGATTAAATTCGTTTGCCGATCTCGCGTCGCTTTCAAACAAACTTTCTGGAGGTGTCCCTTCCGTTTACAATAACTGCAAATCGCATTAATTTTGTGACAAGCATTTGCAAAATGGTTTGTACTACCACACATAATATAAAAGTTCTTATTAAAACCGTTATTTGACTTTGTATTCCTATTCTGTACACTTTATTTACCAACTCCTTTGATGCAACTGAAAGCTTCCGAAAGCTACATTCCTGTAGACACTTCTACTGCCTTATCCAAATCTAAATCACGTGTCTCCACCAACCGACCTGAGATTCGTTGAGAGCGCAGCCCGTAAACAAATTGGTTTCTCAGCGCTTGCTTAAGAAAACCTCCGAAATTGCAATTTACTGCCAACTTCTGCAATGCATTCAAGTATTCCTGCACTGTCTCTCCCTCCTGCTGTTTACGTGAATGAAACCGAAACGTTTGCACGATTTCTAGTGGTGGTGGATTATACAATTTTTCCATAACCTCAACTATGTATTCGTAAGTCCCATCTTCAGGTAGCTCAGGCGCCAGCTTATCACATATCGTATCGTAAGATTCGACCCTTATGTAATGTAAAAAAATAAGGCACTTTACGAGTATTGGGGACGTTAAATACTTTAAATGCCACTTCGAGTCCTTTCACCCATCTATTCCATTTGGACTTCGGCGAGTACGGAGTGCAATGCCGTCGCACTGGTGACTCCTCCAGTAGCTCGTGAAGTCTCACTGTCCTCCGGCACAATTAACCCGTTTTTTCACCTGTTGTATATGACGCGATTCTAAGAATCCGCATGTGAGCTCAATCTACACTACATATATGTCTCCTCGCCTGGTTGCATTTCCGAAATCTACATGTTAAAAATCTGTCTGCACCAATTCCAGCCTCGTCGCCACTGTTGTATCTTTAGACTTTATTGAAAATACCGACTTACACTCTTTAAAGGTATGACTATTTGGTACCATACAATAGCTATTAATACAATAAATTTTAAGCCGGCGCGGGGAGACTAGGTCCAAGTCGGTGAAAGATCACAACGCAAGTGTTCGAATTGCAGCTCCAAAAACAGGATATAATAATTAAGGTAAATCTTATCATAATAAGTGCATTCAATTACACCGTTAAGTATGTGAAAATCCTAGTACGACCCATCATCATCATCGTGGCACAACAGCCCGACGTCGACCCTTGGTCGCCTGGATCGATCTCCACCAATTATCTTGGTTACGTAACCGCGTCCTCCAGTTTTGGAACCCCAGTAATTGCTGGGCGTCCGCATATACTACCAACGAGCTCTTGCTCTTCCTCGTAGTCTCGCTCCGTCGACTGGGCTTCCGTTCATAACACTTTTTGGCATGCGATCGTCACCCATGCGTTGTACATGCCCTGCCCATTGTATACGTTGTAGTTTGACGATTTTGGAGATTTCCAGCTCATCGTACTCACCAGACTTCAATAACTCAGCTGGTATCTCGTCAGCGACCGATGCTTTGTTCCTTTTCAATGATCACAAGGCGAGATAAACTTTTTTTACTGTCGGTATCCACGGTATCATCATGAAGCTCAGCTTCTGCTGCCAGGTTGTTTGATGGTGGATTCAGAAGCTTTTCGAAGTAGGACGCTCATTGTCTATTAATACTTACGGTGTCGCTGATAATACTTCCATCTTTGTCCTTACAGAGGCCAGTCCTGGGCTGGTAGCCGTTTTTGATAGTGTTTAATATTCTGCACGCTTTTCTGTTGTTCTTACTAACTAGGTTTACATTAATATTCAGCAACTGCTCGTCAAAGTATTTCCGTTTCTTACGCCTAATTATTGTATTGGATATTTGCCGTAGCTCATCATATTTTTCCTTTTTGGCTCTGGTTGCACGTAAAATCTATTATCTGTGGGCCTCATTTTTTGCGTCAAGTGAGTTTCTGCATTCTTCGTGAAACCATTCATTTCACGCTCGTCGGGCTTTGTATTAGGCATGTGTAATGCAGCAAATTTTGAAGCGCTGATACACTGATACCGGCGCCAGCAGTGGTATCAACACATTACCATGGCGCTATGATACCATGATCGCATTCGCTTTTCATAATGTTTACTTTGTGGCTCTTGCTTGAAATACACATGCAACCTGTAAAACTCAGGCGGCTTTAGTCGAACTGATCAGAAACGAAAATATGAGTTGATGGTATCTCTCCAAGCGTGCGTAGGTATATTGCTTTGCATTAAACAAACTTGAGGTAACTATCTTCATATCATTGCGCCGCGCCGTAACATTACGCCAAGTCAAACGGTGATGGCATTGCAAAGCGGCGGTGCCAGCGCCATTGATACCGAAGTGCGTTACTGCGCTACTGATACCGACAATCGGTATCAGCGCAGTGGTATCATTGGTAGTGCTTCAACGCAATTGCGCGGCGCAGCGCTGCGTTACCCATGTCTACTTTGTATCCCACAACGTTTTATTTCGCATCGTTGATTGTATTTTTGAGTTCTTCCCAGAACCCGTGGACACCTACGTTGCTGGAGTCGCGCAACATAGGTGAGATCCTTTCCTCAAGCGCGGTCGTATATGCCTGCGCCGTATCATCGTTCAGCAGATTCTCAACCGCGAAGATTTTGGGAGAGTACACTGAATGAACATGCTCCAATCGCCAGAATGTCTCGCCAGTACAACACTTTATCAAAAACCATTGGCGTAGATGTTTTTCGGAATAATGCAAATGATTTCAAAAACATTGTTAGAATTTTTTATCAAAATAATGATTAGCAGTCTTGTCATTTGTCTATGTTCCTACTACTTATTTTGATTTTTATTATTAAGCTCTTTCATTTACTTAGTTTTGCAATTTCCTCCATCTTTTCATCTTTTATTATGTATCTTTGTTTAATGATTGCTTGATTAATTTCTAATTAATTATTTGCTTGTTTTACGATGAAAGTTGTGCTAGCCTATAATTATGATGCGTAAGTAACATAAAATCTTAAATGCAAGTTTATTATCAATTTTGTATATTTATGTATCATGTTGGCTTTCTATTTTTCAAAATAAATAAAATAAGATTGGTACACTAAGGAAATTGTGCACCGGTATGTTGCTTTCACCAGGTGATGATCGGTGTCGCAGTTTGCTCCGCGGTACGACCGAACATCCATCACACTTGACGCCCATCTCTTGCTGATAAGGACGTGGTCGATTTGGTTGACGGTATGTGCGTCTGGAGATTTCCAGGTCTTCTTATGAATGCGGCGGTTTGGAAAACAAGTTGAGCTTACAATAAGGCTCCTGCTACAGGTGAAGTCGATTAGACGTTGACCGTTATCGTTGCATTCTTCGTGGAGGCTGTGTCCTCCAGTGGATCCCCCATGCCAACTTTCATTGCCAACTTTTGCATTGAATTTTCCAGCAGCATTTTTACATCATTTGATGGATGATAGTCGAACAGAGTTTCAAGACAGGCATACTATAAAACTCATATTTTACTAAGTCTTCTTTAACTCCAGTGGGAGCGTGTGGGAGCTTAACTCCAGTGGGAGCTTTCGCTCACGAGTTTGAAGTCAGTAACGCGCGGCTTGAGCTGCTTATTCACTATGAATGCTACTACGAACTCCTTGTGGTCCGATGGTTTGCCACTTGTAAAAATTGTGTGCGATTTCTTTTCGTTGATCTCGCAGCCTAGCCAATTTGTTTCCTGGACTGCAGTAATGCTCAGTTTGAACTGTTCGACCTGATGAAGAAGGGCCTTTTCGGCCCCCGGTTTGTTCAGGGAGGGTACATTCCAGGTTCCGAGAGAATAATCCGTTGTGCGTTTGCGTGGTCGTCGTTGTTGATCCGTCCAATCCGAGGCATTTGTTCCAGGTTTCTTGACGAAGGAAGTTTTTACAAGGATGAGTTGTCGGCACATCGCTCAACCATTTCCATGGGGGCCTCGGTGGTAGTTGCTTCACGAGACTTGCCGTGTGCCAAAGTTAACACAACTATGTTGCAGGTCTGACAACGTGTCTAATCCTCCCTAATGACATGAGACGTTTAGATGTAATTCAGCCATCAGGCTGCAACTATACACATTTTACTGAGGATAGAGTTACCTCGTTGCCTCAAACCCTCCGTCTTTCCCCGGGCTTGGGACCGACATGTCACAAGTTAGATTTGCGATCGGCAGAGTTAGTACAACCTAACTCTAGTTTAATATTCCAGTCATGCCATATCCCATAATTATATTCCATAATGTGGAAATCTAAAATCTTTCGATAACTTTGGGGAGGAAGGTTGTTTTTACCTACTTTTGATAGAAGTGCAACCTTAACAATCCTCCAAATCTAAGCTAACCTTTATAAATAAGTATAAGCCAGGATAAGGTGAGCATTCATATCCTCTCGAGCATGGTAGGCAAAATTCCACCCAGGCCTAATTTCTGCCTGGTTATAACTTCGCCTATTCTTTTTGCATCATGAATACCGGACACTTGCTCACCAGGAGCCAATAAGTATAAGATAAAGTCATCCTAACAGCTCGGAAAGTGTAAATGGGGCATTTCACGTGAAGCGGACAACGAAAAGGTTCTGGATTTCGTTCATATTGCTCATAATGGTACTTCTAGAGGATAAGAACAATGCCTCCTAGAAGTACGGGCCGTAATGCAGAATGATGACGTCAGAGCAGTAGGCCAAAATGTCGCGAAAAACACACATAGTGTTATGGGACGTCCGCGGGAAAATGTTAATTGTACGGGTTGTGTTAAAGTGAGTAAAGTGAAAACAAAGTGAGATCCGGAGAACAGTGCTAGTGAACAGCTAAAACACAAATTAATGCGGTGCGCGCGGTATAATTAGAAAAATTCGCCACGAAATGTTTATCAGATGTTCTTAGGTTATGTGGTGTTTTGTGTCGATTCACTTTCGATACAATTGATTGTCACAAAATGCAAGTTATAACCAAATATTAACACTACAACGCATCCACGCACAAAAAACTAACGTTTTATTCATATTTTAACTAAAAAACCGCAAGTGAAATCTCGGTGTGTGTCGGCACTGCCTCGTGGAAATGTCAAATTCCCTACTGCCATGACGTCACAGCGAGAACGATTACGTAGCCTGACGGCCCGTACTTCTAGGAGGCATTGATAAGAACGTGGATACACAATTTTTGATTTCTATGAGGTTTAGTTGCCGATTTATGGGCTTCTGAAAAATTGATTAAATTGATGGAAGGTTTTTTTGGGAGAAAACATCTAAAAAAATCTAAAGAAAATATAAAAAATACTGATTGGTGTAGAAAATTAACTGTTTTTTTTTGATTTTGGAATTAGATTTGAAAAATGCCTTAACCCTAGATTCATAAACATTCGTTTCACAGACCGTGCAAAATACATACATACATATGTATGTGTATCATTCATGTGTGTGCATCACTGTGGTTTATTATGTGTCGATTGTTCAGGATAACTATTGTGTTTATTTTCATTGCAGAAAATTAATGATTAATAACCATATTAAAAGATTTCAAGTGTTTTATTGCTCTTTGTATTCTATAAAACAAAAATCATCAATATAATATGTTCGTCTGAGAGACGAATGTTTAGGAATAGTGTAACAGCTATAAATGTTAATAGGTCTGTTCGCGTACCTGAATTTATTATAATATATTAAAATAGATTCCCAGAAAGTCGTTTTTGTACTCTTGCTGCAAGCCAAATTTCGCAGCAAAAAGAAGCCAGCTGCCGAATTCTGTTACTGCTGCAGTTTGCCGAAGTACGCGAACAGACCTAATGATTCTAGGGTTAGGATATTCGATCTGCACCTTATCCCATTCTACAAGAACGCTTCCTTGAAGCACAATCGCACGATCAGACAAAAAAATTACGGCGACATTTCAGATTGACAACTTAACTGAGCCAGCGTTTTGAAATTCGGGGCGCTCGATTCACAGATTTCTCGTCAATTTAGTGACTGAAAGAGTGCCGTTTCAATGGTCAAATTTTCCTTTCAATTTCGACGCCTTTCACAAAAAGTGTCACGGCATAAAAATTCATCCAAAACATTTCATTGAAATTCGGCATGTTTATGTGTTAATGCGCATTAGCGTATAGAATAATTTCATTCTAATTTTTTATTCACTTTTCCATGTATTTCTTTTACTAACATCATCTACTGATGTGCATGTTTACTTACAGCTATGATGTAATATTTTCGTACATCGCTAAAATATATCTAAGTACTTACACCAAAGACCTCCAAAGGATATTGATAAGAGAAAATGTCCGCATCGCAAAGTGCATCTCGACTGGTTCCTGAAAAACCGGATCGTAAATCCACACTTGACAGCGGACTTAAAATGAAGATTATGCGTTCGAAATCGATCGATGGTTGTCCGGATCAGAAACTCAAAATTGTCAAAAATGAATCGAACGGATCCCAATCCACTAGTCAAAGCACAAATAGCGGTACTTCGTCAAAAAGCAAACAGCGAGATAACAAAAAGTCTCAGCAACAATCAGTTTCGTCGTTGCAGCAGCCGAGTGCACAGGATAGCACAATGGTGAGGGACCCAAGCATTATTGCCCATCCTATCGGATTTACTGCGAAAAATATTCCGGTGTCCAATTTGTTCGCGGCTCAGTCAACGAAGTATACGTCTTCCAACAATTCAAATTCAAACAGCGGACCGTCACAAAACATTCAATCTTCGAATAATGAGAATTTCCTTTCGGTGAGGACGCAATCTGAAAATGCAACTGTCGGTAGCTCGAAATCGCCGAAAAGTTGTGACAGTAGCATAGAAAACCAGCAGGAATCAAATGAATTCAGGAGTGAGGAACCGCCGAATAAAAGACGGAAAGCTGTAGATACAATGGTGGACCGTTGCGTCGGCACATCATTTGGAACATTAACTGAGCCGGAGTGTCTTGGACCATGCGAACCGGGTACATCAGTAAATCTCGACGGAATCGTTTGGCACGAGACCGAGGATGGTATCCTGGTTGTGAATGCTACATGGCGGGGAAGGTCTTATGTGGGAACGCTTTTGGACAGCACTCGGCATGATTGGGCACCTCCAAGGTAACCTATTAACTGTTCATTAAAATAAATGCATTTGCATATGCCTCAGTAGTAATAGCCATGTTATCGTTATAATACTAATGTAATGACATGTATATTTTATCATTTAATTATAGACCCAACGATGGAAACGAGGATTGGGATTGTCGAACTCGTGCTGGCCGTGCTAAACGACGGAACGCAACCTATGGCCCTGATACCAATTCGCCTGTAAGTGATTCGAATTTTCTCCGAAGTCAAAATTATTTTCTAATATTTCCAGTTAACTCCCAAAACCCGCAGCAGCCACAATAAAACACGTGCGACAAAAGAATCAGTCGTGTTAGATTTATTTTCTGGAAACTCCGCGAAATTCGCGTCACCTCGCTCCGACATTCGAAAATCACGAGAAGATATTTCCTCGAACGACGAGGCAACCCAGCAAAATCAAACACAAAGTTTAGTTAATCCAGTTACCGGTTTACAAGTAGAAATACCAAATACAGTTCGTCAAGTGGTTAGACCATGTCCTGTTTCCCCAGTCCTACTAGAATGTCCCGAGCAGAGTTGCAATAAGAAATACAAGAATGCTCACGGACTACGATATCATCAGAGTCATGTGCATGGAGCTGATTGTTTCGACGATGATTCAGTGAATTCTGTTGACTTGGAATATGTTGTACGGTCGCAGACTCCCTCTCCTACAGGTGAGCCTCAAGATCAAATGCCACGTGTTTCGGTAAATGGTGAGCTTGGAGATGTAAACAAGGAAATCGCAAGTGAATCATCGTCAAATATTACATCTCAATGTGAGGAAAAGGATGCCGATATTGAGGAAAAAGAAGGAATGGTGAATGGGGCTTTCTCAAGTTTAAAGGATAGTGTTAAGTCAGGCTGTGATATGGAAAATCCATTTAAAATCGATGAAAAATCGGCAGGTATTACCAAAGATGCTGGCAATTACTCATATAATGAAAAACCATGCACGGATTCGCCAGCAAAGAGTATAAACAAAGGTCAAATAAGTGTTAAAACAGATATATTCGAGCAACAACTAACAAAAGAGACAAGTAAGAATTTTTCAATATTTTTTCTGTAATTAGTTTGACACTTATAAGCTCAGCTTATATCTACAGATATAAGTGTTGCTTTAATTTGATCATGGCGGCTATTAACACTAGAAACAAGACATTATCTGACCCTGCATTTATTTTTCTATTATAGATCTGCTTGACAACACACAAAACGATGTTGAAATGAAAGACAACCCTCTAAAATTACCGACTATCATTACGAATTTCAGCAGCTCATCAAGAGAAAATGCAAGAAGTCCTGCGTACAGTGACATATCTGATGACTCTCTATCGATGTCCAGCTCAGATTTTATAGGTAAGATAGTTTGATGGCGAAAAGGCATTGCATCATTATTATTTAATTAACTATTTTTTAAGTACTTATTTAACCTGAAATTTCTAATCAATCGATTTTTTTTGTAGATAAACTAATTAAATCGACAGAGGTAAAACCTTTACAGCAATCAACGAACGATACCGCGTATCAGCAGCATCAAACCGAGAATCAAACAACGAATCCTCTATATCCAGAACAATTAGCTTTTAAAGCAGCAGACAATGATCAAAACCCTTTACCAAATTCATTGTTTCCTGCAACAACTGTACCTGGGCAGTGTAACATGAGCAGTTCGGCGTTCATAAATCCTTACAAGTATGAAAATTGTTTCCTTTCTATAAAATGTAATATTCAGCTATCTCTATACGTGCATAAAGTTCTAATTTTACCTGAATGAAATTCTAATCTATAATTTTATATGTTTCAGTTTACTGAGTTCAAGTTACCAAATTGTTTCGGATGTGAAAAAAGAAGATCATAAAAATGAAGAAAAACCCAGTATATTGCATTCCAAGAAGGACGAAGAAACCCGGACGACTCTAGTTATTAAAGAGGAGGTCTCAAGTAGGACCGAAGTACAGGTAAGCAATTTTTAAAAACGATTTTTATTGTCTTTAGTTGTAAATGCAAATGAACCAAGAGGCCCAGATGCTTTGAGCATACGCATTAATATTTCAATATTGATTGTCAGGGATAAGATGTAAATAATTTTAAAGAAGGTGGGAATTTAGTGGATTATTTTTACAAAAGCTTTGTGAGCATTTTTAGGGGTATATTTGTGGTAACTCCGTAATAAATTTGAACGAGGTGAATCGCAATGTACAAATTTATTCTTTTTTGTAGTTATGAAAAAATGATGCAAAAAAAAAATCGTTATCTTGTATTAACATGTTTATTCGTAGTATTACAGCCATATTATATGATTATACTATTAAAGATTAGATGATTATACTGCCCTACTAAGCATAAGTGTTTTATCTACAATTTAGTACTTTCGAGATATTCAGTGATTTGTTTTTTTCTAAATGCGGCGGACATCTTAAAACGGGATGAAAGTTCAAGCATGGATACATCTGAAGTAAAAGCTTTCACGTTGAAAATAGATGTGGAAGATAGGTTTTAAGCAGCTAGGACTTTTTTCTAGTAACATGAAACGAAAAACTGGCCCCATACTGTAAGCATAAACGGTCTATCTACCGTAGATAGAACGTTTATGCTTAGTAATGTATGGATAGAACGTTTATACTTAGTAGTGTTACGTTTTTGGTAGATGAGGGGATTTTTCATTATTGATTTTAACATACTTCCACAAAAGATAGGTTTTTCATATTTTGTAGCATAATGTAATAAAATATGCAGTTTTCGAACTCAAAAATTGATTTTAACTCAAAAATGCAAAAAATGTAGTTAGAACGTATATGCTTAGTATGGCAGTATAGGTGTATTCCCTTACTTCTCGAGTAAAGACTTACTTCTGTAGTGGGAGAAATTTAGCCGAAAACCAGAGTGGTAAAGGAACAGATTTTGAGCAAAAACTGACAAAAGAAGAATCACTTCTTCTCATATGCATTTTGCTCAGTTCGAGTATTTAGAAGACCGGGATTAAGCGGAAATAGTTGGGTACGTTGATTTGTGTGAACTTTTTTTCCTTTCGCTCATCATATAATCCCGGATGAGTTTTTTTTTGTTTTAAATATTTTACAAGTTAGTAATAATTTTTATTTTCAATTGTATTGCTGATGCTATCAAAATTCACTAAGATTGAAGTAGAGTTTTTAGGTTGAGATATCAAAAATAAATAGCAAAATGTATTTCAAGTAGTTTTTTAATAGCGAACTGATACTTCAGGCTTCTGACAAGTAATCAAATTTGGGAATTGTTGCCTGAAAAGTGCCATTAAATTTCTTGCTCCCAATTGCTCTAACTTGCTTTGCTTTTTCGACAGCTGCTCTACTCTAACTTGTCTGCTCTACTCTAACACAGCTAGTTCGCGTAAATTCTGACAAGAGGGGAACATTCCCCAAACTGAAAAATGAGGTCATTTTTCGGTTAGACGAAAGCTACGGAGTGCATTTTGGATAAGTTTGGACGCCCACAGGTGCCCAAACTGAACCGAAACTGAGTAAAGGAGCATAGCTTATACTATTAAAAGATTTACCTGTAAGTAGTAAACGTACTTATATGTTTAGTATGTGGATTCGGCACACATACTTGTTTCCAGAAATATTAGTTGATGAAATGCAAACAATAGTCTCATGAATAAACTTAAAAAATTAGAGTCAACTAAATAGTCTCCTTTCCAATTGATTTGCACTCTGATTATCTTGCGCAAAAGTACTTTCAAGAATTGAGAGCGCTTCAAAAAAATCAAAATTATAAATAAATACCTCGATTTTTTTTCTCAGCTACTCAAATCTTGTTTTTGGGCGAAATATGGGAGATATATTCAAAAATCTTTTTGCGCTATGAAGAATAAATTTAAAAACAATAAGTACAATGTTTTAAGTGTTTATTATGCAGCATAATTTTTGTTCATAGGATAATTCCACGGAAAATCGACCAACGGTCTTTGATCGCTATCGTCAGATTTCAGTGAAATTTTGACTGTGAATATAAGCAGTTGAGTTATGTGCACCAATAATTTTTTTTTGAAAAAGATCTAATATTTGCGGTAATATGGCCTCTTGAAGTTTTCGAGAAACGCCGGTTCGTGTTGCATATAAACAATTGTATAAAATCTTATACTTTACGTAGAGCCTTCAAATATGGCATGTTGGAAAGGGTAAGGTGTAGGTATTCTAGAAAAAATAGTGCGAGAAACATCCTGGCCAAAAAGGATCATTACAGTGTCCTTTATAATTGAATATTTCAAAATGCATACCTTTGATTTTCTTATTATATTGTAAACAGTTATGTAAGCTAACCGCCAAAGAAAATTAAAAGAAAACGGTACCGACACAAGGTGAAACTTACAATATGTGTTTGATATGAAATAGCTTGATAGTGGCTCTACGTTCTTTTCCGCAAAATCAAGGTCTTGTATTCCTCAGTTATGGGTAATTATTTTTATGATTTTTATTTTTTAAAAGGAATAGTACTTCGACTTTTTCTGTAACTAACAGACATAACCCCAGAATATAAATTGTTTGCAATAATTGAGAAAATTCATTTGTAAGCAATCATAAAACAAAAATACAGAAAGCAGATTCCTTTTCATTTACTAGCGGCATGAACAATTAGGATTATTTGGGTTTTCCGTACATCTAGGGTTTCTCGCACATATTATACCGAACATATATTTTTAATTACTTCCTTTGTTTGTCTATTTTGCATATTTTTACAACCTAAAATTAGAGTTAGTTGCAATGCCTGTAGTTTACACTGATTTCAAGAAGTTGCTTTCAGGGTATATATCGGAGGTAGTTGAAGTTAAGGAAACTCGTGGGTTCATATAGATAAAAAATGTTGTTAAAAATTAAAAAACTTTACTAGCGTACTGTACAAAAATGTATTTAAAATAAAGCAGGAACCACCCACAGAAGAAACAAAAACAAATAATGAATTATCTATAGTAAATAATATCAAAGAAGAATATTCAAAAGCTAAAGAAAAGGAAACAAAGTGTTTACTTTTATCACTTTTGCCGACGAATTGATCACGTGCCAAAGTAGTGTCCAAATTTCCTGACACAACCTCATATATGATTTAAAAAAATTAGACGGGGCTATACATACTTCCTCGAAAAGGCGAAGAAGTGTGGATCCACATGTCGCTGGTCTCATAAAATCATTCTACTGTAGCAATACAAACAGCAGACTACCTAAATACTTAAATTTAGCGGAAGCATCGGGGATACATTCTGTACGTGTATGCATTATACATTAAAACGTTAAATCAATGATTAAAGGACCAAAAATAAATTTTCTAGCATAGGGTTCCGATATAAGCTTGGCTAATTATAAAGACTTTTTATCTCTGATGATATGCTCTCCTCCATTAACAGATTGGTATTTTGGTAGCTGCCAGGATTGCCCTGGATCAACCGTTACTCTAAGTGCATGTGAAAAAAAAATTATGAAAATTGCGTCAGTGGTATTAGTTATAAGCAATCGACGTATACAGATCGTACTACGTTTGAAACTAGATTAGAATCATCTGCAGGCTTTGAATAACAATGCAAAACAGTTTTTTAATCTATTTTTAAAACATAAAATTGTTTCGTACCATATTTTGTAAGTTTTACCTTGTTTCGGTACCATTTTCTGTAAATTATCTTTAGCGGTTATAGTATTCCACTCCTTTAAAATTTCTTCTTAGCTCCACTTTGAAATGTTGCGCATTTGTAGTTTATATAACTATTTGCAATACATAAAAAAGTTAAGAAAATCGAAGGTGTGCATTTTGAAATATTCAAGGATAATGTAATTATCCTTTTCATCCTTTTTGGCCACGATGTTTCTTGCACTATGTTTTCTAGGATATCTACACCTTATCCTTTCCAACAAACCATATTTGAAGGCTCTACGTAAAGTAGAAGATTTCATACAATTTTTTGAATGCAGCACGAACCGCCGTTTCTCAAACACTTTAAGAGGACATATTTTCGCATATGTACCATATTTTCCAAAAATATTTCATTTTCGATAGTAAGCTCACCAGCTCTTCTGGATAGCAAAATATTTCCAAATTCGAAGGAGGTGAGTTCAAAAATTATCTGAAAATTGGTCGATTTTCTATGGAATTACCCTATAATAACTATTATCGATGTGCATATGAAAATTACTAAGTTGGTGTCCTTGCTGCCGTACTCAATGATTTTTGCATTTATTTATTTCAACATTATTATCATCGACACTACAACTGGGGTCGGGTCCTGACCTCCTCCAACCAATTTTTCTATCAGTCTCGATCGCGAGTCGATATCATGTCAAGCACTTCTAAGTTTCGAGCGCCCTAGTCAACGCCGTCTCTCCAGCGCAAACAAGGTCTCCCACGCTGTCGTCTGCCGTAAAATCTACTGCAAAGGGATTTCCGAGCAAGTTCCTCTTCGCTCGTGCGAGCTAAGTGCTCTGCTCACCGGAGTCTACCAAGAATTGTGAGCTCTTATTAATTTTAACACTGGCGTTTGATAGTAGGAGCAAAATTATTTGATTGGAATTGCTAAAGTTTCTGAACAACGCGTGTCCCGGGAAGGATTTCGAAGAAGGATATCATGGCAGATCGAATGATTAGGTAGACCTAAGCAAAACTTATACAAAAAAAAACTGATCACGGTAAATACATAGTGGACAACGACTTTTCAGTTGTTTTAGTCGGTCGGAATAGTCTAAACGAGGACGGTTATGCTTAAATAATAGAGTACGAGAAAATTTATGTTGAACGGATTCGATATAATTTTGGAAACTGTGTTGGGGAAACCATACAATGGACGCATATTCTAGTATGATTCTAATGATGAATAGAGAATGAGCCTATCCTCAAGAACGGTGAGATTCGATTGTAGTAGGTAACATACCTCAATCGACCTTATTCTGGGAGATAGTTTGAAGACGTCTGCAAAGAGAAGGTATTCACAAGAAAATAATGCACAAAAAAAGAGGAACAGGGCTGGACCGAGAATGGAGCCTTGAAGAACATCAGTATATTTCTAAACAGAAGCATGCTGGAATAATATCTAACGCGACAGAAACAATTAGACAAGCAAAACTCAAGCCATCGAATGATGGTTGCAAGCAACCTAAGATTTTGCTGCTTATTAAGGAGAACATTATGATCCTCAAGAGCAAAGGCGTTGTAAAAGTCAATATAGATCGCATGTAAAAGTCCCACATCCAGCGCTTTAATTATGAAGTTCGTAGAACAGACGAGATTCGTATTCATTGAACGAGATTTGAGAAAGCCATGCTGCTCTTTCACAATCAGATGCCTATATTCATTGATAATATAATTAAAAACATATCGATCAACCATTTTGGACCCGGAAAGAAGCAAGGTAAATCACCACTACGGATTCTTTCCAATGAGAAGGAAATATGCAATTAGGCTTGATAATATATAAGGTTTTTTTATTGATAATTGATAATATATTATTGGTAATTGATAATATATTATATTATATATAAGGTATTATTGATAATGGCTAAGTGAAAGCAAAGTAAATTGCATCCCATCTTTAAAAAGATCCAAGCAAGACAATCGGACATTTTTTTTTACCAAAGATTCAATCAGCTGGGGAAATATGGGAGCAAATAGGAATGAATGACTGGAGAGGGGATAAGATTGAGTGTCATGAACCGATTGAATAGATTAAATAGATGAAGAAAAGATGAACGAAGAGTGTCATGCAAAAAGTTTACAGCCAGATTAAGGAGAGTTTGCAGTTTGCAGTTTGCAAACCGACTACTTTCAATCTATTCCTTATTTTAATCCCTAAATTTGCGGTTTTTGCCAATTTTTTTAGATAGATTAGTTTGAATGCATTTGTTCAACCAGATAGGACCATTAAATTTGCGGGGACAAGTAATAGAACAAATAGCGGGAAGATTGAAGCAAGTATATTGTAGAAACATTCAAGTGCATCAGCACTAGGAGATGTTAGAATGTTGAACTAATTGAAAGATGATAAAAAATCATTTAGACAACAATTACCTACTTTAAAGAAATTGTATCTGGTGTTTTCCGAGGTTGAGCTAGGGTTTGAAAGCATTACTCTAATACATGTCTCCAGGTATGGACATTTTTATGTGTGGGGGTAAAGGAAGAGGCGTCTGGGAACTCTAAGCACTCAGTCAAAAAGACCCATTGCACTCATATCCCCAGCCTACCACAGGTTTCCAGATTCCTCAAAGAAATTCAGGATCAATTATAGAAGAAAAAAGACTATCTTCTGAATACATGCCACATACCAGCTAAATCAATTATATCTGAGACGCGCAAACGCTAAATACTCTCAAAACAAATTCTCCGGCTTCTTCTAGACAGGATGGGTAGATGTCTTCCTATGCAACACTTTTTCGGTACAAGTTACGGTCCTAGGCAGTTGCGTCCAGTCAATATGCCTGTCATAGCTGTGCGAACATTTCTTGTCGCGGAAGAACTCTGCGCCCCATGGTTGGGCTCTGAAAGGAAGACCTTAGTGTGTCTGGCCATATCCGAAGACATCATCCTCTCTTTGTGAGCATCAACTACCCATTTCCGAAAAACTGCATGCGCTGATGCAGCCGGCGGGTTCAAGGCCTTGTAGTGGAAGTGCTGAACCTTACTTCGCTATGGAGTCAGCAATTTGATTTCCCTGAATACTACAGTGCCCCAGGCACTCACAGACTAAAAAGTCATCATTCGAAATTTAAAAAAAAACTAGTTCGAGGTGATTTGTTATGTTGTTGAATTGTAAAAGGTCGCTGTTATTCACCAGAAAACTAACATTTGAACCGAATGAAATGGGATAGGAAGATAGTTGAGGGAGACCAGAGAACGATGGTCAGAACACCCCCAAAATACTCGAAGTAAGCATCATAAATATTGAAGAAGTTATTAGCATTGACAATGTTTATGCAGGGCAAAAAAAACAAATATGCTCCACAGCCAATACAACTATCAAAGGGAAGACTAAAGACTATCAAAGCGAAGTACAGAATTATATGGAACTAATGATCTGAAACTGGAAAAATCTTTTTTTTTAAGGGGACGTAGCACCTTCAGATTTAAAAAAAAATGTTTTTTTCAAAGGCTTGTTTTTAATTGAATAAAAAAACATATCTTAATGAAACTTTTTACACATATTTAACACCTTTTATACTACATTAAAAAAATTGTTAAAAATGTTTTGTGGCCCCCTGTCGTCTGCTACAATTTTTTGGAAAATACACTAAAAAAACCTGGCGTGCATGATAACTGTTCTCAGGAAAGTCTGAAAAAACAAACAAAAACTTGGTTTTGATCAACATCAAAGCGGCCTTGGAATGAACTAAAAAAAAAAATTTGGTTGAAAAATAACAAAATGGTGGCGTTTTTTGGAAAATCGAGGTTTTTTTCCCCAGAAATCGGTTATAACTAAAAAAATTTAGTGCCGATTTTTTCATCCGTAGTTCATTCTGAGCAAAGAAATGTGCAGATTAACGTGTTAAAATTTCAGAACGATTGGATAATATTGTTTTTCTTAATCATGCACGGCAACTTGCAAAACGTTGTTTCGAGAAAATCGTGCTTAAAGTTAAAATTCAATATTTTTTGCAATAAATCTTACCGAAAATTAATCTGCGATGCCTGGACCATACAATGTACCTTCTTCTTGCTCATTCTCCTCCTCTTCCAAAGATTTTTGCTCCCTTCGAGCAGTTCTGACCTCTTTGGATGCCTCAGTCGAGTGTTTTTCCGCCTGGTTGATTCTTGCAGCATCTCTATGTTCTGCATGTTCCAGCGCACGTTCGCTAATCGTAACTCCCATTACTTGCATTATTTTCAAGATAGCCATAAATCCTTCATTAACTGTACATGCAGAAATATTTGCAGCCATATTTAGCACGTTTTTCCCACAAAAAGTATATAAATCCAAACAGAAGAATTATAGCTTTCGTGATTATTCTGCGTAAAATTGCCCATGCAGCGCTTTAATAAATCTTTTGATGATAAGTTAGGGTGACCAAACGTCCCGTAAAAACGGGATTGTCCCGTTTTTTAACGATCATACACGGAGTCCCGAAAAAGTCTCCTGGGACGCCTAAATGTCCCGTATATGTCCCGCTGAGTTGATGATACACTTCTGTTTTTCTGCTGCGCCTCTCTTCTGGCCGTCTTCCCCTTTCTTCGACAGTTGGGTCAATGACACATACGGTGGGTCTATCGAAGCATTTAACGCGTCAGTTTTTCTCGCGGTTGACACACACAGCGGTGGTCAGAAGCGTTTCTTGAGTCGGTTCCCTTACGTCATTGTGGCCGGAGTCAGACAAGTCAGTGTGGCTGTGGGTGTTTGTCTTGTTACAAGTGTTTGTTTGTTTGGTGCATCTTATAAAGTTATTAATTTCTAATTATGCCCAAGCGTCAGTGCAAGTTTAAGGAGAATTACTCTAAAGAATGGAAGTACATTAAAAAGGGACGCTATGACAATGAAGCAGAGTGCACAGTTTGCAATACTATATTTAGTATATCTCATGGTGGACGTTCAGATGTAAAACAACACATCGCATCAGTGAAACATACGAACAGATTGAGTGCCCCAAGTAGCAGTAAATCTCTTGAAAATTATTTTATGAAACACGATTCAAATGAAGAAATGAAAGTTAGAGCTGCTGAGTTAACTCAAGCCTTTCATACGATCAAGCACCACCACAGCTTCAGGTCAAATGACTGTATCAGCAAATTAAACAGCGTTATGTTTAGTGATTCTGCAGTTGCATCTAAGTTTAGCTCTGCCAGAACAAAACAGTCAGCCCTGATAACTGGTGTTTTGGCTCCATTCAGCTTGGAAACTAGTATTGAAGAAATAAATAAATCCCTTTTTTATGGCATTTCAACTGATGCAAGTAATCACAAGGCTGTAAAAATCTTTCCTTTTGTGGTTCAGTTTTTTGACATAAACGAAGGGATACAGTCAAAGTTATTGAAAGTTGCTTCTTTGCCGTGTGAAACATCAGATGAGATATCTAGTTTCTGCTTAAATTGCATTGATGAGTTCAAGTTAAATAAAAGCAGTTGCATTGCATTTTGTGGTGATAATACAAATACAAATTTTGGCGGTTTGAACAGAGCGGGACAGAACAACGTATTTAAAAAATTAAAAACTACTTTACACGGTGGTATTGAAGGTGTGGGTTGTCCTGCACATATATTACATAACTCCATTTGTGCAGCAGCAGATAGATTAAGCTGTGACATCGAAGGTATTATTGTCAAACTCTTCTCTTATTTTTCTACATACACGGTGCGAACAGAGAGGCTAAAAGAATTTTGTGAGATGGTCGACGTCGAATATGGCACTATTTTAACACATTCAAAAACTCGTTGGCTGTCTTTGATGCCTGCAGTAGAACGAATTTTAAAACTGTTTGATGCTCTAAAGGATTTATTTTTAAACGAGAAAAAAGCTCCAAACATTTTGTCAACATTTTTTAATAATCCTTTGAGTGAGGCATACTTATGGTTTGTCCATAGCCAATTCAATATTTTTCAACAAGGAATTAAAAAGATTGAAGGAAGTACAAAAAGTGTTATGGAAGTTAATGATGTATTGGAATATACTCTCACAGCTTTGACCAGAAGAAAAGAGGAACAGTTCTTATCATTTAATGTAAAATCCATTCTTAAGCGTGGCAGTATTCTGCAACAAGACGAAATTAACTTCAGATCTGAAGTTTATGACTTCTATGAAACCTGCATACAGTATCTTGAAAAATGGAGTTTACGTTCTCTACTTTCTCAAAGTTTAAATGGATGCTTTTGGAAGAGATCCCCAGTTGGGAACAAATTGAAGAAACTATTTGTTACTTCAATGAAAAAAGCATTGACATCAATGATACCTTGCTATTTGATCAACTAGCAGCATTAGTGGATTTTGTAAATGAAAAAATTAATGAATGGACTGATGAAGATAAAAAACCACCTCAGTGTCACGAAAAATGGGTTTGTTTTTTTAAAACGCATACCAAGCCAGAACAGCACTCTGAATTTTTGAAAATATGCCAGTATGTGTTTGCGATCCCTGCCCATAATGGTAATACTGAAAGAATCTTCTCGCTTATGAACATTCAATGGACGGAGGAAAGGAACAAGATGGGAGTGGATACCCTTTCTGCAATCTTGCAGGTACTCTACAATTTAAGAATGGACTGTTCTAGTTTTTACAACTTTATATTGGAAAAGAAAGAGGTTCTAAAATTGGCTGGAACGAAAGAAAAATATCCCAATTTCAAATCCTAAAGATTATTAACATAGCTTTGACCAACAATTTTAGTGATCTTGTTTAATTATGTTTTGAAGTTTGTTATAATACCTATAATAAATAAGTATTTACTGAAAAATTGTTGTTTTTATTTACTATACGCCTCACAGTTTAAATTAAATTACATATTCACTGGTAAATTGAAAGAGATTTATAGGTCTGAAATTAGCAAAATAGTGCATGTTTCAGCTCGAGGCCATCGCCCCCAAACCCTGAATGTGTCCCGTTTTTTCAAGTTTATGATTTGGTCACCCTATGATAAGTCATCATAAATGGGCTTTAAAATTTCTTGTACCTCATCATCTAAAGGGGGAGGATGCTTGAAATTTTTTAATGCATTATCACCTGCTGCCTCCGCCTTGCGCCAGTTACACCAAGTCGTTTCTCCAACAGGACAATAAGAGTGTTGAGGGCTCTCATCAGTTGAAATTTTGTGGTGATATGAAATTTTGTGGTGATATTACTTGCGCATATTTTCAACTGAATCAGAATTTCATCGTATAGCTAGGCCATACTATGTGGCAAAATTTTTCATTAATTTTAGTGTCAGTTGAACTTTTTTCGGACCTTTTTTTGGAGACTCTACACTTTGTTTACAGCAATTTTTGTTTTTTTTTGCCAAGGCTAACTGTTTTTTTTGCTTCTTTTAAAGGAGATGACTCACTTATCTTTGTCTACACTTTGGGTTTAGTCGATGTAGCGATATAGCGAAGTCAACGAAAATCATAGAAAAAATGACCTTGGAGCGCTTCGCTATATATACTCACAAAATTTTTTTTTTTTAGGATATCAATTTTATATTATTAAAATCATGTTTTTAAAGCTTCATTCTAACATATTCAATCAAAAAACAAAAATCATTTTTTCAAAAATTTGGAGGTGCTATGTTGCCTTAATGTAATGTATATTTCATGAACTTCACATGAACAAAATTTTAAATTCATAAAAGTTGTGAAAATAATAAACATTTTTAAATTCATAAAAGTTGTGAAAATAATTAACATTTTTTAAGAAAAATCGCGTTTTTCATCAATTTTGTACACTTGCAACTAATCCTGTGAACTATTTGTTTATGAAAATTTGTTATATCGCCTTCGTCAGGGCTTTAAGAATTGGTTAACGAATAAAAGTTTTTTTTTTCACAAAATTTCATTAGATGAAGTAGTTTTTGTTGTCTAGTTCATTTACTTACAGCTCTATTTCATTTTGGCTTCTAGTTCACTTTCTTCTACCGAGACACATCACTAGAATTTAGTGTTCAGACGAGCCGATGTAATTCGATCTGACATTCCTTACCACTTTGGCAGAACACTTTTGATTTTTCGGCAGAAGTATATATCAATTCAATTCATATGTAGGTCATTTTGATTCTTCAAGCCTGAATATATTATAAAAGTGCCCTCTGCCGTACATTTTTCGCTACAGGTGTTCCATTGCATTTCACTTATCCCTAACACATCAAACATGCACTCAGATGTTAATTGTACTCATTTTCCTGACTAGTAGAGTGTCCTAATATTCTTGATTCAGTGTCTGTAAGCCGTTGTTGTTCATCAAAAAGTGAAGCCAGTTTGTGCCTTTAGTGCTAGTGTTAATGGGTATAAAGTCTCGGGAGTCATAGAATGTCGGCCTTTAAGCTCTTAAGTTTGGTAACAAAGCTACTGCATTTTTGTAGATATGTAGCCTCCAAACTTGCCGCAGTATCCTTTGTTTGCTGTAGTTATTTTCTATTACGTCAGATTTTGGTGTGCCTATACCGCCTTTTCAGTGAAAACAGGGTTTCCAAAGGTAAAATACGCGTCTGAGGCTTATTAAAAAAAAATCGAACATCATGGTACTAGCGCCATTCTAAATTGATGTGACCTTCAACGAACACAAGATAATTACCTGTTCCGATCGCATGGAACAAAAAAAATCTTATCTTCAAAAAAATCAACGCCCAGCAGAAAAATATTCTGAAAAAACTCGCCATTTAGAAAGCCTAGTCAGAATTTCAACCTCTCGAGCCCATCCTCTTTATCGCTAGAGCAGCTGTAGTTGTTGTAATTTTTTCCCCAACTGCATAATGTATTTACAATCATCGAAAATGTTGTGCATTGTGGTTTTATTTCAACTTGGTGAACAAATTTCATAGCATTAAAAGTTCTTTCAACACCCAATTTATCTAGTAACAGTTCCCGCTTAAGACAAAATCTTCAAATGAACATTGTGATTTAGATACCAAGTCTGGTGCACTGTAAGGTTTTATCAAAGATTAAGTAAAAGTTAAGCTACTGTTTTTTTCCAGTATCTATTATTTATAACTCTTCATCATCAACGTGGCACAACAGTCCGACGTCGGGCCCTGGCCGCCTGGATCGATTTCCTCCAATTGTCTCGGTCACGTTACCGCGTCCTCCAGTCTTGAAGCCCCAATAGTTGCCCGGCGTCCGCATACACTGAGCTCTCCCAACGAGCTCTCAGGGAGAGCTCATGACTCTTAGTTACTGTCATTTATAATAAAATCTCAGTAGATCTGCACTGAACTACTAGTTGCTCAGAAAGAAAAGATGTTGAAACATCCTCATATCATAAGTTGTGGTTGATATTTATTGATATTTAACGTCAAAACAAAATAAGCGAATAGAAACCTTTATAATCCGCATAGTATTTTAATCGGAATATTATTTTACAGGGAACATCATCGCATTCAAACCAAGGAGAAGGAAATGGCTGTGCTATTACAAATAAGACAATCAAAATAGAAAAAGTTTCACCACCGGATATAAAGCAGCCAAAAGAAGAGCCTAGAGACAATCACCAGGGAAATAAACCTTCACACCACACTCCAAAAAGGTACTATAAAACGTTATTATGGAAAATGAAATTATTTAATATTTTATTTTATAAATAGCTCTCATTCGAAACAAAGTAAAAAATCAGAGCAACGGGGTCATCCTGCATCTAAACCCCAGCCAAATGAAAAAATATCAAGCAATCCATCGCCATCAAGACCGCCATCAACAACACCGAATCCCCAACTAACACCTAAAAGCGAGCCAAACTCTAGCAGACCTCAATGTGCATCAAACATGAAACCTCCGCTCCCACCAATGTCGCGACCTCCAGGACCCCCGCCGCCTCTCTATTATCCTCAAAACCAGTATATGAGTCCTAGCTATAGTTTTAACGCATCCTACCAACAGTATCAGAATAGTCATGGACAAAGTTCACCATATAATTTACCATACTACAGCAACCAAATGCCCAGATATTCAATGCCTATGGATCAAAAGAACAATATTCGACCTGCACAGTACATGTCAACTTCTTCACCATATGGTTCTAATATCACGAACTATTCTGCACAAAGTTCAGCTGGTGGTTATACAAGTTTACAAACGAGCTCAGCACCTACTACATCAGCTCCAATCAATCCCAATACGCAGCAAAGATTTCCAAGTACTTCGAATAACGGTAGATCGACACAAACTCATTTCCATACTCATCATCATACACATGTTGGCCTTAATAGTTATCCTGTCTATTCAGCTTCGTATGAAGGTATGTCTATTTCATAATTTAAACACTGAAATGCACTGTTTAAATTAAAAAAAACTGTTTAATTTTAGGTGGAATGGTGTCAAATCAACAAAGTACATCGAATTTGCTCAGTCCTTATTCTCCACCGCCAGCAAAATAATTCTATTAAGCAAAAATGGATCTTGAGAAAGGATATTTCCAAACACACTTGTGATAAAAAATTTTTGTAGGTTTATATATAGACTCTAAGAATAATATAAAAGATAGCGTAATACAAAAGAAGGAAATATATATCGTTTTTTGCTGTTTTAAGTGAAATGAAACAATGTTAAGTTTATAAAAAGCTTTTATAACGAAATATATTGTTTTCAGAAAAGAATATTGTTTTAGTTTATAATTTATCGAAATAAGTTTATTAAGTTTTTGTAGGTGTATCTACATTGTTTCTGAAGTGTTGAAGCTTTTATATGGAATTTGATATGAAAACGAACGTCAATTTTTTCGAAAACCTAAGATCCAATTATAAAGTACTTCTTCATCGGTGCACTACAGCCCGAATCGAGCCTTAGCCTCCTTAATACGTCGCCTCCATTCGTCTCGGTTCAGTGACCGCGTCCTCCAGTTCGGTGCTCCCAGAAGTGACCTGCTGTCGGCATCGATCGAATCCTCCCAGCGTTTGCGTGGCTTACCGACTGGCCTGGCTCCGCTCGCTCGCCCCTTGAGAGACCGTTTGGGGATTCGATTGTCGCTCATTCGTTCGACGTGGCCAGCCCATTGTAATTTTTGTAGTCGTATGACGGTAGAGACTTTCGGCTCGTCATATATGGTATACAGCTCGTTGTTGTATCGGATTCGCCATCCATCTTCTTCCCGTATTGGACCTTCGCAATACCCTTCTCTCGAACGTGTTCAAGGCTTTTTCAGACGCCTGGGTCATTGTCCAGGTTTCGCTTCCGTAGCATAGCACAGGTCTAATAATAGTTTTATAAATCCGAAGCTTCGCATTCCTGTGTACGCATCGAGATTTCAAAGTGGGAAGCACCGAAAAAAAATATCTGATTGGCTAATTGAATACGTCGTTTGATTTCGTCAAGCTCATTCCCATCCTTCGAGACGTTCGTCCCTAGGTACACGAAGTTGTCTACATTTTCAAAATTATAGTCCCCTATCGTTATGTTTTGTCTTATTGGCGTCCTTTTCCTTCATTGAGTCATAATTTTTGTTTTTTGTTCGTTAATTTGAAGACCAACTTCCTTGGCGGTTTCGTCTAGAGCTACAAATACTTCCTTGGCGTCATTGAACGAACGTGACATAATGTTGATGTCATCAGCGTAAGCTACTAGCTGTGTCGACTTAAATAATAAAGTTCCTCTCTTGTCAACGGGGATTTTTCTGATGACATACTCAAGCGCTAAGTTAAAGAGGATAGGAGCTAATCAATCCCCTTGTTTTAGCCCTGTATTCGTTGAAAACGAGTTGGTCATATTATTCTGAATCAGCACTTGCGACGTGGAGTCGGTCATGGTCATTTTCACCCGGCGCACCAACTTTGCTGGGACTCCCAACTGCAGCATGATGTTATATAATGCAGTTCGGTTGATGCTGTCGTACGCTTGTTTGAAGTCGACGAATATTTGGACATCAATGTACATAATGGACATCATTTTTCCAAAATTTGTTTGACCGTAAATATTTGGTCAGTTGTCGATCTTCCACGTCTGAAACCACTTTGATATTCACCGAGAATTTTCTCAGCGTGATGGGAAATCCTTAACTCTAAAATTTTTGTCAAGAGCTTGTACGACGTAAAAAGTAGTGATATGCCCCTGTAGTTTTCGCATAGCAGTTTATCTCCTTTCTTGTGAATGGGACATATAACACTTTTTCGCCACTCATCCGGCATCGTTTCTTGTTGCCATGTCTGTCACCAATCCATGGATAGCCCTTAAAACGGAAATCCCGCCTGTCTTCAGGAGCTCCGCGGGGATCCCATCGATGCCCGGTGCTTTGTTGGGTTTCAAGCGGTCCATGGCCTGTCGGACTTCATCTAGTGTAGGAGGGTGAGATGAGGCACTGTCAGGGTATGTACCAATTAGTGATGGCGATTCGTCGGGTGCGGGAACATTTCTGTTCAGTAATTGCTGGAAATAGGACGCCCATCTTTCCTTCACCTGTTCTGAGCCACTTATGATGCTTCCATCGGCAGCCCTACATAGGCTAGTTCTTGGTTTAAAGCCTTGTTTTAAGTGCCTCACTACTTTGTACGCTTGTCGGGTGTTGTTAGCCATAAAGTTGTAATTTATGTTATTCTTCATGCTGTCAAAATGCTTTCGTTTCTGACGTCTAATTATTCTATTAGATACTCTCCGAAGATCGTCGTATTTTTATTTCTTGGCTCTAGTCGGTCGTTCAATGTGGATTTTGTAGGCAGCATTCTTTTCGTTCAACGCGGCTTGACATTCCTCGTCGAACCATTCATTTCTGCGTTGCCCGGCAGTGCATCTCACTACTTTTTCGGCTGCTGCATTCACTGCACTTTTGATGGTAGTCCAAACTTCGTTGATAGATGTGGTGTTAGGCGTGGAAGCTAATTCCATTTCCAGAGCAAATCTATACTCGGCTTCCATCGTCTTATTTCGAAGCTTGTCGACATCAAACTTGCGTCTTGAACTTCCTCTGGCTTCATAAGACAGTGATATTCGACATCGATATCGAGTCTTGACTAAGTAGCGGTCGGAGTCGCAGTTGGCCCCACGGAAGGTTCGCACATCTAAAATACTGGAGGCCCACCTTTTCTGAATCAGAATATGATCAATCTGATTAAAGGTGTGGCCGTCCGGGGATGCCCATGTCCTTCTGTGAATGTCGCGATGCGGGAAACACGTGGAGCTTACGATGAGGTTTCTGCTACTTGCAAAGTCGACAAGTCGTTGTCCATTGTCGTTGCATACGTCGTGGAGACTAAATTGGCCGGTGGTTCCGCGATGTGTTTCCTCCTTTCCAACCTTTGCGTTGAAGTCGCCCAGCAGGATTTTCACATCATTTGATGGCAGTGAATCATATAGCCTTTCCAGAAGGTTGTAAAAATTATCTTTCACTGCCTCATCCTTATCTTCAGTAGGGGCGTGAACGTTAATGAGCCAAACGTTAAAAAACTTTGCACGAATGCGGATCGCACACAATCTTTCATTGACAGGCTTGAAGTCGATTATTTGCGGTTTCATTTTTTTGTCCACAATGAAGGCCACTCCAAATTCGTGACTTCGCGATGACTTTCCGCTTTTGAAGATTGTGTGCGATCTCATGTCCATAATCTCAGCACCAAACAGTTTCGTTTCCTGGACAGCGAGAATGTTTATTTTTTAGTGAGTGACCTTTTCCAGGAGGGCTTTGATGGCCTCCGGTCTGTACAGGGTTTGCACGTTCCAGGTTCCAATAGAGTAGTCCATATTTCGTTTGCGTGGTCGTTTCCGTTGATCCAATCCAAGTATCCGAGGCGAAGTATCAGGTTCCTGAATAAGTCAAGTTTTACGGGAACGGGTTATTGGCCCATTGCCCAACCCCCAGCCTGGAGGGCCAGTCTGGTTAATGTTCCCGATTTAAGGCGTGGGAAACTCGCCCTCACCCTCCTTCGTTGGCAACATTCATGATCTGAAATGTCATGAAGGCTCCCGGCAGCCACCCGATGTGAAATTGTAAAATCACATCTTCATGGAGGTCGAAGGTAGGATTCAGTAGCAGAGGGCTTTCAATTGCTTCGTCGGTAACCAGCACCCGATGACGCCCCCGTGGCCTATGCTACCATTGGACTGCCATAAAGTATTTATATAGTTATATTAATAATGAGTTAATGGTCCAATCAACTAATAAAATGGGAGCCAAATAAATGAAAAACCCAAGATTCTGCTTTGAATATAAATTAATTTTTTTCATATTGAAATTAGATACGTTAATAGATTTTGGTTTTTGATTCGATATAAGAGCACCACAAGCACATGCCGAGAACTATACATCAAACGATCAAACATTAAAAACCACTAAAAAAACTTACTAGTTGGGGCAGTTGGCAACCAGCCTATACAATTACGATCGTGATATTCGATATTTCCGTATCGTTATGAAAACAAAGATCTTCATTTTGATACAAATTTTGCATGATCTTACCTGAACCATCAAATTCAAAGTATATTTGCTGAAGCCATTGACATGATGCGAGTATGATATTTATCAATAATTATTGTTGAATATATTAATGAAATTCACGGTTTACATCGAAATCGTTGGGCTTCTCTCCTGAACGCAGAATATAACACTACTAACAGTCTGTTGTTTGATGTATTTGCTTTCAACGACCTGATAGTACCTGCAAATCATATGCAATTCAATATTGTTGTTGGAATTCAATATAATAATAAATATGATCTCGGTGCACGAGTAGGTTTATACAATATATTTTCTCATATACTTGAATTCGTATGACATAAAAGTAATATCAAATCAATAATTATAACCATTATTGCTAATTAATGCCTTTTGGACAATATTATTGCCATTGCCTCTCGTTATATTTTTAATCGCTAGTAAACTTGAGGCATTTAATCAAAAGGCGGCTACGAAATCAGTTTATTAATAAGTTTGGGTTAAAAATCACATAAATCAGAAGTGCAATATTCTGTTTCTGAATTCTATTTTATTGGACGAAAATACTTTCGCCAACGCCAAAGTATAGACATCAGAAGCGGTTCGGATCGGTTGCCTGGCTTCTTGACGTTGTCTGTGTGCAGGTGAGATTGACGAAGATAAGTTATGGGTGACGATTTAATAGCTAATTTTAGCTGCATTCGGTCAAGCATCATTAGTTTCAACTAGGAATAGTTTGGAATGTCTCCATTAAATTAAGGGGGGAGATACATGTAACTGCTAAAACAAAAACGATTTTTTTTTATTGCATAAAAGTGTTCGAAATATTCTTAAAATATACCAAAAGAAGTTTTGAAGCGATATTCGTATTAGTTCTCGAGTTATAGCCAGTTATAGACAGCGCGGCGTTCCCCAGGTCGGTGGAGCTTTAGAACTTTAAACGCGTTTTTCTCAAAGTAGTACTTTTTCAATTTCCGTACAAGATATCTCAAAAAATATTGAACCTATTCGGCTCAAATTTATATCACATGTACAAAAGAGTATTATCTCATCGTTGAACCTACATTTTCTTGTAATTTCGGAAAAATAATTAGTTTACCAATGTTTAAAACGTGATTTTTTTGAAAAAAAATCGATTTTTTTTTTTAATCTAATATTAATGTAAAAATTTGATTTTTTTTTCTAAATTTTATTGGTTCACCTATGAATTATAGATCTCATTAGCATATTTTTTTTTCTCTGAACGCTGCAAGTTTCTCAGAAAAGGCGTTAAGTTGTACGAGGCTGTTTTTGATGTGTTTTTTTCATATGCTCGCATCGCCTCCATTTTGTGTTAAAAAGTTATTAAAAAAATATTTTCATTTACTATAAAATATGTACTTTCAGGATTTAATATTAAAAATTTTCTGAATAAACAATATATATATTTTAAGTCAATCTGAAATTAGCAATTTTTTTTCCATTTTACATGTATTTCCCCCCTTAAGAAATACGCTTCAAGCCAAAGGTGATACTGGCTTGACGGTATTCTTCTTGAATTTCACATTGAAAGTAAAAATTAATATGCATGTGTACTATGACTTCTTTAGAATTATCATGGAATTTTCGATATGATTTGAGAGAAATATATTTTATAAAGTCCTACTTGCATGATATTTATTAAGCCACAGTTAATTTAATTTTGATGATGCAACAATAAAGTAAACTGAATTATATTAAAAATATATAATATGATGGTAATATATACTAAATCAGTTTGCACTCCGTACTGAGCTTTGTGTTACAAGTAGGGATTCCAATCCCGGACCGTTTTTTCAATCCCGGAATTACGCGACTAAACAATCTCAAATCCCGGGATCCAGGGATTCGAAATTCAAAATATAACACAACAAAATAAGTCAAGTTTTTAGAAAACAGATAATATTATGTGCCATCATTTCAAAACTACATCAATAAGTAAGCTCAAAACTGTATACAAAATATGTTACTGCATAATTATTAATTTATATAATTGGTGCAAATAAAAACAATAATTTTAATTATCCAAGACGTTGACAGTATGAAGACAGATATTTAAAATTACAGCTATTACAAATTACAACAAAAAATCACGACAAAAATCACAACAACAAATCACAACTCTTAAAATTGAGATACATAATAAAGAAACATAAAAAATTCTGCCAAAGTTCAATGGTTTTTTTCGGAAGTAACATTGAAGCAATAGCAAAGCATCCAAAGTATCGTCTCCAAGCCTGCTTCTAAATTTATTCCCGATGTTGGACGCCGCAGAAACGGTTGAGAAATATTGGTATGCCTGCTCCAAACTATAAAGTGCCACCACTTTCGAAAAGATTCATTTCTTTTGCAATGGTTTTAATTAGATTAGTTTCTTGCGGCATTTCATGATTGATTATTTTTATACTTTTGCAACTCTTCTTGTAGCATCAATTGACGACTACATTGTTCTGATTCAATATGGGTATCTACTGGGTTCTCCTCATTTCTTTGGCTAGCAAGCAAAGGGTTCAGCATCTAGATCATTGAAATAAATTGGATTTGTTTTTGAGGGATGATTAAATTTGAAAAAAAAAATTTTATATTTATATTGAAAATTTTATTTGACAAAGTGGTTTCGAAAGTATGCACTGATTCTCATCAGACACCAGCACACAGTGCATACTTGACTGATGTGACCACTTGCAGTTGGAAATCATTAACTTGTATTTACGCTAGTTGTGACAAATTTTAACATCTCCGGTTTATATCCATCGATATAATTTACTTGTAAAGGTTATTGAATTGTGATCATGGTTCCCTTCTTGTCTATAAATCAGCATAGACAACGTATATCATCTCTAAAGCGTATCAAAGCAGAGAATATTGATACGGGAAACTCGATCGTTTTGCGGAATAGGCCTTCGAAGCCGAATCAAATTGGAATTGTTTTTTCGGGATGATTAAAATTGAAATTTTTTTTTATTTACATTGAATAGTTTTTTTTTAATATTTGCGTTGCTTGGTTTCGATTTTATTTCACTTGGTAAATTTTCGCTGGCACAATGTGGATTCTGGAGATAGCTTAGCATACCAGATAGCTCAGTACACTGACGCTCTTTTATTCGGCCCAATATTGCAATTTTCATAGCATTCACAAGAGAGGACCGTTTTTCTCCTAACAGCCTAAATAAAAATCTTGATGAAGTATTAGCAGTATTAGCTCCACAGTCAATTTTACAGGGAGCAGAACTTCAATAAGTTTCTAAATCGAATCAAACTCAGTTGTTTCTAATCGCTCTGGATATTGCAGGCCTATTAATGCATACTATTTTTCAAAATGGAAACCCGTTCGAGCATTGTCAAGAGACTATTTCATCTTGTTTTACAATCCAGTAAATGAGACAGTTAAATGCGTTGCTCGGATTTGACATAGTTTTGAAGATGGTTATTACTTTTCGTTGGAGCTTTTTTAAAATATAAAACTACCTTACGAACTTTCTTTATGCATGCGCTGATGTCCTTCATCAGATCTAGCGTGTCTTGCAGGCGACCGGGTTCAACCTAGTAAGCTGATTCAGGACCGTCCAAATCTTCGTGGTCGTCGTCCAGACTGTCAGCTGCTTCATCAACTCTTTAATCTGGAATGGCCCTCCTATTATAGAGAACATCCCAAACTGCCAAGTGGATGCTATGTGCCAAACAAATATGTTGCTCTGTATCAACTAGTCTGCCTACTTTTCGCATTTCATTTGACCCATCAGTTACGATGGTAACAATGTCTTTTACTAGAGAAACATCAAACTCATGTCTAGGTAGTTTCCAGCTGTCATTGATATCCGTACTCGAACCAAGCTCCAGTAAGAATTTACTAAGTAGATGCTAATATTTATATAGCGCCTATTTGCAATCGAGGTCCATTCCAACTTCAAACTGAACGTCCAACTTCAAACTGAACCGTTCACCTGAGATACTAGCCTGTCTTATCCCATTTTTATTACCTTCTTGATCCTGCTTGCATAGCCCACAACCTTTTTTTGATTGGTGTTGAGGATTTTAGTAAATCTGTGTATGCATTCGCTAGTATTAGTTTGCTTGACTCCCGGCCCCGGAATCCAGGCCAATTTCTGGTCCCGAAAATCCCGGGATTAGAAACCATCAATCCCGGGATTTTCTGGACCAGAAATTAGCCGGGATCCTGGGATCGGATTCCCTAGTTACAAGTTATGAGCATTAATATGAGTAAATCAATAACCTTTATGAGTAAATTATTTCGATGGATATAAGTCGGAGATGTTAAAATTTGTCACAACCAGCGTAAATAAAAATTAATGATTTCCAACTGCAAGTGGTCACATCAGCCAAGTATGCACTGTGTGCTGGTGTCTGATGAGAATCAGTGCATACTTTCGAAACCACTATGTCAAATAAAATGTTCAATGTAAATATAAAATTTTTTTTTCAAATTTAATCATCCCGCAAAAACAATTCCATAGAGTAATGGTTTTTTTAAATGAAATATTATTAATGGCGGTATAATCTGGAGCCCAAATGATCATTTAATTTTAGTAGTGGAACTTCTCTAACGACCTAACTTCATCTATATAAAAACCCGGATGAAAATCTTATAAAGAAGGAAAGAGCTTTTCATTTAAAATATTAGCTTCAATAGCTGCTGTAACAATTGTTTTTATTCAAAATGTTGATGCTCATAGTTGCGTGGCTTGTATTCACAGAATTTTTCAAAACAAACGGAAAAGGTGTGGAAACAAAGTATAAGTTCGAATAGGAGAAACTTCTAATCATTGTTGGATACTTACCAATTGAAGAGGAAAGGAGAAGCGAATCAAGTAAATGTGTTTCAGGTGCGAGAATTAAATATACAAATAAATCAAATTAAACTTACTGTTGTGATTGCCCACTTAAAATACACTTATCGGATTCATGATTCTCTGCGTTTTCCGAATATTTTCGTCGTCTTCTTATTTACGACAATTTGTATAATTGACAATTGCTTGTAGACACAAGTGCAGATATTTCAGTGCTTCCAGCACTCACAACCGGAAGACTGCCCTCCTCTAGTCTACAACTTACCGTCACAAACCAGTTTAGAATAAACACCTGCGGACGAATGGTGATCAAACCGGCTCTAGGACTCCGTTGGTTGTTCTGGGGAGGAATAAAATCTTCTAAAACTTAGCGATTTGATTGATTTGTCCAGAGATACATGCCTTTCTCCAAAAATACAACGCCATCACGGCAAACACAGAGTAGTACATCACATATTTATCACCACAGGTCCTCCAATAGTGTCGAAACCATATCGATTGGCACTCGAAAAACTCGCGGTGCGTAGAAAATAATTTGATTTCCTGCTCCATCAGGGTATATTCAGCCACTTCAACTGCAATCGCTTGTCTCCATTTCACATGGCTCGTACGACCAATAAAAAATGATGTTGTTTTAACGCCATAATCGGCCCGGATAGATATCCGGTCCCCATTTTAAAAGATTTTGATCATGAATAGCATGGCAAAACAGTCTTTTCCACAGTAGACATGAACTGGCCCGATATTCTTACCACAACCATCTGAACACCCTTCGAAGTTTAAATTAATGGCTTTTGAATGAATGAAGAAGAATGTCCAGCTCACAATTGTTTCAGAGATTCATTCATGATGTCCTACACGCACTGAAATTGCTTTTCCACGTCGACGACATTTTGGTTACTTCGATTTGCGAATATGAGCACATTGTTCACCTGGAACAAATTTCAAATGATTTGCAGTCTTATCATCAATCTAGAGAAATATTTCCTTCGACCTTCAGTCAAATTTTTCGACTCTGTTTTTGTTCACTACTTCCTCCACCATAATAACGGTATTTACAATTATAACAATAAATACAATGCACACTACTACACGTTCGAAATCAGAATAATATCTGTAATTGTTTATATTAGCAGCCTCAAGTTTTGTTTCTCGTTATCCTCAACAGAACCCGTCGAGGAGCAGGCCCGGCGGACGCATTGGGCGGTGTGGGTAGTACTACCCACCTGGGAAATCAAACGGTGGGTATTACCCACCCTACAATTTCGATCGTATATGTCATATTAATGTAATGAAAAAATTGGTAATTTATTTCTCTATTTGTGGTAAAGAAGAATAAACAAAATGTAAAGCAAAGACAGAATTTACGAATGTCAAAAACATTTGCAAGCAAAACTATCACATTCCGTTAAAACATGCGATTTCTAGTGGTTTCCAGAGTACCCTAAAAGTCGTAAGTGGTAATATATTGGCATTTTAAGGCGCAAATTGTAATCAGTACTACAGTCAAACGCACTTTCGATTGATTTTACATATTGCAATGTTTGACGATCGATTAGATGGTCTGAAGCTGATAGCCCCAAGCTAAATACGTCTTTTTACAATCTTCAGATCCACAGATTGTGGAGTTAAACTTTAAATCTCATAACTCAATAAAACTAAACAACATACCACTACACCACGGACCCATCATACAAATCCGATCCGAAGCACCTTTTGGGTGGTATGTACCCTTCCTCAACACCCTATCTCTGTCACCATAATGCATAGACAGACAAAAAGCTAAAACCAATGTTAAGAGGTACGACATACAGAAGCAAGACAAAAAATTCGAAATAAAACCGATGATGCATAAAAAGGTGGCCTGCTTGGTTTTATGAGCGAGGATCTTCATTTTATGACCTAAAGCCTCAATTATGACAACGGCGATGATGAAAGAACATAAGAGTTGATCAAAACTGGGCAGCATTGCGTAAATAGAGTGCTTCTTTTCTTTGTACATTAATTCTATGGTTAAAACTACTCAGGAAATCTACCCTGTTGCATAGGGTATTTTTTAAGCGTTATGAATAGCGCCTAGCTATATTCCCTATATTTTTTGGTAGCCAATGCACAGCTTAGTGTATTCGAATAGTGCGAAATCATTTCCTTTAGTGTGTGGAGCCGGCTTTTGGTTTGTGTGACCGGCCTTGAGGTCCTTCAGCTCAAATGTAAGCATCTAAAAAAATATATATCCGCAGCAACAAGAAGAAAATAGCGAAATAATTAGGACAGAGAGTAGAAAAGCAATATTCCGTTAACGAATACACTATGGTGCACAGCATGCCTATGATCTCGAAGTTTTATTTCTAGCCCCATCGCTACAGAAACGAAATTCCAGTGAAATCGTAAGCCCTACTACGCACATGCGAAAGGGTCAAAGAAAGAGAGTCAAGCAGGAAGAATGGTATAGATTCAGCGCTCACACTTTGAAGCATCACGCAAATTTTTTAATGTGCACATTTCCACTTCATATTTCAAAGTGAAAGCTCTGTCACGTGATTTTAGGTAGCGATAATAACGTTTAAAATAAATGGACAGGTTCGTCAAAATTATTAATGAAGGACTCATGGAAAATATTTCCGAAGCTACGAAACAGCCAAACGATTCTACTGTTTCCTCGAAATCATCAAGCTACACCAATGACGGTTGTTGGCATGAACTTAAAACTAGTACAAGTAGCGGTAAGCTCATTGTTTAAAATTTGGCTTATTCGGCTTCTACTTTCCTCTATATAAACTCTTTTTTGTGATTCACCAATGAAGTGGATATTTCCAATCGAAACGTTACGGACAGCTAGTATTAACATACGTATACATATAAAAAAAATTCTTATGGCTTTTCAGATTCCAATGTTTCAATATCGCTTATACTCAAAGCATAACATAGATGCAAACTCCAATTCTCGTTCCTCGATACAAATGAGGCTGGTTTTTTGATTTGCAAAGTATGCACAAACGCGAAATAATACTTTCTTTTGCTGCTTGCTATTTACCATCAAAGAAAACATGGATGGACAGAGGCTTCAGCTATTGGAAGCACAGGGTGGAATGGATCAAAGTACAATCGAAAAGTTCTTTGCATTTCGAAAGTGTGAAGGCTTTAAAATATCATGACACACTTAAACGTTAAATGATTTTTTAATATATCCCAATCACCCACTTATCTACAGTAATTGACAGTTATCTACTACCCACCCCAGAAAAATGTGTTTCGCCGCCCCTGTCGAGGAGTCATTGCTGTCTTCAATTTCGAGTCAAAAACTATCGATGATACGTATTATGGTGGCAGGGAAGTATTGTTTCATTGCTTCATTCTCTGGTTTCTTGAATTGAAAAAGCAATTTCTAATGGTGAATATACGGTGGGGATCTTTGTGGACATTGAAGATACTGTTCTTTTAGGGAGCTACATGAAACTGTAAAAGCTCATCACATGCACGTTGTCCTAGTTAAATGGGTACATACCAGGCTGTCGCAGAGATTGTTGCTTGTGGAAGCGGAAGCCGACTGTAACTTAAAACAAATAGGTGGGCCCTACCCAGTGATGTCAATTTAGCTACATTGTAGCTAGATTTAGCTACAGAAAGAACCGGTTTAGCTACAAAATTTTTCATTTAGCTCTTGGCTACAAATTTAGCTACTAATTCATAGATTATAAATAATTTGAATTTTTGCTTGATTGCATTAATTTTCACTAGTTTATTAAAACACTCAGTGCTTGAAAATAATTTTCTCAAATTCTAAGATAGTCGCTAATGCTTTGGGTAGTACAATAGTACTACTACTATGTACTATGTCTCTTTGAAGAGTTTTATTTCTTTTGTTCGGTGCGAAGAAAAACCGAGAATTTCAACTTATTAGGAATAAACTGAAATAGGTAAGACAAACGAAATATGTTTAATATAGAATGCACATTATCTGCCTAACTTTGAAGATAAGAATCGAAAAATTCAGGCGTAGACATAAAGTAGCAATAAAACGTAGACAAAGTGCACGCTTAAAACCCTAGAGGACATTAGGAATCATGCTCAGTAGTAAAAACAAACGTAAGAATTGTGCTAGCTATGTTTTTTTTTCATTTTATAGAGTTTTTCAACACAGCGAAAAATAAAGACTATATGTTCTTCGTTGGGAGCAGCACCTCAAAAACAACATCGGCAACAAATCAAAGCTACAATGTGTATTTTCGTTGTGAACCGTTGCGCATTATTTAGATCAATTGACCATTTGAGTGAGATGTGTAAGAAACTGGTTGTTGGTGCAAGTGTCGGATTCATCGATTAAAAGCAGCGCCATAATAAAAAACGTTATGTTTCCATACTTCAAATCGGATTTAAAGGCAGATATTGATAACTTTATTTCTAGTATTATAATTGACGAGTCTACGGACATTTTGGTGATATTCAGCAAAAATTTATTACAATTTACTTGGCTTTGATTGAGCTAGAAAGTGGAACTACTGAAAGTATTACTACTATCATAAACAAGTGCTTAGAAAACTATAACCTAAATATTACAAATATGACAGACAACGCAAGTGTTATGGTCGGAGTGAATAACGGTCTATTTCAAAAATTAAGTCGCCAAAACCCTTTTTTAATATTAATAAGATGTGCTTGTCATTCCGTTCAGCTTTCAGTTTGTGCAGCTGCAGGTTCATTTTTTCCCCAAACGTTAGAATTTTTACTTGTAGAACTTTATAATTGGTTCTCTAAATTCCTTTGAAGATGATATGGAGTTCATAAACAAGGTAGTTGTCAATAAAGGCATCAGTATCAAGGATGCCAATAGTTAGGGCTAAGTTAGTTAGGGCTAAAAACTCACTTCAGTATAGTTCAAACATCAGAAGAATGTTATTTAGCAAAACTGATTTAGAAGGATTATAACAATTACAAAACCTTTTATATCTTCTATTTCTGCAACCCATTTTAAAGGATGCTTCTATCATGAATAAAAAATAGAAAGCAATTCTGTTGAGCTCACTAAGCTCTTTAACGATTTTTATACTATTTTACACTGTTAAATTAATTAACTGCTCATTGTCGATGTACATCCAATATTTTTCCATATGAATTATAAACATTAGCTTAATAAAACTGTTTTCAAAAACCTTGAGTTTTTTATTGTTGGAGTTAGCTACACTTTTTAGCTACAATGGAAACTTTTTAGCTATTTTTAGCTATGTTTTTCCTAAAATCTAGCTACAACGGCTGGAAAAAAGTTGGCAGCACTGGCCCTACCACCGCTCCTTTGAAGTATGTTAATTGGCTCTCTGCTATAAAAATGGCTTTATGAGCAAGCATACACATGAGGTGGCCAGACTAGCAATCGATAAGGATCTGAATGTGGTATGTAGAAATACACAACAGGTTTGAATTTAGTTGACAAATTTCGCTCGAGGAACAGCCTTTCAGTCAATCCTTGTAGCACGAAACTTATTTTGTTACAAACTGGAAGGGCTAGTGGCTCCAATAAAAAGGGAATAGCTGGTGCTTCCAATACTGAAGGATACAAAGTTTCGACTTTCACATAAAGTCAAATATATAGGAGTAATCTTGAATGAAATTTACTACAGCTCTTAATGATTCCATGCAGCGCAAGAGAGCTTTCGCTACCACGTAGGGTCTAAAGTCTTATGAAGTTAAGTAGATTTACGTAGTAATCATAAGGCCGATGGTCACGAAAGAATCCGTGCTTTGGTGGAATAGTGTGAAGCTTTTGTATGCTCCCAAGAAGTTAGCAACACTACTAGAGGTTCGATGCGAGAGATCTCCCCGGTCTAGAGATAGCTCCGTCCAAATGCTCTTACTCGATTCCAAGAAAAGACATGAAGTAGCATTTCTTGAGTAGAAGCGACTGCCAGATTCCAGATGCCTACACGAGAGGAAGTTTGCTGCACAGTTGATGAAAAGTGAAGATTAACGCATATCGCTTTTTGCTACAACAGTCAAATTGCGCTGCTGTCATTACGTATATACCTAACTAGAGCCTGATTGAGCTCTGTCGCCTTGTTCAAAAAGGCTGTTTTTTAAAAGCTTTATTAAACTGATGCCTTCGTATAAGAAGTTTCAGTTCAGTTTCAGTTTCAAATCTTACATGTTAGGAGTAGTGATAGGCATCCCTCACAATTGAAGACGTGTTCATTTTGGACGGAAGTTTCGTTATTATACAGAGAGCAAAGAGCAAAACTAGTGCTCTAGATTTTATTGCGAAATAGTTCGAAAACCAAAAAAACCGAATATACAAGTTGTTTTTTTTTAAGTTAGAGATGAAAGGTCAAACGGGTCAGTTCTTCTCAATCGCGGTGTCTGATGAGAAACAGTGCATACTTTCGAAACCACTTTGTCAAAAAATAGAATTTTCAATGTAGATTAAAATTTTTAATGTTAATAAAAAGTTGTTCAATTTTAATCATCCCGCAAAAACAATTCCAAATCGAATATACAAGTTGTTTTTTTTTTAAGTTAGAGATGAAAGGTCAAACGGGTCAGTTCTTCTCAATCGCTGAAATTTACGATGGGTTAGTATTTTTTTGGCCAGCTTGCTGGGGTGATGAGTACCACGAATTTCCAAGCCAACGGTCCAGATTGGCTTTAGAACAGACTTATACACGAGTTGATTGAAAGTCGAGAAAAATTCGAGAAAAGTGAATCGAGAGAAAGTTTTGACATGCTATTGAGCATCCATTTGAAGTTTATGAATTTGAGCTTCAGTTGTTGATTTTTAGCTTCACTGTGCCTGTTAAGGACAACGAGCCTTCCTAGCGGGCGGTCGATGGAAGGATGATACGAGGCACACGGGGCATGAGAACTCAAATTAAAATCACTAAAGTCATTGTTGCGACACAAAAGAACGAGAACAAATGAATGTTTGAAAATGTCGTTCTTTCAGGTTCTCATGAATCGATATGCCACGTGTCAGTTAGGTTAAGGATCAAGTATTAAGAGATATTAAATATTACAAGCAACCGAATAAAAGTATATTAATTTGTAAAACAAACGCTTATTTATTGGGTACTAACCAGTGGTACTCTACAGTGCCATTTCCATGTGTGCTTCCTGCCAAGGTGCACTCTGAGATATTTCAATTCATTACTTGCAGGCACATTTTTTAGATATAATTGAAGGCAAGTCATTCTTAGAAATATTAAAGTAACGTGGATGCATTTGGTTTCGTTCATTCTGATTCTTCATTTTGCTAGCCATTCTTCAAGAAGTGAGCTCTGGGTTTACAGTGTTTGGGATGCCATAACTGGATCTGAATCAGTACATAGAATGGCAACGTGTTCTGCAAAGGTAGCTGTAGCTCTTGAAGATTGAGTAAAGTACCGGTCCCAAAACACTTCCTTGAGGTACACCAGCATGCACACGATGTTTAGCGGTAGAAAAGCTTCTGTATCTCACCTGGAATGTGCGGTCGGTTAGTAGAGAGGACGAGAGTATATCATGGAAGCTTTTCGGAAGCTTTGATTTATGTTTGAAGATCAATCCTTCATGCATAACTTTATCGAAAGCTTGAGTTTCGCCTAAAAAGACTCCCGAGCAGTACTTTTTGTCTTCGAAAGCTATTTTAATGTCTGACGCGGTTTGACGAACCTGTTGAATGGTACTGTATGTCATTCAAAACCTGAATTGATGCTCTGAAATTTTTCTCGTATCTTTTAGTATTGGTAGTAGCTTTCTGAACAGAACTTTCCCGAAAACTTTGGAAACGCAGGCTAAAATAGTAATAGGTATGCTTGACTTCACTTGAGAAGCGTTCTTATCAGGCTTGGGAATCATTATGATCTCACTTGTTTTCTCAGCTTCAGGAAAATATACGATTCGAAAGATAGAATTGAAGAAATTAAAAAGCCAAGCGAATACGATTGGTGGCAACTGTTTGAGCATAGCATTGGTAATGAGATCAATTCCCGAAGATTTTTTTGAGCAGGTTTTCTGGATAATGATATTTGCACTTAGGTAAGTCTTGGTTGGCTGTGAGTCCTGAGTACTGATATTAGATGGAAAGTCGCATTTTGTCGAGGTAAAAGGTAGGATAACCTGTTCTATGTGAATTTACTTTCTCTGCATCACTACTGGCCCATTGTCCGTTAACAGTTCTTAAGGGGGGCGATACATGTAAAATTTTCAAAAATTCGAGTTTCATTTTTTTGCATAAATCGTTAAATTAACATCTAAAAAATATGCTTGTAAAGTTTTAGAATGAAATTCGCATTATTTATCGATTAAAAACTCATTTAAGTGCTCCGCGTCAACTCGACGCTCGAGCGCTACTGAATCCGTACTGAAGCGCTCAGCCCTCGCTAGTGAGTCGAGAAAATTGCCACGGCTCTTTGACAACTAAAAAAGCTCGTCAAGCGTGTCAAGAAGACCTATAAAAAAAACGAGTACTATGAACGTACTGAAGGACTTCTGTATGTGCCTGGAATCGCTGATTAGTTGATAAATCGCTGTAATCATAGAGTTTCTGTATGTCAAATCTACGCGTTTTTCTCGAAACGACTTTTTTTTAAATTGGCGGGCAAGATAACTCTAAAAGTTCTCAACCGATTCTTATAAAACTTGGCACACGTTTTTTCTATAGTATAAGCTTCTAGATGAATTTCAATAATGCCAAAAAAATTTTCAAAATTTAGAATTTTTGACCCAAAAACTGCCAAAAAAAAAGGGTCAAAAATCGTACGATTTTTTTACTTTTTTTTCTTGGTTCAACTAGAAGATATATGTTTAATAAACACACTCCAACCAATTTTTTTGATTTCTAATTGCTGTAACTGATGCTAAAAATCCCGCCGATTGATGCCTTTCGCCGCGAGGGTCTCAGGAGATTGGTTACTACGGTGGCCATTTTGAAAAAAAAAATTAAATAAAATCAGGTTAATGTATTTTAATATGTAATGAATAAACATGATCACTTTCAAAGCGATTCATTTATTCTTTCTATTTTAAATAAGATTCTGAAAAACAGTCCAAATTCAGGCGTTTACATGTATCGCCAGCTTTAATGGGGCTTAATGGGGCTGATAGCAGGTTTGCTTATTTTTTCGACCGCTTTCCACAGCAAATAGTCGGCATTCTTAGTGGGAGTGTGGTTCTCCAAGAATGAATAGAACTTTAGCTCGTTGTCTTTTGCAAGCAGCAGCCTGAGCTCACTAGAAGCTTTGTTGACTCGTGCGTTAGTTTGGGGAGACCTGTGCAGCTGACAATTCCTTCGTGTCAGCCTTTTTTCCTGTAGTAGGATTTTAATTGATGAAGATGATGTTGTTTTTCGAGTTTAGGGGTGCAATTCGATTTTAGGTGTAGTAGTGTCGAATGCCTCCAAGCCAGGCTCATTGAAAAGAATAACCGCAGAATTGACTTCTTCCGGTGATTTGAGTGATGCTCTAAGAAATAGTGAGTTGGTGAGACATTGTATGAATGGATTCCAGTTGGTTTTGTTCGAATATCCACGCATACAGCATTTGAATTGGGGTGACATATCCAGAATAATGATGGCAGGAGAGTGATCAGAGGACAAATCAAAAACTGTTTCTGATATTGCGGAGTTTGGACGAATTCCTTTCGAGATTGCGAAGGCCAATACGTTGGCTGGCCGGTTGCGATATTTATTTACTAATTTATTTATTTATCGAGGACCACTCGTCGGGAATTCAATGAAGAAATTTGGAATAACGAAAGACGATCACTATACCCACAGTAAAGGATGATGAATTAAAACAACAATGAGCGAGTAAACTTACGGTGAACGTATTCTACTGCCTCATTGACGTATTTATGGCGAGGAGATCACACTCGACAACAATACTCTAGGATGCTGCGAACAAGTGAAAAGAAAATGGATGGAAACAGGTAGAGATGCTAGTAAAAAGAGCACAGCATCTAAGGATGAAACCGGGTAAACGAAAGGCCTTGGCGGTTATATACACAATGTGCTGATCAAATTTGAGCTTCGGATCAAAGAACACAGCAAGGTTCTTAAAATTATGAACAGTTGTAATAGAAAATCCGTAGAGAGCATACGAATATATTAAGGGTGACATTTTATACGTATCGGACATTTGATGATATTTGGATATATCAAAGTAAGTGAATTTTTACAGCACCAGTCGCACAGAGTACAAAGATTATTTTGGAGTTGGAGATATTCGTCCTGAAGTCATCGACAAATAAGAAGCAGGGAGAACTAATAAAGGAAGGAAGATTATTTATTAATACTAAGAATAATAATGGGCCGAAAATGAAGCTCTGAGGAACTCCGGAAAGCGGACAGAAAGGGGGAGAATTGGAGGAATGCATAGTTACTGCACAAGTACGACCAAAATACAGGATGAAAAATAAGGCAAAATAAAACCAGACACACTACAGCTTCAAAGCTTTGCAAGAAAAATTATGTGATTAACAGAATCAAAAGCTTTTGAGAATTCAGTATAAATCACATCCACTTGTTTCCGTTGGTTTAAAGCAGAAGGAACCAAGTTAGTAAAGGATATAAGATAAGAGGTGGGAGATCTACCTTTTATGAAACCATGCTGTTCAAAAGCAAGGAAAGGATGGAGGAGAGGAAGCAGCCTGTTGTAAACAACTCTTTCAAGAACTTTGCCAAAACAAGGAAGGAGGGAAATGAGACGATAGTTGGAAATGCAGATTGGGTAGTCAGACTTGTGGATGGGTGAAATATAAGCAGATTTCCAACTGATTGGAAAGGAGCCAGAACCGATGTTGAGATTAAATATAATTGACAAAGGAACACATAAGAACGATGAAAGTGACTTGGCCATCAGGTTTGTGATACCATCAGAACCACTACCGATATTGACATCAAGACACTCGAGTAAGGATTCTATTTCAAGAAGATTGGTGTAAATGAAAGATAGAGAAGATGAAGCAACATGAAGAACTTCACAAGGCAAGGTTGGATTGTGTTGCAAATATTTTGCAAAGAGGTCGCCAATTTCTCGTGGATTAGAGGTATTAGTGTTATCAAGGAACATGGAATCGGGCAAACCATTGGAACTTTTGAGGAAACGGACATAAGACCAAAAGGGTTTCTGTTGATTAGAACAGATAGAGGACTCAATGCTTGTAAAGTAATCTCGGATAGCTTGCGTGACGGCAACTTTGGCTGCAGAACGTAGCCTCAAAAATTCGATGATTCGTCATCGTGAGAGCCTGTGTTTCTAAATCTACCTCGAGCTACGTTCTTAGCTTTGAGGTTAGACGAAACCACTGAGCGTCATTAGAGGGACCCTACATGATCAATATGGATCGTGATATTTGGATCGTGAAACAATGTTTTGACCGTGTAGGGTGCTGTATTGATGGATCACGATACGAATCGCGAAAATATCCGGATATTTTGAAATCCATCAATCAAAATAGTTAGATTGCGATAAATATTGAACGTGTAGTCAATAAATTTTCGTCAGTATTCAATTAATTGGCAATGGAGGAAGACATTTTAAGCGGCACCGGTATATTTTTTTACATTTTAACCGACACCCCAACATACTCTTTTCAACAATATTCACCATGCCCATCTATTATAAATATCAATAGCCCAACAACTTCTAGTGAATTTATCATGAACAGTTATTAAACATCCCTATGTGACGATTCTGGGACCTCAACAGCTCGCCACAATATCATCATCGATTATATCATTATAACACTCATTTTGCAACATTAATTCGCCAACGTCTACACCAAACGAGATTATCAGGCGTACTGACGTGTGATCCGATTGAACGTGTAGGTATTTGTCTTATTCCATCAATATTTACTTGAGTATCACGATCCAAATATCACGATCCATATTGATCGTGGAGGGTCCCCCTTAGGCTTGCGAGGACGTCTGGAAGGAGTAAAGTGGGATATAAGGTTGAATAGAAAGTTGTGGAATTTTATGATAAGCTCATGAACAGTGACCCAGCTGGAAAAGGAGAACCAGTTAACCAAGTTTATCACAGTCATCATACCAGTGAAGTCAACCTTTATTGTGGTTAAAGCGCATGGGTTGACAAGGAGCTCTAGTGGTCTGGAAATCAACATAAAGTGCGACTGTGAGAGGGGGATGATGCAAGTCAGCTTGGACGTAGGGGAAGGAGGTAGTATGAACACTGATGTTATGAGAGGGAATATTAGATAGGACAAAATCAAGTACTTTGTTATTAGAGAGTTTAATTGAGACAGAGAAGTAAGTTAAATTTTCCAAATATTAAAAGTAAAGCAGAGGGAAAGCTAATATAGAGGTAGCTGGATGTTTAATAAAAAAATTTGCTATAAACCGCAATTAAGGAATTACAAGGAATGTATACTGAGAAAACAATGAGAGCTTTGGTGAGAGTAAGGGTAACGCTCACAACAATACATTTAATAGGAAAAGAAGGAGAGAAGTCCATGAAGAGTCTTCCTTGAAGAAACCACTAAAATAACACACCACCACCATCACTTTTGCCCAATGTACCTCAAACCATAAGTTTGTAGTGTGTCGAAGATTGGTTTATACCAATCCTACCTAGAAGTTTATATGAACCGCATAAGTTTTGCCGGATTGGTATTTGCCGGTCCTGCCTAAAATAAGCGGACTCTATGGAGGCTTTTCCTTTGCGAATGGTCAATGTACGCACATATACGATATCAATGCTCCAACTGGAATGTTAAATGCACGCAATGGATAGCCTCTTAACGCCGATTATTGCTTCTGCATTTTATTGATAGATCTGGGAAATTCTGGTAGGCTTGGTATGAGTACAATGGATCATTCTGGCCTGAGTGCCTAGAGGCGTCATTCACCTTTTCCCCGACCCACACTCATTTATTCAATTGAATTTAAAAACGAAATGTAGAACATTTCAACCAACATTTTCGTACATAGATTGTATAGAGGCAAAACCAACAGGAGTGTCACTAGACTGTTCTTAGACTACAAAAAAAAATAAACTCTTCTATATTTTTAAGCAATTTATTTCTGTACCTATTCACAACCATTTCTAACAACTGAGCTTTTGGTTTACAAGATCCCAATTATAAACTTCCTTGAAAATCATTTTGTAGCACTTAAAATGCGTAACATCACTTCGAGCACCAGTTTATTGATCACAAAAAATAACGTTTCTTTTAAGAACCATTTAAAGATGTTGTTTAGCGTCCTACATCGATTATCATATGCAAAGAGGCGCAGACCACCGTCCGCTATCTTCCCAGAAACCCAGAAGTGCAATTAAATCTGCAGCACTGGCTCCGAATAGCACTAACTGCACCAACTACACCTTCTGCTGCACTTAGTAATCGATCATCAAAGTGGCAAGTGCTATTGTAGATCGAAGATGGAACAGTGTAGTTACGACCAACAGGTACTATTTTTAAGAGGCCGAATGCAATGCTTCCGAAGCCGCTAAGTGGAATCCAAAATTAAGATAACTATAATAAACTGAAATGCAAAGGGAAGTTTATGTGATCTGAGAATTTTCGGATTTTAGAACGAATGTGTGGCAAGTGTTCGGTACTAAGTATATTAGGCAATCGGAATTTCTTTATATGGCTGGCTGTGTGCTGTTGGCTCATTGCATTCTTGTGTTGTTTACAACTTTCGAAAATAGACTGATGGATCTTTGATCATAAAATGAATCGCCAGATGTTTTGATTACGGGCATTAAGTTGATTTTGGAACGAATGAAAGTTTTTTGTTTACGCTTTCATTCAGTTATGCTGAAAAATAAAATTCGAGAACGATTCTTTCGAATTTGTTGTTAATGTACAGGTGATTAAATTCGCGATTATCGGTATAGATGTGAAAGTAAGATTCATTCTGGAAATAATTTAAGAATAATTCAAGGTTGGGCGAATCAAATCAACAGAGCAAGGTCAGCTGCTAGAGAATTTAGTCATGCGGAATTCTCTAAAAACGAATATATGTAATCAAAATGTTTTTTTAGCCTCTACGTCTGGTGGTTTTTTGAGCTTCAAAAGCTGATCTTTTTATCAAAAGCCTTATTCAAGAGTATGTTTCTCTAAATAATTGGATTGAAAATAATTGCATAGTGTTTCATTTAAAACATGATATTTAGGACAGGAGGGTCAGTTCTACAGGTATCAATTTCATCTAGAGGCAGAGACATCACTTCAACCAACCAGTAATTATTACTTGTGCATAGTTAAAAGCAATGCCTTCAACACCTAGTTCTACACATAGTAATTTGTATGTTACAATCTGGCTCAAGTTAGGTTTTAAATGAAGGCGCGAATCTAAGACCAAATGCTAACATGTAATACGGGATCAATCACACTTAAATCTATCGTTTCGTCGAGTTTCGCTTGAAGCCTAATCCGTTTCAAGAGGCGGTCAACTGCAATATTCACTTGAAGTTAGCCATCTGGCGTCGCTGTAGGTTCAAGCCAGTGCTCTGTGAAATGCTATTAACGTGTTCACGTATCAAATGTCATCTTTGTCTTTTCCTCAAGCACTTTCTTAAAGTTTCGTCTAAGCTAATTTCCTTTCGTTGATAGATACATATGTACGTTCATTGCATTTCGAGTCATTCCGAGGAATCGCTCAACCGCGAATCGGACGTACAGTGAAGAATTAGCTTTGGGGAAAGGTCTGCGGAATATGAATGCATCAACGTTTCTACATAGAAGCATAATTCAGCTTGGGCATAGTTATATACTAAGCCTGATCAAACATTGTAGCGAGACGTTGAAGCGGAACAGCCATTGAACCCGAAAACTGATTGTGACAATTAAATAACGAAAAATTCATGTGTGCGCAATCGACTAAAATTCATATGTTTAAATTAACAAGTATGTACACTGTTTCCTAAGAGGAAGCCAGTTCGGGAAAACACATTTTGATTTCTAGCCTCTACAATTTTGATTTTTGTTTTGAGTTTTGTTTCAGGAATTTGTGGAACTTTCAAGTTGTTTGGGAAATCTAATTAATTTAGTGAATTCACCACATAACCGCCCTAAATTTTGAAGGCGGTATCAAATTTAGATGACGACTTAGAAATCTTACTTTCCGATCGTTAGTGCTTATTTGATGTGCTAGTCTTCTAGATACACCAGTATTAGCAGTTATTAGCAGTAGCTGCGTTTTTCGGTTGCCACGCAGCAGTTTTTATCTTCAAAATTTTCGAAGTATGCCGGTTAAAGTCGGTCGATGGAAATACTGATAGGCTTACCGTTTATATTGAGTGACTAAAAAAGTTTGATCGGTTTTATGATACATTTTTATCAACTGTAAAGTGCAGCGATTAGAAAAATGTGGAGAATGCTTGACAAGGCAACCTCAATTGAACCGAAGTCCGGTAGATAGAATCATCAAGAAGGCAAGTCAACAAAACAAAGTGAAGTGCTCCGGGAGCGGGGTACCCTAGAAATGACTGTGAAGGCCAATCGTTCGCGTTAGCGGAGCACCCTTTTATCTTACCCCGACGGATGCTGGTGGGCTACTTTACTAGCTCTACTCGGCTGGGCTGGGTTATTAGAAAATGGGGTTGATTAGCTCCCAGAAACGGTAGGACGCTACGTATAATTTATCCGTCATTGAAGTTATACTAGCCGCAATATAACAAGGGAAAAAGAAGACGCTTCTGTCCATTAAGGACCAGAAGTAGCTCTCACGCATAAGTTGGCAAGCTAGACCCAGCCGAGATTTGTCAACTTGAAAGCCTGTCGTACTCTTTCTGCTACATTGTAGGTCCATAGTAACTTCGAGTCAAGGATAAATCCTAAGTACCTGACCCTCTGGCTCAGTTCAATGGAGACCCCATTTAATTTGGGTAACTCAAAAAAGGAAATTTTGTACTTCCTTGTAAACAGTACTAGCTCCGTTTTGCTAGGACTCACATTCGAGCCGCACTGACGACTCCAACGTGAAAGTATGTCAAGAGAGTGATTTAGCCTCCCCGATAGCGTAGATAAATACTTTCCCGACACTGCCACAGCTATGTCGTCCGCATAAGCAATCACTTTGCAGCCGGCACGGTCCAGCTTCATTAGGAGAGTATTCACTGTGATGTTTCACAGCAGGGGCGAGTGTCTTACGCTGAAATTCCCCAGGGAAGAGATTACCACGCTACATTTGAGAAACTGCACGATAAAAGCAATCAGCCGCTCATCCACGTGCAGAAAAGAGAGTCTGCCTCAGAAGAAGGTCTGCCTCAGTTCTAATCAAGTATTCAGTGCGATTACTTTGGAAAATAATGCATCTATGGAACAGTTGCATTTGAAACACTTTATGTTAAAGAAGTCCAAGAAAGTAAATACCGTGGCAACTGTGGCTTCAAAAATACAGGAAGCTTACAGTGTGGACTCTGTTGATGAAAGAATTTAGATAGAAAATAGAAAAAAAAGAATAGAAAATTTTGTTCCGGAAATTACAACCCGAATAACGAACCTTATTCTAGATCTGGACCTTATGATAATGAACTTTTAACCTATCTTCGAAAAACTGCATATCTAACGGCTGGGAAAATTGCAGAAAAGTTCGGATTTCACCAAACACCTATAATCATACCAAAGATATAGAAGAAGTAGAGGGGCGGTATACTTTAACATGAGCATATGCATAAGGCAATAGTATTTGACTTCTCTTTTTGTAGAATGTTATCTCTTCTCCCGTTATTCGGTCGTTGCCAAAACTCATGTTATCAAAATGTTGTGAAAAATATGAATATTTTTAAGATTACTGAATGCATCCATTAATTGGGGCCCTTGAGCATAACTTTTATACGAAAAAGGTGGTTCGCGTTCAAGTTTCAAATGATTACTGTAATTACACATTATATTACCACGAAATAAGCCACCACCGAAAATATACAAATCAAAGTTAGATTATACTGGCTGACACGAGGCCACACATAGACCGATTGGTCCATAATGATGCCAGATAAGTGGACCAGCCAAAAAGAAGTTCAGTGAAAGTGGCCATCGAGGGCCCCGGACTTTTTCGCGCACTGGAGGATGTCTTTCAGCCTCTGCTCTGCCACGTGCTAGAGATCCACCAGCCAGGGCTCCCCAAAGCAGTGCCGGGCAGTGGCACAGAAGATGCTGAATTGTTTCTGAGATCCCCGGCTCTTGATACTTCCTACATGTGTTGCTCGTTAAGAGTCCCATTTTCATGGCATGTGCTGCTACAAAACAGTGGTCAGCAATAATGCCGATCAGCCGTTTGCTGTTAGTCCGCAATAATTCGGGCAGGTATTTAGTCGCTGGGAGGTTGTATGACCCCTAAATGATTTTGTCTGAGTTGCACGCGATCTGCACGTCGCACCTTGCATCATTTTGAAGTCCATCAAGTACTTGATTGTTTGAATAGGAATTGGGATGTCTACCGATCCAGACAGGGGAATACATGCCCCGTGCTTGGCTAACGAGCCCACTCTCTCATTTCCTTCAATACCCTTGTGACCGAGAACCCAGAAAACTCTGACTTTTCTGTTGTTGCCCAGTATATTCAGTGCCTGAATGCAGTCGACTACAAACTTTGATTTTTATGTGGAAGACACGATAGCTTTTACCGCCGCTTGACTGTCTCCAAAGGTGTTAATTTAGTCACTTGTAGTATCTCTGGCATATAATAGATCTTCGGATTTACGAACTGCAGCAGACGAAGGAGTCGAAGTTAAGGCAACTGTAGTACAAGGAGCCGCCAGCCGCTGAACTCTGTTCACCATGACAGCAAAGTTTGTTTTATTCACTGGTGGCTACCGAACGCTTGCCCGATTAACTTTCTCCTCTAAATTCAAGTAGTACTTCAAGTACTTAGTTTGTGACTTGAGACTTAACCTGGAGCCACCTAACATGATTGGGTCTAATTCAGGAATTTTGTACTTCCTTGTGAAGAGTACAAGATCAGTTGTATTGGAGTTGATGCTGAATCCCACGGTATTCGCCCACTTCTCAACCAGCCGCAGAGCACACTCGGTGAGTTGGCCGAGGGTATGCTGAAACCTACCCGAGACTAAGATCTAAATGTCATCAGCATAGGTCACAGCCATGAGTCCCTTGCTTTCCAACCTTTCCAAAATTGAATTTGTAACCAGGTTCCGGAAGAGAGGTGATAGCACTCCTCCTTGCAGTGTGTCTCTTGCATCCCCGTCCACTCCCTTGAAATGAGCCTTTGCTTAAGCATGTTGATTATCCAGCTGCAAATAGCGGGATGGGTGTTGGTCGTTGGTAAGCGGTCCTCCAGGTTACAGGAACGTGGCTTAGCACTAGACAACCTTTGTCAATTTGTATAAGCCAGGGAACGGTGAGCATACCTATCTTTTGAAGCATGGTCAGTAGAACTCCATTCGGACCTGGAGCTTGAAAGGTGTGAAGGTATCACTTGCCTAGACTAGCCTGTGCTTGATGACAACTTCGCCAATGCCTTCGACGTCGTGCAGATCAGACGCCTACTCACCAGTCAAAGGGGTGGAGTCATCCAGGCAACCTGGGAAGTGAGTATCTACGAGAACCTTCAACGTTTCCGAGTTGTTGCTTGTCCACTCCCCCCTACAGCTTACATACTAGGTTAACAGTGGTCGGAAAATGATGGGCCTTCACGGACACTCCAATTTTCTATTAATTGCACATTTGAGACTTTGTGCAGAGTTATATCTAACATGTTTTTGGTCTAGCATCTCGCATGACACCACTGTTAGATTGCCCGTGCTGAAGTTAGATAAAAGATAAGCGTGAATGTTCTTCTTCACCAGCATAGCCGTTCTTGTTCTTGCTACTGCGGTTGGGTAGAAGAGATTCAAATGTCGTGACCCCACTCTCGTAACCCGGCTCTCCACACAGATCCAAGGTTCCTGAACTAGTGCCACGTCAAGCTTACCTTCGTCAACCGTCAGCAGTAACTCGGCCAAGGCCAACTTACTGTGGTGCAGAATGATCTGCAGTATCTTGAGTGCTGGCCGTGGCATCCTCCCTGACCTGCACCTCGTCCCTGTCGATCTTGCCAGCCTCTAAGGTGTTAATATTTCAATCCTTTGGGTGACGTTTCTTCAGGCGCAGGTACACTCAGAAAAAAGTCGCATAGTAAAATCAAGAATTATCAATGTAAAAGCCAGGGCCATAATAAACGTACAGCCTCTTTGTATATTCGTTGCTGTTTCTTTCATAATAACAACGAATTTTATGGAATTAAAACGACTAATGTAAATTCAATACGTATGTTGTAAATACAACATGCGTTATCGGTTATTTTAGTCATAAATACAAATCAACTACTTGATCTGTTGATTTGAATAGATGCACTTCAATTTCTTTTGTTTTGTTTGATCATTACTAAATCTCAGCAGCATTCATTTCGAGACACAAATGGCGCATATATGTAAGTTGTAGTGCATGCAGTGTGTGTCGTTCGGTGTGCTGAATAGTTTATTTTTTGTTACTTACCTTTAGTCATAGCTGCAGTGATTGGGAACAAGTGAAAAAGCAATGGGAGAATTCTTTTCTTCAAAGGCAGATAGAAATAAATCTTAAAGCATGGCCAAGGGTATAAAGATACCGAAGGACATCAAATAGGTAGATAGTTTTTATAAAATCAGACTCAAATTGTGTTATAATTTAAATTCCAGATACATATCAACTTCCGGCTATTACACCCAGCCCCAAGAAATGAAAATTTGCTCCTTGCGAAATTGGCATCATTTAAGACCAAAATCTCGCCATACTTATGAAACAACAATATACGCGATAAAGCTTGTAAAGAGCTGTTGCTTGCCAGCAATAAGACACAAAACAGCACAATTTTAATGTCAAGATGTTTCAAAAAGCTCAACTTAAAATACCAATGCAAAAAAGATACTATTTGATGCTTTATTTAGTTGAAGGACCCAAGAATTTCAAAAATTATAAATTGTCTAAATTCTTGGGTCTTTCAACTATTCAAAGCATTAAATAGTGTTTTTTTTTGCATTGGTATTTTAAGTCGATTTACGACATTTCTGTTCATATTTTAAGTATGCAGCCACACTTTCCTTTCCATGTTATTACGATCCAATTTTGTTGTTGGATTTCCTATTCGCGGCTTCAAAATTACAAGCAGCCCTTGTTGATTCAATAGAGAAAATTGTTGCCAATACAACTCACGCACGTATTACTATGTAGTAGTTAATTCATGGAGAAACCTCTATGGCGCCATTTCGTAGTGAAAAATATATGAATTAACAATGTTTTCCCCCAATTTTACAACGTTTTTTTCTGAGTGTAGACACTGCCTACACCCCAAGCCATTTTTCCAAATCGCGGGTAGAACAGGTCGTCAGCCTTTTTGTTTATTTCAAGAATATAGACCTGCCATCCATCTTGTGCTGATGGTGTCTCGACATCCAGGATCTTACGATTCTGTAATAGAACATCCGGATTCTGCCTTTGCAGCAACTTGAGGGCCATCTCCGCGGTACTGTAACCTTCACCGTAGGTAGTGTTGGGGTGCTTCTTCTATCCACATTTTCGAGTTGAGCTCCTTCCAATAGCCCCGGTAGCTTCGGGACTACAGCCGCACACCAACGCAACATGAGCTCGTCGTTGCACTTGACAATCTTAACACCTCTGAACCCGCCCGCCCCGTCAAACGAAGACATAGCCAGTTCAGGGTGCTTCTCCATCCGGTCGATAATCGCATTGAGTAGGCCTGACTCTACGGTCTTCTATTTCTGAAGCGAAAATTGAGCCAAGGGATTGCTGCGGTCAATCAGAGCCACCATAAGGTGCTGTTTTGCCACATCGCTGGCCCTCATGACCTTCTTCGGCTTCGAGGTGGAGTCTTGTTGGACCCCTTGCCAACTGGTCTCGTTCTTTGGCCTCTTGGTCGCTGCTTTTTCGTCCTTAGCGGACCTCTGCCTTTTCTCTGCTAGCCTTTTGGGCGAGATCTGCTCCACCTTGTAGTGGAAAACAGAGCCCTTGAGTACCAATTTTTTCTTCCCAGTGAAGTACTTACAGCCTTTTGCCACCGTCGTCCGAGCCCAGCTTACCCGATCATTCCCCTCCGTGGAGAAGGTTGGTTTGTCGCCGAGCCTGTCGACAATGTGTAACACCACCTTGTACTCCGTCAGCGCTTTCTTACCCTCTTTGCGTGGCTTGGGCCTGTTCCTCTTCTCGGAACCAGCACCTTTGCCTCGCTCAGGTGATTTGAAGAGCTCCGCCTCCACTTCGGTGGAAACCATGCACTCCGAGTGCAAGTCTGCAAAAACTCTGGCACCCGAGCGCATTAGCTTCACGCGACTTATTTGATTGTTTTGATCAATATCAGTAGCAGCAGTGCTGATGAATGCTAGCCAGTTACTCACAGGGATCTATGCAAGATTGTCCCCTCATGCTGCATCATAGGTAACGACACATGACCTAGAATTTCCTACAAATGCTTTCGTCTTCGGACTTATTTGTTTTTCACAACTATGATTTGTTGCGCTGGCGCTGGTGATGGTAGCATTCTGGACCTTGTTGTTTTCAATTGTGATAGTGACGGAGTGAAGTCTGATTAGCGAACAGTTGCGGGTTAATATGATCATCTCCTTCCCGTTAAAACCTGGGCAGGCCTCATCTCATCGCCATTAAGTTGATCGTGTAGGTTTAGTTGAAGCGGACTTATTTATTTATTTATTTAAATCCATTTTAACAGGCTTCTGCCCAATTACAAAAATAGAAATATTAAATAAACCCAAAAGAAGAAAATAGAAAAAAATAACAAATAAATGAAAATATTAGAAATATACATATTAGAACTTCAACAAATTAAAGCTAATATACAATTTAACATTGAAGAAAGCGCAAAAATGGTAAAAAAAAATTAAAAAGAAAGTCAAACATTATAAGAAGCATTAAGAATTATATCTCTAATTTGCGACTTAAATTGACAGAACGTTAGCGGAAAAGGACACAGCTGAAGATCGTTATGCTTCTTAGGCATACGCACCAGCAGTGAGTTAGAATAAACTTCAAAACGCGCGAAGGGAAGAGAGAACATTAATTGGGATCTATCTGATCGATTGACGTTACGTAGACACAGCATATAACCAAGATCGGAGAGCATAGGGCAATGGAGTAGCTTGAAAAGTAAGCACTCGTCAAGGAACACTCGTCGGGACTCTAATGAAGGAATTTGGAATAAGAAAAGACGATCACTATAACCACAGTAAGGGATGTTGAATTTAAATAACAGTGAGCGAGTAAATCTACGCTGAACGTGTTCCACTGCATCACTGAGATATTTATGACGGGGAGACCACACTTGACAACAATACTCTAGGATACTACGAACAAGTGAAAAAAACCAGATAGAACGAGGTAGCGATGCTAGTAAACGAAGAAGAGCATCTAAGAATGAAACCGGACAGACGAGAGGCCTTGGCGGTTATATAGGCAATGTGAAGGTCAAATTTGAGCTTTGAATTAAAGTGCACACCAAGATCCTTAAAACTATCCACAGCCGTAATGGAAGAGCCGTACAGAGTATAGGAATATATTAAGGGTGACATTTTATACGTACATTTTATACGACGTTTTATACTGATAAGCACTGATCTGACTATAAAAACTTATGTAGCCTAGTGTTCCTGGTTTGAATCCAGATATGGACGGGGACCGCGCATCGATCTTTGCGCTAGCCTAGCTCTGATTAGGTATCCTTCGGTTTTCCTGGGAGAAAAAAGCAAGATTTTTATTTTCCTTGGATTTACTTCATCAAGCCTTATTCTACTTTGATTTCAGCTCAAAGTTTGCGGTACCGATATTTCTGCCAACGGACCAAACTGATTCTTGGGGCAGTGAAAATTTAATATATAAAATTTAATATAAAACAGATATATTTTAAAGATAATATTTTATTACTACCAATCTCTCTCTCTCTTTCCCTCTCTCTTTTGCTTTAACAATTTCTATTATTTGAATTCGTCCAAAATATTAATGGGCAAACTAGAATTTGTTTATTTATGTTTGTAAATTATTGAAAACCATATTGGAATTGACCCTAAAATATTTAAATTGACCCTATAAATTATCCTAAAATATGGCGTTGACTGCTTAAACTAAATACAACTTTGAAAATTTCCTCGGCTGATTTGTTACAGACTGATCAATAGATCTTTTCACAGCTTATAACATCTCTTCATCTGGGCATACTTTCCTGGTCTTATGAGAAAAATTTGATTTATTTTCTTTTCTTTCTTGATATTCCTTTACTAAACAAGACAAATTCCCCTTATAAGATGTTAGCCAATGACCATAAAATCTTAATTTGATCACTAACATACCAAACTACAGTATGTAAGTAGATACCAGTGTTTTAACTCTTTAGAACACTTTTGTAAACTTCAATGCATTTACTTCTGACGTACATATTTAATTCAAACAAGTAATCGAAAGTACACTCGACTACTAATCATTCCAAACCAGTTCAAGGGAGTAGTTATCCGGACATAACCCTATATGTAACGTGATATTTCGCTCAGATTGTGACCTTTCAGACCAAGATGCACGCGACGGGTTTTGAATCCACTTTGAATTATGCAATAAATACGTGCCAGTATTATGCACGGGTGTATGTACAATACTTATGGTAACTGTGTTATAAGAAGGCGAAAGGAGAAAAGCCGGTATGGCTGACAAGTTTTATGAGAGTGATTAAAAAAGTGGTCTTACTATAGCACGTCCATCCGTTTTCAGGAAACAACCTTTGATAAATGATTTAGAAATGGAAAGAATTGTCTATAATAAGCAGTATAAGAGGAACAGATACAAAGATATAGTATATAATGTGGACTCATCATTGGCACAACAACAAAACAACACAAAAAATAAGTTATTTTATGATCTTGAAGTAAAAGCTGACACTAGTTGGGAGTATAAAGTTGGCACCATTATTGATTAGTTAAAATTGATAACCATTTGTAAACATTATTTAAATGCTATTATAAAATCATTGATAGAAAGACTCGGAGAGAAGAGCGAAAGACACCGAAAATATGTCGGAATATCCAAAAATTTAACGTTATATGGCTACCAAACCACGAACAGTTTCCATGCAAAAACCTTTAAAAATCTCAAGCTATATAATCAAAAATCTTTTATTCTGTAAGCACTTCGAAGACTATATCTATTGAGTTTAGTAATGAAGCTCGATGAATTTCCACTTCGTCGTCTGCAAGCAATAACACGTACTATACCTGCGCCCATAAATTGTATCTTGGAATTGAATGACACTTTATAAAAAACAGCTCAATGACAGACATCGAAGAATACTATACACTTCCGACGTATCTAGATAGCAGCATCCTTTCATGTGAAAGTGGATTGAAATTTTTCCAACATGAATAATAGGAGCGGTAGCTCTTATTACCTTTTTGTATTCTTCTCGTCAGATATTGTACAAGCCAATAAAAAAAATAACGCATCACAGTCTGAACTACTCGAGGTGTCTGCTTATACATATAAATTGCATTATGTGTATGACTGGAGATATGAATCCATGCTGGAGACAAGTTTATTGATTTTGAAAGATGAGCACAATATGGATGTATCTACATATCATACTCAAATACAGAAGCGGGGGCAAAGGGGAATAAATGCCGCCTCTATTTAATAACTACTCTTCCAAGTATTTGTAGCATTTATATAGCACTGTGGTACACCTTCTCTGTACCTCCATAGTGCTTCACTGAAAATTAAAGAAATTGAGTGCGGAGTTTAGGTTTTTGTTTCCCTTGATGCAAAGTTATGTTTATGCTTATGTCTGTATAGTCATATTCTTATTCTTATTCTAAACCAGTTTTTTTTCTCAGTGATTTTTCAAGATGGCTCCACTGCAACAGGGTGCCCGCATTTTAAAATCACTTCTATCAGACTTGGTCGTAGTTATTGCCAACATGTCCTGTAAATTTCATGATAGTCGGATTATTGAGTCGTCAGTTCTCGTGAACAGAAGTTTTGAGTGCTGAAAATAGAGGTAATTTGGTGATGGGTTGCCGTTCTTGTGCAAATTGGAATTTTGAAAATTCCAATTTGACATGATGAACAAAGGCTAAAACTTATCAATGATTTGAATTTTTGTCAAAAAGCAAAAATTTGTCAGGAGGGTCGATGATTTGAAGGATTTTTTTCAGGAGCCTGCCGTAGCGACAGGGTTGCCCACACTGTCGTGAAAATCCATTTAAGTTAAATTTTATTCAACATCAATACGCTCTGCAATTTTGACGATGATTTTTTTTTCTGCCAAAGCTCAAGGGATTGCCCTTTGAACCGAATGCTTAGCGATGGCGGTAGAGAGACACATATGGGAGAAGACGATATCAATTATTCCATTATTCTTTTAAGTGCCACATGTTTTGTTATTTTCTAAAGCGCTAGTGCTATGCCTAGCAGTGACGAGGGTGAATTATCAATGGGGGGAAGCCAAATAATTATCCACCATTTTATATATGTATAATAATGATGTTTGGCATGCTGATATTTATCAACATACTAATTTCTATTTAATTCTCGTCACACTTAAAAACAGTATAAAAAATCGTAATTCAAAAAAATGATGAGCACATGTATGAGCAGTTTTTATAGGGTCATCTTCAATATACATGAAACCATTTGTTTTAATGTAAATTATATTTGTAAAAAAAAAGCATTGAAAAAACGTCTTTCTGAGCCTGCAGAACGCTAAATGGGAAAAAATTGAAAGCATCTATTTTTCATCGATTAAATTTATAAATATTTTGGAAATAAAGCGGTTGAAATGAAAAAGTTGCAAAAAATGTCAACCCTTAACATGAGGATGTATAGGTAATTTTTCATTTACTATACTTTCAAACTATTTTGCGACTTTTACTTTTAATATTTTTAAGGGTTAACGTATATATTTTAGGCAAAGGTTAGGTTAGGTTCAACTGGCTGGCACATGGCCAGACATAGACCCATTTGGTCCGTAGCGATACCAGATAAATGGACCCGGAGAAAGTTCAGTCCAAACGGCCATCGAAGGCCCCGGACTTTTTTGCGAACTGAAGTATGCCATTCAGCCTCTGCTCCGCCACATGTGATAGATCCACCAGCCAGGGCTCACCGAAGCAGCGTTGCCTGGTTTTCCCCAGTGCCGGGTAGTGGCACAGAAGGTGTTGGATTGTTTCAGAGACTCCCGGCTCTTGACACTTCCTACAGGTGTCGCTGGTTAGCAGCCCCATTTTCATGGCATGAGCTGCTACAAGACAGTGGCCAATTATGACACCGACCAGCCGCCTGCAGTCAGTCCGCGTTAAATTGAGCAGGAACTTAGTCGCTGCGTGATTGTATGACTCTGCACATCGCACCTTGCATCATATTGGAGTCGATAGAGTATTTGATCGTCTGGATTGGAGTTAAAATGTCAACCGATCCTGACAGGGGAAGGCTAGCTCCGTGCTTGGCTAGCGCATCCGCCCTCTCGTTTCCTTCAATACCTTTGTAACCAGGAACCCAGAAAATTCGGACTCTACTGTGGTTGCCCAGTCTGTTCAGGGCCTGAATACAGTCCAGGACACACTTCGATTTGTATGTGTAAGACATCAGAGCTTTGACCGCTGCTTGACTGTCTGTAAAGATGTTGATTTCCTCACTTGTGGTATCTCTGGCGTGTGCTAGGTCTGCGGCTTTACGTATTGCAAAAACTTCCGCCTGAAAAATACTACAGTGGTTAGTTATAGTTGCATCAGCACCCACTCCGGCAGCCGTTTTAGAACCGTCAGTGTAGATGCTAAGAGCTGCTGCCCCCCTTTGCTGATTCCACTCCAGCCCATCCCCCACAATCGCTTGATATCCCCGCTCGAAGCACAGAGAGGGGACCAAGTAGTCGGTGCTACCTGCGTACCCCCGCTCAATACTGCTGTGACCGAAGGATCATGACTCGAAGTGTCCCGATTCCCTAAGCCTGACAGCAGCTTTTGCAGCTGCGCCCTTAACGAAGAGATCAAGCGGAGGCAGATGAAGCAGGACGTTCAGTGCAGACAAAGGAGTCGAGGCTAAGGCACCTGTGGTACAGAGAGCCGCCAACCGCTGGAATCTATTCGTCATGCTGGCAAAGGTAGTCTTATTTACAGCTGGCCACCAGACCAAGCATCCGTAGGCCAGTACAGGTGTGGCTATCGCCATATAAATCCAATGCGTTAAAGCAGGGCTTAGACCCCACGTTTTACCTAGTACTCTCTTGCTGGCGTAAATCGCATTGCTTGCCTGCTTAACTCTCTCCTCTGAGTTCGCCTTCCAGGTGAGCTTGCTGTCCAGAATAAGACCTAAGTACTTAGTTTGTGACTTGAGCCCTAACCTGGTGCCGCTCAACCTGATTGGGGCCAATTCAGGGATTTTGTACTTCCTAGTGAAAAGCACGAGATCAGTTTTATTGGAGTTGATGCCGAGGCCCACGGTGTTTGCCCATTCCTCAACCAGCCCCAGAGCATTCTCGATGAGCTGGCCAAGGGAGTGCGGAAACTTGCCCGAGACTAAAATAGCAATGTCATCGGCATAGGCCACAACCGTAAGTCCTTTGCGTTCCAACTTGTCCAAAATTGTATTTATGACTAGGTTCCACAAGAGAGGGGATAGAACTCCTCCCTGCGGTGTGCCTCTATGGACCTGCCTGGTGATTTGTGACCCCACCCACTCAGCCGTTATATGCCTTTGTTTAAGCATATTGCTTATCCAGCTGCGAACAGCGGGGTGGGTGTTGGTTGCGTGGAGGCTCTCTATAATGGCTGTTGTGTGCACGTTATTGAAAGCGCCCTCAATGTCTAGAAAGGCTCCCACAGCGTATTATTTATAGTTGAGTGCCTTTTCTATTTCGAGGACTACTCTATGGAGAGCCGTTTCAAGGGATATCCCTTTCATGCACGCGTTTTGGGCTCGCGGTAGAGTTTGAGATCCAAGTCTTTGTTTGATGTGGAGATCTAGTAATCTTTCGAGGACTTTAAGGAGGAAGGAAGCCAGGCTAATTGGCCTGTAGTCCCTGGGGTAAGCATGATTGACTTTACCTGCCTTGGGTATAAATACAACCTTAGCGTTCCTCCAGGCTGCAGGCACGTGGCTTAGTGCTAGACAGCCTTTGTAAATTTGTATGAGCCAAGGAACGGTGAGCCCACCTGATTTTGGGAGCATGGCCGGTAGGACCCCATCCGTACCAGGGGACTTGAAGGGCTTGAAGGTGCCAAATTGCCCAGACAAGCCTCGGCTTGGTGACAACTTCGTCAATGCCTTCTATGTCATGTAGATCAGACGTCTGTTGACCGGTGAAGGGGGAGGATTCATCCAAACAGCCCGGGAAGTGAGTGTCTACGAGGACCCTCAGCGTTTCCGAGCTGTTGCTTGTCCACTCACCATCCGGCTTACATACCAGGCTAAGCGTGACAGGGCGTTTAACCAGCAGATTTTTAAGTCTCACCATTTCCGATGTGGTCTCGATCCCTGCAGTCAGCTGCTTTGGCTAACTTGAACAGTTCACGAACCTGCCGTCTGCGACAAACCAGGTCCCTGTTCCACCAGGGTGGGTTGGGTTTGCGCCTCGGGTGGACTTGGGGACAGGACCGTGCAAAGAGCCGGTTTAGACGAGCGGTTTTTTGCTGGATCCAGCACGAGCTTTCAGGCAAGAGAAGTGAAGGACGGAACGGAACAGCGAGCACGACTGATATAGTTGGCCATCGAGCACGGCAGCGATTTTTCTGTCATTTTCTTAGAAAAAATTTGAGGCACAGACATTTTTTTTGTAGAAAGCAGTCTGTATATCTATAGCCCAGTGAAATCCTACATAAAAAAGGCGAAACTTCGGAAAAATTAGGGGAAAGCTGAATTTTGGTATGAACCTTGGTACTGGTGTGTTGAACAAAATGTCAAAAGTCCCCATCGATCCGAGCGCTGCGTCACTTTTTATACGGGGTCAAAGGTCGCCAAAAGTGACCTTTCCTAAATATCTCAGTAACGGTCAATTCTTTCGAAAAACAATGTATGACGAATTTGTAGCTTAAAAAATTTCCAACAAAAAAGATTCTCTAACTTTTTCCTGTAATCATAACCGTTTTTGAGATATTTTGATCTAAACATTTGATACTAGCAGCATCCTCTTTCTCAGGGCATGTAAATATTATCCGATTTTGATTACGACTTGGAAAGTTTGTGAGTTTGTTTTTTTATGTTCAAGATGCGCATGAAAAAAACAAGTAAACAAACTTATCTACCATACTCCAGGATAGGTCGAAAAGGGTGCTCCGAAAAGAGGATGCTGTTAGTTACAAATGTTTAGACCAATATATCTCAAAAACGGTTATGGTTACAGGAAAAAGTTGTATAATCTTTTTTGTTGGGAATTTTTTAAGCTACAAATTTGTCATACATTGTTTTTCTGAAGACGTAACCGTTACTGAGATATTTTGGAAAGGTCACTTTTGGTGACCTTTGACCCCGTATAAAAAGTGACGCAGCGCTCGGATCGATGGGGACTTTTGACATTTTGTTCAACACGCCAGTACCAAGGTTCACACCAAAATTCAGCTTTCCCCTAATTTTTCCGAAGCAACATGTTAGATTTCCCCGGACTATTATACGTATATCTATACGAATATAAAAAACTGTGTGCTAGCACAGCCAGAAATCGCTCGTGAAAACTTGCAACGAGCACCATCGGCCAGCAAACTCTGTGCTGGCAAAGCACAAAATCGCTCGTCTAAACCGGCTCAAAAGCTTTAACGAGTTTACCCGTGAGTACGTTAACCGCGGCCTCCAAGTCAGCTGCGCTGCCAATCCTCAGAGGAGGGCCTAAGCCGATAGTCACCTCCCGTTCGAAGTTTAGCCAGTTGATATTCCTGGGATTGCAAAACGGTCGGTAATTGCGAGCTACATTGAATTTTAAAGAGTAACTGATGTGGCAGTGGTCAGAAAATGATGGGCCTTCAAGGACCCTCCAATTCTCTATTAACTGCTCGTTTGAGTCATTGTGCAGCGTTATATCTAGCACGTTTTCACTACGAGGTCCCCTAAAGGTAGGGACATTTCCTCGGTTTGCTACGATTAGATACATATACTAGGCATACATATAATAGGCATACATATTACAAATATCAAGTTTCAGATTTCCCACGACAAATAGTTTTATGTACTTTTCTTTCATTTCCTGATTCCTGCTTTTCATGAAATATTATGTAATTAGAAAGATGAAAACAATTTTACGCAAAATATGTATCATAAAAGAGTTTAACGCAAGACAGGAATTCTGCAGTCCTTAGTTAAAAAAATTTTTCCAGGAAATTGTAATTTTCATTTTACCGATTTGGCACGTAATAAAAACTTTGCACTTCCAAAAAATATCTTCGCCGGTTAGATAGCTTTTGTTATTTTCTAAGTGCAGAGAATGTTAAGAAATGTTTTGATGTTTAGTGAATAGAGGCACTTAATACTTTTTCGCTTAGGACAATGTCCGAAGGCGAAAACAAAGTTGTTAACACTAAAATACATTTCTTTGATATAATTTACTAAAAAATATGAAACAAATGCACTTGAAACAACATTTTCGGTAAAACATATTACATTGTAAATTATAATAGTCCTTGTAATACCTAAATCAATCAACATAAACTTAAAACCTTAAATCATCCAAAGTATGAATTTTTTCAGTCTCATTTTTATTTTCTTATGGCAAGCTCTCGCAAAACTGAGATTCTAGTTCATAGGAGTGAATCTCTTAATCACTACATGCAAATACTAGCGGACCTTGCATGAACATGTTTAAACTTAGTTGATTTACAGTTCTGCAAGTATGAGATTTCCCTTTTTGGCGTTGACAAAATGGAGCTAAGACTTTTAAACTAAGGGAAAGTGCTACATTCTGGATATGTGATAATAATATTAGGCGATTTGTTTATAAACATGCTTCAGAAACAAACTGTTGGCAGGGTACAAAGACAGAGTTCAATGCGCTCTATTAAATAATGAAATTAGCCCAAAAACTGGATTCTGGTGCTAATGACATTTTTCTTAGAACGCAAAATTTATTTCTAAAAACTAACATAAGAAAAATTTTAGTTTTTAGATAGCCATTAAAATTGTATCTTCATACTCATATCTCAAATATATAATCTTTACGTGTTCAATACAACTATCGAAAGTTACGTTCACATAAAAATAGCGCAACGGCAATATTGAATGAATCGATCGAAAATTCCTTCAACTCTAGAACCATTTGTAAGCCGATCGATCACGGCTTATTTTTCATCTGTTAAAGCGAGACGATGCTAGCATTTCAACAAGGAACGAAAAGAGACAGACACAAGGCAATACACATTTGGCCAAAGCCTCTAGTGGCTCGCAAATAAGAATTTGCAAGCCGGAAAATTTCGGCTAATGAATGGGAATTTTCATGTAATCATATTATACAGAAGATGGTATATGATCTTTATAGCCCAGTGAAATCCGACATAAAAAAGGCGAAACTTCGGAAAAATTAGGGGAAAGCTGAATTTTGATGTGAACCTTGGTACTGGCGTGTTGAACAAAATGTCAAAAGTCCCCATCGATCCGATTGCTGCGTCACTTCTTATACGGGGTCAAAGGTCACCAAAAGTGACCTTTCCTAAATATCTCAGTAACGGTCTCGTCTTCAGAAAAATAATGTATGACGAATTTGTAGCTTAGCAAATTTCCAACAAAAAAGATTCTGAAGCTTTTTCCTGTAACCGTATTCGTTTTTGAGATATATTGATCTAAACATTTGTTACTAACAGCACCGTCATTCTCATCGGCATGTTGATATTATTCGATTTTGATTACGACTTGGCATGTTCGTGAGTTTGTTTTTCTATGTTTAAGAGGCGCATAAAAAAAACATGCACACAAATTTATCTACCAGACTCTAGGGTAGGCGGGAAAGTGTACTCCGAAAAGTTACCACCATTTCTGAAGATTTGGGATGGATGCTCAGGGATACCATTTTATGGCAAAGGGGGAGGGGGGAACTTTTCGGATCACACTTTTCCACCTACCCTGGAGTCTGGTACATAAGTTTATTTATAAGTTTTTTTTATGCGCCTCTTAAATAGAGAAAAACAAACTCACAAACATGCCAAGTCGTAATCAAAATCGGATAATATTGCCATGCCGTGAGAAAGAGGATGCTGTTAGTAACAAATGTTTAGATCAACATATCTTAAAAACGGTTATGGTTACAGGAAAAAGTTTTATAATCTTTTTTGTTGGAAATTTGCTAAGTTACAAATTCATCATACATTGTTTTGCTAAAGACGTAACCGTTACTGAGATATTTAGGAAAGGTCACTTTTGGTGACCTTTGACCCCGTATAAAAAGTGACGCAGCACTCGGATCGATGGGGACTTTTGACATTTTGTTCAACACGCCAGTACCAAGGTCAACACCAAAATTCAGCTTTCCCCTAATTTTTCCGAAGCACCATGTTAGATTTCCCCGGACTATTAGTCATTTGACATTTCATGTACATGTTTAAGATGCATACATGTTTTGTAAAATCTGAAGTAGGTCGATATTTTCGAAAGGGAAGTCGCAAGGAATTGGGTTGTAAGGACGCTTCGCCACTGATGGCTAGTCGCTACTAAAGCTTTTAATGTGAAACTTAATTAATTAATGGAGCGCTGGTATTATGTCCTGCTAAGACAACACAAGACGAACAAATACAGCCATAGGCACGGCGGGATTCGAACCCGCGGGCAGTAGATCGCTGATTCAGACTGACGCGCTAGCGAGCTAAACTACCGACCTCCCTTCAATGTTTCTGTCAGAAGTTTTATGACAAACCAAAATTTGAAAAAAAAAATCCTTGCCTACTTTTAGGCACTCATCACCCACACACGGCTTAAAATGTCTAACTCTTTATCATAGACAAGCTTAAAACATAATAAGTTTTCAATTCCAATACTTTTTGTTAATATAAATATAGGATTACCTAAAAATTCACTAAAATGCCCGCCGCTACCAAAGCGTTAACAATATCTTAATTCTAACAAGTCATGGACCTACCCACTGTAAGTTAATCAAACAACTGCGGGATTGGGGAAAAAAATATTTATTTTGCGTCCACACTGGACGACTCTTGAATTAGAACTAAACTATGATTACATATTTCAATTAAAGCTACGAATTCTTAATATCTAAATTCCGCTGATGCGTTGTCTGTCTGCAACGTGCATCGCGAGAATTTAATGCAAACGTGGGAAATACATGGTAAGCATTTATGTTTCCCACGAACAGCTAAGAAATTAGATCGCTTGTTAAGTTGTATACATCTATGTCCTCCATAAATCAGTAAAACCGATAAAAGCCTGCAGGCCTAAATAGTATAGCCGCTAGATTTTAAGTTATCATAGCTAATTAAGCTTTAAGCTAGGTTAAGAATGTACAATTAAAATAAAATAAAAAATCTTTTCAATTCAATTCAAAAACATACAAATCTTTTTTTTTCCAGCATTTCACTGAGTTATTTGGTTTATTATTTCAGCGCACAGGGGCACTTATGAAGTTTTTAATCTACAAAGTCCAATTGAATGTAGGTATAAGCTGGAGCTGAAAAACCGAGAGACCAATTTAATTGAAAACGGCTAAACAAACAATGACTAATTAAATGTTAGTCAATTAAATGGAGATAATTATTCAATCAGATGCTGCATTTACTGAATATTAATTTGAAACAATGTTTATGGGTTTCGTGTGAAGAGGAACCACTGGGCACTGAAAAATGACGCATGAATTCGAATGTAAAAATAAACACTATTTGATATTATTCTTCTCACGTTTTTGTCAAGTCATTAATTTTGTATTGCAATCTTCAGATGTATCTTTTAAAAATTGTTGGAATCTGCTTAGCAGATGTAGAAAACTGAAGAAAATCAAAATATTTAAAATTTAAAATGAGAATGTTTTAATACACCAATGATCATGAATAAATTAATTTTCAAGAAATTCACTTAAAATCAACTCACACTTTTGCAAAATATCTCATTTTCATAGTTCTTTCTTCTCTTAACAAACCACTTCCCTTGTGTGACTTGCTTTCACGTGGATTTAAAATAAGATCTTTGAAAAACTCATTGCTATGCATGGATTGTCAACGAAGAAATCGATGTCAACAAATGCGGAAACGTAAAAGCACATACATACATACATCGAATAATGTATGCTTTCCTAAAGCCTACGTCTGGTGCATGAGTTGAGTTTGGTACACTATGAACTAGAAGGGAAAATACGTCAGAATTTTCCCTGGCCCGGCAAGACAATAGCATAGCGGTAATCGCACCTTATTCGGATCGAACCTGAATCCCATAGCAAAATCGAAATAGTTCAACAGGAAACTTATGTGCATTCATCCAAAAAGCGGAAAGGCTATGAGACAAAAGGTTATGTGAGGGCGGCAACCGTTATAAAATATTGTTCAAAGGCTTGTTGTATCATTTGGCGCCTGCATTCGAAGATCTTTGTCGCAAAGCAAAATGTGTACACAAAAGCAAAAGACTTTCGAATGGAACTTTGAAACATATTTTAGATCAATGAGTTAATACATACTAGAAACATTTTGTTAGATTTAAAAGACCGCATGTTCTGCATGTGAAGGCGGATGCATGCATAGGGCGACTTGAAATCGCTGGAGTGTATAGAAATGTTAGGATTGTTTTAGTATCTTGTGACGAAGATAAATCGAATGTGTCGCTTTCGTGCGCGAAATTTATGCCTGTTTTCATTGGATTTCACAATGATCATATGGACACACGAGCATATTCATAAAATGTTAGCTATTGAAAGAGAGTTGGACAGTACAATTAGTTGTAATTTTGTATTTTGTTGATTCGAGAGGAAAGAAAACACTTCCAGTTGACAGAGTAATACTAGCAAATTTTCATATCATTCAAAACTAAAGACCTTTAGCATCTGCAACATTTTTCTGCCCTAAAACTATTTATTTCCTCGTCTGTCATAAGAAACTACTTTCTATTAGCTCATGGAACCTATCACTATACAGACTAATATCTCAAGAATGACTAATATCTCAAGAATGTTGTGTCTAAATTTCAAGTCGATCGGAGCAAAATTGACGAAGCTATGACTGTCGGATTTTTATGCCTACCTGACTCGAGCGCCCTATTGTTACCAGGTAGCTGGTTCGATTTCTATAGAATACCTTAAAAGCTACCCGTATCTTTCTTTATAGAAATTTAAAAACGAGTACAAACGTGTTAACTTTAGTCAATAATAACTTTATAATATATTATTTATAACTTTAGTCAATGTAGAGTATATAATTTAGTGTGGCAGTAAACGTTCTATCGAGCAGACGTACACGCACTTTCCGATTTTCGCATCATTTAAGCTCCATTTTCATTCAGTTTTGTGTTGAAATATTACTAAAATGCCGAAAAAAGTTACAAGTTCTGATAGAGCATCAACTAGTGCGAGATTATGTCGATCTAAAAAAGCTGTACTTCCGCAAAAACGTAAAAATGATGACATTTCGGCAAGTAGCGCGTCAGCTAAAGAAATAAAAGTTACCATTGAAGATCAAGTTATGGAGAATCTTCAAAAATACTATAGGATAGCAGATTTTTTATTAGTCTTTTCAACAATTGCGACGCTAGTGAAATGCATAAATTGTGATGGAAAAATCAATTTTCATTCGACTAAAAAAAAAAAGGCCTTGGATTTAACATCAAAGTGTCGTGCGAAAGCTGTTAACAGAGTACAAATGTTCCGTCTAGTGCAAGAATAAATTCAGGTGTTTACGAAGTTAATTATCGGTTTGTTTTCGTGATGAGGATATTAAGTTTAGGATTAGCTGGCTGTGAAAAGTTTTGCGGCTTGATAGATTTGTCTTGTAGTTTTTTTTATCAAAATCGACGTACAACGATTGTATGAAAAAATATGCTCGACTGTAAGAGAAGTAGCGGATAGATTTTTTTTATGTGCTATAAAAGAAGAAAAAGCAGCAACGGCCGAAGAGAAAAATACTGAGGATGAAGATGAACTCACTGTATCAGGCGACGGAACATGGAAAAAAAGAGGTTTTTCATCTTTATTCGGCGTCACCTCGTTAAATGGCTTCTTCACATGTAAAGTTGTTATTTTCGTCAAAAGGTCATATTGCCACGAATGTAAAACTTGGGAGAATAAATTAAACTCTACGCAATACGAAGAGTGGCATGAAGATCATGTAGCTGCTGGATAGTGCCAAGCAAATCATACTGGTGCAGCTGGAAATAAAAACCATGTTTGAACGCTCGGTATCGAATGGTGTGCGGTATCGCAATTATATCGGTGACGGTGACTCCAAAGCTTACTCGGGCTTAGTGAATTCCAAACCTTATGGCGATGATTATTGAATAGTGCAAAAATAATGTGTAGGACACGTTCAAAAAAGAATGGGCACTCGTCTGCGTGAAATAGTCAAAAATACCGTTGTAGATACTGAAACTAAGGCTAAGACGGTCAAAAGAAAGAGTCTGTATGGTAAAGGGAAGCTTACGGCTATGATGATCGATAAGTTGACGGTATACTACGGTTTGGCTATTAGACGTCACTCTGATTCTGTGAAAAATATGAAAAATGTCATCTGGGCAACGTACTTCCACTACAGTTCGACGGACGAGAATCCACAGCATGAAAAATGTCCGAGCGGCGAGGACTCCTGGTGCGAATGGCAAGAGCTGCTAATGCATTGGATTCGTTCAAACATACGTACAGTGCTCTTCCCAATGATGTTTTGGATGCCATCAAGCCCATCTATGAAGATCTGAGCAAAAATGCCCTCCTGGAGCGATGTGTCGGAGGCTTTACGCAGAACAACAATGAGAGTTTGAACCAACTTATTTGGATTGCAGCTTGCAGCTTATCAGCTGCAGATTGCAGCTTATGTGGCAGCCCTTAGAACATAGAGACTAAGGAAATGAAACAAGCGTATACAAAATTTAGTGAAGCAATTTTACCACAAAGGTAAAGTCTATAAATAGAACAAATCGAGAGAATTGCTACCTCAGATATTCTCCTTGGTTTCCCCGATACCTTAGCTTTTGTTGTTGCTGAGTTACTAATTGTCAAATTCGCGTGCACATGGCCAACTATTTTTCTCTATCTATCTCACTCTATCTTTCTGTTCGGCACAGTAAGTGAATGTCAAATTCGCTTACTACTACTAACGCTCAGCCTAGGCAAATTGCTTCACTTCTCACTGCCATTTTCATTTCCTTATAACTCTCTCTTCTGAGTGGCAGCCTGTGTCTTCAATTAAGGCGCCTTCAGCCTTCATGCAAGATATGAGAACCAGTAGTAGACCAAACGCTCATGAGTGGGCGCGACCAATTGACTCCATGCGGATAGGCCGAGCAGAGCAGGAAGCTGAAAAGCAAACAAAAGAAGTCAGGATTCATCGTAGACAGGAGCAAAAAGATGCTCTAGGCATTGTGGATGATAGCAGCATCCTTTATGGAGCTGGCATCGATGATTCAGTGCGAGGTAAGCCAATAGAACTCGTTTATGAACGTTTCATCCCAAATTTTTTAGTGTTCAAAACTTTAAATCGTTTTTCCCACAACTAACGTTTTCAAAGTCGGTGCGCATCATAACTCTAAAACTACTGAACCGATCTTTTTGAAATTTTGAACACTATTTTTCTACATAATTTACAAGGTAACGCCGGACAGTTCTTTTTTCAAATTTGTTTATATTTTAAATTTTACAATAACAAATTAAGCGATTTTTTTGCGGAAAATTGCGTTTTTTCGTTCAAAGTGCTCCCAAAAAGTGAAAAATTGAAATTTCGAAAAACCCTCCAAGCGTTACCTGAGAAAAGCGATTATCTAACGAAATATTTTAGATTTTTTGATTTCAGATGATCCGGCACCGAGTTATGATGGGCACCGCAATTCACCTTTTTTCCGAGACGCTCCAGAAGAATTGCTGCCATTGCCGTATTTTTTAATATTTTTTCATGAAAATTTCACAAAATATTCTTCAAATGTTATACTATAATGTACCATTGGTTTTAATAAATAGGTTTTAACTGTTTCATCTAAAAAAAAAATCACAAAAATGTGCCTTGTTTTACACGAATTAACCCTACTCCCCCCTTAAGCTGTGCTTTGCTTCCTGATTTCGGATTATCTTTAATGAAAATTGTCGTACCAGCTAATTGTTATCTTCCAGAGTGCAGCAAAATATGCATATTATTTCGATTCAATAATGATATTGAAGCAATTAAATACTTTCACTTTGTATCGCCATTTTCGGTTATATTCATAGAGCGGAATATCTGCTCCTATTGATTGTCTGGCATCAAGAAAATAGGTCAAATATATATTATACGTATATATGCATCTATTTTTTTGCTTCTTGATTTTTATGATGCTGCAGTGGACCGTTGTCATTATGTTCAATGAATGAGGAACGACGAGCAGGTTGAGCTCCTGTTATGAACATGAACACTGCAGGCTAAGCTTTTTAGGATGCACCCGTATGCTTGCTTATATCAAAGCATATAAATAAATATATATGCTGCAGTGGCGAAATAAACTTGAATCGCAGCTCAGCTTCAACGTCCAAACATCGTACTGATACTTAATAGTCACAAACAATCCTATTGTACTTTGAGAAAAATTTAGATAATTATTCAATTATTCATGTAGTCAATGAATTAGTTACATCACTGGCATTACAAGTAGCACCTACAACTGCGTCTAACTAAATCAAAAAATATATTAAAATTCATGCCAATACATTATGATTGCTGCTTCTAAATAAAGAAAAGCTTTTTATTACAATTGTTATTAAAACCAGATAATGCTTTTTGTTTAGTTTTTTTTTAGTTGTCAGAATGGCTTTGACTTAAGCGGAAGTGTTTACCGTTTTCACTTACCTTAAAATTCAATCTCTTTGTTTTTGTTAGATGTGGAATTTGTACCACGCCAAAAATATTTAATTAATGTGCTTGTTATTCCATTGTCTTGAAGAATCTGATGTTTATCATAGAAGATATTGTTTATGCTGAAGATTTATTATTATGAACTTAAGATTGAATTAGCTATTCGAGTCACCTTATTGTAGATTTGATATTTTTACATTTATAAAGCAATTGGAAACCCGCAATATAGATTCAGTTTTATTGTATGATAAAGTTGTGTGACGTTATATCTTAGAGCTTTCGTGACATATCTATTATGTATTCATGTTAAGTACAAGGCATAATGAGTTTTATTGTGCCTTGAAACTATTAACATCTAAGACATCATCCGATGAATAATTTTTTTCCTGATATTTTTCACGTTTTACTAAAAAGTTAGTCGAAGGGAAGGAGTCTACATATATGTAGGCAGTAAGTTGGCTCTCATAGCCTGCACGAGAAGACCAATGATATTGGATTGTGGATAAGATACTTGGATTTTAAACCATTTGAAAACCTGTATATGAAAGGAAAATTTTTGGAGACTGCTCTGCATAGGATAGTTATTGAAATAGAAAAGACACATTATAAAAGAACGTTTTGGAAACATTTTTGGACATTGAAGGCGTCTTCAATAATGTGCCATTATGAAAAGCCTCCACACAACTAACACCTACCCTGCTATACACAGCTACATAGATAAACAGCATACTGAGGCAGAAGCTCATATAGAGCTATCCATTTCGTGCTTGAAAAAGTAAAAACTTGCAGGCCGACATTTGTTAAAGATATACGTCAACCACGCTGTTATTTGTCTGGTTGAAGATTTGCCATTTTAGAATATGGATCGTATAGCAGTGAAACAACGCGTTAAAATTATTAAATTTTATTACAAAAACGGTGGTTCTGCCGTGTCCACATTTCGCGCTTCACGAGGAAATTACGGTCGTCATAATCGTCCTTCACAAAAAATATTGAATACAATAAATTGGATCTGTTACTGATATTGCAAGGCATGTGCATCATCGAAACATTCGCACCACTGAAAATATCGCTGCTGTAGCTGAAAAAACTTACCGGCTGTAGAGGTTGAAAAAAGTGAGGATATTCTAAGTAAAATTGACGAATATCACCCGCCTTTAAACATAAACGTGTCCCTTTCTGCGAACCAGTTCTTAACGCCGATGTCTTTTGATAAATTTAACTTTTTCAAGGCTGATTTTGATGCGATCAACTCAGCATTGCAACAAATTGACTGGTTGGAAATTTTTCAATTATCCGATAGTGTAGATGATATGGCAAGTATCTTTTATAGAACCCTTCGTGACATCATAAATAAATACGTGCCAAAGAGAAGAGTAAAGCCTTCTGGGTACCCGCACTGGTATACGAAAGAACTCATCAGACGGCTGGCTGAGAAAAATAGATACAGGCTCAGATATAGAAAATATGGGAATCCTTTGGATAAACTATCTTTTGATCTGCTCAAAAGCACTTGTGGTAAGCTGATAAATAGCTGCCATAGAAAATACCTGCAGGATATTGAAAAGAATATCACACGTAATCCTAAACTCTTTTGGTCGCACATCAAGCATCTTCGTAGAAGTGGTAGTAATTATCCTTCCTCAATGTACCTCAATGGAACATTGTCTTCTGATGGATATTCTATGTGTAACCTGTTTGCATCACACTTCGTTAACGTCTTTAACACCTCCCAACGATCATATGTTGAGTCAAGGACCTTCCCACACCATATCAACCTTTCTACATTATGTTTTGAAACCGAAGTCGTGCTTGAAAAACTGAAAAAAGTTGACATGAATAAGAGTGCTGGGCCAGACGGTATAGAACCAATAATTATTTATAAATGTGCTAACTCCCTTGTAAACCCTATTACTATGCTATTTAATAAATCCTTGAGCTCAGGAATTTTTCCTAAAATATGGTAAGAGGCAAGAATCGTGCCAGTTTTTAAAGCTGGAGATAGATCTAATGTGTCTAATTACAGACCAATATCTATTCTTTCAGCTTTTTCCAAGATCTTTGAATCGCTAGTTTGCTCAACACTTAGTTGGAGTGTAAAGCCACTTATATCTGATGAACAATTTGGATTTCTCAAGAAACGATCGACTGAAACTAATCTTGTGCATTATGTGGACTCTCTAGCACGTTCCTTGGATAAAAATGTACAAGTGGATTGTATTTACACTGATTTCAGCAAGGCTTTTGATAAAGTAGACCACACTTTACTTCTGAGTAAGCTTTCTGCACTTGGTATTCATGGCCTGTTACTAAAGTGGTTCTGTTCATACCTTACCTGCAGAAATATGAGAGTTGTTCTCTGTGGATATGAATCTCGTGAATACTATGCTACATCTGGAGTGCCTCAAGGCTCAGTTCTGGGTCCCATACTTTTCATTATTTTTATAAATGACATTGTTTCTTGCTTCAGAAATAGTAACTTCAGTCTTTACGCTGATGACTTAAAGTTTTTCAAAGAAATTCACTCTGAAGCTGATTCTCGTGCACTTCAGGATGACCTTGATAGAATGGTTATTTGGTGCAAAAGTAACAAAATGGATCTCAATCTTAAGAAATGCTTCCAAATAACATTTAGTCGAAGTCGTACTCCTTACAGGTTTCAGTATTGCATAGATGCAAACTTGCTTGAAATAATATACAGCATCAATGACTTAGGCGTGATTTTAGATAGTAAGCTGCAATTTCGCGAACATGTTGAGAACATAACTGCAAGGGCCTTTAGGGTTGCTGGTTTTGTGATCAGGAGTACCTCTAAATTCAAAAATAGCCAAACAAAAATTACTCTATATAAGTCCCTAGTCCGCAGTATCTTAGAATATTGCTCTCCTGTTTGGAACCCCTTTTATAATTCTTACATCGAAAAGATTGAAAGGGCTCAAAAATGGTTTTTAAATATCCTATGCTTTAAAGAAAACATATTGACCAGAGTGCCCTCATATGGTGAGAAACTTCAATATTTTAAGTTAATGTCTCTATATGATCGCCGTAACCTCCTAGACTCTACTTTTTTTTACAAGTTAGCAAACAACCTTATTGACTGCTCTCCTTTACTTTCTAAATTTAACTTTCGCACTCCCAGACTATCCCAGAGAGAACGTTATTATGACTCATTCTATTTGGATGCTTGGAAAACTAATCTTGGTGAACATGCTCCAATCGCCAGAATGTCTCGCCAGTACAACACTCTATCAAAAACCATTGACGTAGATGTTTTTCGGAATAATGCAAATGATTTCAAAAACATTGTTAGAATTTTTTATCAAAATAATGATTACCAGTCTTGTCATTTGTCTATGTTTCTACTCCTTATTTTGATTTTTATTATTAAGCTCTTTCATTTACTTAGTTTCGCAATTTCCTCTTCATACTGGATTATGTATCTTTGTTTAATGATTGCTTGATTAATTTCTAACTAATTATTTGCTTGTTTTACGATGTAAGTTGTGCTAGCCTATAATTATGATGCGTAAGTAACACAAAATCTTAAATGCAAGTTTATTACCAATTTTGTATATTTATGTATCATGTTGGCTTTCTATTTTTCAAAATAAAATAAATAAAATAAAATGTGGTGGAAGATCCGAATTCGTCGATTCCTCGTCGAACTCAACATTTGGGCCTATCTCATGGCTCATTATAGCGCATTCCGCATCTGCGTTTGGCTCTCCATTCGTATAAAGTCCAGCTCACACAAGAACTGAAGACTGTTGACGATGGAAAATGCAGAGAATACATGAATTGGGTTTCGGAACAAGCTGTTGATGCTGATTTTTCAAAAAAAAAAGTTCTTCAGTGGTGAGGCCCATTTCTCCCTTTGTGGATTCGTTAATAAGCAGAACTTTAGAATATGGGGGCTCAGAAAATACACAAGCTATCGTAGAGAGGCCATTACATCCGGAAAAAAACACTGTGTGGTGCGCATTATAGTCTGGTGGCGTGATTGGGCCGTATTTTTTTGAGAACGATCAAGGACAAGCCATCACTGTCAATTCTGAGCGCTATGGTCGCATGTTAACCGATTTTTTTTTGGACGGAAATCGAAGACTATGATTTTGACGATATGTTGTTTTAGTAGGATGGGGCAACAAGTCACGTAACACAGGCAAATCAAGCTCTTTTGCAAGAGAAATTACCAATAGTGTAATTTCGCGATTGGCTGATGTGCTCCTGCGATTTAATGCCTCTGGGTTTTTTTTTGTGGGGTTGCGCGAAAAATCGTGTTTATGCAAACAATCCCCAAATTCCGGACGAACTGCAAGCCAATATTCGTGAAGTCATGGCCGAGATATTGCCCGAAATGTGCCGGAAAGTCATTGAGTCAATTGCCTCAAAACGATTGAGTCCTATAAGAAATGCTGTGGAAGACATTTGAACGACATTGTGTTTCATATATAATGGCAAAGTTACATAGCTTTCCGAATATTTTGTGTGCATGAAATGTGTAACCCATATTAATGGAATAGATGAGGGCGTAGATCATAAGGAAAGTTCATAGAGGCACACACCAAGGGGAGTGTACCTCCTTATCTCCTTTCCTGTGGAGCCTGTTGACGTTTAAAGAGGTGTAAATCTAATCTTATACCCTCTATGAGTAGTCGCAAACTAAATACTTGGGCCTTATTCTGGACAGCAGGCTCACCTGGAAGGTGAATCTTGAAGAAAGAGCAAATATTTATGCCTGCCAAAGGTTGTAAGATAAAACATGAGACATCAGCCCTGCTGCAAAGCACTTGGTCTTCACGGCGATAGCAAGGCTGATCCATGCTTATAGTTGCCTGGTCTGGTGGCATTTGCTGATTTTGCTGACAGACTTCAGCGATTGGTGGCTTTCTGCACTACGCACTCAGAAAAATACTTCTATTTTTGGAAGAAAAACTGAGCACATTATCAAAGAAAATTGGTAATGATTCTGCGCCAAAGAAATATTTACTCAATCCAAAGAAAAACATTTCTTCATTTCAAAGAACAAATATTGAACTTGCCCTGAGTGAAACTTGGTATAGTTTCAAAGAAATATTTACTCAATCCAAAGAAAGGAGTTTATTTATTGCAAAGAACTGATATTGAACTTGCCCTGAGTAAAATTTGATATAGTTTTTGGCATCTGGCATAAATCAGTTCACGTACGATCACCGAAGTTAAGCTGTGCTGGGCGCGGATACTACTTAGATGAGGGACCGCCTGAAAGTATGGCATGTTGTTGGCACGCAAAAACTCTTCTTCCCTTCATATCATAAGAGTGGCTTACTTTGAAGGGAGTGAAAAAATAAAAAAATAAGTAATAAAGTAGAGTCAATATCAATTTTTCCATTTTTTAAGTGCCACATTTTTTTCTTATTTTCTGAAGCGCTAGTATTATTTATGCCTAGTCGCCACTTAAAGCTATAATGTGACACTTAGTCAATGGAGCTAGGACAACTGAAGACGAACAAAGTCAACCATGAACCCGGCGGAATCCGAACCCGCGAGCGGTAGATCGCTGCTTTGGACTGACACGTTAGCGAGCTAAGCTATCGACCCCTTATTTTTAATATTGAAGCGTGGTTGTTGTCGAATATTGAAGCGTGGTTGTTGTTGAAACATGTAAAAATATGTTCGCATTGTAGATATAATTTACTAAATTCATAGACATATCTTACAAGATTTGAGGAAAATTACTTACTTGAAATAAGATAAAGTAAAAATTGTATTCCATTGAATGAAAGAAATTTTTACATGATATTCAAACGAATTACTGATATCAAATAAAAGTTTATTTGATTTGTGGAAGATTTCACATCTCGTTAACAAGTAAATATTTTCTTTGATTTTCGGAAACATATTTTTTTGAGTGCAGATACCTTAAACGCTGGGCACACAGAAAGCCTTTCGGCGTGGCGTACATCAAATTCGGAATGCCGTGAATGTGTAATGCATAGAATAGTATTGTTTCGGCCACACAGAATCCGATGCGTCGACATACTTTTTTTGACCGCGGCAGCTCCAAAGTTGTACAAACTCCAAAGTTGTACAAAATTACAAAATCGGTCCGGCGATGATGACGTCGTCGTAGTCGAGTATGTGAGAAAACTGAGCACTTGATAGAAAAAGTATTCTTGTTTAGGTTGACGTTGCATAGTTAACTTTATCCTTTTGTGTGTGGCATAGCCAAATGATTGAACGACTGTGTATCACTGGCCGTGACGCCCATGATGCCCGATCGCGTTCTGTGTGCCCAGCGCTTTAACCATTTGGCGAGTAAACGGAATATCTCCGACACTTTTATGCAATTCACTACAGAGAGTTTCGTTTGTTGCCAGCAAATGCTCGCTGCGCTTAATGTCATGAATCAAGGAAACAAGATTACGACAATGGGTGGTCGCTTTTCGGCGCTGCATCCTATTTCGTCACGTACCGGAGACCGGCGAATTATGAAAAAGTAGTTAGGTGTATGAATTGTATTGATTTTTTCTTTTCATTAAATAAATAGTAGACACACAGCGCTGCCTAAATGATCATTTGTCATAAATGACCATTTATGTGCTGTCTATTATATGGTATTTCTAACTAAATATCATTTAAATATCGCTTAATTATACTTTAACTTTAGTCGTTTATCCTTGAATGAGCTCATAATCAAACTATGCGAAATTATAATAATTTATTTGTCAAAAGTCATGTATTTAAATAATTTAAACATCGACCTTCCCGCCATTTGTACTCTAACGTAATTAATTAGAGCATAAAAGAGGCAGCATATACTTCAAGTACATTCAATTTCTTCATTTCAAATGAGTAATTTAAGTGCCCGTCTGCCTAGGCTTGTAACATCCAATAAACTCATTAACAGATAGATTTGGACACAACCGAAAGCAGAACTCTTCATGCACCTAAACACCGGTTAATTTTGGATGTTTTGTAGGCGTGTTTGCATCCTATTTCGTCACGAGTAGGTGTGGTGATGCTCATGGCGTAACCTTTAGTACTTGATCCATGGCTTAATGTTTCTTGATGGGATTATACGCACTTCAACACACTCTCACCTATCAGCTAACACGGATATATAAATTCTCACCTGTCGTTTGAGAGTATGCTTTTCTCACTTTTGCGTATGATAAAGTGAACTTATTTTGGTTTTGATTCTTCTTAGGTGCCAACTGATGGTAAACCCTTTACTCCATCAGGCAAATATCGCACAATACCGTTCTTTCCGTCCTATTTATTCGTTCTTATGCTATGATTGCGGCTATGGCAGAGCGTATATACTAGTAAATAGTGTGGAAAGTGCGTAATTTGACATATAAATTACGGCATTACTCCACAAATTCTGAAAAATAGATGGTAGTACCTGATTTCGAAAACTGAAACAAGACAAAACATACCCCGCCGACAGCAATGCTACGCTACGATAAAATACGTTCTTTCATTCCCACTAGGCAATATACCTTTAAGCTGCGTACACATAGGGCCAAGGCCAACGGCCAAGGTATTCGTTGGCTCAGATTTGCTTAATGTACACGAAGAGCCAACCGTGGCGTTGGTCTTGGTTGCCGTTCACTCTGCCAGTGGTAACATCAAAGCGTTGGCGATGTATTGGCCTTGGGACTTCGATCTAGTGTGGACGGTTGTTCGACGATAGTTCAGCACGGACCGCATCCAACATCTCGGTCTTAACCCATTTTCCCGAATCGCTTCCTGTGTAGACCGCACAACCAACGCCAATACTAGGAAACAAATTGGTTAGGCTGCGAGATCAACGACAAGAAATCGTACACAATTTTTACAAGCGGCAAACCATCAGGCCGCAAGAAGTTTGGAGTAGCATTCATAGTGAATAAGCAGCTTAAGTCGTGCGTTACCGACTTCAAACCCGTAAACGAAAGGCTGTGTGAGATTCCCATCAAGGCGCGATTTTTCAACCTCTGGCTCATCAATGTGCACGCTCCCACCGAAGTACAAGAAGACTCTGTAAAAGACGAGTTCTATGCCTGCCTTGAAACTCTCTTCGACTCACTTCCATCAAATGATGTAATAATGCTACTGGGAGATTTCAATGCAAAAGTCGGGAATGAAAGTTGGCATCGGGGGACACAGCCTCCACGAAGAATACAATGATAACGGTCATCGTCTAATTGACTTCGCTTGCAGCAGGAACCTTGTTGTAAGCTCAACTTGCTTTCCACACCGTCGCATTCAGAAGCAGACCTGGAATTCTCCAGACGCACATACCGTCAACCAAATTGACTACGTCCTTATTAGCAAGAGATGGGCATCTAGTGTGATGGATGTTCGATCGTACGCAGAGCTAACTGTGACTCCGATCATTTCCTGGTGAAAACAACATACCGGTGCAGAATTTCCTCAGTGCACCAATCGAGATTCAGCCCTCCCAAAATCTTCGTGGTTGAGAATTTGCTGAACGATAATACGGCTCAGGCATATTCGACCGCGCTTGAGGAAAGAATTTCACCAAGGCTGCGCGACTCCAGCAACGTAGGTGTCCACGAGTTCTGGGAAGAGCTCAAAAATACAATCAAGAATGTGGCGGAAAACGTTGTGGGATACAAAGCCCGACGAGCGCGAAATGAATGGCTTGATGAAGAATGGAGAAACTCATTTGACGCAAAGAACGAGGTGCCTAAAAAGAGATCGGGAAAATTTGAAAATTTTTAAATTGCGTTAACTTTTGACAGAGCTATCAAATTTTTATGAAACTTTCAGAACATATTGGTATTATAAGTTATAAATTTGTGTTATGTTACGTGTTGGCAACCCTGTAGCTATGGCAGGTGGTGAAAGTGAAAATCTTCAAATCATTGACTCTTCTGAAAAATTGTCGTTTCCAAAAAAAAACTCATACATATATCTTATGCTTTGTCTACATAGTCAAAGTAAAACATTTGAAATTTTACATAGGCCACGAGTGGTAACCCTTCCACAATTCACCTATATTTTTAGCATCAAAAATTTATGTTCACGGGAACTCACGATCCAATAACCAGATACCGTCGAAAATTAAAGAATGTATTGGTTTTAAGTAGGACTAGGTCTGGTAAAAGCGATTCACCTGAGGGAATTATGGAGGTCATTCGACTTAGACTTACCTACCAGCTAATTATTCGAAGGTCGCGGAGATCAATGAGGTTTCTGGTGACTATCACCAGGCTCTCATTATCATCAAAGAGGAGTGACTTCCAAACTTAAAGAATCGTATCTACACCATCAGTTACAGGTAAAAATACAGCGAATCTCCATTAACTTGAACGTACACCGGAATGACCCAAAGATCTCCACGCCAGAGGATTCACCCCAACGAATATAGATAAACGGGTCATTTTGGAAGAGAAGACTATGTGAAAACCGCGATTCGCTGTATTTAAATTCTGCGTAGAAAAGTTGTTAGAAATGCTGTGCTGACCTCTCAGCTAAGTGGCTGCCTTGATTTCCTGAATCTTGAATCTTGTGAAAAGATACAAGGTGACTTTGTATCTGACAAGGATCTGGATCTGTCATCAAGAAAGGCGAAGATTCTTTAAATTAGCTTTTTGACCATTCAAAGGCAGCATCGGCTACTCTTCTTTTCTACCCGTGCAAGAGTGCAGAGGAAATAGTGGTAATGTAAGAGCTATGGGTCGTTTAAAGCTGGATTTGCAGCCGCGTATAGCGTTACCTGAATTTTAGGTAGCCTTAGAGCCTGGACACTCATCAAGAAGCCCGTAACGATGCTGGTCGCTTCCAACATTAGTTACAAGGACAGTGCCCCAATTGTAGTTGAAGTCAAGCAAAAGTTATTTTGGATCGCTTCATCCTACATGGCACACGATGAACACTTACTTTTCCTCCTGCTTTTGTGGAGCTGAAAAGTGTGAATAGTGATTATAAACAAACTATTTTATTTAGAAAATGCAGTTCATTGCACACTCATGAAAAGTATTTCAAATGAATTTCCATTCAAATCAACATATTCCTTCTTTATTGAATACTGTGGGAGTAATAAGGTGAATCTACTTCTGATGAACAACTATACTAAAACAAAGCCAGACCACATAATTGACTGTGAATAAAATATTGAAGTTCGACGTCGTTTTGCCTTGACCTTGATAACACCACCATATTTACACTTGTCACCTAATTTCCTTCGCCAGGAAAGGATGTTTTCTTGCCAAAAAATCTGTTTCAGACATACTTGCGACGCTGACGATGGTCGTAAAATCCACTGTGTCTATGTTGACTGGCATCAAAACACACATTCGGCAAGAAGGACAAAACATTCTACCCGGAAGAAGGAGATCATAAAACTGTCCGGAAAAATGACAGGCATGTAAGAGTCAAAGTAGAGGGTGGGTAGCAGATGTGGCGAATCTCGATGCGAATTTTTCGAACGACCACGAATTCCGTGACGTTTCGCATGTGTGTAAAAGAAGAGAATTTGAAAGGAAAGGAACATGAGTGAAGATTGGATATATTACGTCGTCGTTGTCTACGAGTTTGTCGGAGTGAATAGTATTGAGGATGCTTTGTATTTCGATAAAGGAGGCTACCCTTCCAAAGGACAATGTGCAGAACAGGGGTGGATTTAAGAGCAGTGCTACTTTTGTGAAGGGATGAAGCGATCAACGAAAAAAAGGATATAGCTTTGAAAAATTACTCACTTTTTATTTATATTCTTATACCATGATTAAATCATATTTAATAGAATTGAAAGTAACCAAGGAGGGTGAATTTTCTTTTAGTATGATATGAAGGAAGTAAACAGCAGGGAAGGTTTTAGAGTAAGTCATTATGTGAAAACAGAGTTACTTTTTATTCCGTTTATTTAATTAAACAAGAAATTACACTTGGTTTTATTAAAACTATACCGCAAAGTAGAGACCCATGTGATTTTAAGAAAACGGGCTTGATAAAATTGTATAAAAAGAGGAGTGCGATTTCTTTCTGAAGTGGAAACAAAGCACTTTGTCAAATTGAAAACATTAGCTAAAACAAGTTGTATAATTCAATTATTAGCATTAATACGATCTAATAAGAAAATAAGCATAGCAAACGATACCAAAATAAGATCGTAAGATAGGATAGGATGTGGTAGAGGTAAACAAAATAGAACCAGTTTAGTGTGTCGACACAGTGCGACTTACTCAATTGGATTAGTCAATCAATGTGCGTCAATCAATTATGTCAATCATTTTTTGATTGATGCATCGTGCAGGTATGAAAAAGGATCATATTTCATGCATATATTTAAAGAAAATAATAAATTAAAGGAGAAGATAGAAACAATGACTGATAAAAATAAATTCATATTTATTGTACAAAATAAAAAAAACTATTTCTCTAAAAATATATTAACCACTTTATATGTTACTTATAAATTGGAACGTAGAAATAATATTTTAGACACTTTCTGTAGATTAAGCCTCATTCGCTTTTTATTGAGTAGATAGCCACTGAAATAGAAGAGTGTGTCACCACACATGTTGGGTGCTAGTGATTGACTCACTTCGATTGCTTCACTCAAGTGGTACCCATCTCTGATGGAAGACATCTAAAAAAATTTGCAGTCCTGCAGCGCAGCTAATGATCTCCTCACGCAGCTCGTTTATGAAAATAAGGTCCATATCATGCTGATAAGTGAGTCTTACAGGAGAAAAAATTCGTCTACTAAGCTGTCAGATGTAACTGGGTACACGGCGATGTAGATCGTTGTCGTACAAAAAGCACGTATTCGCAATCGCTGCCACGGCAAGGGTAATATTTGGGTGAAATATGGATATGTAGCCTTCATGAGCTGCTACTTCTCTCTAAATGACTCACTACAGGTATTCGGAGATAAGTTGACCTCATTCAATTCGTATTCGTGGCATTAAAGGCAACATCACCACCGAGAGTGATTTCCATGCACAGGAATTGGAGTGGGGTATGCTCACTGAGAACACGCGAGAGCGATACATAGTCGAGAGCTCGGTTGAATTTTCTGGTTTTGAGTACGCACAAAGACCACCATCAAGATCAACAGAAGTGAGATGATCCCATCATTAAATGCAGGTTGAAAAGCGGAGACATTCTTTAATATAATCCCAGCGACTGATGAAGCAGTAGAAGCTGCTACGGGATAGAAGATGGAATAGATTTAGAGAGCTTATATGTCAGTCTTCCGTCAACAGAAATAGGCGTGCTGATGAAACGATGAGATTGCCAAGCTGCGACGGATCACCTTAGCGAGCAGGGTCAGGGCACAGAAAGCTAGGAACAGACATGGGGAAGCCAAGATTTCTCTGACAAACACGTCAGCAAAGAAAGATTTGGCTGAATGCATTAAAAAGAGAGCACGTTCCAAATGGCAGACTCTTTGCGAGGAAGTCAACTTGAACTCGTGGAGCGAGGGGTACGAATTGGTCATCTGAAGATCGGCTGTATGTGGTCTAACACTTTCAGGAGAATGGCTATCTTGAAGCACATCATCGGGGCATTAAGGCCCGAATCGAGCCTTAGCCTCCTTAATTCTTCGCCTCCATTCGTCTCAGTTCAGTGACCGGGTCCTCGAGCTCGGTGCTCCCAGAAGTGACCTGCTGTCAGCAGCTATCGAATCCTCCTAGCGTTTGCGTGGCTTATCGACTGGCCTGGCTCCGCTCGCTCGCCCCTTGAGAGACCGTTCGGGGATTTGATTGTCGCTCATTCGTTCGACGTGGCCAGCCCATTGTAATTTTTGTAGTCATATGACGGTAGAGACTTCCGGCTCGTTATATATGGTATACAGCTCGTTGTTGTATCGGCATCGCCATCCATCTTCTTTCCGTATTGGACCGAGGATCCTTCGCAATACCCTTCTCTCGAACGTATTCAAGGCTTTTTCAGACGCCTGTATCATTGTCCAGGTTCCGCTTTCGTAGCATAGCACAGGTCTAATAATTTTTTTATAGATGCGAAGCTTCGTATTCCTGTGTACGCATCGAGATTTCAAGGTGGGAAGGGCCGAAAAAAAGTCTTCTTGGCTAATTGAATCCGTCGTTTGATTTCGTCAAGCTCATTCTCATCCTTCGAGAGATTCATCTCTAGGTACACGAAGTTGTCCACGTTTTCAAGGTTATAGTCCCCTATCGGTACGTTTTGTCTTATTGGCGTCGTTTTCCTTGTTGAACTGTTGTTTTTTGTTCGTTAATTTGAAGACCAACTTCCTTGGCGTCGTTGAACGAACATGACATAATGTTGATGTCATGAGCGTAAGCTACTAGCTGTGTCGACTTAAATAATAGAGTTCCTCTCGTGTCAACGGGGATTTTTCTGATGAAATACACAAGCGCTAAGTTAAAGTGCACCGGAGCTAATCCATTTCCTTGTTTTAGCCCTGTATTCGTCGAAAACGAGTCGGTCATATTATTCTGAATCAGAACTTGTGACGTGGAGTCGGTCATGGTCATTTTCACTAGTCGTACCAACTTAGCTGGGATTCCGAACTGCAGCATGATGTTATATAATGCAGTTCGGTTGATGCTGTCGTATGCTTGTTTGAAATCGACGAATATTTGATGGACATCAATGTTGAATTCCCAGAATTTTTTCAAAATTTGTTTGACCGTTAATATTTGGTCAGTTGTCGATCTTCCACGTCTGAAACCACCTTGATATTCACCAAGAATTTTCTCAGCGTGATGGGAAATCCTTAACTCTAAAATCTTTGTCAAGAGTTTGTACGACGTACAAAGTAGTGATATGCCGCTGTAGTTTTCGCATAGCAGCTTAACTCCTTTCTTGTGAATGGGACTTATAACACTTTTTATACTCCACACTTATACTCCACTCATCCGGCATCGTTTCTTGTTGCCATATGACTGTCACCAATCCATGGATAGCCCTTAAAACGGAAATCCCGCCTGTCTTCAGGAGCTCCGCGGGGATCCCATCGATGCCCGGTGCTTTGTTGGATTTCAAGCGGTCCATGGTCTGTCGGACTTCATCTAGTGGTATGTACCAATTAGTGATGCCGATTCGTCGGATGCGGGGACATTTCCGTTCAGTAATTGCTGGAAATAGGACACCCATCTTTCCTTCACTTTTTGTGAGCCACTTATGATGCTTCCATCGGCAGCCCTACATAGGCTAGTTCGTGGTTTGAAGCCTTGTTTTAAGTGCCTCACTGCTTTTTATGCTTGTCGAGTGTTGTTAGCCATAAAGTTTTCATTCATGTTATTCAGCATGCTGTCAAAGTGCTTTCGTTTCTTACGTCTAATTAGTCTATTAGCTACTCTCCGAAGATCGTCGTACTTTTCTTTCTTGGCTTTAGTCGGTCGTTCAATGTGGATTTTGTAGGCCGCATTCTTTTCGTCCAACGCGGCTTGACATTCCTCGTCGAACCATTCATTTCTGCGTTGCCCGGCTATGTACCCCACTACTTGAAGCACATCATCGGCTTGCAATTCCCCGTGCGCCGACAAAGTGCCCATGATGATATTGTGGTCCATCGCCTCAGTTTCGGTTGGACTGTCCAAAAACCGTAGGTGTAAATGCAACAAATGAAACGGATATGGATGTGGAGGCGAAAATCAATGCCCAGCAGGACTTCTCTTAGGCAATACGACTATTCTTAGGCAATACTGTATCACTTTCAGTCAGAATATTTATTTTTCCATCCAGCACAATGAAAACTGACGAAAGGTCGGACACGTCTATTTACACATACGATTTCTCAAAATCGGTGCGAGACAAACAAGTCACAGTTCTTCAGTTTTGTGTTACTATCCTTACAATTTTCGATCAGTTCAACTGAAACTCAAATGCAAAAATAGACTTTAAACCATTCATACAAGGAAAAACATATTTTGATGTATAAGCATGCGACAAAATTGAATTTTTTGGAAGAGATCAAACCAGCAGTGCAAAAATATGCATATTAAAAAAATCATTATTGATATCGTATTGATTTCAATGAACACTGAGCAAAATTGTTCAGAAGGAGGCAGGGCCGGATCTTCCTCTGGAGCCAATGGAGCAGCTGCGCCGGGCGCAGGTGAGAAAGGGCGCAAATATTTCGATCATCTGTACCTTATAATAAGAAAAATATCGAGATACAGAAATATTCAAAGTCCATTCTATTCAATTGGCTGTTTATATTCTTATTTGCTTTATTTTTTAAATACAAACTTTGTTCTCACAGATCGTTTACATGCCTTTTTATTTTCAAACCAGCCCTATTTGCATATAAAATTCACTTGCTGTGCAACAGCAAAATTTACAAACACGATCGCTGCTTGTTTGCCTTACGCACTTCACAGCATTAATGTTTATGAATGAATTTAGATTATACTCATTACTTTACTTCCTTGTATGCTGCATTCTCCTCCATTTGTGTTTTTTTGCACACCGTCAAAAAATTCAACACAAAAATCCACAAGAGCAATTGCCCTGGTGCGAAAATCTATATTGCTCCATTCACTACTTCATTTTGTATGAAGAAAGCAAAACCATCACTACTCGCTTTATGCACTTTTGTGTATGATTTTGGGGCGGGATGAATTCTTGCGCCAGCGGCACCAATGTTTTTCAAGCATTCTACTTCGAAGTATGCTTCATTCATATTCTCTCATTCTCTGTTGATTTCACATTCTAATGTATGTATACTGAGCTGCTGCTGAGTGTGCAGGTTGATAAAGCAAGTTGATATCGGCAATAAACAGGTTGATATCGGCAATATAGGTGCGGAAATAATTTCTGCGCCAGAGAAAAAATACATATCGAAGTATGATTTTTCCTCGGTCTTCACTTTTGGTACACTTGTCCGTTAGCATGAAAAAACTCATATAAGTAGTTAGGCCGTGTTCATATGTAGATATGATGGTATATATGTATATACTAGTGGTAGAAATTTTAATCGGTCTTCCGGTTTATATTTTCGTTTTATTAGGGAAAGAATTTTTTAAGACACACTTTCCATTTGAGGAGCAAAATAAATTGTGGAACTTAGTTTCAAAACTTAACTGAAGTACTTTTGATATGGATTGTTTGAATAGTAGCGAATTTAAATTACTTGTTAAAGTTCTTTGACTTGAGTTTGATTATTTTTAAGCTTAAATTATTTTATGAAAATAGTTTTTGCACTCGTTTGTTAATTTTGACACTCTCATTAGTTCAATTTAAAAAAAATTGTAGCATTATGACTAAATAAATTCGTGACAACCACTTCATCAACCACAAAATTCGTGGATTTGTTCTAGAATAGTGTTTCAAATGTGCCGAATGCTGTGCTGGATTTCCCCTCTCTTACGGAATCGGGAGAAAAAAATTTTTCCTATAAAACGGGATGATAGACTTCCAAAGAATTCTAGTCCGTGCTCTTCCGTTTCGAAGACCATAGATATTTTTTGTACAAAATCTAATATCAAAGGACACTGAACACTGGAAAAATGTTCTTAAACGTTTATTAATTCTCGTGCAATTTCTAACATCGCAATCTTTAGCGTTTAGAAGAGGCGAAGAGGCGTATTATATGGACCTGATAATAGCCATTTTTTCAAGTTAGTAGAGTCTGTTGCGGGATTCAAATCAGTTTTAGGGAAACATTTGAAGCGGACTCAAAGTGAAGAAATCCGCAACTAATACTTGATACAAAATTAACATATGAAGCAAAAGATGCGCTTATTTGAGACCCTCAACAAAGGTTTAATTTATAATTTAATTTTGATGCTTTGACAGAACGCTTTGAACAACTAAAAAAATATAATAAATATTAAGCTGTGTGTATCAGATGGGGAGGCTTAAAACTAACACTTCAGCATTGCTCAAAGCTTGAAAAAGCGTTGAAACATCATGGATATTCAGATTTAAACGGTTTGAATTTTATGAAGAATTGTCTTCGAATTCAATAGTCATTGGGCCTTTCCACACTTGTATTCTTGATGCACTCTCTTCCGTCTCTTGCCCAGAAAACCGGTGCATCAAGAATACAAGTGTGGAAAGGCCCGTTACCCAGTAAAAGACTTTGCAAAAATTAAAGCTTGCTGCGCTGTGTTTTCAAGTAGATAATATAGAGACTTCTCAGAAAACTAAAATTTCTCTCCACAGAATTTGTAATTGTTGTAATTTAAAGCGATTGAGAGTAAATAAGCAGAGCGAATTTCACTCTTGCCATTGGCGCATACAAATCTGAGTTTTCCATATAATTTATGTCTTAAATATATATTTAACGCTTATTTTTGTTTGTTTGAATGAACGATTAATTTAATTTTCTTATAAATATTAGAAAAAAACAACAGAGCATCATTGAGCCAAAAGTTGGAGAAGAGAAATGCTTCTGCATATTGAAAACTTGAGACGAGAAAATTTTGAGAAAAAAACCCTTATGAGGCATTGCTCGTATGAGCAAATGTCTAGTTTTTTTCATGAAAATTTCATGTTGAGTAACGCTCAGGTAAATACTAGCAAGTGCTAGTAAAAACTTGCTAATTCGCAGTCGTGAAAGAGAGGGCCAAAAAATCAAAATCATAATATAGAGGGCGCCAAATGTCTTTCAGCGCCGGGCGAAAATGTGGCCAGAACCGGCCCTGGAAGGAGGTACTGTACAGCGCGGTTTCTCCGATGAAGAATTGGAAGTCCCCTATGGAGTACCTGTTAAAAAACTTAAATTTGTAGTGAAAACTCAACCGCGGCTATAACTGGATTCATATAATTCTTGTTTAGTGGCAAGGTTTTCCACATCATCGATTGACGCTCATCATTGACAGAATGAGATATCCGGACAGTCAGTCCACGTTTCATCCACTTTGCAACCTAGACACGGCAGGAAATCTCCTTGAAATCTCCATTCTGCAGCCACGATTGATGTCAGCAACTGGATCAGCAGGTGATCTGTCTGACAGAAAGCATGGGTTCCAAGAAGAGCATTCAACTGTTGATGCCATTTCTGTGGTAATTAAAGCAGTAGCAAATGTGGAGAAGTCATACTACAGCACCAGACTATTTTTTTTTGCTGTGGACGCCAGTTATTGCAAACACCTTCTACTCGGCGAGGCGGACAGACGTACTCTGCGAAACTGCTGAGTTCACCCAATCCAGACTTAACCAAGTCATGAGGAGGGTGGAATGGTGTATAGCCGACCAAGGCTTGTTGAAATTAGAGATCGTCATTCTGGCAAAATGGAGGACACTGACCGTCAGGAGGTTCTACCAGTAAGCCAGTACGGTACCTGGGAGTAACGCTAGAGGTGGCCTACTGAAATCACGGCTTATAGATATGGGATAGCGCTCTGAACCATCGGCTCGCTGAGCTGGCTGATGGCCAACATCGGTGGCCTCTGTAAAACGGAACGGAGTTTGGTCATGACGACGACCACCTCCATCTTGCTGCATAGGGTGCAAATTGGGGAAAAATTCGCTTCAAACTTAAAAAAACACTTCAAGCGCGGATTGCCAGGCATTGATTAGAGCGTTTTTTTCACAGTTGACTTTTGGTAGGTATTTTGAAAATTAATCCAAAAACCAGGTAAGTTTGTAGTACAACTTTTTCAGACTGAAGTCATTCGCAGATACATGCAAGCGAAAGATGCTACCACGTTTTTGAAATACTGCAAAGTGCAGCAAACTTTGTTTTATTTTCTATCTCCTTCCTTCCACTCTTTCCATCGCACAATCAAAATGCACTGTCCGTATGCGAAAAGTTTCCTCAAGATATGATTAACACATTGTCAATTATATATTGGTATAAGGAAAACACTTGCAACTTTATGAAAGAGGTCCTAGGTCACCAAAAACTATACTAATATGCAACTCACATTTTGTACCTGGAAGGAGGGTGTTTATTAGCTGACTTTGTTTCTGAACGGTATCGAGAAAAAAACTTACATAGACTCACTTTTGGGACCCTTATTCAAACTAACACTGGATTTGGAGCATTGCCACAAATTAGCAGCTTGACTAGTATCAATAGCTAACTTGTCACGACTGGAGACAAGCTAAGTTTTTTGGTGTAATTGCATGATGAAAACGAAATGTATAATGCAATGTATTCGATGAAGGTTTTACTATTTTAAACTAAGACTTCTTTTCTTAGGATAAGCTCTCGATTGACATGAATTGCTTAATTAAACGTTACTGTTTGCTTTAAATAAGTTTTAGATGAAATTGAATTAGTTTTGAAAAATTGTATATGTGGTCTTCGAATATAAATTCAAGCATAGAACCCACCATATTAAGCCAATATATAACATTGCGGGAGGATGCTCTAGTTTTAAATAATATAATCAATCACATAAATCAAATTTTTAGTACATTTGAAAAAAACTAAATCGAATCTTGTATCGCAATTCAATTTCAACTCATTTTCCATTTTGAAATAAACTGAAAACTATTTAGCTTTATTACCTAAACTATTTTTCCGTTCCATGTCCCAGTCTATATACTATCACATGGTGCCATATGTTACACATTCAAAGTACTTGAAACCATTCAACTCCCATAACATATCAGTTGCTTCCTGATTGTCTTTTTCATGCATCATTTCATTATTCAGATGCCATGCCGTGATCATAACAATAACCCATAGCCCGCAGCAGATCGCATTAAACTTGACATTCGGTAATTGCTTAATTCGATCTATGGCTGAGACAGTCTCGTGTAAAATTTCGGTGGATTCTGTTCACTGGAGCATTCCGAATAATAAATCAGCATTAAGTGCTCGATCGTAATAAATTAATGCGATCAATCGTGTCAATTGTCTTGATCGAGATATGGTATTAAGTGAGCGCTAGAGATTTCGAAACTTATGTTTTAGCTACTATCATTTCAATTGGAAGTCATAAAAATATGAGTTATTAGTAGATGGAAATATGTCACAATAAACAAATAATAGAGTGGAGTTTGATTCGAAATGGAGCACAAATTTAGTTCTTATAGTGAAAGCTTGCTATAGTAATTTTTGTTTGAAACGTGGAAATTATAATTTGAAGGAGCTATATTAATATCTTATTTGTTTATTAGATCTATCACAATAGGCTAAGTAAATAGTTGCCACGATACTTGACTATTTACTCGACAGCAACCTACAAAATATAACCCAAAATTAGCACAAAAAATGCAACAAAAAAGAGAGGGTCAACAATAGTAGCACTGAGCTTGTTAGTATCCAAGTTTTTAAGATTGCATAGTATTCCTTGCTGAGGAAAGTCGATGAAACGTAAATAAACGATAAACGTAAAAAGGAGCATCTGTGTCTGAAAAGTATAAACTAAGCAAACTAAGAACACTATCCAGAACTGACCAAAACTGTGTTAGTTGCAACTAGCAAAGTGCCGTTGGGACATAGGCGCGCCGTAGGGGGAGCAGGTTGGCCGGGACCACCCAGACCCTAGATTGGCCCCTCCCAGAAAAATAAATATTTCCAAGAGCAGACACTTAAGTTTTCGCCTCTTTGGTTTTTGTGGTTACAGCAAGAGCTTTGTAGTCCAGTAGTGTAAGCCTATACCAAAGCATACACACTACTTATAACATAGAGACTGCGTTATTTGCGGTATTAATTACGATGTTATGGGACTTATCTCGAGAAATGGACTTCAATATCTAATTTCGACAAGTTATACGTTCAGTTTTAACGCGTTAAATTTAAAAGCGCCACGTCAATCATTCCTTTTTTATTAAGATTATCTGTTCAATCATAGGCAATATACGGGTATTTAAATAAGAACTCTTTTATAAACTGGCGTTTTATGCAATTATGTTTTTCACAAAACATAGTCGGAGTATTAAAGTGGTAGGCAATAAGGTAATTAACGTAGAATAAAATTTTCGAAGTCATTTGGAGAACAAAAATCGCATCTCTTCCATTTTTATGCTACCTATTCAAGACAATGTTGTTTATTGCGAGCAATTTTCGCTGTGCTTACTCTTTCTTGATGGGATCATATACAATTAGCACGTTCATACCTAACATTAAGCAAACCAAACACAGTGTTATTCCATATTTGAGGGCATGTATCTTTGACTTTTGCGTATGATAAAGTATACTTATTAGGTTTGAGTCACAACAGCTCGGAAAGTCCAATATTGTTGCTGGAAACCTTTTGACACCACCACAACAAAGACTACACCAAATTTGCATCCCGTTAAAATATCTTACTCTGTAACTTTGGTTTTGATCCATTGAAAGCGTTGGTAGTTATAAGAAAAAAAGGGTGTTTGGAGTTACTTTCCACAAATGTGTTAAATTTTTTGAAATTGAAATATTTTCGGCTTATTTTCACTATGAAATCATTATTATTTGAAAATTTAATAGTACCGATTTCCAGGACAAAAATGAATCAAATCGTTGATGCTGGCAGCGCGGACCTAACATTGCGACATTCTAACTTACTTGGTTTACAATCAGGTTAAATGTATGTGAATTTCATTATAATTTGATAGCTGCATCAGAAGTTAAAAGGCATAGCACTTCAATTTCACCGAGCGTTTTGTCATGGTGGCACAATCGTCACATAGTTCCTTTCATATTCATTAAACTTTTGTCAGACCTGTATCTACTCAAGACCAATATATCCTGTGAATGTTATCCGGCCGCGAGACGCCGTACACGCAAGTACCAGGTGGTTGGGGATTTCACAAGTTTAAATTTAACTGTATATCATTTGCACTTTATTCTAAAAGCCGAAAAAATACCAGGGAGTCAATGGTGTGAAAGACTTGTGTTTACGTACTTATGGTGACTACAAAGTTGCCCAGACATTATTTAAAAACGACAGAAACTTATTTTTTATGCCCATTGATGAGTCTTGTAAATTTTGTGATGATCTGATGACTCGGTGTGAAATCATGACAATGCGAAATTTTCCATAGAATTTCCATTGTCGCTAAAAATACACCAAAATTTCAGCTCGACCAAACTTCGCGATTCGGATAAATTCTCCGGATAGTAAAATTCACGCACAATGTGTTGAAGAACATACTGCATACAATAATAAAAACTTAACAATAATAAAACTCTAATAGTGCTTGGAAGACAGTAAGTGATATGGTGCTTGAATAGTCTTGGAATATTGTCAAGATGAATCAAAACTATTTGGAAAAGGTTATCGACTTTACGACGTGTCTCAGTCACCAAGGACGTGCTTTCAGAGGACAAGATGAAAGTGGTGCCAGTGATAGCCGTGATTTTTTTTTTGGAATTTTGAAAAACATTTTAAAAACAAGATTGCGAACTAATGTAGAGGTAAAACACAAAATGAATGAATAAAAACAATTGAAATAAAAGAGTGCGGACTGATATCTATTATGACAGACGAAACAAGGGTCCACAAAAAGGGACAACTCTTCGTGGTTGTCAGATTTGTTAAAGAGCTAGCAGTTGAAGAAAGGTTCTTAAGCTTTGTAGACTGTTCAGGAGCTAGAAATACCTCGTATTTAGCAGATATAATTTTGAACCTATGATGGTGGTAGTGTCATGCCAGGACAAAAAGGTGGTGCACAAATCTAAATTAAGATAAAACACACCGCAGCCGCATTGGTACACTGTCAAGCTCATAAAATTATACTTGTTGTGATGGACACATTTTTCACAATCGAAACGTGTGCATCGTTTTTCAATGCCATCGAATCCCTTTACCTACACATTTCAAAGTCATCAAAACACAAATTGTTGAAGCAGCTTGAAGAGGCAGTTGGTCTAAACACAAGGTGTGAAACGAGAAGTTTAAGCTCGACTCATTAGTCAATGAGATTTCACAATTGCAAATATGTGATCGATAGCTAGTGGACAATAAAAAAAGGCTTTAGAAAAAGAAATGAAAGAAGGAAAATACAACGACTCAGTTTATGCATTGGGGATCTTTCATTCAATCAGTAATCCTAAGTTTGCAGTAAATCTTTTCATCTTTCAGTATGTTCTTTCTATAACAAACATGTTAAGCACATATTTCCAAACTAAAAATGCGACTCCTAGAGGTGGGATAGATCTTGTGAATACAACGATTAAAACACTACTAAGTGAGCGAGAAAACTTTTATGTAGTTTGGGAAAAATTAAATCATTCGCAAAGAAACACTGTCTGGATCTCACGTTTCCCAGAGGATCACGAAAACGGAAAACAGCAAAAAGCACTAGTTTGTAAGGTTTTGATATTTATATATATATAGCCTCGGACACGCAGTTGGGGCTACAAAGATATCTCTGCAAACTAAATGGCTCGAAAAGAGTAAGTTACAGCACTTTTCACCCTGGCAAATTATATATGCTTTTTCTACGTTTTCTAGGTAACACAAAATTGAAGCAAGATATCAATTCTTTGTAAGCTTAATATACTCCAATTTTTTCCAAGATATTTTGAAAGTAAGCTATCCTCTTCTTCAAGTATCAATTGCAATATATTTAGCTTTTAAACGAAAAAATAGTCTTATATTTCTAATTATTTCCATTCTATTCCCGTATAATTCATACAGGCGTTCATTTTTTAGCGGTAATAAAAAATTCATGTGTAGTTCATACCTACCATTCGCATTATATGCATGTGATAGTAGCTCATACGTATTCACAGACCAGAAGTTTATTTGATAATGCATTATGCATTAACAAATAACAAAGAATAAATTAACAAACATATAATGTATTAGTAAATTATATAAGTTGTATCAACAGCAGTGGCGGCTCGTGGCCTAATATTATGGGGGTTCACAGATCGAAAACATATGTATTGGGCACATGAATATACTTTTAAGAGTTGCATTTATTTTAGTTAATTTGCTGAAACATCGTAATACTGCAGTAGAACGAGTTAAAAGAAAACTATTCTTAAAAACAGAACAACATATAAAATCCTTCAAAAGGCGATTTAAAAATCTTGAACAGCCATATTTTAACAAGACATTTAAGAGATTTGATTCTTATATTCCCAGTGAACCTGGTATTTTCATCAGAAACCCTCATGATATCTTGACCGTGACGTGCTTAGCATAGTTTATTACAAAAAATTTATGCACTGATATCAATAAAAAATTTTTACAACTTTTGCCAGAATTCCGTGATAAAATAACACGTGCTAAATGCAAATTGTAATATTTTCCAAAAATATGTTTATTAAAAATTACAATTTGTGATAACCAATGAACATGATCATTTATGGTTGCTATATAGACATGAGTCCAAAGTAACTGCTGTATGTCGAGATGACCTCAGTTCGTAAATTGGGATCATTAGAAAAACAAATACTTATCACGGTGATCGGAAGAATGTCTGAAGACGACTAATAAAAGGGTAATTTTACTGAGGTGGAAGTAAATACAATTGAGCATGTAATATGCTCAGTATATTTACAAACAGTCCTAGGTACACATAATCCCAAAATTTATAAAAAACGGGAAAACCCATCTTGCATAAAACTTTTCATATATTTACACCCGAAAACCTTCAGTGTTTTATGGTATAATTAAGTGCCCAGACTATCTCTGCATAATTGAACCAGTCAATACATTCAAATGTATTTAGTTTTATAGTTCTAATCATCATAAATAGGCCAGGAATAGGCGAAAAAAGATATTAAACGCTCAAATCATTTCCAAGTATTTAATTTCTCTAATAATAATCTTCTAAAATACTGAATACATTTTACAAGTATTTAACAGCGAAAATTTCAGAAGATTTATATATACTACCCTACTAGTCATAAAGGTTCTATCTACATATTAGTACTTTTTAGATATTCAATGATTTGTGTTTTGATTTGTACTGGAGGTATATGGAGAGTGAATTTTTCAATATTAATTTTAACATACTTCCACAAAATATAGGTTTAAAGGTAGGTTTAAATTATAGGTTTAAATTATACTCAAAATTGAGAAAAATGCAGATAGAATGTTTAAGCTTAGTAGAGCAGTATACATGGATTAAATTCCAAATGTGTCTAAAAATCATACAGACACAAATAGCGGCAATTGCTAAAATTATCCCTAATAGTTACAATAATCCATATAAAATGCTCGAACGGCAGCACGAATCAGCGCATGAAACTGACCGCCGACAACAATGTTTGAATACATCAAATTGGTTGTCGATCGCACATTCTGAGTGTGAACCCCCAGCTAGTACTGAGCCGAGCTAAATGGATGCACCCCTCGCTTCCTCGCACGCTCCTCTAGCCCCCTAATTCCAGCCACAAAATCGCACGTGCGATCGCTAGTACAAGAGGCAGTAAAGATAAGCGAATTTGTATGTGGTTTGTCGTGGCAATATTGTTGCTGGGTATGAATGAAATAATAATGCTGAAAATGATCGGCAGGCACAGCATTATGTGCTGCCATAACAAGTATTGTTCAATGTGTATTGTTCAATTGAATTATTAAATTTTTTGTGGGGGTTCACGTGCGAATCTGCACATTAGGACGAGCCGCCACTGATCAACAGTACGTGTACCTTACAGAAGACAATATCATCGCATGTTTTGAATCTTTCGGTCCCTGGCCCCTGCCAGATTTTAGGTCACGGCACGCCTATGCCTAGGGATGTGGGTGATAGGTATTTAGCTATTTCAAAATTACGCAGTGTTTAAATCAACAAAATAACAAATACACGAAATATATCTTTTTAAGACAACATTTTATTGAGGTCGAGCCCTGATACGTCCCGTGTGTCAAACCCGCTAACTAGCTTATCCAGGCGTGGGCTATCGTTTCAAGTGAAACAAAACAATAAGGATTAATGCGAAGTGGTCAGATATCTATCCAATGTTATCGAAATATCAACCAAACCTGTATATGTAGTTGCAGGTACGTAGGTGGGTTCTGTGACTGCCCGTCCAAACAGACCCCGGAGAAATCGAATGCCCCGTTATCTTCTTAAGAGACGAACGGTATTTTAAGACTACCCTTCAATGAGGTGTAAACTTCAGCTAAAGGCTGTACAGACACTTGGCTGTCAGTGAAAATAAAAATATTCACTACAAATATCTGATTGAAACGTCCTTCTGCTTGAATGATGCTGCAGCAGTGGTTCGGCAAGCCGATGGAATGCTTCAAATGAAGGTCATTGGAATGCTACCACACTCCACTCTGTCATTTAGTTTGGATCTATCGCTACAAATTTCATCATCTGAGTTACAGCACAGAGGAAGACTTCTTGAACTTTGCCACAATTGTTTTAATTGTGTACCAATTTTTTCCTAGCCTGTGAAAATATTTTAATTTAAATCAATTTTTTCCTTTTTGAAGCTAGATTTATTTATTTTTATTCGACATATATCGATATTTCGAGGGTAATCTACCCTCTTCTTCAGTGTCTATTGATCTTGACAATAGACACTGAAGAAGAGGGCAGATTACCCTCGAAATATCGATATATGTCGAATAAAAATAAATAAATCTAGCTTCAAAAAGGAAAAAATTGATTTAAATTAAAATATTTACCACAATACCCAGCAATAACTTCTATAAAATAAAAAAACGAATTCTTTGTAACAGTACAATTTATTTACACTTTTAACACTTGTTGTAATTAATCAATAGTTTACTAAATAAATCTATTAATCTGCGAACTAATAATTGTCTTACTCTACGAAAATTATAGCTATTACTTCTTATGAATTCACAGGTGGACTTTTAGACCACAGCTTTTATTGGTAGCCCCATAAATAAAATCATGTGACCGTGCCTGATTATTATAAAGTTGCTTACCATCGTGAATAAAGTGCATATCCCTTCTCAAGGGGTAAGTGGGGCATATTATCGTCCACAATATTTTCTAATTGAGTTTCCAAAAATGAAATATATGTGGTACGATGCACTATTAGGATTTCGAAGAGACCAAGAGAATGATTGTCAACTATCCCACACCAAACATTTATTTTAAAGCTACTTCGATGATGCCCTTCTATTATGGCGTGTGGATTCTCTGAAGCCCAGTTGTGCAAAGTGTGTGTGTTAAAAACACCATCTCTAATAAATGTGACTTCATCGGTAAATAGCACTTTTGCTGTCATTTCTGGCCTCTGCTGACGATTCCAGCGGCAAAATTCAAGTCGCCGTGCATTATTTTCAACTTGTAATGCTTGTACCACTGCATAATGGTATGCAGTGGCGGCTCGTCAGGGTAGGACCGGCCCGCCTGGCCCCCATCCCCCCCACCCCCTGACGAGCCGCTACTGAGTTAAAGTAAAGTAGATATTTCTTGTTGGTATCCGCGTATACCTTAAAATAGTGTTTTTGTGTCGTTTTAAGGTATACGCGGATATAAGGTATAAGAGCCACCACTGATGGTACGGATACAGCTGACTATCATAAAGAGTACGCCAAACCGTCGATTGAGATGCTCGAACTCTTTGTGCTATTCTTCGGGTGCTAGTGTTCGGATCTGCATTTTCCATCCGCAATATTTTGTCTTCTACGTCTTGATGTGCTCTTGATGCTCCTTGATCCAACCTATTAGTAGCAAATGTCCTACATTCCCTTAAACGTCTGTCTATATTCTCAAAAGTTCTGAGGTGAGGGATTCTCCGATTGGGAAATCTTTCCTGATATACCCGTCTGGCTAGCCCACTGTCTTTTTGAGCTTCGCTATAAATCAAATGAATATCTGCATATTCTTCATTTGAAAATGATATTCTTCATTTCTTGATATGTGTTTCAATTTTTTTATCAGCTCACCGCAAGGAATTATGTGGCATACCCCAAGGCACCATGATTTGAATCACCCTATACATAAATACTTTCGTCTGCATTGTATACTTGCTCCGCCAAAAGCTTCTTACCTTGCACTTTTTTATGCAAGTTTTGTTTGGAGGGACCAACGAACTCAGGTCTAGCTAATAGTTTTTCTCCTGTTATTTTCAAAAAATGTATGACATATCGTATTTTAAATCTTTGTAACCATTCCTTACTTGCATTAAAAGAGGTGTCAGTTTCTTTCAAATCATTATGTAATTGCCTAGCCTTTTCTTTCATGATGTCACAGTCTATTGGGCAATTTTTATTACGCTGTTCCAAAAACCAATAATATAATTTGTTTTCCTAAATTGGCAATTCAGCTTTTTTTTAAGTTCTTCTTTTGCCTGGTCCTGAATAAGTATTTCTTACCATTTTCAAGATATTTTCCTTTTTTTCCTTATGGCACAAATAGTCCATTTGGCTATGCCATATTTCGCTGCCTAGATCTGCAACTCGAGCTCCAACAGCTAAATCATCAAGAAGACGGCTCTTATCTGCGAGTGTCAAACACTTAACTTTTTTTTGGACATTTTTAAAATCGATATTAGATTAAACACAACCACACTCTCACTGAATAACTAGAAAAGTGAAGAACATAGCACACAGAAGAATATTTTCATAGCAAATTCTCAGAAACATCAATTAGTGATGCACATTCAAGGAATTTCTAGCATTTATGATATCGTTCACGACCGTTACTGCGTGTGAGCTTGTTCACGTTAAAAGAAGGTCAATGTTAGAAATATTAGGCGCGTTTTTTTTGCTTTCCTTATACATAACAGAACAATGCTTACCAGTGCAGACGCGTTGGAAACAACAACAACTCTTGTTATGGATAAGGGGAGTTGTCGTTGTTTCCAATGCGTCTGCAGTGGATAGCATTGTTCTGTTATAGATAGGGGGAGCAAAAAAACACGCCTATTGTGTTCATGTTATCCGGTGTTCACGGGAGTTGGTGTTTACGTTAGCGCGACTGCACTGTATATGTATATATATATATATATATATATATATATATATATATATATATATATATATATATATATATATATATATATATCTTTTTTTTTTTTTTTTTTTTCCTATATATATATATATATATATATATATTTTTTTTTTTTTTTTTTTTTTTCTTTCTATATATATATATATATATATATATATATATATATATATATATATATATATATATATATATATATATATATATATATGTACATATATGTATGTATATATATATATATATATATATTTTTATATATATATATATATATATATATATATATATATATATATATATATATATATATATATATATATATATATATATATATATATATATATATATATATATATATATATGCATTTTTGGCCAAAGTGATTTAAATACTATTGTTCTTCGAACATTCATCATCAACGTGGCACAATAGCCGAACGTCGGGCCTTGGCCGCCTGGATCGATTTCCTCCAATTGTCTCGGTCACGTAACCGCATCCTCCAGTCTTGGAACCCCAATAGTTGCTTGGCGTCCGCATACACTGAGCTCTCCAAACGAGCTCTTGGTCTTCCTCTTCGCCTCGCTCCGTCGACTTGTCTTGCGTTCATGACACGTTTTGGCATGCGATCGTCATTCATGCGTTGCACGTGCCCGTTGTAATTTAACGATCTTGGAGACTTCCAGCTAATCATAAAGTTCGTACAACTCATGGTTGTACCGGAGGCGCCATCCATCTCGGTCGCGAACAGCCCCGAAAAACCCCCGTTTTCCGTTCGAAGATGTCAATCATATTTTCTGAGGCTTGGGTCAGGGTCCATGTTTCGCAGCCATAGCACAGCACAGGTCGTATGATAGTCCTATAAACGCGGAGCTTAGTTTTTCTGTGCACATATTTCGATTTCATAATGGGGAGGACCGAGAAGAATGTCTTATTTGCTAGTTGTATCCGTTGCTTAATTTCGTCAGTTTCGTTGGCGTCACTCGATAGATTGCTACCCAGGTAAACGAAGTTGTCCACGAATTTGATGCAAAGGTCCTCTACGTTGATGGTCATGTGCGCTGGTGTCTTTGTCCTAGATTGCATCATAACTTTCGTTTTGTCCTCGTTGATTCGCAGTCCAACTTCCTTTGCTGCGGTGTCAAGTCTAAGCAGAAGTTCTTCTACATCGGCCAGCTTTCGAGCCATGATGGTAATGTCATCCGCGTACGCTGCCAATTGTGTTGACTTAAAAAGTAGCGTGCCGCTGGTGTTCAGGTTCATTGCCCGAAGAGCGAACTCAAGTGCCAGGTTGAAGAGCATGGGCGCTATTTCATCGCCCTGCTTCAGGCCACCCAGAGTTTCAAATGGATCCGTCAATTTGTTCTGGATCCGGACTTGCGAGACGGAGTTGGTCATCGTCATCATTACAAGTCTCACTAATTTGGCCGAGATACCAAATTGCAGCATGATGCTATATAGAGCGCCTCGGTTGATGCTGTCATATGCTTGTTTAAAGTCGACAAAGATTTGGTATATGTTGACGTCGTATTCCCAGCACTTTTGCAAAATTAGCTTGACCGTGAAGAGCTGGTCGATTGTGGAGCGACCAGATCTGAAACCGCCTTGATACTCACCAATGATTTCTTCCGCGAACGGTTTAATCCTATGCTCCAGGATTTTTGACAGGATTTTGTAGGCCGTACAGACTAAGGAGATGCCTCTGTAATTCTCACACCGCAGTTTATCTCCATTTTTAAGTATGGGACAGATGATGCTTGTGCGTCAATCGTCTGAGATCACCTCAGTCTCCTATATATTCGCAGCAGCAATTGATGTAGCGCAATTAATAAACCCGCCCCACCAGACTTGAGTAGCTCAGCTGCTATCTCGTCAGCGCCCGGCGCTTTGTTCCTTTTCAGCGAACGCAAGGCGAGATCAACTTCTTCTACTGTAGAGGATTGTGTGGATGGAGGTTGACCAACGGGATCATCATGGAGCTCAGCTTCTGCTGCCAGGATGTTTGATGTCAGAAGCTCTTCGAAGTAGGATGCCCATCGTTTGCTAATACTTTTGGTGTCGCTGATAATATTTCCATATTTGTCCTTACAGAGGCTAGTCCTGGATTGGTAGCCATTTTTGATAGTGTTTCCTAATCTGTACGCTTGTCTGGTGTTCTTACTAACTAGGTTTACATTAATGTTCAGCCACTGCCCGTCAAAGTATTTCCGTTTCTTACGCCTAATTATTCAATTGGATATTCGCCGTAGCTCGTCATATTTTTCCTTTTTGGCTCTGGTTGCACGTTGGACCCATTGTCTGTGGGTCTCGTTCTTTGCGTCAAGTGAGTTTCTGCATTCTTCGTCAAACCATTCATTTCGCGCTCGTCGGGCTTTGTATCCCACAACGTTTTCTGCCACATTCTTGATTGTATTTTTGAGCTCTTCCCAGAGCTCGTGGACACCTACGTTGCTGGAGTCGCGCAGCACTGGTGAAATTCTTTCCTCAAGCGCGGTCGTATACGCCTGAGCCGTATAGTCGTTCAGCAAATTCTCAACCGCGAAGATTTTGGGAGGGCTGAATCTCGATTGGTGCACTGAGGAAATTCTGCACCGGTATGTTGTTTTCACCCGGAAATGATCGGAGTCACAGTTAGCTCCGCAGTACGACCGAACATCCATAACACTTCGCCTATCTCTTGCTGATAAGGAAGTGGTCGATTTGGTTGACGGTACGTGCGTCTGGAGAATTCCAGGTCTGCTTGTGAATGCGACGATGTGGAAATCAAGTTGGGCTTACAACAAGGTTTGTTACGGAGTAACAAGAGGGGCCGCACCGGAACGACCATCCATACTTCTAAATAAACCAAAAAAGGGGGGCAATCTTCCCCGAGGAAGACTGCCCGAAGAGAAAAATCGTGGAGCCACCACTCAGCGCAGTAGAAAAACGTTGTAGCCACCACTCGTAGGGTATTTATGTCAAAACCTTAGCGACTTAGCCGCCTTGTGTTTTATACTCGGCGGACAAAGGATGTTAAATTAGGGGACGAGTTAACTACGCGGTTTACGACGAGGCACAACGAATTTCTCTGTTGGTCCGTGAGTTGACAACACATATCTGAGCCTACATTAGAAGCGTGTAAGCAGAGCTGACATTTTGGCTTTAATTTAAGGTTAGTGAAGGTTTGAAAATTTATTTAATTGTCTTGCTATATATATATATATATATATATATATATATATATATATATATATATATATATAAATATATATATATATATATATATATATATATATATATATATATATATATATATATATATATATATATATATATAGGAATTGGTAGTATTTTATTGAAATTTATGTGAATTTCTTTTGTGAGAACTGAGTGGTGGCTTAACCGACATCTCGCCGGTAATATAGTTAAATGTAAAGAAATTCGTCGTCGGGTGAATTGACGATGAAGGCTAAATAGTAAAATTAAAAAGTGTAGTAAAGCCTGGTCGTACTGCCGTGTCGGCATTAGATATTTAGACATATCGTGCATTAGCATAGAGTAGAAAATTTGTTTCGAAATAGAACTCGAAGTTGTGGAATAAAGCAGAATACGTTGATTTGAAATGCGTGTTATGAATCAAAGGTGTGTTAGGCTTATTGAAGTTTAAGGCGAAAAAAATATTATCAAATGTTATTAGTCCGCCCGTGTGTGAAACGACCTTATGATTAGTGAATGAACCGGGAATTGTACTAAATAGTGGTCGTATTGACGCGTTGGCAGTAGTTGTTTAGATCCAGCGCGTATTACCATAGAGTAGAGAAATTTGGTTGGAGATCAGTCGTAAAATTATTGAAATAAAGTGGAACACGTGAAATTGGAAATTCGTGTTGTGAGTCGTAGGCGTTCTATACTTATTGTAGTGGCAGAATAGGTACACACGAATAACTTGGCCAGCTTGTCGTGGTAAAGCGCGGTTAGAAGAGTTTGTACGGGGTGAGTGCGCATTGAACTCTGACGTTTAGCTGTAAACACTCGACTATTTAATTTTGACCTTTGACATACAGCCGCTAACTTTAAATCTTTCATTGCTTTCTTTCAATTTGCTTGTTGGGAATTTCAGCAGATGTACCAAAAATTAAATTTAAATTTGATTCAATTTTGAAATTAGTAATATCAGGGAGAAGTATGAATACCACGAATCAGGGGGATGTCACTGTAAGAATCCTAGAAGGTAATCAACTAGATGCTTATGTTAAATGTACACTTCAAAGACGATTGCTTGCAATTCATAAAATCATTCACCCCTTTGAACTTCACCTACACATACACACGCAGAAAATTCATTGCATTTTTGAACACAAAACAAACGCAGTAATACTCCCGATCAGCTGTAGTCAATACTCCTACGCAAAACACAAAACAAACGCAGTAATACTCCCGATCAGCTGTAGTCAATACTCCTACGCAAAAACAAACCTCTTATTAAATGTCAGAGACATGGCATAGCGCTATTTTTTTTAACAGCCTTGCAATTTCCACCATCAACACAATCACCAACAACAATACAACTCTCGAGCCCGGCCTCTAGCTTGAGACATTCTCTTGCGTTTTTTCTCTATCTCAATAATTGAAGCGTGGTGAGTAGCGGCGGAGCGGGGGAACGTCGTGTTGGGGATTTGGCAGGGGTGTCCTCAGGGAATTAACATTGACCCCGGGAGCGTGGGGGTGTAGTTGAGTGCACCACTCTAGTTGAAATCCGATGAGTCGAGTCTCGCTCGCGGCTCTTGAGCCTCGAATTCGGGGTGAGCAAGTGGCGCCCACGACCCGTCTTCGACGAGTTGGTCCGGAAACCAAAAGGAGCCTCAGCCGGACATCCTCCCCAGGCCGGGAGGGTAACAGGTTCCTGCTGCAAGCGAAGTCAATTAGACGATGGCCGTTATCATTGCATTCTTCGTGGAGGCTGTGTCCTCCAGTGGTCCCCCTATGCCAACTTTCATTCCCGACTTTTGCATTGAAATCTCCCAGTAGCATTTTTACATCATTTGATGAAAGTGAGTCGAAGAGAGTTTCAAGGCAGGCATAGAACTCGTCTTTTACAGAGTCTTCTGTACTTCGGTGGGAGAGTGCACGTTGATGAGCCAGAGGTTGAAAAATCGCGCCTTGATGCGAATCGCACACAGCCTTTCGTTTACGGGTCGTTTACCTTTTGAAGTTGGTAACGCGCGACTTAAGCTGCTTATTCACTATGAACGCTACTCCAAACTCCTTGCGGCCCGATGGTTTGCCGCTTGTAAAAATGTTGTGCGATTTCTTGGCGTTGATTCGCAGCCTAACCAATTTGTTTCCTGGACTGCAGTAATGTTCAGTTTGTACTGTTCGACCAGATGAAGGAAGGCCTTTTTGGCCCCCGGTTTGTTCAGGGAGCGTACATTCCAGGTTCCGAGAGAATAATCCGTTGTGCGTTTGCGTGGTCGTCGTTGTTGATCCATCCAATCCGAGGCTTTTGTTCCAGGTTTCTTGACAGAGGAAGCTTTTACAAGGATGAGTTGTCGGCACATCGCTCAACCATTTCTATGGGGGGCCTCGGCGATAGTTGCTTCAGGAGACTTGCCTCGTGCCAAAGTTCACACAACTATGTTGCAGGTCTGACAACGTGGCGAATCCTCCCTAATGACCTGAGACGCTTAGGTGTAATTCAGCCATCAGGCTGCAATTATGCAAGTTTTACTCGTTGCCTCAAACCCTCCTCTTTTCTCCGGGCTTGGGACCGGCCTATCACAAGTTAGACTTGCAATCGGCGGACATTAATAATAATAAAACATTAATAATAATAAAAGCACAAAATTTAAGATGCCTGGATGGTCAAGAAACAGCGCACCGAGAAAGGATTGTACGTTCATCAAAATAATAAGGGCAGTACACTTTAAATTAAAGACCCATGAAGCATGAAGCAATGAACTATGGCAGTTTCCAGACCAATACCATGATATCGATATTCTTCTAAAATACAAGTGCGGCTCTGAATACTGCCATCGGCAGCTGTTTCATCACAAGATGCTTCCTCTCTACCCAAGAGCTCTCAGCTTCTCGCCCCCGACAGGCCGATAAAATCAACTCACCCTCAAGGCCCGGAAACCCACCCTCACTGCCTGCCTACAACGCCTGTTCCGGGAGCCATAGAACTTGGACTTTACGTACACATGTACGTACACAAAGTCTGATATCGATTTTCCGGGATTCCCCTTGATTCGTTCATTCTTTCGTTCCGCAGTTGTCGTTTGTCGGGGGTGCAAGGCCAAGCGTAATAATTCTGAAGACGTGAACGTTTAAGAAATTGCCATAGAATCTGCCGCGTTGCGTCTTTTGCATTGCAAACAGTTCAATCGTTACCGGGGCCTCGAGTCGCGGTGTTTTCAAGCTCATAGTCGAGTTTGTGGTCAAATTGTGTTGTTGTCGCTCAATCGCATTGCATTCGAATGAAAACGCACTTTTCCGGTCAAAAGTTCACCTGGCAGAACAAATACTCCACCTGCCTATCAGCTTAAGTGCGTTCAAAGTGACAAGTGCAAGGGTGAAAATTATTGCGATATTTTCTAAGGTTATACGGAAGTGTAATTATTACTGTGCGACATTGCGTCACACATTAGCGTATAGGTAAATGCTTCAATTATTGAGATAGAGAAAAAACGTAAGGGAATGTCTCAAGCTAGACGCCGAGCTCGAGAGTTGCATTGTTGTTGGTGATTGTGTTGATGGTGGAAATTGCAAGGCGGTTAAAAAAATGCCATATCTCTGACATTTAATAAGAGGTTTGTTTTTGCGTGGGAGTATTAACTACAGCTGATCGGGAGTATTACTGCGTTTGTTTTGTGTTGAAAAATGCAATGATTTACTGCGTGTGTGTGTGTAGGTGAAGTTCAAAGGGGTGAATGATTTTATGAATTGCAAGCAATCGTCTTTGAAGTGTACATTTAACATAAGCATCTAGTTGATTACCTTCTAGGATTCTTACAGTGACATCCCCCTGATTCGTGGTATTCATACTTCTCCCTGATGTTACTAATTTCAAAATTTAATCAAATTTAAATTTAAATTTTGGTACATCTGATGAAATTCCCAACAAGCAAATTGAAAGAAAGCAATGAAAGATTTAAAGTTAGCGGCTGTATGTCAAAGGTCAAAATTAAATAGTCGAGTGTTTACAGCTATACGTCAGAGTTCAATGCGCATAATTCATTTTCGTTCGATAATATTTCAACAAGCCTCTGCTATCACAACTTCGTTGAAGCATGTATTTATGAACTGTTTCAACTTAAAGGCGTTCTGGCACGATGTTAACTAATAAAATTTAGAAGATTTTAATTTAATAAAATTCCCGATAGTCATACTTTTGGAATTCGCATACTCTCTAGCCTTGAAAATATATTCAAACGATGTTCAGACTAATTGAGATTTATTGCCATTTTAGAGTTCACTCACAATTATTGAGGAATAATATGGAATTTTCCGAATGAATGTGAGAAAGATGTGAAATTCGATTGGGATGAGTAATATTTCAATGATTTTCGAGCTTTCGCAAAATTCCTCGAGGAGCAATTAATTTAATCAATTTTATGTTGGCTTTTTCATTTTCGTCGAATGCATCAAAAGCAAATACTTGAGTGAATTACGGAGACCATTATCGAAAACCGTTACACATCAGTGGGTTTCGTTATTAATGCTACAAATGAAAATTGGGTAGAACGAAATGATTAGATTGGTGTCCTTTGGGGGCTATTTAAGGTACAGCGAAACGAATTTTAGCTATTGTAAAGTAGAATTCATATCTATCGTGTGAATTTCAAAACGACCCGTTAATTGACGGAAATTGGTTTGTTGTGTGAAAGTTATTCGAACAAGCTAGCCGATTATATATTAACGGTCACAATTGATTAATGAATTTTCACAACTGTTCAGTTCGGGTACTGTAATAATTAGTATTTTATGTAAATTTAACAAGCAAGTATTGCGTGCAACGAAAACAAGTGAATATTATATCCTGTGGGAGTGTCTGCAATTTATGGCAGAGAAATATATTCTGCCAATTACGAAGTAACGATGTCAAAACTTGGCTGCAACGGTTGATTTTTCGAGAAAATAATGTAGTTTTGCTAATGGAGCAACGATGACTGAACATTAATAGCCTCGTTTATAACGTGGTTTCAAACTGGCTTAGGGTTAGTCAAACCACGTTGTATACGCGCAGTGGATTGATTTGAGATAAGTCGATCCGATCACAAAATTTTACTGGATTGGATCGACTTGGGCGTTAAAAGACGCGGATCGAGCGATTGAGGATTGAAAAATGTGAAGCCCACTTGAGTTCTATTCATATATGTGACGTTACGATGCGATGTACGTCACTTTAGTAGAACTAGCTGCATTTTATTCGGTTAATTCACTTTAATCCAGGCACACCAAAAACCTACTTTGAAGTTTCATTTCAATCCGTTCCAAGCCAAGTCACTCTAAGTCGGTCCTGGTAATATACGAGGCTAATGACAGACAAGTCAATCGGTTTCCACTTGTCTATTATTTGAATGCAACCGAGCACTATCCCTGTTAAGATCTCACATGATTCAATGAATTTGTATCCCCACATCTTCTAAATATTCAACCGTAACTAACTTCTTTAAAGCTTATTTAAATCAATAATAGTTTATCCTTTAAAGCTTAGAGTTTACGGAAGATTATCTTTCTATCTTATATTATTGTTTTTGAGCTCCCCATCATTGTTTCTGCTACTCGGCATATTATAGTATCTACAATCTTTTTAGTTCTGCAACTATTCCTTTAAAAAACTCCTCAAGCATGTCCAAGAGCACGCGTCTGAAAGATACAGTGATTTCTGCTCTACATGCTTCTTATTTTTTCTTTTTTTCAAGATCTTACGTTTTCGTCTTCTTCTGAATAAGAGGCGTTTCATACAAATCCTTTGGAAATTGAACTTCTGATGACCGATATCGATATCAATGTTAGTAGCGATTGCGACCGTGTTCCTAACATCCTGGCCAAATCAATTTTCCCGACTCTGTGGATCTCTCTTCCTCTTGTTCAACCTTAGTTAATTTTCTGGCTCTTTCTTCTTCCCCCTTAAGCTATAGCTGCCTGCTTCCCTGTTCTAGTGGAATTTTTGAGAAGGTTTCTAACTGGAGAATCTACTCTATGTGTGTGTGAGAGCACTTAGACCAAAAGACCCATTGTACTCATTTCCTCCTGCCTACCATAGTTTCCCGGACTTCTTGAAAAAATCTAGGATCACTGATAGGGAAAAGGAAGTGATATTCTGCATACGTGCCACATCCCAGCCAAAGCATTGATATGTGAGACACGCAAACGATGGTCATTTGCAGAGGAAATGCTCCGCAGAATCAGCCTTTTCTAGGCAGGATAAACAGAGGCCATCCTGTGTAGCACCTATTCGGTACATATGTCCTCCTAGGCAGTTGCGTTCAGTCAGAATCCTGTAGCTACATGATTGGGCTCTAAAAGGAAGACCTCCATATGCCTGGCCACACCAGCAGTCATCCATCTATCTTTGTGAACATCAATTACCAACTTCCGAAGAATGGCATGTGCCGATACGGTCAGCACTCCCAGGGCGGGTTCAGGGCCCTTTAGTGGAAGTCCCGAAACTTACTTCGCAATGGCGTCAGCAATTTCATTTCCCTTAACACCACAGTGCCCGATACCCAGAGCAGATGCACCCTATTGAATCTGGCGACAGAATCAAATCGTGATCTGCACTCTTGTTCGATTTTCGAAGTAGTGAGGGGTCTACGCAGCGCCGTCAGTGCAGCTTGAATGTCACTGCAAATAGCAATGCGTTTTCCTCTACATTTTTCTTCAATTGACCAACAGGCAGCTGTCAAAATAGCAAATATTTCAGTTTGAAAAAGGGAAATGTGCTCTTCAAGAGAAGAAGCTCACCTGTCATTCGATGAATGCAAGCAGCTCTAGATCTAACATCTCTCCTAAAGCCGTCCGTGAAGAAGATCTCAGAATATCCCCTCGTACAGAGATCTGGATCATACCAGTCACCTCTGCTCCCGAAGTCGAGAAAGAGCACTCGAGCGTCCGAAGGCAAAGTGAGAATCAGGGAGGTCTCACGTATCGAACCCCTAATAGAGCAGTGCCCCGCATCGTCTTCTCCTACCCATAAACCAAGCTGAGCTAGTCTATGGGCAGAGCTCATCGCCACACTCTGAATTTGAATGTCGAGAGGAGGCAGATTGAGAATCACATCAAGGGCCGCACCCGGAGTAGTGCTCATGGCACCACAGATAACCAGGCATACAGTCCTTTGCAGCGCGGCTAGCTTTTTGCGAGCATACAATAGCTTTACAATAGCTTCACAATAGTCCACTACACCACGGTTACGTAAGTGATCATCGGTCTTATGATTGTTATGTAGATCCACATCACCGCACGAGGCTTTAGACCCCATGTGGTGGCAAAAGCTCTCTTGCACTGCCCAAAAGCATTTAAAGCACAAGTAAGCTTCACTTCCACATGATTCTTTCAGAGAAGTTTTTTGTCCAAGATTACTCCAAGATATTTTACTTCATCTGAAAGTTGAAAAGTTACACCTTCATATTTAGAGGCACTAGTCCTTTCAGTTTTCTTTTCATGGTAAACAAAACAAGTTTCGTCTTACCAGATTTCACTGTTAGGCCATGTCTAGAACACCAACTGTCAATCAGATCCAATGCACGTAGTGTATTTCTACATACCACATTCAGATCTTTACCGACAAACAGTGTAGCCATTCTTGTTGCAGTTTGTTTACCAGGGAGTCAACTAGCATACTTCACAAGAGCCATGTTAGGATACCCCCTTGAGAGCATCCATTTGTTGCCTCTGCAATAATCTCTGGGTCAGCATGGCATGTATCCACTTAACTAACACGTCATCCGCGTCATGAACTTTTGTAGCTTTCTATAGCTCCATAAGGGGCACGCAGTGAAAGCCCCCAACGCAGACTCACCATTTGAGATCGCTCCCTCAACTCCGGAAACCAGGGAATGAAGATCCGACTCACATGGTTTTCCTCGCTGGTATGCATGTTGCTCATCATTCAAGGGATTCAACTTAAGCGCCCTAGTGCGTATATGTCGTTCAACAAGTCTCTAAAGGCATTTCAACATAAACGAAGTTAAGCTAATCGGCATAAAGTTCCTTGGATCCGGATAGTCATCTCTCCCCGGTTTAGGTATAAAAACTACCTTAACCTCTCGCGAAGGTGACCCAACATACCCCAATGCTAGTCATGGCCAGAAGATTTCTCTCAGGTCTGCCTCCAAGTGGTCAATTCCCTCCCTAAGCATAACCGTATAGATACTATCCAGGCCCGGCGATTTGAAATTTACAAAAGACATGATTGCATCCCTGATCTTTTCACTAGTGACCACAGATCTAGCTGTATATCAGCACTTTCTACTGCTGCAAAGAGCAGGAAATTTGGTCAGAGACACAGATTTCTTCTGCGTTTCAATCACTGGAGCACCTGGAAAGTGAGTCCCAAGTAAAGTCTGTAGAGTCTTCTTTTTGGACTTGGTAAAGTCACCATCCGAGCGTTTTAGAGAGTCCAGCTTAGCTGATTGATCCTTCTCTAGGATTTTCCAAATCATCGACGTCTCCCATGCACCTGCCAGTCCTTCACAGAAATATCTAAATGATTCTCTCTCGGAAGTCCTCTCCAGATTCTTATGTGTTCTCTGCAAGGTTCTGTTGACGATCCAGTCACCTTCAGTGTTGCTCTTACAAGATCTATTGAGAACTTTCTTGGTACTCTTCCTGAGCTTCTGTAGTTCCCGATTCCACAAGGGAATCGTCTTGCCACATCTGCTCTTACTGATCGGGCAGGTTCCTTCATAGTTATTTATCATGTCTCTATTCAGAGTGGTCAACCGGGATTCTATTGACCGCAGAAGTTATAAAATCAAAGAGTCTGTCTCGTTTGGCATTACATTTGTTGCTGCCCCAGCTGGTATGATGAGAGTTAGCATCGCAGCCCACCAGAAGTTCTAGTCTTTCCAATTCAGCGTACTGGACCAGGTCCTTTAACTCCTGTATCTACGGTGGGAGTAAGGAGTCAAAGTGAAAGTAAGCTAAGGCGCCTATCGTGCGTTTGTGGCTACCATTTTCCCGGTACTGTAGGACGACCGCTGACAGGTCCCAGCTTGAAAACTGTTTGAGCATGGTGGCACCAAACAGATTGGAAATCAGAACACATAAAAGATCTTTGCCCCGTGGTTGAACTGTGCAAGTGCAATGTAGGGGGAAGCTTGCAATTTTGTCAGTTTTTCGCTCAAAAGTTAGGACGACGTCTTGGCATGCTGCAAGTTGATCTGAACAAATCTTATACCTTCAGGTACAGAAACGTCCGGAGTTGATGTCTTTGGATCTCTTTGCAGGGACTCTTAGACGAATCCACTCTATATCTAACATTTTCTTGCTCATGAGCAGCATGGTTTCACCATAGGTGAATCAACTTTAACTTACCTTCTGCCATTCACACATAGAGTCGCATCCGCTCTTGGCCACCAAAATCAGGTCGATGTGTTATATACTCACATTTCTGAAGCCTTTGTTTCCATAAACCATAGCCTGAGCCTCAAAAAACTACCTAATGCTGGTAATTCCGGTCCTCTCCTGTGCTGGTTCTACATTATTAACATTTATGCTCAATTCCTGCTCTTCAACTCTCTCTTATTATTTATCAGGAGCTCTACGTGAGTCTGTCTGTTTTTCTGTTTATTAACGATCTTCTTTCCGGGTAAGAGAGTCACAGGAATATTGCTTGTTATTACAAAACGATCTTAGCGCTTTAAATGGATGGTACGTTTCTAATGCTTTCATTCGCCTTTAATGTTCTTCACCTCTGTTTCCGGCTGCCCTTTTTAAAGACCTTGGCATAATATTTGACTCGAAGCTTACATTTGATAAACGCATTTTAAACGTCACAACCAAGGTCTCAAAATTATCGGGTTTATCTTCACTCTAAAAAGTGGGTCTATAATTAATACTTTAATAATAGGAAATATATTCATTTTTTCGTTTAAAATAACGAATCACAAACTTTTTAACACATTCGATGTGCATTTTTTTGCTTTTACGTCATATCAGCTGAATAATACACAGCTTTTTGTAAATTTAAGCAAAAATAGTGTAATTTACTAGTTTGCTATTCAAAGCCAAAAAATTGCATCATTTTTTGGGGTAAAATTACACGATTTGGTCGTAAAAAAATTTTATTTTACGGCCTTTTGTAAATTTACATCTTTAATAGTAGGAAACTAGTTTCCTATTATTATAAGGGTAAAATTCAACCAAAAGTTTTTTGAGTGTTCATCTTTGTCGCCATAAACTGTCACGAGCCATCCCAATCTTCAAGCAATGATGGCGTTCTTCTGGCTGATATCCAACAGTCTACAGAGTTGATGCTAATATGGCAGAAGGACATATGTATATACTGCGTACTTACGTTTCTCATATATTCCCGGCAACTGGTGGGAAACAAAAGTTGGGCTTCTGAGGATTTTCGTCTGATATGTCTTAGCTCTGTTTTGAAAAAAGACTCTGGAAAGGATCTTTGGTTACTATTCAACTCAATTGATCCTCTGTTAATCAGCCAGTCACAGCATGCTTGCACCAAAACTAAGTCTGTTGAAACTATTTTTCATGTTGTCTGCTGAGAAATATGAAAATATGTCTCCATCTTAAGAACTGTACGCTCACCGCCTTTCTAGATATTGAGTGGGCCTTTATTTTGCCTCCACAATCGCAGGACTGGATGCTGATATGCACCGCGTGTGTCTACAAGGTTTTGTTGTTTAAACAAGATGTCGCAAATAGCTAAACGATGCCTTGATGACAAATCGCGTTGCCTCTTCGTCTGGAAAGATTAGCAACTAAGTTTTTCGGTTCCCTAAAACCAGCTTTGTATCTGCATTAAGAAGTGCACTGGATTGGTCTTGAGCCGAAGTTTCAGTGGTAGAAGCGAGCTTTTTGTTATTATTGTTAACTGTTTGGTAGTTTTGAATGGGTGTGGGATTTCACAACGAACCCAGAGCGTAAAACGGCCCACAGACACGGAGATCTGTTCATCAACTGGATCTCAATTGATTTGCCACAGACACAGAAACTTGCATTGCAATCTCATTCGAACGTTGTTTTCGTTGAGGCAGCACACGCTTTGGAAAGGATGTTTTCGGGTAATTTTCGTTGTAAAAAAATTGATGGCATGCAGTAGAAATTGATGCTTACGTAAAGTAATTTCGAACAGGTATATGAGGTATTTGTACTTTCTGGTTTAGGCACATGTGGCTTAGTCATAAATCCTTCTAAATATTTTTTAATTAATTTTTCGTTGGCGGTCATCATAAACAGGCAGCAACTGTGCGTATTAGGGGTGTGTTTACTTATTTTCGAAGAACATTTTAAATTCGTATGCAAATTGCTTTTGAGATTCACTAAAAGATACCCAAACCATTGCTAAAAAAGCTGAAAACCCTGAGAGATAGACAGACCGGCTGATTGCAGCTGTGAATCTTATTGACAAAAAATGTAATAAAGCCTGAATTACATTGCCATGCAGTGCAATGCAATGTCGAAGCAGTGCACGCATTGCAAAGCACATTGAAAGCAGTGCAGTGTTCTGACAATTAATGCCAAATTAGTTTGTGGAGGTTTGATATTTAGATTTTCTGTATCTGTTTTTCGTCCATTTCGCCTGGAACAGAATTTCCGCCTCAATTTAAATAGTTGTTGCCCGGCCAACTACTTTCAAACAAATGTCAACCGATGCAGTGTGCACTGTTTTTAGAAATTAGCCTAAATGTGAATTGCCACATGAAATTACATGAGCTCTAAATTTCAGTGCAGCGCAGTGCACTACACTGCATGGCAAGGTAATTCAGACTTGAACCAAAATATTGTCATAAATGGTTTTTTTTTAATATATTTTTTCCATAGAATTATAGAGGTACCTGAAAATGAACTAAACATTCGATGCTGCCAAATGTTCAAAGATATTTTAATTTCACATCTATTCTTTTCGTTCATATATATTTCCTGAAATATACAAAGCATTAATGGAATCATGAAGTATGCTAACTGACTCTTGTTGAGCATATTCATACACAATTCAGTCCGTTAAACCAATGATTTCGAATTATGTTCCCATTACGTTTCACTAAATTCAAATGAGATCTCCATTCTAGTCTCAAAATCACCACAGACACAGCAACTTGGTCGTCGACCAGTAGCTCCGCCCACCAAATATCAAAAAATTTTGATATTTACTGCAACCGTTGCAGAGACTAAAAATGCAACCTGAGACTAGCCCACAGACAGAGATTTTCGTTGCAGATATCGCATATTGCAGATCTAGTTGTCGACGAGATCTCTCGTCTGTGGGCCGTTTAACTGTATGCGTCACTTCTGGCTAACCAGCTGTGTGATGGCAGCTTGATGCGAATTGAGCTCGGGCTCAGGCGACCTCACGTTGTTTTGGCGGTATGAAAACCTTGGCGATTTCCGTGAGATTATCGAAGCCGGCTTTCGTAGAACAAGCTAATAGGGTGTTTCAAGGGGTGTTTCAATTCTGACGAATTTATTATTATTATTATTTATTATTATTATTTATTGTCTAAATCAACAGATACAAATCCAATTAAAGATTAGACAAGGAATAAACTTATATGTAAAAAAAAAAGAAAAGAGACTATAAATTAAAACTAAACAAAGTATAATAAGGCGGAGAAATTTAAACATAATTCAGCACAGATATGACATCAAAAATTCAAAGAGCTACTTTATTTCATACGATAAAACGCATCCTCTTAACATATTTAAAAAAATGCGCACCAAAAGCGGAAGAGGACCAATATTTAAACAATTATGCTACCTAGACAAGCGTAAAAGTGGGGAGTAAAAATATACATAAGTGCGAGCAAATGGTACGTTGAGGGTAAATGAAGATCTGGTAGAATGTACCGGATCACGAACAGAAAACTGCGCTCTGGGGATATAAGTAATAGAACCAGTAATCATTTTATATAGGAGACATTCGTCGAAATACACTCTGCGTGAAAGAAGGGTAGGGATTTCAAGGATGGAGAGACGCATACTATACTCGCAGTAGGGAATACGGAACTTGAGGAATAATGAGTGAGTAAATCTACGTTGTACAGACTCAACAGCATCAATTAAAAAACGATAATGAGGACACCAAATTTGACAGCAATATTCGAGGACACTACGCACGAAGGAGATGTACAGGCGTACACACGAGGAAATATCAATAAACGGTCTGGACGCTCTTAGAATGAAGCCGCACAAGTGCGAGGCCTTGGATGCGACACGCAAAATGTGGACATCAAATTTTAATTTAGTGTCAAACACAACACCAAGGTCCATGAAATTATCAATTGGATTGAGGGAAGAGCCAAGAATAGAATAGGAAAACGTGATGTGGGATAATTTACATGTGAAGGACATCTGGAAACATTTAGCAACATTAAGGGAAATACAGTTGACAGAGCATCAGTTATCCAGAGCAGACAGGTCATCTTGCAGCTGGGAGCAGTCATCCACTGACTCAATCACCCTAAAAATTTTCAGATCATCAACGTACAAGAGACACGGGGAGTTGAAGAGAGAAGGAATATCATTAATAAAGAGGAGGAAAAGGAGAGGATCATGAATCGACCCTTGCGGGACACCACAAGTAGGATAAAAGGGGGAAGAACAAGAGTGAAACGTTACAAAACAAGCACGATCACGAAGGTATGAGGAAAACCAGCAACGGAGCTGACCTGAAATATTGAAATCATCAAGCTTTGAAAGGAGGATTTCGTGGTTCACGGAGTCAAAAGCCTTGGCAAAGTCTGTATATAATACATCCACTTGCTTTTGCTGGTCGATAGCGGAGGCAACAGTATTGATGAACGAAAAAAGGTTGGAAACTGTTGACCTACCTTTGACGAAACCATGTTGCTCAGAAGCGAGAAGAGGTTCAATTAGAGGGTAAACCCTATTGTAAACAACTTTTTCGAGGAGTTTACTGAAGCAAGATAGAAGGGTTATGGGACGATAATTGGAGACGCAGGATGTATTTCCGGTTTTAAGAATGGGATAAATATTTGCTGACTTCCAGGAAGAAGGAAACCTACAGGAAGCAATACTAAGGTTAAAGAGGACAGATAAAGGAACAGACAAGGATGATGACAATGACTTTGCAAATATGTTAGGTAAGCCGTCGGATTGAAGAGCTCATATGGTGTTTTGCTGGATTGAAGAGCTCATATGGTGTTTTCAAGCTGAATTAGCATGGTGTGGTTGCTAATGTACTTGTTACTGCCACAACGTTCAGCTTTGGGGATAATGCAGTTTTTGCTGGGTAAGTTAGGCGGAGGGCAGAAGGACATATATTTGTCTCAATGGTCGTAAAAACAGTGAGGCTGACCCTGCTTCCCTCTCAACAGTATTGAAGAATGACCACCTTGTAAGAATAATTGTTTCACGTGGCGAATTATTCCGTTTTTCTTTGATGGAGACTTCTGCGTTGACGTGCTTATGAGAAATTTTAGGCAACTTCGACTTGACAAACGATGGCGATCGCGATGACCTCAACCCTTGCGTCCTGTTCGTTCATAAGTATAACATCATCTAAAGATAAGCATACCTCTATAAAGGGGAAGAGGTAGATGATGAGTGGACTCCTTCTGAATATTATCAGAGAGGATACGTTCGTATTTCAACTGCTTGCAAAGTAAAAATGAGACGTTGTTGGCCTGAACGGATTTCTTGGTTGTCTTGAATTTCAGCCCTTTAGCCAACACACAAAGTTGCGTTGATTGGAGGGTCACGTCAAACACTAAAATTCATAGGAAAAATATTGTGTTTTTAGATAGGATGCACTAGATATGTTTAAAATATTTAATTCTATTTGCTCCTAAATTAACACCTTTTAACAAATTATTAGACAGCCAAAGGGCTTATTGAATACAATTTCTATATTTTAAAATCCAAATTAGCATTGATTTTTTCTAAAATTATTGACAATATACATATATCCAATTTGTTCTGAGCCTACTTTATGTTGAATTTTGTCGAGTGTGTAGCAACGTTAACACCGGGCCTCGATTGGCAATTTACTCTACCATTTCCGATGGCAACGACTGTCAAATTTATGGTATGCCATCTGTGCATGGGCAATTTCATGGCATGCAATTTCATTTCGAAAATGCCTCTGAGCGGAAAGGCCGTGCGCTGTATCGGAGTGGCAAATGCTCTTAAAGAGCTATTTGAAGTGCTGAGCGAAGAAATTCTGCTACTTAAGAAAACTTCACGTATAGGATAAAATACTTTTTGGATAAGCGGGTGAAATTTGAGGCGAAAATATAACTATTAAATGATTTGCTGGGGTACGAAGGGGAATGCAATAAAAGTTATTTGAAAAATCCGCCAATCATCAACAGGGAGTCTCATATATTTACTCATCGTTCAAAATTGAAATTATTTCTTTTTTAAATAAAATAATTATATATAGTTTCACTATCCCGCATCAAAGTTCGATTTTTTCACAATTTATTACCATTTCATATTCTGTAGACAACTTTCATTGCTCAATGAGATCTAAAAATCCCTTTGAATTCAGAATCCCTACATTTTCTTGTAAGAAATAAAGCATTCGCACGGTTCAGCGCCATTTTGAAATCAAGAACTGTCAAAATATTGCCAGGCAGATGACCAAGCAAATGGCATACCATATTGCCTACCATTTATGGCAGACCATAGGTAGCCTCCACTAGCAATTTAAAATGTTATGCCATATGAAATTGCTAGTGGATGCAGCTTGTAAGTTCTAGTGAAGTTTCTCTATCTTACTTTCTTTATTTTCCATTTATCCTATTTATGTTTTCTTTTTTACTATTATATAATTTAATTACAAATTGAATGTGTCGAGAGTGTGGTTTGGGATTCCTTTCCTGTCCTATTCCCTTTCGGGGGATGATGATAATTTTAATTGCTTGTTTCTTGACTAAGTGGCTTACTGCTGCTAGGAAGAAGAGGCTCTGCAATGAAGCTGACCCCATTGTGTTATTGTGTTATAAAAAAAAAAAAATAAAAGTATATTTTTGTAAATCTATCTACAATACGTTAAACGAGCACTCATTTTTTGTTGCTGCTCCTATCACAGCATACTGGGCTCCAATTTAAGAAATATAATTTCAATGATTGTATAATGGTTTCCTTTTCCACCACTATGGACTATTTCAGCTGTTTCCTTTATTTCTTCGGTTGAGAGTCGTATGAGATCACTAGATATTTTTTTCGTTACTGCTTTGCTTGCAAATCTGTTTAAAACTTGCGTCGGTAGTTAGACATTTCTTCTCCTCGATTCTATTAATCATCTCAATTCGAACTTATTGCTCACGTTAGCAATATACTTTTCTGTGAATAAGTCTATGAGAAGTCTTCGTTTCGTTTAAAATGAAAAATTATTGAAAATAATCCAATTCACATCGAAATAATTTGTGTAAATTTCGCGCCCATTGTGGGCACATGACAATATTCCTCTTCCGAGCTTTTGCAAGTTTAATTTTCCGCAATACACATTTGAGCATCAAAAGACACTGAGGTTCAAAATAGATTACTACTAACATCTTCATACAGACTATTTTATGCTTTTTTCGTACTGCGTTTGAGATTGATTTGCAAAGTTTTTAATGTAGAACTAAAAACTTAATTGTTATTGAATTTTCGAGCTCCAAGTTCTTACTCATTTAACAGCTTCATGTTCTAGGTTATCTGTGAATTTCGACCTTACCTTACCTTCTCTTTCCTTGATCCAGTTCAGCGCATTGGACGTCACTTTCCGCCCTCTTGGGAGTGATTCACCCCATAAAATCCATATAACGTTTCCTTAATTGTTCGTATGGGTTATTCCACTGAGTTATTTCACCCTTTGGCATTCTTTCACTGTTTATTTATATTTTCCAGGTAATACTAATGAAATCTAAAAATACATATCTTAACCAATTCGCTTCCAATAGATACACAAACTTGAATCCAATTTGACTAAAAACGAAAATACGGCAACATTCAACGCAGCCTTCAATGCCGTTGTACGAAGTAATCGCTAGCTTATACTTGTTTGTCATACCAACATTGCATATTTTCTTAACCTTCAAGCAATAAAAATAAAGTATCTAACCAACAAATTACCTTTTCTTGCTTAGAATCGAAATTCTTCGGCATTCTACTAGTCATGTTGTTGCTGTTGCCGTGAAACCCTAGAAAAAGTGTGAATGCCATTCAATGACCGCCCGCACGGCTGCTTGTTGGTTTAATGTAGGAGGCATAATGCAGGCACGCACTTGATATTATCCGTGTGCTATCGATTTGCCCCAATTTCAGATTCTAGGAAAAGTCACGGTAATACTTTGAGTTGAGGTATAATCAGAAATTCGCGCCCAATTGGTTATCAGGCGAGTAAATAAGCTTTGCGTTTAGAACCTACATTCTATATGTTAAACTATGAGTACTCTATCTGACATGCATTCCTGACAATCATGCAATTTATCGGTGCATAATTAACTAAAATTACACTTAAAAAAATGTAAAAGATTTCAGAAGACTGAAAAATTAGAAAAAAATTAATTTAAAATTTATGAAAGCACCAACAATCAATTCAACTCTTGTCACTTTCAGCTCGCATGCGATTAGTATTTAAGCATGATACGTTGTATCGCATTCAATAAAAATCTATCTTTCAACTTTCAGGGAATGGTGAGCTGAGTAGCCAGTAGCAGTAGCAGATACAGACCGGAGTGAGCTTTTCTTCCGCCGAGTACCTCGCTTGAATATTCGAACGCGGCGATAATCAACTATGCGCACGAACTGAGTTTCTTCAGCTGCCGTTGTCTAGTTGAATGATATATTTACATCCATACATACATACATGGACAGAACGATTAAACCAACTCAACCAGCTAGACTGATGAAACATCCGGCCAATCGTGGGGAGCTTCTTCCGCTGTGTGATCGCCGCCGAAAGCTTTGAAGTTAGCACGCAATTCGTTCCGCCGTGCATTGCGTTTGAGTTATTCTTGTGCGCGGCATGTTGTCATTCGAAATACTACAGTGCGATACGTAGTTTCGTTCAGTGTTTCGCCTGTGTTTACATCTCTGTCCGGTACGCGTGTTTTGATTTGCGAGCTTTTTGCAATTTCATTCCTTGCCCCGCGTCTTCTTTCGTATTGTTGTTAGTGCACCGCCGACGCGTTTTCGCACGTAAAAGAGCGCGTATTTGATATCGCTCGATTGAATTGATCTCGTTTGGAGTCGGTATTCCGAAATCTCAACGGGTACGCGGAATTTCGCGAGAAAGATACACAAAAATCAGCTGTCGACTGCGCGGCCAAATCGACCGCCGTGCGACTGTGTGAATTAGTGACAGACTCAAGTTGCCGACGAAACGAGTGCTTGCTGTCCGTGGCTCGCGTCCATTCGAATTGTATTCAGGTTGTCCAGTCCGTGCACTTGCAAAGTGAATTTTCGCATTTTCCCAGATCTACACGTATTTCTGTATACTAGTGGTGCGTTCCCGATGCAATAAGCATGTAATTTTGGTGTTGCGCAGTTTTCGCTTCTATTTTGGGTGACGTGACGCGTAAAGTGCATTTGAGCGTTTCACGGCGCCGTTCGACCGCCAGATTCAAAGTGTCGTGAAGGAGTGATTTAAACTGGTTTTAGTATCAATATATTTAAGGCGATTTGTGTCTTGTGCTTCAGTGCTGAAAGTATAAAATTGTTAAATTTGGTGCAAGGCTTGAACTGTTCCGTTCCGTATGTATAGTTCCTCACGTCGCGAGTGTTTCCGTTTTTGTTATTGTTTTCGTCATGCTTTCGTACATGTTACCTGTTGAGGACAAGTCCACGGCCTCCTCGCCGTCGGCGCGTAATTTAAATCTGAGTTTGAATCTCAATACGACTGCCACCAGCCCGAGTTCGGGCATCGGGTCAGGACAGGGCAACGGGGTTGGTGGCATCGGCGCGGCTCCTGTCATCATGTCGAATGCAGCGAGTTTGAATGGAAATAGTTTCCTAAACGGTTCGTCCGACGAAAGTGCGCGGCTCCTCAACAACGAGAGGGCTCATATTCTCAAAACCAGCGCACCGCGCGACCTTAAATTAGATAATGGAATCATCAAACTGCCGCCAATTCAGCCGAATCAACAGAACGGGGATAATGATATTACCGGCGGTGGCGGCGCGACCACAGAAGATAGTAGCTGCTGCGACACCGATTCGAAGAGCGCACCAAATGCTGGGAAGAAATCAACCGGAAAACTGAACAAAACTGGGACTAAGAATGTCACATTGAAAAGGTAAGCTAACAGGATTTAAGGATGATTGTTAAATGTGCTGGATATGGTATCCTCAAAAACAGACTTATAAATTGAGTGATAAAACACATCTTGAAGATGTGTAAAAGTTTTAGGCATATAGTTAGGCAAAGTTTTAGGCATAAAGTATAAAATTTTAGACACGTGACTAATTTTTCCAGGAAAATGAAATCAAACAAATAGCAGAACTGCAGCGATGATATTTCCGTCCAGTGTGGCCAGATATTTGGGAGAAAATATAGCCCAATTTCAAATTTTCATAGCCCAAAATAACGAAGATTTTTTATTTGTAGCCCGAAAACCGCCACACTAAATAATTGTTTTTATAACTAAATCAATTCATTTAAGCTGATTAAATAATAATATTTATTTCCATGAAATTCATACCAAGTACCTTAAATGCTCTAATTGTAGCACAGAAGTCATTTGAAACAGTTAAAATTTTCGATACTTTATATAAATAAAATTTTATTCAACGAATTTGAAAAGGGAAAGCAGGAAAAATGTGAATAAATTAGAGGAACTGTGTGAACATTTTAGAAAAGTCCGTGAAAAAATAAGTGTAGAGGTGCACTTATTTTTTCAAGGATTTTTTTTTAAATTTCCACACAAAAAATAAAAGCCTGCACAAATAACATGCAAATTTGGGTGGCACAAACATTCAATTAGTATAAGAAATAGTCTGAATGCTTTATTTAAAATGAGTCAAATATTAATATGTTCCGTTAGAGATCCTAAGCTTTGATGCTCCGTATTTGCTTCATTATGGTGATTATGGAATTATGTAGTATTCTGCTTCCGAACCTTATTTTCTGTTTTAGAATACTACGATTTGAATTCACTATCGAAATTAACAAAAGTTGATATGGCTTCTTCAGTTGAAACCCCTTTCAAGAAGACATCTTCCCAATCTTTCGAGAGATACTGGTTTGTGGTCGTAAATTGATCGACTCTTGCCAAATTTTGAATGTCTGCTAGAGTATTTGGGTTTTAATCACTTTGAATTTGAACTCTCATCACGATTCCGCTTTTGACCCTCAGATTTCGAGCCAACCCACATTTCCAAAAACAATTTTGTAGTTGCAAGTGGAGAAACTTTATTCCCAACAGATCGTTATCAGCAGAGAGCTTCAAATATAGAAGCTAATTTTGTTGGGTCTGAAGTACGCTCAGTATTTTCCAGAGCAAACAATAAAAGGTGCATCATATATGTGCAGTAATTTAGTTTTATGTTTGGTATAATCCCCTGATCTAAGGACTGTAAATGAGAAGTGCAAATAGACGGAAAAATCGCAGCTTGATGTCTTCCACATTCACTGCTATCGCACCTAGCTTTATCAAAAAAGATGGTGATGTTTCGATTTTGTGTTTGCATTTCAATACCAAGTGTGTGCACCAATTCTTCAAAAATCGCACCCATCATCCAAGATTTTGTGTTAGCTCCCCAAGTTATGCTTAAATTTCGCTTAATGTCAATTATTCCGAACGATCTTGGTCTTTTGGCTTTTCTTATGACCACCAAATCTTTCTTTTCGCCACTTACACAGCACTGTAATTGTCGCATGTTGCTTTGAAGGTGTTCTATCTGTACATGTTTATTATTTAAAGCATAATGATTTTTGTGGTGTTGCTCTAAAAAAAACAATTCTGTCTCATCAAGATTATAGATATTGGAAGCATCAGAACCATCACATAGTATTGTTAGCTGTAACTGAAATTCCTGAACTGTGTCTAAATAAACATCAGCTCCTTCGCCACAAAGTGTACCGAGTGAATATTGTAGCCCTTTTTAAATCACAAAGCTCTAATTTTGTATCATTTTGACGGGCTTTACTGGGAAGTAGCTGGTCAAATATTGGCAATTTTTGGAACACGCCTTACAGAACCATTCGTACAAAAATTTATCTATTTGGCAGTATGGCTAATTTATTTTCAACCGCTTTCGCTCGTTTCTTCGAAATTTTACAATGTCCATTTTAGTTGGCTTTTATTTTTTAAATACGTTGAACCTGACTTTTGATAATTTTAAAGCTATCAGGAATTTTGTCTTGCTGAGCAATTGTTTTTCGAATGCTTGTATTATTTCTAACTTTTTGCGAACATTTAGTTCGTTATAATTTGCGTATTAGATTTTTTCAGCTTTTTTTACGTAGCCTGAACAAACATTGATTTATTTACATCAAAATTATCAAATAAATTGCATTCATAGCTGCTAACAAAGGGCAAATATATAATAATGCTATAAATCAATATTTTATTATTATCAGAATACCAATGAAATTGAAGCCATCTGTAACGTACCAAATTCCACACATTAAATGAATTTTCAGCAGAATGTCATGCAGAAATTATACGATAAATTTTCCTTGATCTTGAACAGTTGAAAAATTCTGGAAAATTCAGTCTTGTACACTTTTTCATGCTGGTCTTAAAACCGTTTTTGGTCGGATTAGCAACTACTTCTGAAAAAAATTTTGTCCAGCTAATCTGGTTCGCGGTTCAGTTCTAGAGATTGGCCGATTCCAGAGTGAATTTTCTTCAAGAAATTGCATGTGCGGTGATGTTATAGTTCAATAGTTCAGTTGGTTCGATCATTCAGTGTCCCAATTAGTAGATTTTACTCTATAGCCCAAATATAATTTTTCATAACAATAGATAGCCCAAAAACCGCCAACCCGCGAAATGAAAAAACGTCCCGCGAATTCAAATTTTAGATAGCCCGATTGGCGGGAAATAGCCCAATCTGGCCACAGTGTTTCCGTCAGGCAATCAGATCACTCATTTCACTAATGATGTGTGTAGCAAATTAGCTTTTCTGTTTTAGTTGAGTTTCATTTCTGTTTTTATTTCCAAAAAGAACCTATCTGCACTGAAAGAGATATAAACCTTGTTGTTTTTTGTTGTTTTTTGACGTGCTCATTGCATTGTCTTAAGGGGACATTCGCCTTTGAAATTGAAAAAAAAACACTTTAAAAATTTTATTATGAAAATAACTGTTATATTTATTGGCAAAATTTCTTTTGGACATTGTTAAAAAGTCTCTAAAGAATATAAAAAAACATTTTTTTTTTCATTTTTAGTTTCCCTTGGCTGCTGTAAAAGGCGTTATCCAAAAGTTACTTTGCAAACGGTAGGACATATCGTGGAACTCCTGTAACAGATATTTTAAAAATTCCAAATGGATTCTATTTTTGAGACTCAAAACTATACAATAAGCCTCTAAAACTCAAGTTTTTGTATGCATATTTTTGAAAAATGCGAAAAAACGGCATTTTTTGGGGGTAAGTCATCCTCGTAAAAAAAATAAGGGAGTATTTTTTTAAACTTTTAGAGGCTTATTGTTTACTATTTTTAATAAGTAATCGAATGCTCTTTGGTTTTTTGAAATCGGGCGAGTAGATTCGGAGAAAAATGTCCTACCAGTTTGAAAAAGGTAGTTTCGAGAAAAACGCATTTGAAGTTTTTTTCGCCATAATTTTATTGAGTAAAAGGTCGAAAACTGTTTTTTTACCTTTGCTGTAACTTTTTTTCTATTACGAATTTCTTGATGAAATTTGAAATGAACGTATAAAGAATCGAAATATGTAAAAATCTCAAAATTGATTTATTGAAAATTTCAAAGACGAATGTCCCCTTAAATTTATTTTAACTGGTTCGAAGTGTGACGTATACTATGCCTTTCGAGAAGAAAAGTATCTCCTTTTGGATTTCTGAGTACCCTGGAACATTTTCGTGCGACGGAAATGTTCTGTATTGCCAGGTTTGCAGCAAAACTATTTCATGCACGAAGAAATTTCAAATAAACCAACATGTGAAGACTAATCTTTATATTGCGGGCCTGCCAAGCTTATAACTGCGACCGCCTCCCATTCCAAAAACCAGTAACAAAACAACACCTTTAGCTTGGCCGATGAAACCAATGACAATTGTGGCCGCTATATTGCCAACTTAATGGTCGGCGCATTAACGTTGGCGCCTAAAACTTCCTATTTAGTGGCCAGGAAGGAGTTAGAAAAGACAAACAACCCAGCAATTGTCAAATTTATGAATGAGGATTTTCAAAAAATATTTCCAGAACCTTCTACCGATAAGAAAACATTAATATTTCTCTCAGATAGAACCCTATATATGATAAAGGCAGCCAAAGCCCTTCAAGTATTCTACCCGAATTTAATGTATGTGACATGCTTTGCCCATGGAGTACATCGGCTTGCAGAAGAGGTACGGACAACATTCGGCAATGTAAATAAATTGCTATCATCGACGAAAAAAGTGTTTCTGAAGGCACCGGCTCGTAACAAGGCCTATAAAGAAAAACTTCCAAATGTGCCTTTATCTCCTGAACCAGTTGTAACTTGACGGGGAACGTGGATCGGAACAGTGCTATTTTACAATGAATATTTTGATGCCATTCAAAGTGTTGTAAATGACTTTGATTGTGCAGAAGCAAAAGCGATTGATTAATCCAAGGAAGCATTTTACGATCCTAGTATTGACAAAAACATATCCATCATCTGCATTCATTTTTCTTACATACTAGCAAGCATTAAATAGCTTGAAACACATGGTTTGGCGTTGATAAAATCTATTTAACTAATGAAAAAAATTCGCTAAATGAATTCCACATTGCCAGAGGGATTTCCGCAAAAATTCAAAGAAAAGTTTGAAAATATATGGAACGAAAATCCAGGATTTGAATCTGTATCAGATTGATAGCTTAATTTTTTTTTGCATATGTTGAGCATTTCGTGCATTTTTATGCTTATTTTAGGCTTTTTTTTATGCATACTTTAGGCATTTTATGTTGCATATAATCTGGTCTCTACATATAAGTGTTACATTTTTTCTTTCTAGTTGGAAATCGAATGCTTTAGTGTTGGAAATCGAATTTATTTATTTATTTATTTAACAATTCACCAATAAAAAAATTTGCCCCTAACTTACGTCCAATTACAGGTTAGAAAAATAAAATTAAAATTAAACAGAAAAAAGAGATAATCCAGGATAAAAAAAAGAAGGTAATCCAAAAAAACCCTAGCGCATTAGAACCAATAGAAACATTAATGTTCGAAGAACAGTAGAGGATTTGTGCAGATGTTGAGTGTATATTCTATCACTACTTACTTTTCCTACTTAAAACTAATACACCCTAAATTATAATAGAATCTAAGCTTATTTTAATTTCGATGACTTCATCGAAAGTTACAGCGATAGAAAGGTGTTTGGGGTTGTCATCCCAAAAATGTGTAGATTTTAGAAAATGTAAACATTGTTTACTTATTTTGATTGTAAATGTTTCCGATGAAAATACTTAATGCAAGCATTTATTGGAACGAAAATAACAAAAAGGCCTAGTGCTGGCAACCTTTTGCTAGCACCGAAGCAAAAAATTTTGTCGATCTGCCTTACGTTGAAGTTAACCTGCTCTGCAAATTTCGTATTGATCCGATGACTGCATTGGAAGTTATAGGAAGTTATAAGAAATTTAGGGTTACGATTCGCAAACATTTTCAAATTTTCTAAATCTTAATATTTGGTGTTTATTTTCACTATAAGATCACTACGATTTGAAAATTCTATGCTAAAATCGTGTACTAAAGGTATGCCAAAAAAATACAAAAACAACCATAGCTGGCAACTCTGTCATTGTTTTGAAATTAAATTTCTACTGAATATTGCCTACAATAAGTTTAATTTGCCATTTGAATTTTGTTATGGTTCAATCACTGTACTGGAAGCTATAGGGCAAAGAGCTTTATTTTCCTCAGGAATTTTCAAAATTTAGGACAGCAAAATTACCATAGCTGTCAGCTTCAACCGAATTATTCAACCCAATTGCTACCAAACGTGGTTTAAAGTAAGGTTCAGCTACTGTGGGAATTTCGTCAAAATCAAATGAATTTATTGGGCCAAAAGCAGTTATTTTTCTTAGTGATTTTTCAAAGTACCACCACTGGTGCCTGCACTTCAAAATCCCTTCTATCAGACCTGGTCCTACTTAAGACCAATACATTCTGTAAATTTCAACTAATTCTGATTATCGAATCGTGAGTTTCCGTGAACAGAAGTTTTTGATGCTAAAATATAGGTAAACTGGGAAAGGGTTACCAGGCGCGCCCGTTGTAAAATTTCAAATTTTTACTTTGGCTATGTAGACAAAGCATACCATTTATATATGAGTGGCTTTTTTTCCAAGAAGCAACATTTTTTCAGGAGAGTCGATGGTTGGAAGGTTTTCACTTTTAGCGCCTGCCCTAGTACAAATTTACAACTAAATAATACCAATACGTTCTGAAAGTTTCATAAGGGTTGAATAGCCCTGTCAAAAGTTATGGCAATATAAAAGTTCTCAAATTTTCCCGTTCTCTTTTTAGGCACCTAGCGCACGCATGGGGTTAAAAAATTCCAAAACATCCGATTCACATATAAAACACGTTCAAAATTCATTCCGCTACCTAAATTTTCGTAAAAATTATTTGGTAAAAATAAAAATATCACTAAAATAGCCGCCAAAGGGTTAAAGATAATTGACATTTAGTGAGACCTGGAGCTATTCTGCATATACACCAATGTATCATGTATCAATGTATCCTATTTATATATATATATATATATATATATATATATATATATATATATATATATATATATATATTCATATATATATTAAATAAAAACAAAAAATAAAACTATTAGCAGAATTGAACCTTGCGGAACACCCGAAGTAGGAAAAAATGGAACAGAGGCACAAGAATTGACAGTTAAGGCACAAGTACGATCAAAAACATAGGAAGTGAGCCAGGAGAGTAAAGGACCAGAGATACCATGACTTTGAAGCTTCAGAAGAAGAAGATTATGATTCACAAAATCAAAAGCTTTAGCGAAATTTGATTAGATTACATCTACCTGGTTTTGCTAATCCAAGGCATATGCAATCACATAGGTGAAAGAAAGCAAATTGGTCAATGTAGATTTGCCTTTTACGAACCCGTGCTGCTTTGGTGCAAGAAAAGAATGGACGGAAAAGTAGACTCTATTGTAAACTACCCTCTCAAGCAGTTTACTGAAACAGAAAAATAGGGAAATGGGCCGATTGCAAGCAGGGTCACCAGCTTTATGTACAGGAAAAACGTTAGCCGTCTTCCATAGGGAAGGGACTGTGCCCGAAGTAATGCTTAAATTGAAATTAACAGAAAGAGGAACACACAAGGAAATTTGTAATAATATCTAGAACACAGCCAAGGCTAGTATCCAGGAAGCACATTAAGTATTCTACATCAATAGGATTAGTACAAAAGGAGGATAATGCTGGAGACTATTGAGAAAGAGAAGTAGGAGAAGAAGGGAGAATTTGTTGCGAAAAGAAGGAAGAAAAGTATTGTGCGAAAAGCTCGCAATACAGTTGGGAATACCAGAGGAGCTCTTTAGAGAGTGAATGTATGACCAAAAGGATTTAGGCTGATCAGATTGGATAGAAGCTTCAATGTGATTGATATAAGACTGCATAGCGAGCTTTGCACATTTTTTCGCTTTTGGAGTGGAGCCTCATGTAATCATTAATCATATGAGCAGCGTCTTTTGCTTCAATTGCGGCACAAGTGTCAGCGTTAAACCAAGCAGCATCCTTAGTTTTAGATGAGCGGTAGGTTGGGGTAAAATGTGAAATCAGATTAGAAAGAAATATGCAAAAATTTTGTAAAGCATCCTCAATATCAAGACCACGAAAGAAAGAGAACCAGTTCACTTTATTAATTTCAGTGGCCAAGATTAGGTTTACGAAAATTGAAACGAGAGACATTAGCAGCTTTACTTTGAGTACGACAAGGGAGAGAGATTTTATTCTAGTAAGTTATTCGAAAGGGTGGTTTACAGCAGAGTGCACCCTTGAGTCCAGTCCTTGCTAGTCAGTGGAGAGCGTGTATTCATGAAAGGTAAGTCAACAGTTTATATATTATTATTTTTGACGAATACTGTTGCTTTCGCAATCGATTGTGGGTGCGCCTACATAAACACACACTACAATTCACTACTCTCCCCAAACACTGGACACTTATCAAAATTACACACAATAGGCTAAGAGAAAAATGATTGTCAGTAAAAAATATATATTAGCAGTTGTCAACGGTTTAGAGTTGAATATTAAATGTGATTAATGAGTCAGAAATACAATATCCTGAGTTGTCAACGTTGAACTTAATTTTTAAATCCTTAGATAATTTTTCAAATGAAGTGATCAACCAGATTATTAATTTAGCTATAACAGCTTAACGATCAACAAAAACAAGTGGATGCAATATATGCGCGCTTCGCCAAAGCTTCCGGTTCAATGCGCCATTAAATTCCTCTGCCTTGTTCTCTCCGGTGATTTTCTTTCTTGGTGCTCCTCTTACGTTTGTGATCGCTGTTGCCGTTCATTCTTGGTCTTCTGCACATCCGCAAATCATAGACCGTTTTTGTTCCTTCTGTTTATTAACAGTCTTCCAGTATGCAGAAGGCAAGATGATTTTTTGCCTCTTGTATGCTGATGAACTCAACGTTTTCCAAAGCAAACCAAAGTCGACGATACCGTGGCTATAATTATTTATGTTCTGTATATTCTCATCAACTTCTAGGAAACAAAAGTTCTATCTATCGCTCTTAAGTAATATACGTTTGCTGCCTTCTTAAATATTGATGGGGACTAAAAACATTCAGTTTGATGCGATTATTCAGGCCTTGTTATTCCTGTATGCTTAGAGGCGGCTGATAGCTTTTATCGTGCAGCTTCTTATGCTTAGTGGTATCCTCTTCCTTGAGGAGTGCTCACTTGCGTCGGGAAGAAATACGGGCAAACCTCAAGCTGGTATATTTTCTCCCCTAAGAGAGTGAATAAGTGTGGGTTAGCGCGAAGAGACGTCTGACACCTCCAAGCACTCAGGCAAGAATGACCCATTCACTCATACCTCCTGCAAAATTTTGAAAGGAAACCAAAGTTTCCCGGTTCTACTAACAAAATTCAGGATCAATAATACGGAATAAGATGCTATACTCTATATACACGTAATGCAGCGAAGGCATTGGTATCTAACACGCGCCTACGCTGGACATTCGCACAGGAAATGCAACAAAGAATTCGCCTGCTTCGAAGCAGGATGGGCAAACATCAGCCAGATGTCCTCCTGCAGTGAGTATACTTGTCATAGCTCTACAATTTTTCCTGCTCCTGTCAAGGAGGAATCCTGTAGCCTTACGGTTATGCTCTGACAGCAAGATCTTCGTGTACCTGGTCTGTACTCAGAGTAGATGCACCTTATCAAACCTTATGGAGCCTTATTGAACCACAGGCACCTAGACACAAAGTCCTTAATAGCGTTGCTAACTTCTTGCGAGCATGCAAGAGCGAGCTTCGCAATACGAGATCCCTATGATTGTTACATAGATTCACATCACTACATGAGGCTCCAGCATTAAAAGCTCGAGCAAGCTTCATCTTCACACGCTCATTCCAGGGACTTCATCTGAAAGTTGAACAGGTGTTCCCTTCGTTATTGTTAGCTATAGTAATTCCAGTTTTTTTTCCTGATAATTGCTTTTTTTCACGGGCTTTTACAGCCTCGAGCTATCTTTTCCTCCTTCCAGTGCCTCACATACCGATTTGAAAGATTGCTTTTTGGAGGTCCGCACCTAATTTCTATAACTTCATTGTGAGGTTTTGTAGGCGATCCAGTTATCCTCAACGTAGCTTTTACAAGCTCGATTGAAAAGTCCCCTGGTATTTTTCCTTAGCTGTTGTAGCTCTCAGTTCCAACAAGGAATCGTTTTGTTGCATCGGCGCTTGCTAATCGAGCAGGCCTCTTCTTAGCTTCCTAATATGACTGACTTTACTCAGAGTGTTTAACGGATTTGCCAATTTATCCCTTATAAGGAAGGTCGAAATGTTGTGCAACCATTCCATCAGGTCTGGAATTGTCCACAAATAATGACTGGGAGCTTTACCTAGCTGATGATGTCGATCAGTGAAGCTTTGCTCCTAGTCACTTCCGCCCCGAACTAACAACATCGGCATCATCAGCCAACCTTTTTCTCGCTTCTCCAGGTATGTTCTGAAGTTTCACTGACTACTGCTAAGTATTCTGGGAAATAACAGCATTCCCATTTTGTACAGCGTTTTTCATTTGGTACGATTGAAAGTCTCCACAGGTTTGCAGGTCCAGCGCATAAAACACTCCTTCGTCCTATACTTTTTGCCGGTATCTCGTTTATACTCACAGAAGTTGTCTTTTTCAGTGTTTCCCTACCATTCTTCTGCGAGTATTTGGGAGAGGGTATCTTTTCAGTCAAGTCCTAAGCTGGGCTTCCAGCTGGTGACGCTCTCCTTCACCTCTCCCGTACCTGTGACAGTAAGAAATGCAATCAGGAAGCAGGAAACCTCACTGGTAATGGATGATTTCACGATGGTAACCTGTAATCTACTATTGCAACTATGAACCTCCATTGTCGTCAAATATGAAGCTGGAGCCTGCAGAATCTGAGCCCCTTGCATACAAATCGAATTCAGTACGTGTGGATTAACAGATTCAGTCTGTTGCTGTTATCTGGGCACTCTTAACGTGACATTTTGCGATACAAAAGCCTCTGCTGTGCTTCTAAGAAGCCTAGATCATACTAGTTGTGTGAACTATACGGCCATTGCAGTGTCAGGAAATTATCTATCTTCACTATATACCGCTGTATTTGAGCCGATACTATTATACAGGGAACCGTTTTGATGGCAGTTTGCTTTTAATGCTATCTACTACTAATTACGTAAATTTTATCCTTTTAATATCTACGACAGCGGCTGTTAGCAATAAGCTTATTCCGAGACACAAGTCCACACGCACCTAGATTAACCACATTTTGTCCCACGGCGGATCGTTTCTTCACTCACTCGAGTTTCAGGCTGTAAAACATTGAGGTAACATGTGAGGCAAACACCCAGTGGCTGCAGCTAACTAAACGCACACATAGCTGTATACAAATATATCAACGACAGTTTTACTACGAAGAGGAAACTCAAGACACACTCGCACGCCGGTCACATTGACTATGACCACAGATCTTATAGAGAATGGATTAGAAATCGAGCGAGAGAAAAGGTCCAATTTTCGAATTTCTGTTTATTAGTGTGAGAATGAGGTACAATTGTGCACCCTACACAATTCATGCGGATCGCCATTTTGAACGTCGTTTGACACTTCTTTTTCGGCAACCGGCGAGTGAAGATTAAAATGTTTTTTGTAAATGAAATTAACTAAGATTTCACTCAAAAAGAAGACCAAAGTGATGCGAAAGGTTACTTTCAATTACTCGAAATTCGATATCCCCCGTAAAGCAGCTCTGTAGCTACTATTCCAGCCTGAAACGCGGCACTTCATTCTCGCACTGTATTGGAATTTTCGACCGCTAATTTATTAGGGAAACCGATACAGATTATCGCGCACTCAAGTACATTTATGTTTCCACTGTACACGCCGAACAGTTTCAAAATTTTCTGTAAGAAATTTTGACGTAAATTCAATGTTTTGATTCTCCGACATTAATCAAACAGACATTGACATTTCTTTTCGTGTTGCCCGTTGCACGCTTTTACACCGATCTGATATTCCTCACATTTATATGGATAAATAAGAGACAGCATTCGAGCTTTTCGGTTGTGAATGCGGTAGAAAGGAGTGCATTGAGCGGAATTTTCGTAAGAGACCAATGTTGTGCGTGTAGTAAATAAGGCTAATTCACATATGGGTACACGAATAGCCATTTTGTATCCATTTTCTTTTATATCTGTGGCTATAACAAACGCCGTCCGACCATCTATGACAAACACAGATCCTCGCCAATTCCGCGACTCCGGCACAGTTTCTAACTACCGCAACGACGCAACTATTACACGCTATAGCTCACGTTTTTCGTCCACACTGCTACGGAAATTTGAATTCAGTATGCCTGATGCGTTTATCCTGCTGGTGACCTGAGCACTACTACACTTACTTTTATTTTATACGCTGTAGCTAACAATACTTACTAAAGCTCCAAAAATTGTGAAAGCTTACCATACTTTTGGTGACAGTGGCACTCCGTATAACCCATACTAAAAAATTTTTTGCGCTGCTTCATAGGTTACCAACAAATCTACTAATCCATCTTCCTGGGTGAAACTTCATTACATTTCGGCATGAACCAGAACAGAGTTTCGCTATGCGAGAATTTTATCTGAAGAAATTTCCGCCTCAGCATACTAGATCTAAGATATGTTCACGAAAATTAAACACAACAAGATTTGCTAAATTTCCACCACAGCTCAAATTTATATGCATTTAATTATTATTAAGCGCTTTTTTTCCACAACAGAACAGAAGTTGTTCTTGTTTCTAATGCGTGTGTTCTGTTATATTACGGATAGGGGGAGCAAAAAAAACACGCCTATTATTGTTTGTGCCGTTTCGGTTTTATTGAACAATGCATTGACAAAGAATTTTCCATCGAAACCATTTGCTTCATTAACACTCTACATCAAATATCAATTTCTATGTTCCTTCAGCATTCCACCTCCATCCACTAACTTACGATCAGCACTCATGGAACTTTGTTTGCCTGCAATTAGCGTCTTTTTAATCCAAATGATGCTCCTACACAAATTCTTGGGAATCCTTAACGGAACGAAATGCATTCGTCGTTAGCTTCCGAAATTCTTGATCAAACCTCTTCCACAGCACAGCATAATTATCAGCGTCCATGTTTGTCTCTCACCACTTCACTTTTCTAAAGATATCTTTCTATGCCTGTCTCCGCGTACATTCCATGTACTCCATCCATCAATACACAGGCCGACAACACAAGTAAATATAAATATTTGAGATTCAATTAGCGCGTTACATGACGCGAACGCAGTGCACCGCATCTCGAGCAATTCAATTCGGCGGTTTCTCGTTGTTTTCTGTCGAATGCACTTGCACGACGCACAGACGGAGCAGAGCGCGGACAGTGCAGCTGAGCTGCGCCCGTTCTGTGGTAACTCGAGGAGCTGATTGAAATGTGGACTGCATGTGCCAAATGCCTGCAGGTCTAGGATAGCCGCAGATCTGCTATTTTTATTGAGTTATGACATGCACGTGACTATCAGGCTTGAGGGCATTGCCCTGCGTTTGCCTTACATTCTTGTGAAAACGCACTTCAAGCACGGAATGGCGAGACTCGTGTGCGGGGGCAGCTAGAATGTATGTCAGCTGTTTTCGTGGTAATTTAAAAAGATTCGCATCGAATGGATCAATGGATTGCTCGGGGTGAATGGAGAATAGCGGCGGCAGCAGCAGCACCAGCAGGTGAATGAATGTAATTAAACCCGTCGCGGCGGAATTAAGCTTAACCTTCCGCAAAGACTTCAGTGACTCGCATTTGGGTCGATGAGGTTATGTTTCCGTGCGCTTTAGCAAATTGTTCTTGTGCACTGCGCCGGTCATGTGAAAGTAAACTTCGTTTTCATTGTTTCGTGGCTTTTAGGTTGAAGATTTGAGTAAAACCTCATGATTTGAACCAATGATGTTAGTTAGTAAAAAGTAGTGTAACTGCATCTTCAAATTACAGTACTTCTTTGATTTCTAACGAAGCAAGGAGTAAAAGTGAATTTGAACGATGATTTTTTTCACAAAATATGTTTAGGCAGTGGAAAGTATGAGGTTTAAAGTATCGAATAATGAATTAAATTTAATTTTACAATGATACGACCAATATTTAAATATATTATTGTGTAAAGTCTCACGCATAAGAGCTTCCGCACACGGGCCGACATTTAGGCCCGTGCAGTCCTTTACATTCAAAACGAATGAAATATTTTTGGTAGTTTGTTCACAGATGCTTATTTTGTGCAGAAATTTACGAGGCGCAATTTGCTTTTTTTTCGGCGGTGCTTCGGCGATCCATTGACGCGGTCGGCATTTTGTTTTCTAATAATTTTTTCCAATGGAAATGTTAATTTTAAACTTCAATGAAGATGTGTGTAAAATTTCAAATCGATATCTTGAATAGTTATTTTTTGGTAGCTGTTTAAAAAAAAAAGTTCATTTGGAGCAGTTTAACAGTGGACTAACCCCGTAAATAGACAATAATATAATAACACTTATTGGGTATTAGGTATCGTAGATGCGAAATTTGTTGATGCAGTTGGCACTCGTAGCTCTTCAAATCTCCGTAAATTCTCGGTGATTTTTGTTGGCATGGTTCGATCGTATTGCACGTCACTGGGGTGGCAGATTGTTGCAGATGGTTCAACTGGCATGTGATCTGCCATCACGTGTATACTATGGTGTGGCTGCAAGGCATTGGGCTGGTATGTTTGTGTCAATGTGCCCATAACTTCATCAATCAGCATTAAAGATCTCCTTTTAAACGTTCGTATTTGAGAGTCAGTCATTAGCATTAGATCCGGGACCTGGCTTATGAAGAAATTTTGGATCCCTGCCTCTCTTTTATCCCCTTCAGATATACTGTGGTTCGATGCACAAAATTCGGCTTTCTTTGCCGAAAAATAATTAGCGAAGGCTTTTTCAGTATCGCTTTGCTTTTCACCTTTCCTCCGCATAGATCGGCTTCGTTGTCCTGTAACCACACGCTCAGATTACTTTGAACTTTCTGGGCATTCATAAGACATTGAGAGCCCTAATTGTGGCGATGGTATTGATGGGAGGGAGGGCGCTAGGTTTGGCGATGAAGTGGATATAGACAGTTCTTCTGAAAGTTTGTCCTCAGTCACTAGTGTTTCTTCTATATCACGCGCTTTTGTATTATCAACTGTCGAACCTTTAGGTGTTGAAGTCATTAGTTGAGAAATTTCAGATAAATTCCCGAAAGGGCTACCAGCTACTTTAATGAACGGAATGGCAAATTGCATTGCTTCGGCTAGGTAGTACGGTTTCTTCTTTATAACCCCACTATCACTTGGTTTTGGCTTTCAGTTCTTAGCCAGTGTACTTCTTAAATTTCGCCACTTCTCTTTGCATTCAGCAGCTGCAAAAGACAATAATATAATTACAAAGTTTTCCCATTTTGGTTTTTTTTCAGGTATTTGGCTACAGGACGTACATTTGTTTCACAAGGACTCTATTTTTGCCGAAGCGAGACTACAGTTGGACGAATCGTTTCAGAAACCACTAAAATTATATGGAATGTGTTAAAAGACGTCTACATGCCATGTCCTACTAGAAATGAATAGCTGCGTATTGCACACCGATTTCGAACCCTATGGAACCTACCAAACTGTCCGGGGGCGATAGACGGTAAACATCGCATCGAGAAACTTCCCAATAGTGGTTCGACTAATTTTAATTATAAGTCTTACCACTCAATAGTATTACTAGAATGCTGTGATGCTGATGGGTTTTTCGCGATGATGGCAACTGGGTACGCGGGTAGAAACAGTGACGGAGACATTTTCAGAGCATCAGCAATTAAAAATTTGCTAACCAGTTCACAGCTTCATATACCACCGCCATTTAAGCTTCCCCAGGATGAAAATGATGACTGTTTCTTTCCCTAATACTTTGTGGGAGATGAAGCGTTCCCGTTGTCTCGATATTTACTGAGACCTTATTCAAAACGGATTTTAGACAATACCAAAAGAATGTTCAACTACCGATTAAGCCGAGGAAGAAAATCAATTGAATGCACTTTTGGTATGATGACTGAAAAATTTGGGGTACTCAGTACTGCGATACGTTGTCGTGATGAAAATGTAGTCAATGACATTATTAAGTCTGTCTGCATACTTCATAACTATGTGAGAAAAAGAGACGGGTGTCCATACAAATCCTAGCAACTAGAAGAAAATGTCAATATCACTGACCCTAAAACCCCCAACAGTTTAACGCCTCAATTTAAAATGAAAATAAGCTATAATTCCACCGCTAATGTTCTCAGGGATTATTTGGCCTCATTGCGCTGGCAGTGGAAGTATTGCGTTTAGCATTGCCAATATTACCATAAAATAAATAAATGAATATATTTATTAGTGTTTTATTTAAACACAGTTGTAAATAACGGGGCACGTGTATCAAAGGAATTTGCTGCAGACAACAGCCATCACTCAAATGCTTAAGATAGCTTTGTGCTCTTTGTTGTTTAACTCAAAACTAAAGAAAGTTATATTCTATTATATCAACTCTTATAATAGAAGTGTTAGTGTACTCCATGTATTGCCATGCATAGCAATGCATTACCATACATAGCAATGCATTGCCATTAAGTGTTTTTTGTACTCCATTTGACTGAAAACCACAAACTTCCCCTCTTTCATGAAAGACCGTGAGATTTCAGTCGAATTTGGGCATAAATGTATAGATCTGAGCTAATAAGAGAAACTGAAAAAAAGGAAACGGTGTGGCGTAAGTGCATATTTTAAAATGTGCGCGGGAAGGAAAACTTGTTTTGCGCAATATGTTTATGAAAGTCTAGTGTTTTTGTAGCGATAATTTACGTTCTTTCAAGGAACTTGATTGTCACTTTTAAGGGAATACTGTGAGAAGGTTTTTGCACTTTTCATGAATTTCCGCACTTACATGATTCGGGAAGTTTAAAATAAATAATTGCATTAGTTTTTTTGTAGAGAGTTTTGGACTGTGATCTAGTATGCAGCATATTTGTGATAGTGTAAGCGAGATACCGCGAGTTATATTTGTGTGGCATCCTTTTAGTTCGGCTAGCTAGAGAAAAGTATGGTGCTCGAATTGTGATAGGGAACTTTGCCAATGTGATGGGCAACTCTAAATCTATCAATCCAGGTGGTCCGTAGAACAGAAGCGCAGTCTTTGCCAGTAATGCTGGCATAAGGAATGGCTTTAGGCCAACAAGTGTAATGCCGCCTCTACACAATGGCGTATCATAGGGGACTGAGTGCAGCTCATCACCATTGTGCAGAGCGGTGATGACTTGTAGTGGCCGATAGTGGTGAAGCATGGAAATAGCAATGGCGGAGCATGGCTATGGGAGCGGTTTTTCTGCCATCATATGTAACCAACAAATTTGGAGTCTTGTGGCCCAGTCTGTAGAACCAACTTGGTGGTGGTGACCATTATGGCAACCAATGCAGTGGCTCATCATGGGTTATTTTGTGGAGGGCCCTAAGGGTCAATAATGGTGAGACAATATGTGTGCCCCGGTGAATATGTTTAATTTAAAACGTTCACAGTTATCTTCCATTTTTGACGAGATAAGTATTCTCGGGCCCGAGTGGCAATGTTGTTCCTATGGGGGCGGGTGTAGCGGGAAGCAAATGCTGACGGTTGCTTCGGCTGTGGTCGGAGAACGCTAAACCCAAACCTGAAACATTAATTAAACTAAATCTATGGATCAAACCAAAGACGAAAAGAAAATTGAATTTCCCGGCAGTACTACTGGAAGGAAGTTACTAGAAAAGGACCTTTTTCAAAGGAGTTCGAAGGTAATGCGATCACCAACGGCGGGAGGCAAAACGGCTCTGAGTCAGGCGATCGAGAGATTGCGGGCCTTGAAGCTAGATGGAGAACCCGCTCCAGAAGCTACTGTGAGTCTGATGGACCTAGCAATACCCCTCAGCAGAGCAGCTATCCAGCAGTCTGGCAGCGGGTCTAAAGAATCACTGGCCAGTTCAACGGAAGTGGCGGTTGAATCGGCTCTTAGCAGAGCAGCGAACAAGAATGGAGGCGGCACGCTGAAAGGCTCACAGGTCACCGGGAAGGAAACGGTGGCTAAACCACTTATCAGATCTATAAGCAGGACTGGAGGTGATGGCTCCAAAAACCTGCAGTCCACTGTAAAGGTGGCGGCAGCTGGTCCCACTAAAGGGAGGAAGTTGAATGCTCAACATTTCAGATGGAGAGAGGCAAAGCGAGTGGCCATGAGTATGGTGACGCTGGAATCCAAACTACGACTGCGAGCAAACGCTAACGCTCAGAGGAGCAGATCTCACCAAAATGTAAGTCGATAAAGAGGCCACGACAGGAGACGGTAGCTCGTTCTTTCAGGGACGTAGCGGCTAGTCACCTTAAGCTGACCGTCGTCGACAAACAGGAGCTTCTGGAATGGAGACTCGAGGATGGCGTTGTCAAGATGATTCTTAAACGGATCACCGAAGAACTCCTCAAGTTTGCCATGTCGACGGAAGAAGGGTTGCCTTGCTTTGAAGGCTGCAACATTGTTCGCGGCCACATTGCGGTGACCTGCAGTGACGTTTTCTCGACGAAATGGCTTCGGTCTACCGTCCTGAAAATGGCCGGGGACCATCCAGGTTTGGACGTGGTGGAGAAGACATCCGTGCCCAAGCTAATTACAGCTAAAATGGCGGTGCCCTACTCGAATGCTTCAGAGGCCCTGTCTCTGTTAAAGAGACAGAACCTAGATCTGAAAGTTTCAGGCTGGAGATTATTCCAAGCGGTCGAATTAACAATCAATGGGCGCAGCCCGATTCAACTGGTGCAGCGAAATTGATGCTGGTGCTGCGAATTGATCGGGAGTCCGCGGATCAAGTACGGGCCAACAGAGGGCTGGCTGATTCACTTCGGACTGAAGAGGGTCACCATGAAGGTTGTGTTGCGGAGAAGGCGACTGAGGGAAGCCGAAGTCCGGGTCTGCACCACAGTAGAGTGGCGATGCCCAATCTACTTAGACGCTTCAGTTGGGGCATGCAGACATCGCGCTGTTACAGGAGCCGCTTCTGTATAAAAATGTGGTTTGTGGATTCGGTGCGAGTCTCAGTGTGTTCCAGCTCGCAGGTAGGGACAAGACAAAGGCTTGCATTGTCGCCAAAAAAGAGGTGAATGCAATCTTGATTCCGCAGCTTTGTAATGGGCATACAACCACTGTGTGTTGAAAGAAGAGAATCCCTGGTAGCCGTACGCAGCGGTGCCTGCTGTCGGTGGTTTATCAACCATACGATATGGATCCAATTACACCCGGACTGAGAAGATTGACAGAAGCGGCTGTGACAACTGATGCTGTCATCGGCTGTGACGCAAATGCTCACGACGAAATATGGGGGAGCACCAACATAAACGACAGAGGCAGGTGTTTGCTGGGATTTCTAACGTCAGCTAACCTCAATATCTTCAATATAGGTAACAAACCCACATTTATCCTCAATATATTTATCCTCAATATAGGTACCAAACCTAGAACAGGACTTAGGTAATTGATATTACCCTGGCAACTCCAAGTATAATGGAAAGTGTCCGTAGCTGGCAGGTTTCTAACCTGCCGTCGCTCTCGGATAACCTGTGGTTATGCTGGAATATCGGTAGTTCTGTTGTCACCCAAAAAAGATTACTTAAGGAAAACAAATAGACACCTTAGAGCAGTAGACGATCTGGATCTGACGAACCGATTAACAGGAATCTTAGTGTCAGATTTCAAAGGCGTGCGCCCGGAAAAGCCCGTAAGGAAAAACGCTACCGTACGGTACAATCGCGAACGTACACAGGCTAGAGGTCGCACGTGAAGTGCGCTTAGCAACGCAAGGGAAATGTTCAAGAGTGGGATCGATTCAAAGCAGGAGCTGTCGCTCTTCAAAGAGAAGATAAGACGAGCCAAGCGCAATTCATGGAGGGAATTCTGTGAGAACATCGGAGGAAGTACAGAGGCTGCTAATATCAGAAAGGCCTTAAGCGTAACTCCTGGTGTATCTACGCTTCTGCAAAGTGAAAACGGGGATTTGGTGAAGGACCCGATAGAATGTCTGGACATCCTACTGGTTACTACCTTCTCGGAATTGGCTTGCACGGCACCACGTGGTGACGTATTTCGAGCCAACCGGCTGTCCGAGCAGCTGATCAAGGAAGTAGTAGATGAGGTCAAGATTGAATGGGCTATAGATAGGCACATTTGGACCTTACAAAGCTACAGGAGCTGATGAGATGACAATGGAGAAAAGCAGAGTCACTTTTTATTTGTGATGGATAAAATGTCAAGAATTTCAATTTTCGATCGATTTTTGTATTGAAAAGACATTTTCACCACTCAATTGTCAAATTCAAACACCAAATGTCACTTTTTAGCTCGAAAGAATGAAATGGAGTGAAATGATTGGATATATATATATATATATATATATATATATATATATATATATATATATATATATATATATATATATATATATATATATATATATATATATATATATATATATATATATATATATATATATATATATATATATATATATATATATATATATATATATATATATATATATGTCAATGCCATCTGCATTTTCAAAGCGAAAGCGAATTTTAAGCAATTTTCATGCTAAAAGTTATTTTAACGCAAAATTTTCGCCGAAACAAATTTCACATGATATTTTGTATGAAAATATCACGTGAAATCGATGACAGCACTAAGTTTATTTCAGTACTAGCCTTTATGTTAAAATTATGTTGGGAATCGTGCAGTGTTTGTGGAGAGTTGTGGACTGGACAATACTTGCCCGAGTGTATTCCAAGTCTTCCGAGCTTGTTTCGGTTTGAAAAAAAAAGCAAACCGGTTCTAATGGTTCTTATGCTTGAATATTATTGAATTTTCCAATTTTTTTTTTCACTTGTGGAAGTGCTCGCGAATATTAGTGCCAAGGTCAGGGCCCTCATTACCGTCTATACTAGTATAATATTTACGTTGACAATTTTTAAATGCAGTATGTTTTTAGTTTTCGAATTAAAACCATCCCTTTTGCAATGTGTTCCAGGACGAATTTGTAGTAATTGTTTTAACTTTACAGAAGGCGTGTTTTTGCGCTATGCGCTGCCTATAAATGCCTCAAATAGTAAGTCCTTATTATATTTTTGCATTCGGCTATAAATTCTTTCACTACAGTGCAAGTTTATAATTATATCTCCTAAATATTATTATACTTATAAGCTTACAGTTTTCTGCACAAATATAATCCACCACAATAAATAAAAAAACGAAAGAGTGACCAATGAATGCAAAATCACAACCAGAAAATGGCAATCTCAACTTGCGAATTCCATCACACAATCAGAACCGTCACCCTTGCAATTGACTTCTCGATGAATCGCAAACTGTAAACACTTTGACGCTACATAAATTGATCAAATTTTATTTGACATCTCATTTGTTTGTCCAATTACTTATTTAACCTCTTGGAATAGGCGAATAAAAGGGGCTGGATGGTCTTGCTGAATGTTGATGGCATTAATTGACATTGGGTTGCACTTCATGCAGTAATCACCTATCACTCACAGTTTGCGATTAGTGATTTTTGCGTTTCAAACTATTCTCATTCACATACGATCACGTAAAGTGTGGATATACTATATATATGGAAGGCAGATACGGTCGAAAAAAGCTGAGTGTACGTGAATAGTTGTATATATTTTTTTGATTCACAATCGTGTACATTGCTCGATGTAATTTCATTGTGCTTTTAAAAGTTTCAGGAGTTTAATGATTGTAATCTGTTATTAATAATTATCAAACTAACTATAGAAGAGGCGTGCTATGCAATACGAGGTCTGATAAAAAAGTTCTGGAACTTATTTGATATAAATTTATTGGTAATAGTTGAACATTACAAAACTAAATCTTAAGAGTGCTCTTCTTGGGTAGATATACACTTTTCCCCAACGCCGCATCCACTGCAGGAAGGCCCTCTCAAAGCCTTCTTCAGAACTGCTCTTCAGTTCCTCCAGCCATTTTTTTAAATTGTTTCAATATCATAAAATCTCTCCCCTTTCATGGGCCTCTTCACAATTGCTAACGAAAAAAAGTCTGCTGGAGTCAGAACAGGTGAGTATAGAGGCTGGGGAAGAACTGTTATTGCATTTTTGGTGTAAACATCGCAAATGAGCTGCAAGGAATGAACAGGGGCGTTGTCATTGTGCAACACCAGCTCTCCATTTCCCCACAGCTCTGGCCTCTTGTTTCTCACAGCTTCACGCAAATGCCTCAAGGTTTCAAGGTAACGAAAACGATTAATCGTCTCACCTCTTGGAAGAAACTCTTGGTAGACGACACCCTTGCAGTCAAAGAAAATAGTGAGCATGACTTTCACGTTGGATTTCACTTGGCGAGCTTTTTTTTAGTCGCGGGGAGGTGCGAGTCTTCCATTTTGATGATTAGGCCCTTGTCTCTACGACGTACCCATACACTCATGTCTCATCGCCAGTAATAATGGTTTTCAAGAAGTTTTCATCGCCATTTGCCTTTTCAAGAAGTTGTTCACACACCCGAACTCTGAATTGTTTTTGATCTTCGGTTATCAACCTTGGGACAAATTTTGCCGCCCCTCGACGCATGTATAGTTTTTCTGTTAAAATTTCTTGGCATGAACTGAATGAAATGTTGCATTCTTCTGCCATTTCCCGAATGGTTAAACGACAATTTGAAGAAACGGGGTCATTGTCAGTCGAAACTGAACAGTCGTCCTGAGCGATGATCGTATTCTGTTGATGTGCAGCCTTCTTTAAACCTCTTGAACCATTGGTGATGCTTCGAACGACTCAAACACTCATCTCCAAAAGCAGTTTGTAACATGTGAAAGGTTTCGGTAAAAGTTTTCCTCAACTTCACGCAGAACTTGATGCAAACCCGTTGCTCTTGTTTTCCTCCCATCACAAACAAAACCACAAAATAGCCAAACACAAAAAAGTCGGTTTACTAAAATAGCTATAACTTCGCTTCTAAACGACTTATTGATGATCTGAAAAAAAAACAGCTGTGCTCAAGGAAAACCCCTCTAAAGTGCTGCCAACCTGGGATACCTCTTCACTGCAGCCAGTATGATTTGACAAATAATTAGAAGAAATCTCAAAATGAACACGTATCCGGTTGCATTGTCAACTCAATTTTAATTAATTTTTTAATAAATGTCAACTTAATTTTTATTTCTCTTTTCTACTGTATTTTTTACGCCTTACTTTCTCAATTAATATAATCTATTCATTTGCGTGCTAGGTTTCTCTTAACTACAATAGCCAACTCAAACGACAAAACCCAATATTAAAAGTGTAAACAATCATTCTTTCATCAACAAAATAGCTGTGTTAAGGGGGTAGTACCGGTTAGAGTGCTAAAAACCAGCCTAATTTTCAATATTTCTTTTTTCACTTCCTTTGTTATGTATAAATTTTAAAATTTGCCTGGGTAAAATACACATTTTAAAGATTACAAAAAAAAAATTTTATTTTTGTTTTCATTTTTCTACTTATTTAAAGAGGGCGCCAAAGTTGATGTCTCGAAAAATGCCTCGTCATACTGCGGACAGATAATCTCAGGAATGCACAATCTAAAACAAAAAAAACCAAACCGCGTTTTAAAGAGGAATGTTTCTTACGTAGTAATCTGCCACAATGTTTCAAAAAAGTGATCCAAAAAAAATGGCGGTTTATAATAAACGATTTAATACGAAAACAGTTTATTACATATAAGTGTAAAATACAAAAGAAACTATTTATTCAGGATGTTCCAGGGACCCTTGAGTGCTGCCTGAGAACGCTGATAATAGAGTGATCCTATCGTACTCGATGCCTCATATATATAGGATTTGGCATATGCGCGTCGGAGCGTATGCAGTGTGGTGAATATGGGCGTCTGCAGGGTGATGAATATGGGTGTCAGTAGCGTTCCGAAAATTGGTCGTGCAAAGTGGTGTTATAGACTCCCCTTCTGCTTCAGATGATCGCCTCGATGATGAAGCAGTTACGGGTGTAAATTTTTTAGTCGACCTCGTCGACGTAGAGGGTGGATAGGTTGATCTGTGTTATCGATCCTGGCGTTGAACTTACGTAGTGCTGTTCTTCTAGGCATGTCGACTTCTATACTGTTGACTTCTTGGCTTTCGTGCTGTAGCAATAACGTCCATCGAGCGAGTCTTCCCGTGGGTGATTTTAACGACATGAGCCAGCGAAGTGGCTGATGATCAGTAGCAAGTGTGACCTTGCTCCCTTCGATATATCCACGGAATTTGCTGGTGCTCCAGACAACTGCTAGTGCTTCTCTTTCCGTGGTGCTGTAGTTCCTTTCAGCGCTAGTCAAGAGACGGCTAGCGTATTCAACTGGTCGTTCTTCAGCACCCTCCCCTTGCAACAATGCTGCTCCAAGGGCAAAACCGCTTGCATCTGTTCGCAACACGAACGGTTTTGTTCCGTCGGCCTGCCGCAAAATCGGCGCTGTGGTAAGACACATCTTTAGTTGGTCGTACGCTGCTTGTTGCTCCTCTGTCCATTTCCATTGTGCATCCTTCTTAGTCAGGTTGGTTAGTGGTCTTGCTTTATCAGCAAACCCAACGATGAACCGGCGGAACCATGAACAGGTCTGCAAGAAGGTGATGAGTTGCTTGAGGTTTGTGGGCTCTGGTCTATCTCTTAAAGCGCTGACCTTTCCTGAGTCAACGGATATTCCTTGGTCGGTCAAGATGTGACCTAAGAATTTGATACTGGAACAACAGAAACTGCATTTTGTTCGGTTAATCCGTAGCTGAAAATATCGAAGTGCTTCAAAGACTTCGCTGATGTCCCTGATGTGGTCTTCAAAGCTCTTTGACAAAATTAGCAAGTCATCCAGGTATGCTAATGTGTTCGCGTGCTTACATTTTGTTCGTACTTGCTCCATCATTCTTTGAAAGGTACTGGCTGCGTCTCGAAGACCAAATGGCATCCTCTTGAATTTGAACACTCCAAATGGAGTGATGAACGCGGTTTTGTTCTGGTCATTTTGTTGGACGCTGATCTGCCAGTAGCCAGCGTGAAGGTCGATACTCGTCATGTACTGTGTGCCATGAGCTCCGTGAAGAAGATCGTCGATTCGTGGTAGTGGGTAGTGGATAGGTATCGTAACTGCGTTGAGACGCCGATAGTCTACGCAAACTCGAATCGACCCATCTTTTTTAGGGACCATTACAACTGGTGAGGTCCATGGTGAGTCACATTCCTCGATGATATCGTCCTGTATCATCTTCTGGATTTCTTCCTTCAGTTGGTCTTTCTTTTGAGGAGAGAGCCTGTATGGTGGTGAAGCGATTGGTGCATGGTCTGCAGTGTTAACGTGATGCTCGAAAAATCTTGCGGGTGGTCCACTGCGCAGAAACAGGTCAGCATTTTTGGATATGACGGTATTCAAATTTTCTCGTTCTTGTGGTGACAGTCTGATGCCTTCATCTTCTCGAATGGTAAGTGTTTCGAACTCAACGGAAGCGACGTCGGAAGAACCTCTTGTTGTCACTGTTTGTTCCTGGTCCGTTCGTCGTTTTTTCGGGGCGTGGCCTATGGGGCGTGGCCTATCGGGCTTATTGGTGTAGGTACTTCGAAATATCGTATTGGAGAACTATCCATGGTTTCGTGTTGACTTCGCCTTTGTGGTGTTGTTTTGATAGGGCTGATTGGCTTGGGGGCGTCAAATAGCAAACTAGGCATCTGTATATCAATGCATGGTGTTTTTTCCTGTAAATATTCCAAGTATTCTGGTAGATGGTTAGTGGGGTTTTTGTTTGTGGACAAAAGATAGGGCTTGTCAATGTTGTTCCAAATAGGAGTATTGTCGTCTTCCTTCTGGTAGAAGTCGTACTTGACATTAGTGTTGTCTCCGAAGTGCCAAAATCGCTGTGGAAGGTTGATAACAATGTTAGCGTCTTCGATGAAGTCGACGCCTAACAGAGTTCGGTTGTTTGTAGCTTCCGGGAGTACTACAAATTGTAAGGAGCATGTCCTTCTTTTGACGGTAACATCTCCTCGGACTAAATAAACATCTTGGTCCTTACTGGTGCCATCAGCCAACACGATGCTCGTGTTACAACGCTGGAAATTACATCCCTGTTGCTGAAGCTGATTGTAAAGCTCGTGGCTGGCTATGCTAACTCTTGCTGCGGTGTCTAAGTAACCACACCCTTTGATACCGTTCACAGAAATATCGAGGACTGGGCGGTAACGTGGACGAACTACTCCATTGGTGCCAACTGAGCAAAAATTGACTACTGGGGGTTCCGTTGTCTTTCGGCACCTTGGGCAGTTGCTTCGTACCACTCCTGGTTGTCCGCATCCGTAGCAAGATACATTGTATGGTTGATCGACATTCATTGGTTGCTTGTTCCCTCGCTGACCAAGTGCTTCTCGTTTTCGGCATTTGTCTATGTTGTGTCCATAGTTGTTGCAAAACGTGCACTTCCGGGCTACCGCGTTGTCCTCTCTGCGCGTTGTTTTTCGCTCCGCTTCGTTCTCTTCGATGATCCTGGCGTGCTGTAGCAGGTCTGCGAAGGTTGTTACACTGTCCCTGGTGATATGTTGCCTGATTTTTAGACTGAGGAGTCCAAAAATTAGGTCTATTTGCTGGCTTTCATCGTGTGCGTCCCTTGGCAGCTCAGAGAGTAATGCTCGCTTCTCGCAGATGAAAATATCGGTGGAGTAATTCCCTTCTTGCTTCTGGCTGAATAGCTCGATATATACTTGGTATGCTGGCCTAGTTGGAGCAAACGTATTTCGTATGAGAGTTGTGGCTTCCTTCCAGGTCGTCACTTCGTTTTTGACTCCTTGCCACCAGGTTGCCGCTATGTCTTCCAATAGAAGGGGCATTCCTAAGATTGCCTGCTGGTCATCGATGTGTTCTACTTGCTTGTAGATACTGATTTTGCCTACGAATTCGTCCAATTTCGTTCTTGAACGAGTACCATCGTAGCGGGTGGTGCAATTCGCAAAACTTCCCAGCGATCCGTTTGACGGTGCTGGCGTAGATGGTCGGAGAGCACTGATAAGCTGCTGCAGCTGCTCATCGGTCATCTGAATAGCCGCCATTGCCTTCTTCTTCCGGGTACTTCTTCTCGGGGCGATGGTTAGGCTTCAAGTTGGGCGCCACTATAATAAACGATTTAATACGAAAACAGTTTATTACATATAAGTGTAAAATACAAAAGAAACTATTTATTCAGGATGTTCCAGGGACCCTTGAGTGCTGCCTGAGAACGCTGATAATAGAGTGATCCTATCGTACTCGATGCCTCATATATATAGGATTTGGCATATGCGCGTCGGAGCGTATGCAGTGTGGTGAATATGGGCGTCTGCAGGGTGGTGAATATGGGTGTCAGTAGCGTTCCGAAAATTGGTCGTGCAAAGTGGTGTTATACGGTTATTTTTTTCACTTTGTTTCGCTTGCCAAATTTTTTTGGGTTAACTTTTGGCCTATATTGTGGTAGATTGCCGCACAGGATACTTGAATAAAGTAGCACACCAAATTTGACTAAAATCGGTTCGGCCAATCCGGAGAATAAGTGTCCGCAGTTTGAAAAAACGTCATTTCGAGAAAAACGCGTATAAAGTTTTTTTCTGTTTATTTATTGAATATTATTTAAAAAACATATTTTTATCACTTACAATTGCTCTGTCTGCGATCCCTGGACCATACATAAGTACTCCTGAGTATTCATAAACCAGTTGCTCTTGCATTTGGGCATTTTTTTTTGCCAAACGCGCTTCCTTTGACGCTACCTTTGTCAAATTTTTCTACCTGACTTATGCACTCTTCATCTTTTTTTTCCGCAGTAATCAAAAGCACCGGTCTGCCGTAAACTGCCGTTACTTCTTTATTTTAGCGAATATTTAAATAAAATTTTGAGACGTGATTTCTGAAGGTATGATAAATTGAAAAACCTGTACCTACTACCTTTTCCGCATAAACCAAAGAGTCAAAGTGTAAACGTAAGGAGTACTAACTGTCCGAAAATCTTGGTAGATGTTCGCCCGTTTCATCAAACTTAAGGTCGAGTTACATTAGTCGTTACATATTTACATAAAATCGTTCTTCTTCAACCAAACAACGATGCTTCAGCACAAAGCCACGCTTCCTAACAATAACTAATCAGCTGTCAGATAGTACGCAATAGCTTCTTAATATATATGTATATTTTTTGCGTCGTAAATACTAGTTCTGAAACAATTGTTGAGCCATTATCATATTCTGAAAATAACTGAACAAAACATTATAGTTGACGAAAAAATTAGATCACTTACTCAATACCGCTGGCTTATCATCTAAATGCCACCTATAGACCTAAAAAAACCATTGAGCTTCGTATCATGATAAGATTTTGAAAATAATTGTCACATATGAGCTCATTGTTTCTCTGGGAGCAATGACAATTTATTGTCTTATCGAATTATTAGTGAAGTAATTTTGCTATTAATATATTGTAAAATGTTGCGAAAAACTATATCACATCAGTGTATAGAAATAAATAAAATCATTATTGTTTTTCGAAATAAATTATGGGTACCCCTATATTTCAGTTTCACAAAAAAATTTTCGCTTTGTAAAAAACGCATTTTGCTAGAATTATTATTTATTTATTTTTTTGTTTTCAAAAACAAAAAAATTAGTAGACGAAATAAAAACGAATCATGTTTTTAGATTGTTTATTTGAGAATGCTTTGGAAATTTTTAGCTTCATGAAAAAATTTTGTAGAATTTCGAAATGCGATAACTTTCAACAGAAACACCTGTGCTCATTTCGTAATGTTAGACTATTACGAAATTCACATGAGACGTTGATGGCCAAAACGCTCGTGTGATAAATGTATGTAGGTGCAACCCTGTCGCTACGCAGGCTATGGTATCAGAAATCGTTCAAATCATAGGATCAGGTCTAGAAGAAGTAATTTGGTGGAGAAACCTGTGGCAGTGGTGCCATCTTGAAAAATCGCTAAGAAAAATAACTGCTATTTGCCCTTTAAATTCCGATGCTGTCATTAGATTTTAATAAAATTCACACAATCTTAAGTGATGCTGAGTGATGCTGAGAACGTTCATCAAGATCTCAGAGGACGACTAACTAAGATTTGACGATAACCTGGACCTGATGCGGGCTCTGCACCTTTCATCCACTCTTGACAGCGGTGTTGTGCTCAGCTTATAAAACTAGCCATAATGTGTGTGATTATTAGTGAACGTGGTGTGTGGCCCTAATGGCTGAGTCGCCTCAGGTTTGGGTAGATGAGACTGTTGTGAAGGTGTAATGTTTTCAGAATTCCTAGAGAACTGTTAGGATGATGGGCTATCGTGTTAAATAGTTTTGGTGTCGCGTATATATTAGTCATTTAGTTTAATTTTACATATCTTCAAATACACTACAAGGAAATCAATGAAACGTTAAAAGGCTGAGGTGAAGGTTGCTGTCTATCTGCGCTTATCAAATATGCTGGCGCTGTCAGTAAAAAAGAAAGAGGGATCTTGTCAGATTTGAAAGTGATTGCTATGTAGAAATTGTTCAAGAGCGGTGACAGTGGCGACCCTTGTGGAACTTTGACGCAAGGATGTTCTGAATTCTATCTGGCATGCTCTATTTTGAACGAAGAATCTAATGAGTTGGATGAATGAAGTTTGTAATAAAATAATATCAAATGCATTTGCGACATCGAACATGACCGGTCCTGTAAATTTTCTTTTATTGCGTTCTACTCCTCCAATATGCTGCACTACACGAAATAGCTAGAGCTGTGAGAAATGTTTTTGTTTAAAACCGAACTTTTCTGCTGGAATAGAAATGTTTACGAGTACATCCTCTTTCAGGCGAGACAGAAACATTTATTGCACTCGGAATCAGGCAATTTGACTAGTAGGTCGCCAACTTTAAGTTAAGGCTAAATCTTTAATGGCCTTAAGGGTCAGAATGATTGTGGTCAGTTTTCAACAATCACGATATTTTTTGCGGCGACTAATGGCATTTGTCACAACACATCTGACATAACCTGAAGGATATTATCATTCAGATGGTAAACGCACAGGCTAGCTATATTGCTTTTTGTTGTAATTGTGAACCAAACTTGTTACTTTTGAAATGTTGGCGAAATCGAATCTCCCCTCTGTGGTCTGCCGTGGAAGGGATGTGCCGCGGCCTACTCGGTGTATCCTGTTTCTTCATAATCGTCGTCTGCGGAGCTTTTCTCTTCGAATTGGAGATGTAGTGAATCGGCAAGCTCATGGTAAACGAGAAGTAGTAGCCGCAGCGAAACTGTACAGGTCTCTCCCTTCTTGGTTATTTCACTGTTCCCCTTGTGCGATTGTGTGCATAGAGATCTCTGCCTAAAAATATAGCACCTTAACGATCGAATAGTGCACAAAAGTTTTCGATGATATGCGTTGGAACTTCTGTAATTGGAGATACTTATTAATTTTAGAAAATTCTTTTCTATTTGAATAGTCGTTGCTTCAAATCTGCTAAGGTACATAAAGATGTATTTATAACTGCTTCGATTCATTCATCTTGTGAATAGAAAGAGTGTTCTAATAAAGAATGAACAGGGAACATGCCTAGGATCTTTTTAGCCATCCTGTCTTTCATAATTGAATGAAGTTGCTCTTGCATATTGGTGAGGGGCTGGCTCATTAAAATTGAGTCTGTTGGAAGGAACGGCTGGCTCATTTAAATTGAGTCTGTTGGCAGGAACTGGTGGAACACTGTTTTTGGATTTGTTCCTTGTGCTTGACGGGAGCAGAGTGGTAACGAGGGCAGCTCTGCCTCATTGAGCAAACGCTGTTTACGAATGTTCGAAGAAGAACATTAGTATTCACTTTAGTAGTAATTAGACACGGGTAACGCAGCGCTGCGCCGCGCAATTGCGTTGAAGCACTAGCCATGATACCACTGCGCTGATACCAATTGTCGGTATCAGTAGCGCAGTAACGCACTTCGGTATCAATGGTGTTGGCGCTGCCGCTTTGCAATGCCAACACCATTTGGCTTGGCGCTATGCTACGGCGCGGCGCAAAGATATGAGTTGAGTACACTTATCTCAAGTCTGTTTGATGCAAAGCAATATACCTACGTGTACGCACGTTTGGAAAGATACCTGAATGGGTACATACTATAGCCTGGGTATTTTAGGGTATTTTATATCGGAAAACTAGTAAGTTCAAATGTGGGTTGCTCTCGTTCCATACAAGCTTTTTCAATCATGTTTTTTTGAGTGTATCATAGCGTCATGGTATCAGCGCAATGCTACCAGCGCCTTATGTAAGATCATGGTATCATAGCGGTATCAGTGTATCAGCGCTTCAAAATTTGCTGCGTTACCCATGTCTAGCAGTAATCACTAAATTTCATATTTCTTTATATGAATATATATATATATATATATATATATATATATATATATATATATATATATATATATATATATATATATATATATATATATATATATATATATATATATATATATATATATATATATATATATAATCAAAAAATTTCAGTGAAAAAATCTCAGGAGCCCGCCATCCGATTGAGCTGAAATTTTCAGGATACATTGGTGTATATGCGGAATAGTTCCGGGTTTCACCAAATGTTAATAATCTTTAACCCTTTGGTGCCGGTGCCCATTTTGGTGATATATGAATTATACCTATTATTCTGTCAGCAAATAACTTTTTTCAAAAATAAAATCTGAGAAATGAATTTCGAACGTGTTTCAAATGTGAATTTGATAATATTTTTGAAATTTTTAACCCTATGTGTGTGCTAGGCGCCTAAAACGAGATTGGGAAAATTTGAAAATTTTTGAATTGCGATAACTTTTGACCAAATTATCAAATCATTACGAAACTTAAAGAGCATATTGATGTTACCAAGTTGTAAGCTTGTGTAGTTTTTTATGAACGTGCTGGCAACCCTGCAGCCACGGCAAGCATTGAAATTGAAAACTTTCAAAACATCGCCTCTTAAAACTCGACTCTCGTCTTTTACAGTAAAAACCAGCTCCCATAGAAATCTTATGCTTCGTTTATACAACCAAAGCAAAACTTTTATAATTTCATATCGGACAAGAACGGTAACCCTCCTCAAATTTACCTATATTTTAATCATCAGAAACTTCTGTTCACGAGTACTCACGACCCAATTATCAAATACATCTGAAATTCACAGCATGTATTGGTATTAAGTAGGACTAGTTATGATAGAAGCGATTTGGGAATGCGGACAACTGTGTGCCAGTGGTGCTATCTTGAAAAATTACAAAAAAAAAAAAACTGATTTTTGCCCTATGAATTCTGATTCAGTGATCAGATTTTCATGAAGGTTACACAGTGGCTGAACCTTACTCCAAATGACTAACCTTACTTCTTACGTGTGGTAGAAATTTGGTTGAAAAATTCGGTTGGAGCTATTAGATATGGTAATTTTGGTGTCCTGGATTTTGAAAATTTTCTCAGATAAAAAAAAAGGTTTTTGCTTTATAACTTTCAGTACAGCTATGAAATCAAAACGAAATCCATATGGTAAATGCAACTTATTGTAGTACTGAATCTGGATGAGAAACCAATATAGGGCTGCTAGCTATTGTTAGTTTTGTATTTTGTTACCCAGCGATTTCATCGTAAAACTTTCAAACGGGAATGATCTTGTAGTGACCATCAACAGCAAACATCAAGTTTTCGAAACTTTGAAAACAATTGCGACTGGTAACCCTAAATTTCTTCGTACCCATATAACTGCCAAGGAAGTCGTCGCATCGGAACGAAAGTCGCAGGGTAGGTTGATTTCAATGTGAGACGGGTGTGATATACATATGTTCGGCTTTGATGCTAGCGAAAAGTTGCCAGCGCGAAGTGTTTTTGTTATTTTCGTATCAATAAATGCTTACTTACATTAAGTATTCATTTACAATGAAAATAAGTTACCAAAGTTTAAATTTTCCAAGTTCTGGAAATTTTTCGGACAGTGATCCCAAACATTTTTCTACCCCTGTAACTTTCGACGAAGTTACCGGATAAAATCGAGATTGATAGCGTAATTTGATTTTGGCGTAAGGCAGTTGTGGGAGACTTTTAGTTGCAGTGCTAGTAAAGTGTTGCAAACACTGAGCATTTTCTTTATTTATGTTTCAGGAGATGCTGCTTTGTCAAAGTTTTGTAGAGTTTGACTTTCCTAAATCTTGATTTTTATGCAGGTGGTAACATTGAAATCCTTTCCACCCTATAAGTTTAAATGCATTGGTGAGATCAAAGCGGCTTTACCCTCGAAACAGTTTGAAGCACGTGTGGTAGAATAGGCACTCAAAATCTGCACGACTCTTCTATTGTTCATCGAACATTAGTATTTCTAGCGATTCAGGTACGTTAGAGTTTTTTTTTTGTTGGTTTCGGGACAACCATCATAACTTGCGAGATGCACCCCTTTACAGTTTACGCATTTTGGCTTGTGCTCAGGTTATTTCGTGTAGACTTCATTCTGGTAGAGCCCACCATAACGTTCGACGCATTGCGGTTTTGCGTAGCAGTTGTTTGAGGAATGACCGTACTGATCGAATTTATAGTATGGACTTTGAAGAGTTCGAGGTTTTCGTGGTTTGATTTGATAAAGTTAGTGATTAATAGCTTGAACATTATACATTTTTATTCCTTCTCTCCGAAGGAGTACTTTTATTAGTTCAAAAAAGTCTGTTCTATTGTTCCTCTAAATAGGGTGGAAGCTCTGTATCTCCATTTATATATTGACCTTAACAAAGGTAAGTCCATAAAGGCATCTTATAACAATATTGAGATGTTTCTTATCAGGAACGTAGTAAATTGTGGTAGATTTCGGTGATATTCCATTATTTGTATGCTTATACAAACTTTTCATTCCTTTTCTTTAAGAACGCTTGCCAGCTTTGATCATTGTTCAGGTTGACAAAGGATTATAAGACACTTTTAGATCCGCTTCTGGTTCTTTTTCAAAAAAATTTGGTGGTTCAGGTTTTTGTAGCGAAGATAATCTTCGTTTGTCGTTTTTTTTTTGGCTTTGAAAACCGAAGGAGAGGTCTCCTTCATGTTGCTTCCTTCGATTATATGGTTTATTTCAGTAACATCAGTAACCCGTTGGTGGCTATCACATATCACCGACATATTCGAAGATTCGTCCTATAAAAGAGGCACACGTTTTCAGATGCAGCAGCCTTTGATAAAGTGCATGCAAATTTGTGTGATGCTGCTGCCAAAATAAATCAGCCATTAGCCTCTGTAGTAGTTTCTTGTCAAAATAAAGTAACGAAAGGCAAATAATTGTTTCTTTGAAAGAACTTTGATAAAAGACTAAGCGGCGTAAGAGCTCAACGACTACAGCAACAGTTTAATTTAAAATATACTCCCAGAAATCAAAACCAAGAAAAAAACCGCAGATACGCTTATTTGGAGAGCTGAAAGAAAGCTAATATATCCTTGAATTTTTCAGGTAACGTTGAAAACCCTAGGACCATTGCCATTTTTGTACCGTGTGAAAGGATATTTTCGAAAAGTAGATATCTGCTGAAGAAAAAGTGAACATAGCTTAGCCCACAAAAAGTTTGTAAATGGCGCATATATAAATAGTAAATTTACAAATGGCGCATAAATATTGCAAGAAGATACCTTTGTTTAAAGATAAAGAACTTTGTTTTGTCTCTAAATTTCAGGTATATTTATTATTGGTAATCGTTCTCTCTATTATCGTCATTTATTATTTATTTTTACTACTAATTCAACCATGTTTTATACATACATGTTGTTCCAATCAAAAACAGACACAATCGATCGACTCATCCTAATCAGAGTCTAACTGTGTCGACATACAAAATTAGTGATGGGCGTTTCTGTTATTTTCAAAAAACGAAAACGAACTGTTTTTTTTAAACAGCTGTTTTTTAAAACTGTGTGGAAAAAAACAGTTTGAATTTCACATACTAGGTATAACTAGTACGAGCACGAAAAAATACCTGTTCCAAATACCTGTTTGAAGTATGTATGTACATGTATACGTACAATACATACGATTTGCAGTAATGTAATGAAACGGACTAATATGCCCTCCTCCACCCTCCAGACACAACGTTCCAAAGCTAGAATGGTGATGGTGCAAGATGACCTTCAAAAAATACCGAGTCATTAGTCTGTGCAACTTGTCCGTAACTTTCCAATGGTCGGTCATTTATTTGGCAACAATCTAGGGGCCTTCTAAAGGAAAACGATCAAATTCAATCAATTAAATTTGTTTTTCATTTTGATATATGTAAAAAACACCTCCTGCATTCGTTCAAATGACCAAAGTAAAAAAAAATACTAAGATAGGACCAACTAATCCTGTTGTTATCTATATGACTTTCCAATGAGCGATCTCTGATACCAAACTTTTCCCGGCTAATCTAAAACAGTCGGATTCTCACTTCGCCTCACTGAAGCATGAAGTTAGTCGAAAATTTTATTAAAATATGATAAAAAAGTCTGGTTTATAAAACATGCACCCACTAGGGGGCCAACCTCTTCCGTAAGGCTGAACGCGAGTCCAGGGGCACCTTACCTCCCGCGGTCTCGTACATTTTACAACCCCGGTAGGATTGGAGACACCCTCGTGGCGACCTGCAGTCACGAGGAGGGCACCAGCACACCCGGAGACGCCAACTGGTGAACCAAATACAATCTCAACCTTTTCCTCCTTGGCTCTTTTAGTGCTACTTTTAGTTTCTACTTTTAGTTTCATTTTGCCGTATCTTTGAAACTAGACCTCTTTTTCCAGAGTTGTATGAAAATTTCGCCCAGAAAAACTAAGAAAGGTCCCCGAATTCATGTTAGACAAAAAAAAAACTTATGTCCCAAACCACTCTAACCCAAAATTGGTCGATTTTGTCCGAACTTTTTGAATATTTGAATAAAGTACTTGGAAGTACGAAAATGCTCGCAAGCATCAAAATACTGTTTTCCGCAGCTAAACAGTTTTCCACTGCCAAACAGTTCGTTTTAACAAACGAAAAACGGTTCGTTTAAAAAAACAAAAAACGATGAAAAACGATTCGTTTTAAAAAAATAGTTCGTTTTAAAAAAAACGGTTCGTTTGAGCAAAATGACAAACGATTCGTTTTAAAAAAAACTGTTCGTTGGAGAAAAACGAAAAATGATTCGTTTTAAAAAAACAGTTCGTTTGAGGAAAACGAAAAACGATTCGTTTTAAAAAAACAGTTTGTTTTGAAAAAACGATTCGTTTTAGAATAAAAAAACGATTCGTTTTAGAAAAACGATTAGCTTTAGAAAAACTATTCGCTGTAGAATAGTTCGAATAATTGGTTTTAGAAATACTATTCGTTGTAGAAAAACGGTTCGTTTTAGAAATGCTGTTCGTTTTAGAAAAAAAACTTTCGTTTTAGAAAAACTGTTTGTCACTATTTGGAAAAACTGTTCGTTCGTTTTTTTCAAACGTTTTTTTCAAACTGTTTGGCGTTTTTGAGCCCATCACTACACCAAATTGAGTCGTTTTTCCCGTCTCTAGTATAAATACTCCTGGTTTACATACTTTACAGTCCCAAACCAATTTTTGGGGTTCCCTGTGAGGTTTATATTTATGGCTAGTATTTTCTGATAAGTATAGCTTTGATTTCGTTTTCAGATTAAGATTCATCATAATAACCTGCTTTCCTGTTACAACCTTAATAACTCAAACAATACTTTCATATTTACTTCGAGATTATATCAAACATCGTATAAGCATAATTAATAGTACTATGCATAAGATTTTATTGTTTGAAAATTCCAACAACACATTTATTGCTAACTACATACTACAACTCGAGATTGCTCTAGTTCGTCAAAACACAAACGCGTAGCTTAGATACTTCCCCAATAAATAAACAATAAATCAAGCAGTTATGTACATTTTGGCACCTAGCACTGGGTCGCCTACAGCAGCAATGTCGAGTCGATGCTATGACGCACCGTATGATGTCATCATCCTCATAATCATGTAACCATCGTTGCTACTTAGCTGGTTTTCGCCCGTATAATCGTTGCCACAGCAATTGAGTTTTCTTTCTTGCCACCGGCTCTGTCGTTTTGTCGTAGTACAATGTCAGGAAGTTTATTTTCACTCAGCAGCAGCACAGTAGTCTTCCTGTGCACACGACATACCAAATACGGAATGAGGTTGAATTGGATGGATGGCCAGCGAGCCAGTCAGCCCTTTGTGAACGTGGAAGGAAATTATGCAAGAAATAAGATAATTTACATAGGTAGTCGATAATGTTGGCTAGGTGTGAGAATGGAAACAGTAACACATCCAAACATTAGGCGCATTTTTTTTTACTTCTCTATCCAGGATAGAACAGAATAGACGCATTGGAAACAACAACACTCGTGTACCAGTAAATTCACTAGTACAGAAATTCTATTCCTCAAAGGTAGTCCACGTGCTGAACTTTAGAATGTGCTGGTAGAAAAAAAGAAAAGCTCATGAGAAGTTGTCTTTTTTGACATTGTTTTGGTAGTTAAGAAATCAGAAAAAGCTCTCACAATGTGTAGAAAGTTAAAGGAGGTAATTTTCTGTTCTTTTTCTATTTTCTATCGATTGTCGTAGTTTATATTCGTTATTTTCTCCCTTTATTTTCAGCTGTTTTGCGCTACCACAGTGAATACAGCAACCTATAGAATTCTTAGCGAATGCACTGCTGTTTGGTACTAGATCGTTGTTTATGCGGCAGAGTTCTATTCTGTTCTATACCGGAGCAAAAAAAAAACGCACCTATTAAATTTTTTTCTGAATTTTACTCATTTACCTCAAAAGCTTTCATTCAATTTTTTTTCGATCCGCGTTTCTTTGGAGAGACTGGTATTACGGAATTACCACTGGGCTCCGTGGTAGCTCTAAATATTTTTTATTGGGCCCTCCGGATGATATTTATGTTTGATGCGCGAGCTACTCCTCAGAGGTGTAAATCATATGTCCAGATTTGCTTCAGGACAGACTAATAGACGAGCATTTAGAGTCTAGAGATAGTTTTGACTAGTTATTCAGTATCCATTTGAAGTTGATAAATTTGAGGTTTAACTGCTGATTTTCAGCTCCAATGTGGTGTCTTCTGTAAAGGTGCATACCTACTATAAAGTTACCTTTTGTCAAGGTTTTTCCTATCAAGGTGCAGATATTGGTGCTTTGTAGAGATATACTTAAGGACACGTTATTTGCAGCAATGTGAGAGTAGCTTGGATGTATCTGGTTTCGTTCATTCTGATCTCCTCTCCAACTAAGATGTGGGCTTGCAATATTCAGGATGCTACAAGCTGATCTAATCATTGTATAAATTGGCGGCCTCGTTTGCAAAGGTAGCTGTAGTTCCTTGGTCACTTATTATGGCATCAAATGTAAAGCTAGTGTAGAGTACTGGCCCTAATAAACTTCCTTGCGGTACACTAGTGTGCGCACGAAATTTAAAAGTAGAATAGCTTTTGTATCTAACCTATAATTGACTTTAGGTTGAAAGAGAATATTTCATTGCGGAAGCATTGGTTTGATTTTGAAGACCAATCAATCATGTCAGACTTAAGATACATCTACGTTGATAAAAATAAATTTATCATTGGCTTATTTTAGTATATTTTTGAAATGGTGTGTGAAAATGTATATACAGAATAAAAAATGTAACTGCGTCTCCAGCAGCTAATATATAAGAGTCAAGTAGAACCAATATTTACGGGTGACTAGTTAAGTGGAACTGATGTATTATGAAGTTAATAAAAATAAAGCAGTATTGCACTACAGTTTGTATTTGTATTTGTATTTATTAATTCACATGTTCTTTACAATAAACTTACAGTTTTTCGGTGCAAAGAATTATTATTAACAATACTAAAAATAATAATAAAGCCATCAAAACGTATATAATAAAGGTATTCAGAAACTAAAATAGTTTTACTTTTACGCGATTTAAATAAAACAATACTAAAAATAATAATAAAGCCATCAAAACGTATTTAATAAAGGTATTCAGAAACTAAAATAGTTTTACTTTTACGCGATTTAAATAAAACTTCCAAGCTTCTAGGCAGAAAATAAAAAAAAGGAAGAAAAATTATGAAAATTAACGAAAAATAATCCAAGAAGAGCAAGAGATAAAGAAATACCGCATTCGATCACGCGCATGTGACCTAGAATTTAGTAGTTTAGTCAGCACTTGTATTCGTTCAATACAACAATCAGTTAAGATTTTAGAGAAGTTGTTGCCAAATAAAAGCCGCCTAACACCGATAGGCAATGAATTCCAAAGTCTTGTGGCATGAACGAAATATTGCCTTTCCGTTACAACGCTATTATACCGAGGAGTGATTAGAGCAATTGAACGTGACGATCTAGTGAATTTAAGTTTATCTACTAGATAAGAAGGTTCGTTCCTTACAACTAAATTTTGCAAGAAGTTTAAGTAGCGAAGATCGAAATATGTGTAGAGGTCACTGCCTAGAATATTTTTACAAAAGGGTGACACATGACTGTAACGACCCAGGTTAAAAACACAACGAATGAGACCATTAAATGCGACAGTTAATTTACGTTTAGCTTCAGCACTATGTTTACAGGCAATTTCACATCCATAAGCAATAATTGGAATCACTAAGCTTTTCACCAGTTTTAATTTTACATGCTGAGGAACAAAATGTTGAGACATGGACAAGTTTCTAAGGCATCCGTAGACTTTTCCAACAACTGTATATATATGATCGTCCCAGGTTAATGTGTTGTTAAACAAAATTCCGAGATTTTTGGCTTTTCTGACAAAATCAATGCATGCATTATTTAGATAAATTTTAGGAAAGTAGCTCAGATCAAGCTCGCTTTTATAAATTACAATGCAGTTAGACTTCTGCGTATTTAGCTTCAACAAGTTAACTTTTTATTATTTATTATTTTGAGACAATTGAAAGATACGCCGCAGATCACTATTTAGCTTGCACGCCTCAATTAACCCCAATTGACAGCTTAAGTATAATTGTACATCGTCCGCATACATGTAAACATTAGCATTATCAACGACTTGTGAAAGGTCATTTATAAACATGCAGAATAGTAAAGGGCCTAAAATAGAGCCTTGTGGAACTCCTGTCAGAACACATTCGAAGCTAGAAGAGCTATTGCCGACAAAGACAGCTTGCTTTCTACCAGATAGCTAAGAGTTAATAAGCCTAGCTGCACTTGATGAAAAATTAAAATTGCGTTGCAATTTAGAGATAAGCAATGAATGATTCACTGAGTCAAAGGCTTTTGAGAAATCGAGCAATGCGAGATAGGTTACGAGATCATTCGTCAATGACACACGTATATCATCAGTTACTTTAAGTAAAGCAGATGTACAGCTGTGCTTTGGTCTAAAGCCTGATTGATTGTAGCTCAAGAGATTGCGGTTATTCAGGTAATTGGTTAGTTGCTTATGCAAAACTTTCTCAAGTACTTTTGAGAGATAAGACAGTATCGTTATTGGTCTATATGCTGTTGACAAACCACCAGAGGCTGCCTTCTCCACTGGAATTACTTTACCCACTTTCCATAGCGAGGGAAAGGTTGAAGTCATGATAATGGTATTGAAAATGTGTGTGACGAAAGGTAATACATTAATACAGTTGATTCTTAGTTTTCGTCGGAAGCAAAATTTTATATGCTGCAGTGTTGTGAGTTCTATTATTTCTATCAAGTGTTGATGAACCTGTTCACCTGACACTTTAAAGACCTTAATCTCAGAGCTTTTTATTCAGAAGGGACGTGAATTGCTCTAAAATAAATAATTTATAAAATATAAATATATATGTTCTATTCACACTCTTTTATTCCAGATGTCCAATAAATTACTATAGTGTAGTGTAGTTGGAAAAGTGCAATCACACCACAACTGCATAAATATCTACCATAAATGCCATGCATAGCCGCTTAATTTTAAGAGACGTCAACACGAAATCTTTTGCATAATGTGCCCGTTCTACAGTTTATCTACCTTTAGCTTGGTCCGCTTCGTTGGTTTCATTCTGGCGTGTGTCTTTGCCATGTGACCGATTGTACCTTCGAACTATAAATTTTCTGTACTTGCGATAATGTCTACATTATGCACGTGACCTGAACTGTTGAGGAAAGCAATATTGACGATAGATATTAAAGTTGGAAATGGTTGAATGAAGGGAGCATTTATCTTCACGAGATATGTATATAACGATTTAATGAATAAAATTAACATTTTCAAAAAATTATATTCATTGGCTGGGGAAGGGAGGAAGATCCAACTATTAACAGCTGATAGCCTATTCTCTTCATAACTTTCAGTACCTGAGCATTGTCTTCGCTTATTTTAATCGACTAATTTTGTTGTTCGCCGTATGAAAAGCATAACTGGCTCTAAACTCTGGCTTAGCTTCAATATGAATTATCTAGCAAATGTTTTATTTCTTTGATTATTCTTTTGTAATTATACATTTTTTCATTTTCAGTTATTTTACCACTTGTTTCTAGTCTATTAAGTTATTTTCCTTTAAGCAATCATTATACTTCATGGTTGTTCGTGCTACATTATTTGACCGTTTGTTCTTAAAGGTGGCCGATGATCAGAACTGCCATACTTCTTTTTTTAATAGAGAAAATTGAATTCTAATTAAGCCTGAAAATCTTACAAAATTTATAGAACATGTATCTTGATATTTATTTATTTCAAGCGAAAGCAAAGCGGATTAATAAATAACATCACCTTAAGCGAAATTAAATCAATCACAAAGCACTATATAACTAAATTAAATTGCACATATTTAAGTTTTGATGTTCTAAAATTAAATATTGAAAGATTTGTTTATGTTAACTATTTTGAACAGTTCTTATTATTAGAATGCATAATCAAAATATTTAAAATAATTATCCTTAACAAATCTACGACGAGTTAAAAAACAATCATACTTCCAATTAACAATCAATTGACAATTCTCTTTTTTCAATTTTTTTTTATATTTTGTACTTAGCCTACATATTATTCATTTTTTTGTTGTTTGTAGAGTTTGTCTAGTGTTTGTGTAGAGCTGTAGATTGTGTGTGTATGGAGATGTATTTTTTTGTAAGCGCATCCAGAATATCACAAGACTTTTGTCTGTTTGTCAAATTAGTTGAGGAGATTTTTAGATTTTTAGAATAGAAGGCTTGCCAAAATTATTAAATGTTTGCAGCATTTGCTAATTGATTCTCTGTTTCCATACACAGTATGATGTTGATGCTCATTCAGAAGAAGTGTATGCCTAGTCTGTCTTTTTCAATTGTTGAGAGTGATCTAATTGCACATAGCTTCAACTTAAATCGAGCCCCTAATAACGTCGAAAATGAAACAAGAACAAGATATCATTCTTCTTGAAGATAATCTCGTAAGATTTATAAAATGTCGTATAATATAGGCTATTAATTATCAAGTTTAGTTTCGGCTAAATAGTCACACCATGGCATATCACTCTCAGAGTCTAATCACAAGCTTCAACCAACTTGTCTCAAAATCACACCATTCATCAACGATGGTATGGATCTCAATAACACGAACACTTTCAGTGCCATACATCCGGACAAAAACCATTCACGCCGCGATCTAAACATGGCTTATAAACTTTCAATACAAACCAAATAATCTACCTTAAGAAGTTCAATCATCAAACGACCTGCCAATAAAGAGGAAAGAATGTTTTATTTGAATGAGTATCTAAAAGCTTTCGAAAGTTTTCCTGCGAACGATACAGGTTTATCTGATATTCTTACTCAGTAAAAAAAAAAGACCCGCCGATCACGGGAGAGATATGCGAAACGTCATCACTTTCTTTAGCACAATATTTACAGAACTCCATTCTGACTTTTCCCCATCCTGCGAAGTTAACCGTGGGCCGATGGCTCAAGCAAGCCAAGGTTTTAAGACATGAACAATCCCAGACCTCCTGAAGGCTCGTAGCCCAGCGCTCTTCCCAAAGCTCAAGCATTCGTGCTCGTGCTTGAGTACCTGCAACTTTTCTTTCCACTTCTGTTCTGTTCAAGAAAAACCCCCCTGCGTTCGTTCGCCAAAAGATGAATAATACGGAGTTTCCTAAAACCGTTCTATAGCTGCTTGTTATTTGCAGCGTTCCCTTACGCTGAAGGCTCAACTTTTCTAGTTCGATACTTTTCAAACGTTAACACAGTCTTGAATGAGCCATCGTCATAAAGATTTCATTTTTATGATTCTACCAAGCGAGATAACAGTGACACAGAATGGACTCTTGTGTTGCAATAGCTACAATAGTTTTGCGTACAGTTCCCTAATTTCCTAATGGACATCTTTCAATTATTGCCGTACCATAACTGGCAATTATTGCTCTACCTGAAAATGAAGTGAATTGAGAAGTTCAACATATCTGTCCATCTCCCCGAGTTAAAAGCGTTACAGACGTCCATCGTTACAAAAAATACGATAGGTCTAATCGGATGAAATGTGACCTCAGCGCGCTCTACCAAGCTAATGACTTTTCTCTTCTAGAGTTATCTCACAGTATCAAGCATCAGAAGGGTAGGTACACTGCTGTTGTATTAGGGTCTCCCTTTTGCTTTGCCATCAAATCGAGTCGTGCCACTTTTCATCGTCACGGAACGACACCCACCATTTTGAGCTTAGCCTACCCGCTTACAGCCATTACCCCATAAATCTTGGTCTACCTATTCACAAAAAAGTTTGCCATATTTATCCCAGCTCTTGCGGTAAGTCGCGGCGCTTCTGGTCGTCCGATAAATCGCTGTGTAATTCGCCTGCACTCTAAAGTTTTTCGCTTCAATACCGCTATCTTGCCAGTCCGCCAGCAAGCCTTCTGTTTCTCTGGTAATCACGGCCCGCTTGCCGAATTTCACCCATCGTGAAATTTACCAGCGTACATATTTCTCTGGGGTCCGTCACTACCCCAGCAGAGCTGTAGTCGAGTGACTCCTACAGTTTCCTCTTGTCCAACTTAGAAATATTTCACCAAAGTATTTTTCAGCTAGACTTCTATAGGGCCGGGCTTTCTTGAACCAGTCAGAAGGTGATGTAGAGGATGTTTGTCGCCACATGCAATACACTCTTTAGTTTCTTGGAAATAGGGGACAGATTCTCCAAAACAAGCGCTATATCAGGAATGGACTCGCCGAAGTCCGGTCTGCAATAGGTCATCGTGAGCCTGGCCGCCAGTTCCATAATTAACCTCTCCCTTGAGTTGTCTCGGAAAGTGTCTGCCAATGCTTCTATCTTCCATGAAAACTCCGAGGGTCATTCGGTGAAAAATAGCAGCTGACAGAACTGAAGCATTAGTTTTCAATCCACACATATTCCTCGCGTTAACCTCGCCGACTAACTCAAACCTTCCAGGAGACGGCAAATCATAAAGTTGCATAGAGTCTGAGTACCATGCCAATGGTTTGCTGGTCATTGCGATTCAGGCTCTGCATACATGCTTAAATGGCATGAGTAAGTCGTCCGCAGAGCAGCACCTTTGCAGATTCCATTGGAGAAACCTTATCTACGCAGCAACTTCTTCTACGCTTCAAGGCCTCTTCAAAAAGCATTGTTTGCTCCTGACTCGAGATCGTGTTTGGCGTCTCCCCGAGTGAAATGGCATAGCTATCATCCCTTTGCAAGGCGTCCGACCTGTCCGCACTCTCAGCAGTTACTGCTCTCTCTCAGCAGTTGCTTTTTACTAATGTTCGAAAAACATTAGTATTCAAATCGATTTGGCCAAAAATTCATATTTCCATATATGTATATAAATATATATATATATATATATATATATATATATATATATATATATATATATATATATATACACATATATATATATATATATATATATATATATATATATACATATATATATATATATATATATATATATATATATATATATGTATATATATATATATATATATATATATATATATATACATATATATATATATATATATATATATATATATATATATATATATATATATATATATATATATATATATATACATATATATATATATATATATATATATATATATATATATATATATATATATATATATATATATATATATATATATATATATATATATATATATATATATATATATATATATATATATATATCATCAAAAAAATTCAGTGACTATTTCTCGGGAACGCGCCATCCGATTCAGCTGAAACTTTGTATATGCAGAATAGGTTCAGGTCTGACTACATGTCAATTATTTTTAACCCTTTGGCGCCGGTTGCCATATTAGTGATATTTTTAATATACCTATTTTTCCGACCACAAATAATTTTTGTAAAAATTACGTTAATGAAATAAATCTTGAACGTATTTTACATGTGAATCGGATAATGTTTTGGAATTTTTTAACCTCATGTGTGCGCTAGGTGCCTAAAAAGAGAGCGGCAAAATTTGAAAATTTGATAGAGCTATTCAATTATTATGATACTTTCAGAACATATTGGTAATATTTAGTTGTAAATTTGTGTAGCTTTTAATGTGCATGTTGGCAACCCTGTAGCTAGGGCAGGCGCTGAAAGTGAAAACCTTTACATCATCGAATCTCCTGAAAAATTATCGCTTTTTGGAAAAAAGCCACTGATAAACAAGTCTTATGCTTTGTGTCTATAGTCAAAGTAAAAAATTTGAAATTTTACAACGGGCACGCCTGGTAACCCTTTCCCAATTTACCTATATTTTTAGCATCAAAAACTTCTGTTCACGGAAAATCACGATCCGATAATCAGAATTAATTTACCGAATATATTGGCCTCAAGTAGTACCAAGTCTGCTAAAAGCGATTTTGGAATGCGGGCAATTTTGTGCCAGTGATGCCATCTTGAAAAATCACTAAGAAAAATAACTGCTTCTGGTCCTATAAATTCTGATTCAGTCATTCGAATTTAACCAAATTTATACAGTAGGTGAACACGTTTGCTAGATTTAGTTGAAAAATTCGGTTGGAGCTGCCAGCTATGGTAATTTTGGTGTCTTAAATTTGGAAAATTCCTGAGGAAAATAAAGCTCTTTGTCCTATAGCTTCTAGTACAGTAGTTGAATCATAACGAAATTCAAATGGCAAATAAAACTTATTGTAGGTAATATTCAGTAGAAATTTAAGTTCAACTCAATGACAGGGTTGCCAGCTATGGTTGTTTTTGTATTTTTTTGGCATACCATTAGTAAGCGATTTTAGCATAGCATTTTCAGTTCGTAGTGAGCTTATAGTGAAAATAAACACCAAATATTAAGATCTAAAAAAATTGAAAACTTTTGCGAATGGTAACCCTAAATCTCTTTGCATCCCTATAACCTCCAATGCAATCATCGGATCAATACAAAATTCACAGAACAGGTTGATCAACGTAAGGCAGATGTGATCTATTTTTGGCTTCGGTGCTAGCAAAGGGCTGCAAGCACTTGGCTTTTTTGTTATTTTCGTTCCAATAAATGCTTGCATTGAGTATTTTTATCGCAAACATTTGCAATGAAAATAAGTAAACATTGTTTGAATTCTTTAAACTCTGGACATTTTTCGGATGGCAACCCCAAACACCTTTCTATCGCAGAAACTTTCGATGAATTCACCCAAATTAAAATAAACTTAGATTCTATTATTACTTAGGGTGTATTGATTTTAAGTAGGAAAAGTAAGTACCCAGTAGGACCACAAGCATCGATGACTTTTACCATGCAATCTTTCATTGATGCCTATGAATTCCAAAATAATGCATGACAATATCATGTGTAAACAATCGTTCTGGTACAAAAATTCATGTGTGTTTACCTACTAACTACTTTCCTGCATGAAAAAGTCATACACAGTGAAGGGTAGAGTCATGCAAAACGGAGCCAGTATCGCTACTTATAATGACATCGCAATGTTAAATTCATCGATGCGGTATGACGAGAAAGATCCGATAATGATGACTGGTAATAATTACGTAATGATTACCAGTCATCATTATCGGATCTTTTTCGTCATACCGCATCGATGAATTTAACATTGCGATGTCATTATAAGTAGCGATACTGGCTCCGTTTTGCATGACTCTACCCTTCACTGTGCATGACTTTTTCATGCAGGAAAGTAGTTCGTAGATAAACACACATGAATTTTTGTACCAGAATGATTGTTTACACATGATATTGTCATGCATTATTTTGGAATTCATAGGCATTAATGAAAGAGTGCATGGTAAAAGTCATCGATGCTTGTGGTCCTACTGGGTAGTTGTAGAATACACACTCAAAATCTGTACAAATCTTCTACTGCTCTTCGAATATTAGTGATGATGCGCTAGGGTTTTTTTTGTTTGGTTGCACTTGAATCAGCGCAAAAGTTCAGGCTGCCTCTTTGTCTCATCGTAAATCGAGCCAATTCTTATCCATTCACTATCAACTAGTTTTAGAGCTTTTGCTTCATACATATCTACGACTACTTCCATCTGTTCTCTGATTTTCGAGAAGAATAAGGTAATCCAAATTGCTGCTGCTTCTTCTTCTTCTGCTATGTAAGAATACCGAGGTCGACTATTTCGATTTGAGAGCCTTTTAAATTTTAATCTCTCAAAATTTGCCAAATTTTGCCTTTGTCTCCAGTAACAAGCCGTCTGCCATCTTCCTAATTTTACGAATCTGTGTCTCCACTTTGCTTCGGCTTACGACTGTGCAGATATGCTGAAGGATTTCCGTATAAGTTTTATGACCATCGATTCCTTTTTTGTTCCGGACGATTGCGTTTTTTACCGCATAGGCTTGTTTTCCTATGGGCTCCACATTTGACGCCAAGTTATTGGTTGAAACTGGATCCTTCGATCTATCTTGTCCTTCCTCGTTCAATTTTTTAACACAGTCACTCAGAAGTAATGTTTGGGGATGTCTACTTTAGTTCGTGCCCCGGTGTTGTTTTCTTTGTTAGGGCTGCATTTAGGCGTCTTTTTCAGTTTTGGTGCTTTGACTTGCTCAGTTCGTAGAGTTTTGGTAGTTTCCTTTGCTACAATGGTATTGGGCGGCACTTTTAACACTTTCCACGCCTCTGAACTTACTTCGCTTTCCCATCTGAAACAAACGCTATAATATTAGTAGTAGAAACCGAATTAAATATTTGAATGCACATAGCCATGGACATGTATGTCCGTGCGTGGCATGCAATGTGTTAAACTTTTCTAAAATTTCTAATAAACAAATAGACTGCATCAAAGCTAGCGCGTACTTATCACCGTTTTTTTAGGTGAATTAAAATAGATTAACCATCCAATTTTCGGATGTTACAGACATTTTCTGCACCAGAAACTGCTGACAAAGAAAAGTTATCTTCTTGTCTATGTAAAAAGAATATTTTATTTGTATATTAAATACCATAAAAATGATGATTAAATGAGTTGATTTATATTAAGGTCAATGATAAACTAATTTAATTTTTATTTTTATTACAGGTGAGTGATTGAATTTTCATTAGTAAGTATAAATTTCATAATTCCATATTTGATTGAAAATTTCAAACGATTCGACCAACATTTTAAAATAATTTCTGGCATTATTTACAATATTACAGTTTAACGCAAATCAAATAAACACGGTCATGCAACATTGCGTGACTAAAGTAATAAATCGATTGTCATAGAGTCTATGGAAAATTAACTGCATTTAACATGCTAACAGCAATATAGTGAAAAACTGATAATTTTCACAAATTCGATTTAATCAGTGCTAACAAGGTTTCGAATCGCCAACAAGTTTTAATGTAGAAAATTTTCGTCTCCTGGCAAATGCTCAGTATCAGGTGTAGTTTAATTATTTTAAAGAGCAGGACCGATAAACTTACCGATGAAGTCACAACTTTCCTGATAATAAATTCTCTAACCAATACATATATCTCTTGATAAACGCGATGCGCTGTCGGTTGATTTTGCGATTAGGTAATCGTTTTGCTACTATGAATATTATCAATTTCACTTAGTTATTTCGAATTAGATTCGATTATAACACATTTATGAGTACGAATGTTATCAATTGTATGATATTTACTAACATCGCTTTTATAGTAAGCACGATCGTCATCGTCTCGGTGCCGTTGCGGCTATCATGTTGCAAATATGAAAGGAAGCCGTCAGGTTATGAGATCATAAATTGTATTGAGAATTGTGTCAGCGATGCAACTGTTCACTACTTACGAACAATTCAGATTTTCTTGCGGTTCGATGAGAACCATTTCCACAATTGATAGATAGTTCGTCTAATGAGAGAGAAATGCTGCTCTAGTTTCTGACCTTCCGTTCATCATACACATCCATCAGATAGTGCAAAGGAATCAACGATGCTGGGAAATGATGGCATCTACGGTATTGGTGGTCTAAGTTGAATGTTCGTGCACTTAATTGAATGTGCATCGTTGTATGGCTGCTAGTGTGCTGTATTCTATTCATTCATGATAAGTAGCATGTTAGACATATGGTGTTATAGCTACCATAAAAATGTCAATTTTCCCCTGCGTAATTAAGATCGTACAGAATAAAACTGTTATCCAACTTGCAACATCTTCGCCAGCCGATATCGAAAAGAATTTAATTAAGCTCCAAGACGGATTTCCGTGAATTCAACGTAGAAATGCATTCAAGACCACAGTCGGCATACAAACAGCTGCAAATGATACATTTCTGCTTCGTTTGTGACTGCTGCAATTCATACTTCCAATGCATCCGAATCATTACGCAGAGAAGTAGTGCCAGTTTGATGCCCATATGTACGTGGACCCATGACGGCTTCAATCCTAAAACAAAATGTAGGCTAAGACGATAAATCTAAACCTCTAGAACACTATTTCCTGGCTGCGAACGAATGTATCTCCCATTGGCGAACCCCAACAATCTATCTTAGACGATTGCAGTAAGTGCATAATTAGACGTTTAACGAATTGTAAACGTGCATCAAAGTTCATTGCAGAGATGTAAATGTTCTTGCTTTGTTGCCGCAACTTTTCATGTAAGTGATAAGATCGTTGAAAAGTAGCATCAGATTGAGTATACAAAATTAGGTGTACGTTTAGTGAGTCTATAAGCTACTATTTTTGAGATAAACCCATTGTGCCATTTTAATGGGAAAGCTGGATAGCAAAAGATGCTTTAGACGAAAGAATTGTAAGGAAATGGAAATTTACGACTTCTTTTTCGGCTCCAACTACATGTAAAACTCTGACGACGTAGAACTACTAAAAACTGCTTTCCCGCTGAAGATGAATTAATGATTTATGATACATGAATTAAGTAGCAATTTACAGGAACCATACATAATAAGAAATCAGTTGAATCTCTAGCACAATGCTTGTATGAGTAGTAGTATCAATATCAAAAGCAGTAGCACTGCCTAAGTAGTAAAAACAGTAGCACAACTCTCCACAAACACTGCACACTCATCAAAATTTTATATATACAAGTAATTAGCAATTAGCGTTTTTTTGCTCCGATACAGAACAGAATATAACTATGCCGCAAAAACAACGATCTAGTATAACACAGCAGTGCATTCGCTAAGACTGACATAGGTTGCTGTGTTCGCTGTCTTAGCACAAAACAGCTGAAAATAAAGAGAGAAAATAACGAGTATAAACTACCGCAATCGATTCAAAATAGAAAAAGAACTAATAGAAAATTACCTCTTTTAACTTTCTACACATCATGAGGGCTTTTTCTAATTTCCTAACTACCAAAACATTCAACATAACCTTGAAAAAATCAAAGCCACCTCACAGCAAAAAAGACAACTTCTCATGAGCTTTTCTTTTTTCTATCAGCACATTCTATAGTTCAGCACGTGAGCTACCAATGAGGAATATAATTTCTGTACTGGTGAATTCACTGGTACAGGAGTGTTGTTGTTTCCAATGCGTATATTCTGTTCTCTGCTGGATAGAGGAGCAAAAAAAACCCCTTATATTACAATTGACATATTAGGCGTGTTTTTTTGCTCCTCTATCCAGCAGAGAACAGAGTATACGCATTGGAAACAACAACACTCCTGTAAGTCCTCCTCCTAGTGAATTCACTAGCATAGAAACTCTATTCCTCATTGGTAATTCACGTGCTGAACTATAGAATGTGCTGATAGAAAAAACAAAAGCTCATGAGAAGTTGTCTTTTTTGCTGTGAGGTGGTTTCGGTTTTTTTAAGGTTATGTTGAATGTTTTGGTAGTTAGGAAATTAGAAAAAGCCCTCATGATGTGTAGAAAGTTAAAAGAGGTAATTTTCTGTTAGTTCTTTTTCTATTTTGTATCGATTGTGGTAGTTTACTCTCGTTATTTTCTCCCTTTATTTTCAGCTGTTTTGTGCTTCCACAGCGAATACAGCAACCTATGTCAGTCTTAGCGAATGCACTGCTGTTTTGTACTAGATCGTTGTTTTTGCGGCATAGTTCTATTCTCTTCTGTATCGGAAAAAAAAAAGCACTTATTATTGTTTTCTCTACCAAAAATATTTCTCTTAAGCCGACTTGTGTATATAAAATTTTGATGAGTGTGCAGTATAGAGATGAAGCGTATATACTGGAACAGGTATTTGTTTGGAACAGCCAGTACCTGGTACGAAATTCAAAAATACTAGGTACGAGTTTTTTTGTGCACTAAACATGTAATCAGGAATTTATCCAATAAATTTTCTCCATTTGATTCATTTCAATCAAACAATGACGTAATAGTATCCTAATATTAATATGCACTCGTATTTCATACTTGCAAGTGCTTTCATACTCGTATTTTATACTTTCATGCTCACGAGTATTTCGCACTTGCATGTATTTTCGTACTTGCAAGTATTTTTGTACTTGCAAGTATTTTCGTACTTGCAAGTATTATCGTATCGAGTATTTTCGTACTTGCGAGTATTTTCGTACTTGCGAGTATTTTCGTACTTGCAAATATTATCGTATCGAGTATTTTCGTACTTGCGAGTATTTTCGTACTTGCAAGCATTTTATTCAAATATGCAAAAAGTTTTTAGGGCAAAAGTAGCTGAAATCGGACAAAATTGGCCAATTTTGGGTTAGAGTGTTTTGGGACATAACGGGTCATGATCTATTGCTGTGATACAGAAATTTCGGTTTTGTAGAGAAGTAACGGGTTTTTTGTCGATAGTTTGGCAAAAAATGGGTTTGTTTACGGCGCTTTCGATAGTTGATAGTGGTCGGGGAGTGCAATAGTGATATTTTAAGGACAAAAAATTTGGATAGGGAAAATTGGACAAAAACGTCTATTTTTTTCCAAAATATGTTTTTTTGGTCTAGCATGAATTCGGGGACCTTTCTGAGTTGTTTCGGGCGAAATTTCCATACAAGTCTGAGAAAAAGCGGCCTAGTTTCGAAGATACGGCAAAATGAAATCCGCTGGAAAACCGTCCGGAAAACCTTCCGGAAAAAGCTGAAAGTAGCACTAAAAGTGCTAAGGAGGAAAAGGTTGAGAACCTTTTTGGTTCGCCAGTTAGCTTCTCCAGCTGTACTGAGGCCCTCCTTGTGACTGCAGGTCGCCACGAGGGTGTCTTCAACCCTACCGGGGTTGTAAAATTTACGAGACCGTGGGAGGTAAGGTACCCCTGGGCTCATGTTCAGCCTTACCGAAGAGGTTGGCCCTCTAGTGGGTGCATGTTTAATAGGCGAATATTTTTTTTTATCATTTCTTAGTAAAATTTTCGACATACTTCATGCTTCAGTGAGGCGAAGTGGAAAATCGACTGTTTTAGATTAGCTAGGAAAAGTTTGGTACCAGAGATCGATCGATGAAAAGTTATATAGATGGCAACAGGATTAGTTGGTCCTATCTTAGTAAATTTTTTGACGTTGGTCATTCGAACGAATATAGGGGATGTTTTTCGCATACATATAATGAAATGAAAATCTAATTTAATTGATTGAATTTGATTGTTTTCCTTTAGATGGCCCCTAGATTGGAGAAAGACTTGCCAAATAAATGGCCGACCATTGCAAAGTTACGGTCAAGCTGCTTGGTCTAATGACTCGGTATCCTTTGAAGGTCATCTTGCACCAGCATCATTCGAGCTTAGGAGCTTTGTGTCTGAAGGATGGGGGAGGGTATATAATGCCGTTTCATTACATCACTGCAAATCGTATGTATTGTATGTAAATATGTACATACTTCAAGAAATATTTGCTGGTATTTATGGAACAGGTATTTGGAACAGGTATTTTTTTGTACTCGTACTAGTTGTACCAAGTATGTGAAAATCCGAGTACGACTCAACTCTAGTGCAGTGTTTGTGGAGAGTTGTGAAATGTATGTAAACAGAAGTGTATTTATGCAAGTGTATCCACATGACCATCGGTAAATGTACCTTTTTAAGGAAGCCAGAGGTCCCGATGACAAGTTCTCCCACGGCGCTCTTGGAAGAAACGATGCAGGAAGAAACCCTCGCATGCGCGAACAAGATGACTAACAACTGCTTCAAGCAGCATGGCGGTGAGACACCGAAAAGTTAGCGGCTGAAAGAGATGCAAGTAATTTTAGGAGAAGTCGAAACCCTACAGCTGAGAAATTGTATAATTGCCAGCGGATCGCCGAAAAATGTGCTTACTAGATGCAAGCGGATCCTATGCAAAATGCTGCAGGACGCCTTCATGCAGTAGAATATCTCGAAGCACGTTAAGGTTGTCATGCTGGAATTAGAGGAGAAACTCGCAAAAGGCAGAGAAAAAAGAACAGCAAACGCACTTGGTACTCCATTTGGCTGAAGCTATTACACCAAAACAAAAAATATCAGCAGAGTCCGGCCGCAAGGAGATACAGGAGATCAAGTTTTCGGAACCTGTTAAGTGGATGAACTTGATAGAGTCGAAGAATAGGAAGACCTCTTCTGAAAAGCATATAAAATCATGACGCAAACAAGAAAGAAGACCTCCATTAGACGAAATATAATCCTGGACGAATATAATTTAGAGAATGTGGACGAATTTATATACTAAGGCCCAAAATTGACAACGAAAGGCAGTGAAACTGATGAAATTAAACGGAGAATACAGCTCGCTAATAAAACTTTCCACTCGATTCTGGCCCTACTGAAGACCAGCTGCATACACAGGAAGACGAAGTTCCAAGTCTACAAATCAATAATCAGACCTGTGTTGTGATACGGATGTGAAACTTGGACTCTTATCCAAGCATCCGCAAATATGTTGAACGCCTTCGAAAGAATGGTCCTCAGATGTATAATTGGAGCTAAACAAGAGTGCGGCCAATGGCGGATAAGGTACAACCACGAGTTGTACGAGGTTTTTGATGAGCCAGAGGTTGCTACAATAATCAGACTGCGGAAGCTGCAATGGGCTGATCACGTGCAACGAATGGACGAGCATCGAGTACCTGAGAAGGTATTCGACGGAAGGGACAAGGGTCGAAGACCAGTGGGGAAAACCCAGAAAACGCTGGTCTGCGCCAAGCTGCTTGGTTTTCGAAATTGGAGGACGCGATCATTGGACCAAGACAACTGGAGGCGTCACCTCCGAGAAGCCAAGGCCCGAGAGGGGGCTGTAGTGCAACGACGACGACGGGACGAAAGTTATGCTGGACAACAAGAATCCTATAAAGGGGAAGAAAAGTAGACAGAACTAAAAAAGTTGGAGTCTGTGATGGTCAAACCAGCTCCAGGGAAAAGGTACGCTAAAGTCCTAGGTACGATTCGCAAAAGAGTTCAGCTGGATGAAAACGGCACAAAAGTTTGTCGTATAAGAAAGACTACTGAATTTAGTTCCACGTGGTGAACACCTGAAATTCCACAACTCGATCGGAACTGCTGCTGCTTCTACAGCCAAAATCAATGTGCTGGACCTAATCAAATCCTCACAGCTTTGAGGAGCTTTTTGTTTCCTTCAAACTCAAGAGACCAGAGAAGGGATGTGGTAGAGTTGGACGAAGCGCTAGGTCTGAAATTCCTCACCAGTGGAAGAGTCAAGTTTGCTATGATATACGCCCGAGTGAAAAACTAGGTAGAGATAGTTCGTCGCTACCGGTATCTTGGCTATGACCACCAGTAGTAGCTACAGAGGCCCTGACCATAGTGACAACTAATAAAAATGTGGCTTGTCAGGCCACCATGCGAAAAGCTGCCTTGCTGAACCCAAATGCATTTGAAAAAGCATAGCGTGGATGGTACGAAACACGTCTTGGGCTCGAGCTCAAACAAGATGCACAAGATCGCACTCGACGCTAAAAAGAGAAAGCAAGGAAAAAAATGCGGATTCTCCGAAGAAACCGGCAACATGCATAGCAGCTGACAATCTCGTCTCGCAGTTCAAATCGTCCTCAATTGGTGAGCCTTACAAAAAGAAAAACTCGTCTGCTTGGCTTTCGGATATCGCAATGTACATGGTGATCTTGATTGTTAGCGGTGGTTATGTTGACAGCCACGTATAGGTGTAATAGAGAGAGATAACTTTCGTGTGCAATTTTGTGTGCATTGATCCGAATGATTCAATGCCTGAATTCGGAAATAAGCTTAGTTAATTAAAGGACACTTTCCGTTACATCAAAGGCGAAGTCGAAACAGAAAGCCACTTCAATATCTAGGTTTTGGAGTGGGGCATGTTAACTTAAAATGCTCGAGGATGGCGTATAGTAGAAGTCGTGTCGAGGTCGTACCTGTTAGTGTTAAACACATCCATTCGCTATATCACCATGGCATCGAAATGACTGGTGGCCCTTGTGATTGGAGGGCGGGGTAACATCGCCCATTCTGAAAAATGTTTCGTTGGAAGGGAACTAAGCTAAACATAAATAAGTTGGTGTTGTCGCTAAATGTAAGTGTGTGGGAGGAAGTTTGGCTCATGAGGGCTATACTGACCTATGAAATTGTTGAGACTACTGCTACGCAAAGTGTGCAATACTCTGATGCTTCTATGACACCCTTCCATCGAAAGAAATATATTTTCAGACGAAACGATGAAATCGTTGAACTGATCGAAAGAAATATATTTTCAGACGAAACGATGAAATCGTTGAACTGAGGGCCAAAAATAGAGACCGCAGGCTGCCAAGTTTTCTCCTGCCAACACGTCAGCAAAGAAAGAGTTGCCCAAAAGAATAAATAGGAGCAAGGTCACAAATTAGTTGCCTGCAAACTCGGCTGTGAATCTTGAGTAGCCTACTGAATAGAGCACAGGCTTCTTGTGGCTCTGGTTCGAATTCAGGTTCGGACAAGAGACAAGCTTTGAGTTCACCTAGCTTTGAATAGAGGTAAAGTGAGTCGTGGAACACTCCACACTCGTATTCACATTGATTGCGAATTTGTGATGAAGCTCGCTATCAGCTTCAACATCTAGACTCGTACGAGGGTTGTCGTGGGATTACTTTACTGTAGACTCGGTTTTATGTAGTGTAGTGCTTTCAAAGGCGTGAAAACATTGGAGCTTATCGCCGATTCGTTTCCGGAGCGTCCGTCAGTGATGGATGGCGGAAGGAAACGTTCCTGTTTTTGTGATAGAGGAGGTGATCGAATTGGAATTAAGTTTGGAAAGTCTCGAAGCTCTGATGAAGAACCGGTCAAAGTGCTCAAAGTTGTAATAGAGAGTTAACTGCAGCTATTGTTGGAACTATATAATTCCTGTTTAGTGACGAGGGTTTTTCCATGGCGATTGAAAGCGACCCGATTGGACCTCATCGACGAAGGAAAAAATGGTTGGGACAATCAGCTCGCGTACTGTCTGCTCTGTATACTTGAGCGGTTCATCTCAATAATTGTCTCTGCTGGTGAACTATCTGACAGGTAGCATAGCTTTCGAAAGGAGTTTTCACCTTTCCATCTTAGCAGTGATTGAAGCGATATCTTAGAGACCGATACTTGCTGCGCCACATCGCCGAAGGAGTTCAGAAAAGGTTTATCACCTTAGGGGCAGCATAGTCCATGAGCTTGATAACTGAAACATCATTTATGATGAACTAGTGTGTCTAGAAATGCCAACGGATGTGTTTCTGTTGAGTTATGCTGGTTACGTGGCAGCGGCAAACACTTCCATAACTGTCGAGTTCGCCAAATTTGGACTTTACTAAGTCACGTCGATGGTGAAACAGTGGATGACCGTCCATGGCTTACAGCTTGTGCTGTCGAAGACAGATATAGTGTTGCTAATGAAGCGGAAGATACTGATTCTCATCCTGATAACAGTGGCCTGCGCAAGAGCCCGGACCAGTGAGTCGATAATATACCTTGAAGTGATGCTGCCTTAAGCTAAGTAGAAGGGCTCTGAGAGCTGTTGGCTCGATGATCAGGTTGATGATCAATATCGGGGGGATCAATAAGACCAGGCGGATTCTGCTAATGGTGACGAGCAACTCCATTTTGCTGTATGGCTCAGAAATTTGAACAGATGCTCGTCAAACTTAGAAGTTTAAAGCGCCAATTGCCAGCATCCAGTGCAAAGGTGCTCTTCCTATTTATAAAGTTACAACGGTTTTGGAAGAAGCACTCCAGCTTAGAATGCAAAGATTGAGAGTAAGCAACAAAGGGGACTGGATGGTAAAGCTGACGAAAAAAATCATACATTTTTATCAAAATCGAAAAAGCTCGAAAATCAAGCTGCTCGATTTCCCACTTGCAGTATACAGAGGACAGAACGGTATTATTTGATTGTCTGAAACCTGACATAATTCAGACATTCTGAGCTTCGAGCTACTCTCTTCGCATCGAATCTTCTGCTTCAACGGTGGTCTACTTATTTCTTCTAAAGGTAAAGGGTGATGTCCTCTTGTTTACGTTTAAAATTATATTCCTTACTGCACTTTTAATGCTTCAGACTAAACTTTCTGAAAGTTGAAATTTCCTATTGCTTTGTGTGTACTTTATTTTGCGACCAAAATAGATAAAAAGTTGTCTGTGATCGTTGTTCTTCCCACCTCTTTTTACCATTGTTCCGGTATTTCACAAGGCTTCCTATTCGGCCCTTTGCTGTTCACTCTTTTCATTAGTGACCTTCTACCTATGTTTACATCTTACGAGGTCACTTTACACCGACGATTTAAAGTTAGCCTTTGTTCTTCGTTGCTCTTGTCATTCTTTGAATATATCCACGTGTTGTCGTTTGCTTATTTGCCTAGTTCGATATATCCTTGAATTCTGTTCCCAAGCGTGGTGTCCTCATGCCGTGCATTTGCCTGATGCCATTGCACCTGCTCAAAGTAAATTTACGTACGTAGAGTCTGTTGTACGTCGTTTTAAAAGATGCCAGCTTAAAACTATTTTAAATACGCTGTAAAAGTTTGCACAGTCAAATCGGATGCCTGCATGCTCACTTTCTAGTAAGGCTGCACCTATTGATGCGATGAGTTTTCTTCTATTGCGCTGGCTTGCGTTTCGACTTAGTGATTTTCGGCGGTAGCTTCGTTGACTTGGCTTACCCTTAGGCCGTCAAAAGGTGATGTCAAGTGTATTCTTCCAGCAATCATTCCACATATCACCTCATCTATCATTCCTATTATCCCTCCTCCAAAAATGTCGCATTGAAATTACAAGTTACTACCAGACCCCTGTCACTACGAAGCCATGGAGCGATTTTCTAGGCCTTTTATGCCTCCTCGAAAGTCGTATGTTCCAATTGAGTGTTTTGTTCTAATTGAGTCGTTCGGTTATTGATTTGGATGCCTTAGCTGCTAAGCCAGAGCGAACTATAAAAAAAACCGAGGCAAAGAAAAGCTAAGCTGTCTCCATGTAAACCAGTTAGGGTATTGGGGAGTGGAGTGTTAGAGGCTACATTTCATAATCGCAATTTTACGAGGATTAAATAATTAATTTTACGACTCACTTTGCCCCTGTTTTGACACAGGCATCTAGTTAGAGCGATGTTAACTCAAAGGTCGCAGCGCGATCCTCCCCATGCACCTGAATTCGTCCCAGGAATCCCAAGAGCCAGTGACGGAACTATAGGCCAAAGACCAATGATAAGCGCAGATATTCTAATTGTCAGCAACACATACGGCTACAAAAGTCCAAAGAAGTCGGTATGCCCTGTCTGCTATTTCCTTTTTTTCTCGTACGAAATGGTTCACAGACCAACGAATCGGGTTTCGGGCTCATTCAAGCAGTTGGTCATCTATACGAAATGACTTTATATTTCTTGGTGGACCCTCACTTGCCCAATTTCTTCTTCTGCATTTCTCAAGTTTTTTTCTGAAAGCTTTTCATGCTCCTGATCCCACAACCTGATTTGCTTATTCTAATAGTAATATTTGTATCAATTTTATTAGTATATTTATTGCTTATTATTTTTATCATTTATTATTTTTATTTTATTTATAATTTGCATTATTATTTATTATGTTAATTGTTTTTATTACATATTATTTTATGTTGCTATAATACTAGACGTTTCTCAACACTTCACTCATAAGTATTTCAATTCCGAAAATTCAATTTGTATTACATAATTTGTATTCGCTTGTTATATATTGTATTTCTAAACAACCAATTATAAATTTACAGTTTCAATTAAACTTTTGTTCATAAATCCGTTTATTTTTTAAATTAGTTTTCAAATCAAATCAACACGTTTTAGTTTTCTGAAACGAAATAGAAATAGGAATTTCCGGAAATAAAAACATCTGTTCAACATATAAAACAGTTTTGTCTAAATAATCTCGATAGAGCTCAAGGCTAGAATCGAAAACGAAATATTTCACGTATGTTTGTAATATTGTTTGCTAGCAAACAACACTAAATCGTGTTAGTAAAATAGTAGGCAGCTGTTTGGGATAGAAGTTTTTTTTATTTAATTAGTGCCATCGAAATTTAATCTTGAAATATTTTGACTACGAATCTTAGAGGGAACAATAGTTCTTAAAATAATGATGTAATGCAGCGTGAAGCCAACTCGATCAATGAGGAGTTTTCTTTATACTTATCTTTCACAATCGATACAACACTGATTATATCGATGTTCCTTATCTTATTCAATTAATTATATTTTCGTGTTTTGTCTCGAATCTTCAGTGACTTTTTTCCGTCATGAAGTATACACTTTGTACATCTAACGTAAAATTGCACTCATGTTATGTTTCTGTCAAAATACAAGGGAAATACAACTTTGTACTTGAACGAAATCTTAGAATAAAAGTTAGGTTGTTGATGCATCAGTGTATTCTTCTATGAAATTCGACGTTCAATTTGACAATTGAAGCTATTTGTCTAGGGCTCGAAATAAATGATATGTTGATTTTCTTCTGAAAAATGTTCAAAGAATATTGGTTTCATGTAAAATGAATGATCTGAGGACAATATTCGGAAATTAGGAACTCTACATATAGTATAAATGTAGTATATATTTATTCTATGACCTAGACAAATCGCAGGTCGTGTTTATTGTGTTGTATACCCCTACTGGGTGGAGTTGAAGCCACATTGATACTGTCCGATGTTGGACTGTCTCCCAAGTTTCATGCTCCACGTACGTAAATGCCAAATCTGACAGGGATGGAGCGCGGAAAAAAACGTGAGATAGAAGCAAAAACACATGCCGTTGTTCCTTAGTGCCATGCGCCACAAGTATCAAAATCAGCGAGAGATATTTCAGAGTCTGGTTTTTCTTGCGCGAATATCACTCGCAAAAATAGGGCGGAAGACGTATGCAGAAGCCGCTTCTTCTTCCCTAATCATTTTGATATGGATGGCAAACTGACAATACTGGCAATGGTCCCGAATTCACTATTTTGGACCCGAATTTTGCGAAATCCTATCATATCAGTTGTTGAATTTTTGCCAATTGTAAGAATGCAGGTGATATCACTGACATGTGTCCTAGTGGTAAAATTAAGTCCGCAAAGTCTATAAAATGTCGGTTAAGCATTCTGAATGAAGAGAGTTAGATCTGTCCGATCAGTAACAGTAGATGCACCCTAGTGGAACAGATAACTGCAGATGCTCAGGAAAAATACCACAAAGATACTCAATCAGGCTTGTTAGAGCAATAAAGAGGATGACTGGATCTCCTACAGAGGACTTCAAAAAAAATTGTTAAGCACCTCCAAGTGGGAATAATTCAGATCGTTCTGTTAGAGACTCGAGGTACACGAGAGACATGGAGGCTGCGCAAGGTCCTGGCGAAAGACCAATCAGCTAAGATGGGCTCTCTATAGCTCCCGAATAGTGATTTTGCTAAATCCACAAAGGAGCCTCTCCAGATTGTACTTGGGGCTCACTTTCCGGTCACTCTTGTGATTGTAGGTGAAACGCAGAAGCATCTATGTCTCTGACCGAACCACCAGCTCTTTGCAGCAGTAGGAAATGCTGCCACACAACTAGGTTTGTGGCCACCACTGAAAAGATCAAACGTCAAATCGCCAATCCTGGGTGGCATTTATCCTATGCTGAGGGAAGGAATTGACTACCTGAAGGCAGACCTAATAGAAATCTATTGGGCATGTCCAGCCCTAGGTAGTGATACGTTGGCTGCCGGTTAATATAGTCTTCATGCTTACACCGGGGAGAGATGACTATAAAATGCCTGGGAGGCTTGGTGAAGGCGTTTCAGTCTAACACTTTGAATGATGAGAAACAGCAACGGAAAAACTCATGCGAAATAACCTTTCATTGTTTGTTTTTCAGAGTACAGGACGCGATGGCAAATGATGAGTATGCGATAGGAGTATTTGTGGACATTTCAGGGGGCCTTTGGCTATGTGCTCTTCAGACAGCTTTGAGAAGCTGCGAGAAGTCATGCCGTGAACGACGTCCTAATTAAATGATTGCACGCCATGCTGATGCAGAGATTGTTGCTGTCGATGATGGTTGGACGAGCAGGTCTACCCTCCTGAACACAATTTGTTTTGGAGAATATAGACTTCCGTACGTGCAAAGGGAATAGAAAAAACCTCTGAGCATCGATTTGCACATCTAGATTCATGTCTTATTATCTGGGAACCAAGATCTGACCGAAAAACCGTGGCAAAGCTCGAAAAGAAACCATTCTCGAGGAACAATCTATGTCAAACTAACGAGGACATATGAAGGATGTAAAGACGAAAGGAATAGGGAAAATAGGGGATGCTGAATTTAATAAACAGCCAGCGAGTGAACCTACGCTGAAAATCAAATTAATACTGAAAGCGAGGAGACCAGATTTGACACGCGTATTCCAGAATACTGCGTATTAAGGAGACAAATAAATGAATACAGCTGGAAATGTTGCTAAACATATACGAAGAACGCAAGACAAAGCCAGCAATCCTAGAAACCCTGATCGTGATATTCACTACATGAACATCAAATTTCAATTTACCAAAAAAAACATTACACCAGGGTCTGTAAAATATTGGCAGTAAAGGTTGTAGAGATGGATAAATTCTATTCAAGGAGTTTACTGATACAGTTTAGGAGGAATATAGGACGATAGTTGAAAACGACAGGACAATCGGTCAATAGATTTGAAGATTGTGAAAATATTGGCCGATTTCCATAAAGAAGAGAATTCACCAGATGTAAGGCTAATGTTGAAAAGGATAGCTAAAGGAACATAGAAAGAGATTAAGAAGGATTTAACAAGAATATTACGAATACCGTCAGAACCGGAACTATCATTAGCTATGTCCACACTAGTGCGATTTCATCTTCAATTGTCATTTCAACTTTCAATTTCATTTTCAATACCGCATGCGTTACGCATGCCTTGAAGTGAATTCGTTAAATGCATGCCTTTTACTGTCTACACTTGTGCCTCAAGGTGAACCGTCAATTTTCACCAGGTTTTTTTTGTATTGTTAGCTACCTATGACTTGCGCTGCGGTTTTGATTGTAAAATGAACTAGAAGAGGACAACAGATGCCTAAGCGATCTATATGCGTGAAGAAATATTAGAACAAAAAAAAATATCGAAATATTAAGAGATCTGAGCTGAAACCAAAACGTTCTATTTAAAAATTTAACCAAAATCAAAGCAATGATGGCATTAGTATATGTTCACTACTAGTTTAGAATGGGATGGCCAGTAGTTTAGGAGTAGGTAAATTTCAATACATAAAAGTCGCATGGGACGTGGTTCCGAGAGCTTGCTTAGGACAGCTAGTTGGCTCGAAAACAAACATTGATGTCGAAATGCGATTAGTAGTGCCATCCCTTAGTTGAAAAAGGTATTATTTTCTCATAAAAGCCTATTTAGAAGAAAGTGATCACAGTTACGTAATAGAAAGAGATAAAAGTAAGACGCTAAGCCCTTTCGAATATTCCATTATTTTTTTAGTTGTTGTTCAGCGCTCGCAGTGACTATTACTTTCGTTGATAAGCGTTGATGCACATGCAAGTTCACAGTTACCTTCCAGTAAAGCCATTACCACTCCTTTATGTCTATATGATAAGGCAAAATCTTTTTGAACTCTTACATTCACTTACTATTGCTCGTCAGAAAACTTTCAACGGCGGGGAGATATTTTTAAAAGCATGGTTTGATTCCTCTATTACTATTCCAGGCACTATGAAAACTCACTGTTTAATTCGAGCCACTGAATCCCTTCTTATAAAAAGAACTAATTCAAGTAACGAAGTTAAAATTATAAAAATTGTAAATTCATTTTAAATTCATTTCAACAAGTAGTTTTTTTTTCATTAAATAAACAAGCATTAGTATTTTTAATATTAAGCGATATAGCAATACTTTTACTACAAATGTTTTGCTTTCACACTCACTAACTGTCCTAATCATGCTCCCGGTACCACGCTTCAAACAGCTTGTACTTATTGAAATTAAGCTACCTCCTAAACAACTAGCCATCCCATTCTTAAACTTTTATGATAAAAAAAGTAAAGTTTTACCTTTGTTTTGTAATAAAATTAAAAAAAAACAAGCTGTTCCAAATCATTGAAATTACAAGTTGAAATGGTTAATACTGGTTTTAATCCGGACATTTTTTTCAAATCAAATTTTAAAATTAGAAACAGCAGTTAAATTTCTACATCTTTCATCTCAAAATTGGCTTCCAAAAAAAAAAACTTTCATCAACCTCGCCAATTCATCAGAAACACATAGACGCATGCATTATAGCGCGTGCCTTAAGCGCACGCAAAAGCGAACTAGTTTGAACACGACTATTAGAATCTACTGTATGTATAATAGTTTCAGGTTTCAAAGGATTGGTAGTAAACATAGTTGATGCAGGAGAGGAACGTGAGAAAAAGAGGTTATCGAAGTATTTAGTGGTTTTTTTTAAAGGAGGATAGAAAAAAGGCAGCAAATAAATCGCAAATAGCCTGAGGATTAGAAGCAATAACATTATCAATATATGTACATAAAACCAGAAACCAACGAACGATACGAGGGAACAGATGAAGGACCAAAAAGATTTTGGTTGATAAGAACAAATTGAAACCTCGATGGTTGAAGAGTAATCACGCATTGCCTGTTGGAGTACTCTTCTAGCATCAGAATGCAAACTACGAAATTCCTACATTCCTGAAGATCAGTGGCTGAACTCTTCTTTAGTTTTTCACGAGCTTTTTTTAACGTTTAGAGTACATGTAAACCAAGGAACATCATAAGGTCTGACAGGTCGCTTGATAGGAGTAAAGCGAAAGATAAACTTAGAACTTGCAAATTGCACAATTAACATCGAATCCTTTAAAAAATCAATATCGATTAATAACACTGATTTCACTAGACATTTTCTGAAAGTCAGCTTTATAGAAGTTATAATGCTTCATAGGATATTTATTCTTTGCTTGGAAGTTAAGGTCAACATTAACCAAAAGTGGAGGGTATGAGGATCAGGTCGGACATATGAAGAAGGTATCTGCTGAACATATGAGAAAGGGAATCTAAAGGAATGCTAGGAAGAACTAAATCTAAGATTTTGTTGTTGGCACTGCGAAGGTAGTTAATTTGAGAACAAAGTGAAAGAAAGGAAGAAATGGGAACAGAGAGGTGATTATAGGATAGTAAACTGAAATTATTGGAGTCCTACTTCACAGTAGGTATGCTCAAGTTAACAAAAAATAGGAGGAAAGTTGAAAGAAATCGAGAGATAATGAAGCTAGAAAGCTCAGCGAATAAACGCTCGTATGGGGCGATATTACAAGATATATAAATACAATGATATATAAATACAATGGACCGGTAGATCGGAAGTTGGCGAAAGGATAACACATACAACAACACACACAATAGGATGAGAGGGAACGAACTCGGCACAGTGTGATCCACACTGAAAAAAATTCGCATGGCGCCCAGAGCCATGTAACATAGCGCATTATTTATGGTCCCATACGCCATATACATAGTACTCTGAGCAATGCAATATAGCTCCCAGCGCCATAATGTCAGAATCTACATAGCGAGTGGTCCCATGTAACATGGCGCAGCATTGATGGTCCCATGTAACATGGCGCAGCATTGATGGTCCCACACGCTATGTACATAGTACCCTGAGCCATGCAGTATAGCTCCCAGCACCATAATTACATGGCGCAGAAATTATGGCCCCACACGCTATATTACATAGTACCATGAGCCATGTAATATGGCTTCAGTTGTTACTGCAATTATAACACGCAGCCATACTGTGTGAGGGGATGTATAAATGTCAGTAAGCGACGTTTAAGTATATCCATACATGACAATGTATGTCAATGATCTCATGAAATCGTATTGATATTCACTATGATTTTGCTACCTGCTATTGATTTTGAACGTAATGACAACTGTCCGTATGATAGATTTAACTGATAAATTCAACTGTACAAGCGGATTCAGAATCGTTTAATATATTTGATTAAAGTCCCCCACGCCATGTAATATAGTCCCCCACGCCATGTAATATAATCCCCCACGCCATGTAATATAGTCCCCCACGCCATGTAATATAGTCCCCCACTTCATGTAATATAGTCCTCCACGCCATGTAATATAGTCCTCTACGCCATGTAATATAGTCCTCCACGCCATGTACTATATTCCTCCACGCCAGGTACTATAGTCCTTCACGCCATGTACTACTATAGTACATGGCGTGGAGAGCTATAAGCATAGCGGCTTAGTCGATTTGGGGATTGTGATATTTTATCACAATCCCCAAATCGACTAAGTACATGGCGCCAGAAGTCCATAAACTATGGCGTCTGGCGCTATGTGTTTTTTCAGTGGTGTTATGGATGGCGATTAAAACACCGCCGCCATCGGCTTTGGAATTCTCTGTCCCGGATATTGTCGGGAAGCCATGTTTTCGTGAAACAGATAATATGATGAATATGTAAAATACTCGCGTGCAGAACTTCATTAAGTTTGGTCCTCAAACCGCGGACATTTTGGTAAAAAATGCAGAGCGAAGAGCATCTACTAGTTTGGCATGTAATATTCGTTTGACGGTGCTGTGCAATTTTTTTCGTTGTTGTAGTCTAAACTTTTTGGTGAGGATACCAGCAGGCTAAAACTGCGGTGCAAGCAAGATACCTAAACCAGCAGATACTAAAATCTTGAAAGAGTCAATAGCTCTGTATGGTAAGTTATCAGGCGTGAGTTTAACGCAGGATAAAATGTTAGGGGAAATGCCAAGCCTAGGCGTGATGAATTTCAAGATATCCTCTGCAGTTACTCCATAAGTTACGCAACTTATGAATATTTTGAGAGCAGGCAAGGCAACAGGTATTGGCAGTGCGGCAAATACCTGCTTATCGGGGACGGTGACAGAGCCAGACTTTTCATCAGAATACACCTGTGTATTAGGTAAATAAAGATCCTGCGTTTGCGTTTAGTTTGTGTGTTTAATTTATACTGAGACAAGCCATAGGCCAGCTCCTGAAATGAGAAAATGAGAAGAGAGAAAAGTCTGAAATTGTTAATCTTTTTCTTGTGCGTGGTCGTTGGTCGTCGTCGCAAACCATACTTGGAAGGGACTGGCCTGGTCATATTAGCCAACTTTTCGTTTAGGAAAAATTCTTTCTAGCACGAAGAGGCTAAGGCCACACTTCTATGGCAACCTACTGTATTGATTTTAGATCAGTGGTTAGACTATAGGAGTTAATTGTTACAGGGCAATTAATATTTTCAGTTATTGACCGCGCTGAGGGTCTGAGGGTATATGCACATTACAAATTAGGGGCATATTAAACTATTTGTTAAGTTGATATGTAAAGCTACACAAAGTGTATTTGAAAATTTGTAACTTGAATGTTAAGCTAGATACTTTTTTCTACGACTGATTGGATTTTCTACCAACGTGCTCTAGTACATCATGTGCAAGTATGTTACGTAACTAATTCTTTCTAAGACATAAGCAAATTTCTATTCACAAACACTTAAATGTAAGCTGTAAGAATACATGTTCAATTTTTTCATGTAAGTTTGGGCAACAATTTAATATCCATGACAGGTTGTCTACCTCTTTCCAGTACCTTCCCAAAGAACGAGCAAAGGGGGTCAAAAGTGCAGAAGTTTATTACCATCTTCGCACAATCTTCGCTTCGAACCGAAACCAAGAGTCGAAAATCTGTAATTCCTTTCATATTTTTCCCAAGTTCGTACAGTTTCTTTCGCAAAGTCGTTGTTTTCACCGCGAGGTCATAAACACGTCTGAAATTGCTTTCCCGTCTCGCGCCAACAGATAACCGCATTTAAGTGTATCAAAGAATTTAATAATAAGGGAACACCACAATACAGCTTGCAAACAACGCGATTTGCAGTCTGTTTTTTTTGTGGCCAGCGCGCCATTGCTGCTGAAGCACGAAGCTCTTTCTTTCTAAATATTATGATCATGTTGGCCTTGACTTTGAGAATCGGATTTTTGGCGTTCACTTTATAATTCGTGAGCGATTCAAGCCACTCTACACTGAAGTCTATTTATAGTCAACATGACCGTAAATATTAGTACCTACATGCTTCGAAAAAAGAAATTGCACGAAGCATTGCCAAAAAACCTAAAAGATCCATTCATCCGGATCGAAAATTTGGCAAGTGTGCAACGATGATTTGAATCTTAAATTGCACAAATGACAAGACTTTCGATGACAGGTTGCTTTCGGCATCTCGCGTAAAAATAGTAATGACGAACAAATACGCTCGAAACATTCAGATATCGATACTTTTTTCGGCGGACAATAATGTTGACGAAAATGGAAAACAATCGTAACATGACAAAATTTTGTGAGTTATTTGCATTGATTGTTTCGGGGGTCGTTGACGGCAAGGTAGAGTTCCAGGTGATAATACGTTTTATATTAGCTGAGCTGTTTGTGTATGGCTTGCACATAAATTTGGCGACATAAATATTTTCTGAATTTTTATCGTTGTAAAATATATTTATTTTATTTAACAGCGTTGTGATTTATTTCTTCTGAATCAAATTTTCGCTGTTTTAAGGTGAACCGCATGTAAGCCATTTTTTTTTCAAAATATTTAAAATTTTTATACTCTACGACCGAATTTCCAAACACGATTTCAGCAACATTTTTCTTTCCGTTGCTTGAAGGTTAACCACCATTTACACTATTATGCAGCCACATGGTTAGTTTCAAATATGTAAGTGTTTATACGAGCTCAGATACAAGAATGTAGTTTTGTATTTTTTCGGAAATGGTGTGCCAGATTCTTGTGCGTGTGTTTTGAAATTTCTAGCGAATAATACTTCGTTGAAGTCTTGTGTAAACAGCCATTAATTCAGCTAGCTTGTATGGTCTATAGGTTTGAATGAATGAAAAACAATTTCAATTATTTTGTGTCATTTCAATGAATGGTGAAAGAACGGAGATATGATGTTTAGAAATTTTCTTATGGATAAAATTTAGGTGTATCGCATAGATTTCGAAATGTGAACGAACTATGAAACATCTAAATAACTTTGGATATACCAGTTAATTTGTTTTCACATATGTATGTTTATATTCGGGGTCCTGTCAAATTTTACATCTTAAGAGAAAAAAAATTGTTGTTACTTTTTATATTACCCCCTTCTAATAATTTGTTAAATTTTGTTTTGCTAACATGCATATTAGTGGTAGTTGATTCTTTCTTTTATTGACTGCGAAGTTTGCTGGCATCCCTTTTGGCTACCAGCAATGCTTGAGATGCTGACATGTTGCTTTGAAAATCAGTTCTTGCATGATTCGTAAGCTGTCGACTTCTTTATAAATTAAAAAATATGCTCCTAATTCTACGCTATAAAGTGCTTTAGGATAATCTAAATGTACACTCAGAAAAATTTCATCACTTAAATTTTTTTTATAATCAAATTTAAATCGAAAGTTTAAATATACTATATATGACGCCAAATCAAAAATTTTCAAATATTATTTGGCGTTTCTTTTTAATTGAAATAATCTGACCTCATTTCAATAAATTCATTTCGCTGTATCAAAGTGTGTCTTGTTTGTTTTAATGTTTTATTTTTCATTCAATGATGAACATTTTGTTATGAAAACAACATTTTTATAATAAAGTGGAATCATTTTTATTGAATGTGAAAATTCAAGTAAGATTCGTTTTTTGTTTAAAAGTGTTTCAACTTTTGATTTAAATTTGATTCTATTAAAATAAATTTTTCTGAGTGTAGGTATTCATATATTGTATTCTGCGTATGATGTATCTTTTCGTAAAGCTAAGTCCTGTCTTCGGTTGCATGTGAAATTTGTTTTGACGCAAATTTAGCATGAAAATAAGCAATAGTTGTACTCTTTTCTTAAAATTAATCGTTGAAAATTGCTTGGAAGTTGCTTTCGCTTTGAAAATGCAGATGGCATCAAAATAAATCTAGCTTCAAAAGGAAAAAAATTGGTTTAAATTAAAATATTTTTACAAGCTAGAAAAAAAATGGTACACAATAAAAACAATATGACATTTGGTGTTTGAATTTTAAAATTTGAGCTGTGCAAATACCTTTCTCATAACCAAATGGATCGGAAATTGAACTTCTTGTCATTTTATCCGCCAGAAATGAGATGTGTCTCCGCTTTTCCCCATTGTCAAAATGTTCACTCGAAAGAATGACCAGATAATGGAAACTTGCCAAAATTTAGCTCCACAATTAACTCAGTACCAACCTTAAAAGTGGACATGACAAACTTATCTTCACTCAACGAGTTCGATATGATATTTATTGTTTTTTTCGCCCCTCGTTGAAATGGCTACAGTGAAACGTCCGCAGAAATTTATGAAACTTATTCACTTTCTTAGGAGGATAACACTAATCACGCTTTTATTTAAAAAATAACTCTCACTTTAGCGCGTACACATTTTATTAACCGCACTATTGTCAAAATATCACTCGCGATACAATTAATTCGCTAGCACTTTATTTATCGCTTTTAAAATAACGCGCCCGGAATTTAATTCGCTTATCGACAGCAGTTTCATGTGGGTATATCTAGACGATTGTGATAGCACGCATATAGGGTATTCTCGGTTTCCTTTCCTAAATAAAAATCTGTTTGTGTCTTCGCTTCTAGAAGGTTCTTAACTGCGTTTTATCTATAGAATGTTTCCGTTCTATAAAATACATGTCTGTAAAGGTTATTGAATTGTGATCATAGTTCACTTCTGTCTGAGTTTATTTCTCGTTATTTCTGGTGCTGATACGATGAAATATAATTTATTTGGTTTGCATGCAACAATATTCACGTGTCGTCAGTGGCGGCTCGTCCAAATGTGCACTTTCGCACTTGAACCCCCTCAAAGAAATCAATGATTCAAAACTAAAATATCTATACATATTGAACAAGTACATTGAACTAAATTGAACAATATCTAACTTGTTATGGCAGCACATAATGTTACCTGCCGATTATTTTCATATTTATTATCCCAGAAGCTTTATATTCCTACGTGCAAGCCATACAATTTTCCATCTGCTTATCTCTACTGTCTTCTGTACTAGCGATCGCACGTGCGATTTTGTGGCTGGAATTAGGGGGCTAGAGGAGCATGCGAGGAAACGAGGGGTACATCGATTTAGCTCGTCTCAGTACTAGCAGGGGGTTCACACTCAGAATGTGCGATCGACAACCAATTTGATGCATTTAGACTTTGTTGTCGATGGTCAGTTACATTCGCTGATTCGTGCTGCCGTTTCGAACGTTTTACATTATACATATCTATGTGGATTATTCTACCCTACTAAGCATTTTAGTACTTTCGAGATATTCAATGATTTGTGTTTTAATTTGTACTGGAGGTATATGGAGAGTGCATTTTTCAATATTGAATTTAACATACTTCCACAAAAAAATTTTATAGAATGATGTAATGGAGTACGTAATTTTTGAATCCGGTGTTAGCTCAAAAATGAGAAAAATGCAGATTGAACGTTTATGCTTAGTAGCGCAGTATTATAACAACTATTGGGCTTAATTTTACTATTACCTCTATTTGTGTCTCTTTAATTTCAAGACACATTTGGAATTTATTTCATGGTACGTAGAAATATATTTTCTGAAATATTTGATGTGAAATACTAGTAAAATATATTCAGTATTTTAGAAGATTAGTCTTAGGAGAAAGTAAATGTTTGGAAATGATTTGGGAGTTTAATTTCTTTTGACGCCTATTTCTGGCTTTTTACTAGGGTTAGAGCTATAAAACTATATACATTTGAATATATTGGCAGGTTCGATTGTGCAAAGATAGTCTAGGCACTTAATTAAGTCATAAAATACCGAAGGTTTTCGAATGTGGATATATGAAAAATTTTATACAAGAAGTGTTTTACCGTTTTTTTTTTGCAAATTTTAATAAAACTTATTGTTATCGGTGCATCCATTTTGCTGTCATAAACCATACTAAGCCCATCACAGTCAAGACTAACCATGAAAACTCACTGATGAAAATACAAAGTTCACTGTAAATATAAGTTTCAAATCTCTTAAATGTCTCGTCAAAATATCACTAGTCAAAATATCACTATTTTAAGCTGTTATGTTTTTTTATAATATTATTTTTTTAGCTCATTCTAAAGCAGTTTTGCGATGTTTCGGCAAATTAGCTAAAATAAACGCAACTCTTAAGAAAAGTGCCCAATTAAGGTGTTTTCTTTTTGTGAACTCCCATAAAATTAGGTCACGAGCCGCCAGTGCGTGTCGTAACTATTCAAACTAAACTTAATCTCTTCGTAGTAGCTTCTGGAAATAATCTTTCATGAAAGAATGGTTGACTAATATCAAGTTAGTCCCTTCCAAGTAAGAGAGACTGACATCATGAATTCAACGAAAACCTATGTACTTATTCTACCATCTTTATGTTTACAGCCTTGAAACTCCATTCAGTAGATTTGATTCCACTATGCTAGTGTAAATCTATTAAACAATGTGAGTTCGTAGCTCCAAAGTTGCGACTACGACTTTTTTACATCTGCAAACGGCGGATACTGTGATCGCTTCGTGCAGTGTTTTCTTCCATAAGCGCTTGAAGTTCAGGGTAAGACCAAACAATTTTATTTTATTTTAATGTTTTCTAGCGAAAAGCAATAGTTTGATTTATCTAAAGATGGCCTGTAGACCTCACCCACGGCATCATTGCAAAAGAAAATGTAATTAATGATTTAACCTCTCCGAGACAAATTTCCATATCGCAATAGCTATGTCACCTGCACACGTTTTCACTTTGCATCCAGCTTGATGTTAAATTCCAAAGTAAGAAAGTCCAACGGAAGCGGCGGTTGAATCGACATTTAACAGAGCAGTGACCAGGTGGCAGCTGATCACTCTAAAGGGAGGAAACGGAGAGAGAAACGATGATTTTTGAAACCAAAGTGAAACCCGAAGATACCCAAGTGAAACCTACTGCTACGGCGGCGAGCAAGCGCCAACGCTCAGAAGAGAAAATCTCGCCGAGAGGTAAATCGAAGAAAAGGCCACGAAAGGAGACCGTAGCTCGGTCTTTTAGGGACGTAGCGGCTAGTCTCTTTAAGCTGGCTGTCGTTGACAAGCAGGATCTCTTGGAATGGAGGCTGTAAGATGAAGTGGTCAAGGTGATTCTTAAACGAATCATCGAAGAACTCAATTTTGCCAGATCGGCAGGAAAAGGGTCACCTCGTTTTGGAGGCTGCAAAATTGTGGTGGTCCAAGCAAATCTGCACCGCAGTAGATCGGCCAATCTGCTTTGGCACCTCAGTTGGGCGCACGCTGACATCGCACTGATACAAGAACCGCTTCTGTACAAGAATGCGATTTGTGGATTCGGCGCGAGTCTCAGTGTGTTCCAGCTAACAGGTACGGACAAGACAAGGGCTTGTATTGTCACCAAAAAAAGGTGAATGCAATCTTGATTCCGTAGCTTTGTGACTTTGTGACCACTGTGTGTTGGGGGAGAACGATCGCTGATAGCGGCACGCAGCAGTCCCGGTATGGATCCCCTCACCCAGACTGAGAAAAGTGGCAGAAGCGGCTATGACAACTGATGCTGTCATCAGCTCTGACGCAAATGCTTATTACGAAATATGAGGAAGCACCAAATAAACGACAGACGCAGGTGTTTGCTAGAATTTCTAACGTCAAACAACCTCAACATCCTCAATATAGTTAACAAACCTATATTCATAACTAAGAACAGGACTAAGGTAATTGATATTACCTTGGCAACTCCAAGTATAATGGAAAGTGTCCATAGCTGGCAGGTTTCTAACCTGCCGTCGCTCTCGGTCCACCAGTGGTTATGCTATTATACCACTACTTCTGGTATGTCACCCAAAAAAGTTCGGAACCCAAGAACAGCACAATGGGAATTTTCTTCAAGGAAAACTCTGGTGACCTGGGCAGCGGACTTGCTCAAAAACAGATTGAAGCCACATTTTTGGAGGCTAAAGCGAAGAGAATAGTCTGGGCCAGAACACCACAAGGAGGGATTATATCTCCACTTTTCTGGATCCTGACAGTCAACGAAATACTAGAGAATTTAAGGGCCTGTGGCTTTGAAGTGGTGGCGTATGCCGATGACATTGTAGTACTTGTGAAGAGTGCGTTGCCACAAACTTTGTCGGACCTTATGCAACCGACGCTGGGCCATATCCAAAAATGGGCGAGAAAAGCAGGTCTTTGGACAAACCCGACACAAACCGTACTTGTACTTTTCACAAGAAAACCCAGGGTGCCGGCTATTGCCACGCGTAGCCTCAACGGAATAACATCGAAACTTGCTGTGCCTTCTACTAGACAGAAAACTGAACTGGGGGGCTACTGTGAAGCCCAGAATAGATAAAGCTCGCGCAGCACTTTTTGTGTGCTGAGCTGCCTACTCCAATACCTGGGGTTTTAAACCTAGGGCGGCCTACTACGAATTCACATGTGTAGTGAGGCCGATTTTGGTGGATGGAGCGATCGTGTTGTCGAAGGTACCTGAGAGTAAAACCAGCATCAAGGAGCTGCCAAGACTGTAAAGATTAGTTTCCATATGTATTATGGGCGCCTTAAGAATCGCGCCAACCGCTAGGTTGAAAATGATTCTGAAACTTATGTCCCTGAATCGATTCAGTTTTAGAAGCGCAAGCTTAGTGGTAATACGCGCTAAAAGCTCTGGCATATGAAGCGATTCAAATCAGTGAGGGCCACACCGATATTCTCGCAGAATGTCCCAGAAATTTTGGGCTTGTTGCGAAAGACACGAACCACATGAGGATTTCCAAGTCAAGAAACCCATAAGAACAGACTGGATGAAAAAGGAAACTACCACCGATGGTGATGTCTGGATTTACACGGACGGGTCAAAGACGGACACAGTAGTTGGCTCGGGCGTGTTTTCTACGGATTTGAGCCTTAACCTGTGGTGTAGACTGTCGGACCATGCTACCGTCTTTCAGTCTAAAATACATGCCATACGCATGGCAGTTGAGTCCATTGGCGGAACATCAACGAAACCAACAACGATTTGCGTCGACAGCAGTGCAGCCATTCTCGCTCTTGCGTCCTACAGATGTTCTTCAAAAACTGTTAACGCTTGTAGAGTGGCTCTCAATGAAAAGGCAAGGCATATTCCTATCCGGATTGTGTGGGTGTCAGGGCTAAGTGGGGTCAAAGGCAACGGAAAAGCCGATGAATTAGCGAGGAAAGGTTCAGGAGTTAGTAATGCATCACTGTACCTTGGTCAATTGCTGACACCACAAAAAAACTAGATGCTACCATATGGGCCAAACTAAAGTCTGAACGGGAAAACAGGATGGACTACAGGGTCGCTAAGACTTTATGGCCATCACCGGATCAAAGCAAAAGCAGGAAACGGCTTAAGCTCAGCAGAAACTGCTTAAGAGCTACGGTCGGCTTACATGCGAACAAAATGGGACTGACATGCAGCAATTTATGCAAGATGTACGAGATGAAAGAGGGCACCATTTAGCACACTTTGTTATTGCCCGGCCTTAAATTATAAACGCCTCAAGATTTTTGGTTCTTACCACTTTTAAGAGTCAGCAGAGGTGGCTAGTAACGTCACGTTGAATCAGCTGATTCAGTTTGGCGAAGCGGTCACAGTTTTAACAAGCCAGCGGAGGGTGGCAAATGGGTCCAAACTGGCGGCCGAATGCTAGCCACGTACCTGGCAACCCTCTTTACTACATAACCTAACCGAAACCAAAGACGAGCATAATGCTCGATTTTTGAGTAGCTGATTTGTAAGTGCGACTAACTGCACATCCCAGTTTTGGAAAGCACTCACAGTCACATGAGGCCCCTGAAGCTACAGGTAATGGAGGGTATTTCAGGGTATGAAGTGTTGTTTCGACAGATTAGCTCCTCGTAAAAGCGTGCTCTGATTTCGAGATTAGAATAGAGTAAAAAATGCTTTTTATCTTATACCCCACAACTGTGCTTAAAATCTTGATTAAAAAAGAGCTGTGACAAATTGGTCTATAATTCTTTAGTTAAGGTCTGAATCGAGCTCTCGTACCCTACCAACTGATAGGAATGCACGTAAATCTTTAGCAAGCATTTCATATGGCGATTAACTAAGGCCTAGTAGACTCTAAAAAACCAACAAAAAAAAAAATTGAATTATATTGTTTGAATTAATTTTCTTAATCTAATGAATAATTAATTAATTGATGTAGTGAACCATTGATCAAAGTGCGCGCGAAATTTCTTCTATTTTCATCATATGTGAAAATAATCGATGGAAAACCTCTTTTTTGACGCTGGAAGTATAAGTTATGACAATTATTCATAAATATTAGCATTGCAGCTTGCATAACGATTTTATTATGATTATGACACTTGGATCCATACAAATTTTCGCTAGTCATTTACATATTATAACAGTTCGAAGAGTGTAGCGCAATAGCTATTATACATAAGCTGTGTTACGTTGCATTTAAACTTTGATCTTAAGCGCAACGACAAATTCGGCATCCGCTCACAATCTAAAGCTTAACGTAAGCGAATTTGAATGTATGTTTATTCACACGTCATTCGCCGACAGGAAGTACACAGCTGCTAAATGTCAAGAATTTAACTAAATCTTTTGCGATGTAGTGAATTTCTTCACATTATCTAAGCTTAAATATAAAAAGACTCAACAGGAAAAACTATATAATTATCATTTACAAGTCTGTCCGAAACCATTAAATTCAATTTAAAATTTTCCCTCATCTTCTGTCCCACATAAAATTGACTTCGGCATTATTGTCATGTTTATAAGAAACACCGTTAAGCTCGACGTGTGTTTACGAGAAACCTATTCTGTTTACTCATAAAACAAATCAGAAACCAGGCGCTACCGCTACTGTCCTGAATTGATTTCGAAGCTTATTTACTTTAACTACTGCCATCCATACACCGGATTGGATGACACATTGTTGTTTCGCCTCGGCATAAATAAATGCAAGAACAATTTCATTAGCACGGTCCCCATATGTTCCGGCAACGATCCAACTTAAACTGAACACGGTCGCTGATGAGGTAATCACGATGTGGCCCATGCCAAAGACATTTTCAGATCGCTTCAATAAAAATCTTTTCCTACAGAAGAACATGTGCTTATTTCTTGATCTAAAATATTATGTCATCGCGGCTGATGCGATTAATAAACGCCCGCAGTTTTTCGTATGCAGAATATTTCATCTTTTTCGAATTTATCTTTATTGGTCTTGTGATTTATTATCGTCGACGTACATACGTGTTACATACATACTTACTTATTCGAACTATTCAGATGTTTTCGAAACGTCTTGAGAAAATAGGCTGTCGGGTTACAACCACCAACTTTTTACGAGTTTTCATGGTGGCCTTTACGGTATTTGCGTTTCCAGTTGGCGCGGCTCTTAGAACATTTATAAATATTATGACAAACTCTAATGAGTGTTTGTAAATGAAGTTGAAGGTGACTGATGACGATTTTATGTTCGGTAATTTTAAGTAAATGGCATTATGACTGAATTGCGAAGTATCTTCAGGTTAGTGATTAATATGTTAATGTTTGCGTATAGAGGAGTATTAAATAGTTTTTAATTCATTCAAACTAGCTACTTTATTCTTGTCAAACAAAGTAATAGATTTTTGATACGCAAATTTGATATTAACATGGCGAATTGAGTAGATTGAGTGAGTGTTTTATGTAGACGTAGTCCTGTATTCACGAATGAAATGAGTTATTTATACTTTAGAATAATAGTGCCGAAGTATCGGTCTGCGTCTTTGAATTAGGCTCTATCCTGAGTCGCTTGCTACTAAATTCGGAGAATTGCTTTGTCGACACTTCATCAGTGTTAACGACTAAGCTCGATCGTCACTTTACAAAATAGAGCTAAGACATATGGGACGATAGTCCTTAAGTCTAACGTGCAAAACTTTCCCAGCTTTAGGAACAAACTCAACTTTTGTTTTCAGCCAGCTGAAGAGAACAAACGAAAAGCCCATACTGTTGAAATCTAGTATTAGTATTGTTTACGTTGATACACTTTTGAATTTCGAGTCATTGTAATAGTCATGTTCTAAAATTGAGTTTAGTACTTTCAACTGTAATTGAGCTAGTACAAAATAATTGACATGTATAGTAGTCTTAAGCTAACCGTGCTCAAATAAAGACACTTGAATTAACCAACAGGTTATGGGCCCAGGCCACGTTGTGCAAGTAAAATAGTTCTCGATAATTGAAGTGCAAGTTAAGTGTTCAGTATGGCTGACTGCAAGGCAAAGTTCGCGAAATTGAACAATAGCAATTATATGAACTGGAAATTTAAAATGGAATTGTTGCTGAAAAAGGAGAACCTATGGAAGGCTATTTCAACTTCAATACCGGCTGCACCGGTGTCAGATGCAGCGGCAGCAGTCATAGCAGCTTACGAAAATTCGAAAAGTGAATGGCTGCGTATGGACGAGGAAGCTTTTTCAATTATTGGCCTTTCGATTGAAGATGATCAGATATCGCATATTCGTGATCAAAGTTCAGCGGTTGGTGCATGGAACAAACTGAAAAACTATCATGAAAATGCGGCACTGAGTAATGAAATTCACTTAATGCGAGTGATTTGTTCAACGAAGATGGCGGAGAATGGCAGTGTTTCGGAGCACATTCAACATTTATTGGATTTATTCACAAAGTTGAATGCAATTAGCGAGGACCAGATAACAGAACGATGGAAAGTAGCCGTATTGCTGAGTAGCCTATCGAGAGAATACGATGTATTGGTGACGGCACTTGAGGCGCGAAACGTGGAAGAGCTGACGTTTGCTTTCGTTCAACAAAAGGTGACATCAGAATATGAACGACGTGTTCGTACGAGCAGTTCGACTGAAACAGAAAACAAGCTTATGAAAATCATCCAGAAAAACAAAACGAAGAAGGAAATTATATGTTTTTTCTGCAAGAAGCCAAATCACATACGTAAAAATTGTGTTGATTATAAGAAATGGAAGACAGAAAAGATTAATAATTCGTCAAAAGATGCGGACAAGTGTAATGCAGTTCGGAACCGGGATCATCTATTCATAACTGGACTGTCGACCAGTCGAAAGAAAAAACAGTGGTTATTGGATTCTGGAGCGAGTCGGCACGTGACGAATAATAAAAATTTCTTCACAGTTTTGGATGAATCATACACGGGGGATATCGAGCTTGGCAACAGAGACATTGAAATCGTCAAAGGCATCGGAAGTGGAAAGTTAAAACTCACAAATGCATACGGATCAACGAATGACGTGTCTATCTCTGAAGTTTTATATTGTCCGACAATAAGTGGAAATGTTTTGGCAGTTGGCAAACTTATCGACAATGGATGGCACACTGAGTTCGAGCAAAAACAGTGTGTGTTGTCACTGAAGGACAAACAAATCGGAATTGCATATCGAGATTCTGGTTTGTATGTTGTGCGCGAAACTGACACGGTGAATGTAACCATTGGCGACCATAATGAAAACTGTATTCATGAGTGGCATCGAAAAATGGGACATCGAGATCAAGCTGCAATACGGAAAATGGAGCAAAAAGGTCTGGTTAATGGACTAAAAATCGTTGATTGTGGGATAAAGGAGTTCTGCGAAACGTGTTGTAAAGCAAAATTAACACGTAGTCCATTTTCGAAGAAATCGGAGACTGTATCGAAGGCACCATTAGATTTGGTACATACAGATGTATGTGGACCAATGCAAACGGCATCGTTCGGCGGAAAAAGGTATATTGTAACTTTGACTGACGATTACTCTCGTTTTACAATATCGGAATTGATTGCCCACAAAAATGAAGTAGAAGATGTCATTAAGGGTTTTGTAGAGATGACGAAAACTAGATTTGGCAAAAAGCCAAAGATTATTCGGTCTGATCGTGGCGGCGAGTATACGGGCAAACGTCTGGCGGAATTCTTCAAACGAGAAGGAATACAAATGCAATTGACGGCACCGTACTCCCCACAACAAAACGGTGTGTCTGAGCGAAAAAATAGAACAATTGTCGAAATGGCACGATGTTTGCTCACTGAATCAAATTTATCTAATGCATTTTGGGGCGAAGCAGTGAGTACGGCGATTTACATTTTAAATCGAACTGTAACAAGAGCAACTGGCGCAATCCCTTACGAACTATGGTTTGGAGCTAAGATGTCAGTAAAACATTTAAAGATATTTGGATGTAAGTGTTTTGTCCATATTCCTGAAGAGAAACTGAAGAAACTCGACCAAAGAGCGATTGAAATGATTTTCGTGGGATACGACGACAAATCGAAAGCATATCGATGTTATAATCCGGACACGAAAAGATTGGTTATCAGTCGTGATGTAAAATTTGTTGACAGCTGGCATGATAAGCAAACTATTGCGAGCAATTTGTGTAAAGTGAATAAAAGAACAACAAAAGGGATCGAGGTCAACTTAAATTCAGTAGCTAAAAGAAAGGATGGAATCACGATTCAGGAGGAGATATATACCCGAGGTGAACCGAATGCTGAGGTTGTTGAAGCACATGAAGATGCTGTTGAGATGTTCGATTACGCACCTGAAAACGAAATATATGAAATACCTCAACTGAGACGTTCAGATAGAATCGGAAAAGGGATTCCACCACGAAAATTAATTGATGAAATGAGTGTGATGAAACACGACATAATGGAACCGAAAAATTATGAAGAGGCAATTTCTTGCCAAGAGAAAGAAAAGTGGATTAAGGCTATGAAGGAAGAAATGAATTCACTTAAGGAAAATTACACTTGGGAACTGACGAGCTTACCAAAAGACAGAAAAGCGATTGGATGCAAATGGGTGTTCAAAATCAAAACAAACGCTGATGGAAGCGTGCATCGATACAAAGTAAGACTTGTGGCACAGGGCTTTTCACAGAAGTTTGGAACTGACTACAACGAAATATTTGCGCCGGTGGTTCGCCAATCCACATTTCGGGCATTATTGTGTGTGGCATCAAAGGATGAATTGAACATAACTCACTTGGATGCGAAGACGGCGTTTTTGAACGGAAGTCTCAGCGAAACGATTTATATGAAACAACCACCAGGTTTCATCGAAGGAATCGAAAATAGAGTATGTTTGTTGAAGAAAAGTTTATACGGATTAAAACAAGCTGCACGAGCATGGAACGAGGCGATTAATCAAGTATTGGTCAGAGCAGGTTTTACACGAAGTGAAGCTGATCAATGTTTATATTCAAAACACATTGATGAAAATTGGTGTTACGTTTTAATCTACGTCGATGATATCATAGTTGCTTGGAAGTCTGAAAAGCAGCTGAATTTGGTCAAGGAAACATTGGCAAGGAATTTTGAAATTAAAGATCTCGGAGATATTAACTATTACCTCGGCATCAAAGTTAGTCGTGACAAAGATGGTATTTTCGAGCTATGTCAATCAAAGTATATCGAGCAGGTTGCAATGAGGTTTGGCTTACGCGATGCAAAGGGTGCAAATTCTCCAATGGAAGTCGGATACTATTCGTCACCGGATACGTCAACCAAGATGATTAACAACAACGAGTACCAGAAACTAATCGGTTCTCTGTTGTTCATTTCGGTGAATACTAGACCAGACATCACTTCAAGCGTTGGGATATTGGCACAAAAGGTTTCTGATCCAACGCAGAGCGATTGGAACCAGTTGAAGCGTGTCGTGAGATACTTAAAAGCAACATCCAGTATGAAACAGAAGTTGGGCAGTGCGAATGATGACGAATGTAAGCTAGTTGGGTATGCGGATGCAAATTGGGCCGAGAATCGTTCATCGCGAAAATCAAATAGTGGATATGCATTTTTCTACAATGGAGGTTTGATTGATTGGTCATGCCGCAAACAAAGCTGTGTATCGTTGTCATCAACAGAAGCGGAATTTATCGCGTTATCGGATGCATGTCAGGAGGCTGTATGGCTGAAGCGGTTACTGAACGATATGCATCAAGACATTGATTCACCAATAACAATCAATGAGGATAATCAGAGTTGTTTAAAGATTATCAAAGATGAGAAGTTTTCGAACAGAACGAAACATATCGATGTGAAATTTCATTTTGTCAAGGACTACGTTGACAATCGTGAGCTGCGAATATTGTCCAACTGAGGAGATGATCGCTGATATATTCACGAAACCATTGTGTGTATCAAAGCACACTATGTTGCGGAGGAGATTGAACATCGTATAGCTGTATCAACGAGGAGGAGTGTTGAAATCTAGTATTAGTATTGTTTACGTTGATACACTTTTGAATTTCGAGTCATTGTAATAGTCATGTTCTAAAATTGAGTTTAGTACTTTCAACTGTAATTGAGCTAGTACAAAATAATTGACATGTATAGTAGTCTTAAGCTAACCGTGCTCAAATAAAGACACTTGAATTCACCAACACATACATGTATTATATATTTTCTTTAACTATGGCTCCAATAAAAAAAAGCGCACAGGAACCGCTAGAAACATTAATGTTGGAAGAAAAGTAGAGAAATGGTCCAGATTTGGAGTGCATATTCGACGACATCATCGATGATGCCTTCGTCGAACTATCCGAACAATTTCTAGCTCAGTCGGTAGAGCATGAGACTCTTAATCGCAGGGTCGTGGGTTCGAGCCCCACGTTGGGCGCCACTTTGTTACCGTTATAGACGAATAACGCGACCATGTTTCAATTACCCTGGCAGGAACACCGCGGCGGCGGTTTTCAGGCGGCTTTTGCTCGCGAGAAGGGGGTGGGTAGGGCGCCACTCACTTGGAAAACTGAAAACTCGCCTTTCGTCCGTTACCCCGAATCGAGAAGAGGGTGACGGATTTCAAAATAACACCACCGAATCTGTAACACCAAACGATACCGGATTCACAATACCGAAATTTATTCCTCCTACTTCGCTACAATTCAAGGAGAAATTAGACGCGTTACCATTAATGGTAATCTCACTAATACTCTAAAAAAACACTACTCAAACTCACAATACTCGAATTCAGAATTAAACGTTTCTAATTAACTATATTAATTAATAATGGCCTTACAAACTACCTAACCTTTATCTTTCCCTGGATCGCCTGAATCGAAATTCTCCCTCGCTGGGGCCCTTAATCGTCGACTAACGCCTCCGATCGATGCACTTCACTCGTTGTTTGAATTTTTCTGCTCGTATCTTACGCACCACCAATCTGATGTTCACTCTCCTCGTACTGGAATCCTGCTCGTAATCTTACTCGTCGCCAAAAGAATATGCCGAATCCCTCATATGTTAGTTACTCCGTCTCCTGTCTGATCAGTTGGTTACTATCCAATCAATCAATTCAAAAGACAAAAGAGAAGAATATTCAAATATCGATCGATCGCCTCTGCTTTGGACTTCCGTCCACTTACCCAGTTCAATTCAAAGAGACCCGATTTTTCACTTCCCGGTGCCCAGGAAAATTTTTGGCGGCAACGCGATTTTTAAACCCGTTGATCGTACTCAACCGAGTTCAATCTCTCCTAACTGGGTGTTGAATTCCATTTATACCACGAGATCCACTTTTGGGACATCTAGATGTCACCTAACATTCCGACTGTCAGCTGACATCTCGTGACAGTTCTCGATGTCAACCCGCCGTCTGACTCCTCGACGATGAAATTAACTATTTCAAGCGTGAACTCATGCTCCATTTTGGTTGATTCCGGTTATTTATTGCTGTGGGTGAAGGTGAGTAATGGATATTTGTGTCGTGTCGCATTCCTCCTTGGAAAATCCGTACCACCATAGTTCAATTTGGCAGATAAAATTTTGTGTTCAAGAGGAAATAATCGTCGTCGTTGCTACGTTCTGCGGACTTTCATTTTCGCGATTTACAGGTCTAGTGCAATTAGAACTATTGCTACTGTCGTGCGTGTGCCTCAGTAGTCATTGCCGCCGCCTCAGGACTGCTCGTCGGTCGCGAACACAACCCATGTCTGTGGGGACTGTCCCAAGGCAGTTATAATTCGTTGGCCTAGGTCCGGGTTCACCGATCCGAACAACACGGCCCATACGCTGCTCTGTCATGTGGATCTATATCTCGGCCTATATCGCGCTTTTAGTCTGCGGGTTGTTAATATCTGGTGTCCAATTATGTTCTTGGTGTTGGTCTGAGTCGACGTATTTGCGCAACGCTCATTCAATTTATATTGTCGCCGATCTCGTATCTGCCGTGCTTCCCCCTATCTTAGACTAATTTAACTCTAAACCTCGTTTCACACAAAACACAGTATCCGGTAATTTAGTGCTTTGTTATTGCGGCTCAATCTCCATCGTTCTCTCTTTCAGAGGACGGTGGAGATTATTTTATTTTTATTTTTTGAATCGATTATCTCGCGGAAAACTTGGAAAATTTAAAAATTGGTTATTTATTTTCATTGTAGATGTTATTCATATGAATATCTAGTGGTAGCATCTTTAAGTACGGAAATAGCAAAAATGCTTGGTGCTGGCAATGCTAAGATAGCATCGAAGCCGAATGTATACCAAATCTGCTTCACATTAAAGCCAACCCACCCTGCGAACTTCGTGTTGATCCGATGACTGCATTGGAAGCTGTATAGGTAAAAAGGATTTGAGTGTTACCGCCCGCAAAAGTTTTGAAATTTTCAAAATATTAGTATTTGTTGTTATTGGCACTACAAGATCATTATCATTTGAAAATTTTATGGTAACATCGCTTACTAAAGATATGACAAATACACAAAAACTACCATAGCTGTCAACTCTATCATGATTTTCCAACCGATTTCTTGCTAAATTTGGCCTACAAAGATGTCTATATAAATTAGGCTTTGATTTCATGACTGCACTGGAAGTTATAGGGCAAACAGCTTTATTTTGTTGAGCGAATGTTGATATAAAACACGGCTGTAGTTAACAGCTCCAACCTATTTTTTCAACCAAATTTCTATCAAACGTGGCCTAGAGTGAGGTCGCGTCGTTAAAGTCGAATGACCGAATCGGAATTTATAGACCAAAAAACAGTTTTGTTTGTAGTGATTTTTCAAGATGGCACTACTGCCAAAGGGTTGCCCATAACTGAAAACCTCTTCTATCAGACCTGGTCTTTCTTAAGATCAATAAATTCTGTGAATTTCAATTGGATCTTATTATTGGGTCGTGAGTTCCAGTGAAGAGCTGCTTCGGATGCTTATGATATAGGTAAATAGGGGAAGGGTTACCGTTCTTGTCCGATATGCGATTTTGAAACTTTAATTTTGGCTGTGTAAAAAAGCACAAAATTTATGTATGAGTTATAAAAAGCGAACATTTTTGGGAGAGTCGATGATTTGAAGGTTGTCATTTTCAGTGTTGGCCGTCACTTCGGGGTTGCCAGCATGTTCATAAAAAGTGTTTTAGTTTAGAAATTATTAACATCAATTCGTTTTGTAAATTTCATAATGATCTGATAGCTCTTACAGTTATCGTGATTCAAAATTTTGCAAATTTGGCCGACCTTGTTTTAGCCACCTAGCGGAAACTTAGGTTTACCAATTTCCGAAATGCTATCATACCCATATTTGAAATACGTTCAAAGATTATTTTGCTAACTTTCAAAATTAATTTGTTGATAGAATTAGAAAGTTCCTTAAAATATCACTAAAATGACCGCCGGCACCAAAAGGTTAAAGACAACTAACATTTGGTGACTTTTTTTTCTCCCTGGGGTAAATGGCAAAAATAATCCGCTTTCTAGATCCCCGGATGACCTATCACCACGGATTATGGTTTGACTCACTAAAAATAGGACCATCTACAAGCCGACGAAGTTTCGAGTCGGGACTCGCCTAAGCACTGCTTCGACCCGGTTGGTTGTCCTAATGGTTACCACGGACTTCAAGAACTACCACGACAAGTCGGGTCGATAAGACAACCCTCCTCCTGCTTTATGCGCAATACTTTCTCAACGTATGTTGAGACTGCGCGCCAGTAGTCCTCGTTTTGCAGCATTGCATCAACGATCCTTTCCAGCGTTACCAAGCTGATCGTAGACTCAATGGTGCGCCTCACATCTACGAAGCGGCTGCACATAAAGAATGTGCGCTGAGCATCATCGAACTCAGTCACACAGTACCGGCAGTACGGTGTGACTGCCTTCTCCATTCTGTTCAGGTATTGCCCCGTCAAGAATTAGCAAAGGTAAAAGTTTAGCTCTCCGTGGCTCCGGTTAAGCCAAGGCCCAATAAGACCAATTACCTTAACCGTCCAACGTCCTTTATCACTTTCATTCCAACGTTGTTGCCAAAGCTGGAGGGTAAGCGTACGCGCATGCATCAAAGACTCAGTTCTGTTCCTTACGTTTTCGCGCTAGCAGATCCATCGAGATTACTCCCCATACAACCATGACAGCCTCTTCTGAAACTTTGCGGTAGCTGCAGGCAATTCGTTTTTTTTAGGCCCTTCCTCTTGCCTACAAGTACAAGTCGAACTACTTTCCACCGCGATGGGAAGGCCCCCGCGACTAAACATGAGTTATATAAATCGAATAATAGACGCGGTTGATTCTCCGGGGCCTTCCAGGTCTTCATCCTGGACACTGCACTGTTCAGCTCTTTGTTTGTATAGATAGGAACATCCGTTTGGTTGACGATGATGGAAGCATCGGTCCGTGGCGGATGCGCCGGGAACAGCAGATCAACGATACACTACATGGATATCGCATCCATGAGAGTGTTAGATTGCAATTTGTAGCCGTCTCCCTACGGGTCTGAGTTGGCTTCCTCATAAAGAGCCTGCCATTTGGCACGCTTGCTCTTCGTGATGGCTTTGGTCGGCTCTCTCTTTGCCGCAATGTGAGCAGCAGATAGCTCAGCCACTCCAGGCCTGTTTGTGGCTCGCTACGCATGCATGCTTAATCGATACGTCGCAGTTCGGCGATTTTATCGTTCCAGCAGTGCGTTTGTTGCCTCCTACGAAAGGATTTCCGTTTGGGCATTGAATCAACCCCATGGTGCTATTAGCAATAGCCTCTATTGCTGTACGAGTTACTGGTGTCCCAGATGTTAGAGGCTTCCTCTTCAAGTTGGAAACGAGCGATGCGACCATATCGTTCCTGTTAATTTTTCTCATTTCAGCCTAGCCACTTACAGGAAGAGCTTTGGTGTCTTTGCCTGTTTTCAGTGATTTCGAAGGTGATGCTATTGTGATCACTCCCAGTGTAATATTCCTTCACCCTCCCATTGCTGACGAGTACCGCAAGTCTCTCCCATGTCGAGGTGACATCAGGGATGGATTCGCCAAATCCGGGCCTTCGTAATTTTGGCGTCGAACTCGTATTCACCAACAAGCCCAACCTCGATGCCACCTCGAGTGTTTTCGGTGGGCATGCCCACTGAAGTCACCCCCAACGGTGACATTGCCGGCGATGCCACGGAGAGAGTCCTCCAGTGAGCTAAGCTTGACTCCAAAATACCGCATTGATTCATTCAGGAACGGGTAGTAGCTCTCAAAGATTATCTCTCCGTATGTCAGCTACACGTGACCGTTGCCTGAGCCGCGGCTGCCGATGCGAGCCCTCTGCCCGTCAGCGATCCAAATCACCGTGCACTCCGTAGCATCTGTCAATCAAACGGGCGGTTTTCTTGCCCTATAAGGCTCACTGACCAATATGACCTGAGCCCTATGTTCACGGACTAGTTGCGTGAGGTGATCGTCTGCAGCTTGAAGGACTCTCATGTCCTTCCCTGTTGTTTCTTGGCATGGAGTGTGTATCTGATAACCCTACACGCACTCGATCCCATCAGATGCTTGTCGCCATTCGTGCCATGTTTCTCAGTGCATATTATGCACTGAGCCTCCGCAGAGCAGTCTGCTGCCCGGTGGCCAACCTATCCACACTTGCAGTAGCTGGCGCTCTGGTCCGGATCCTTGCTGCTACGCCTTGTGTGGTCGTTGCCTGGACAACGATAGCAGCGTGTGACCTTAGCCCACCATCGCACTCGGCCACTAATCATTTCTACCCGAACCCGACCAGACTTAAGTATTTTGGATGCCAGCTCTTTCCTTTCCAGCTTCGCGTTTGATGGCGGATGTCACCTACTCGCTGGATGTGATGCTATTGAGGTCGAGAAGTGCGATCGTGATTCTAGGAGTCACAAGCTTCACGGCCCCTGGACCATTTACGGTGGCCCGAATCGAATCCTGCAGTTTCGCGTGGTCATGACAGCGCACGATTTTCAAAAGGACTCCTCCTTCTGTTGTCTTTCTGATTCGCATCTCCGCGTAAGTTTCTCCCGGAGTCGGTTTCACGATGACAGCGTTTATTTTTTTGCCTCGCTATCGTCGTCTGCTCTTCTTCTTCTTCTTCCACCATTTCTTTCTTATCGCCTTGTGATATTCCCTCTTTCTGAGTCTTTCCCGTTTTCTTTTTGTGGGTTACCCACTTCCTGAGGTCAGAAACTGGCACTTCTTTATTCACCCAGACTTCCTGAATATTTTGAGGGCTGGATTCAGCCACGCGATTTTTCTGGCGTGACCGATCTACTTCCGTAAGAGTGGCCGACTTAGCGATATGTTCTTCCAACACCCGCTGGTAGCCCATCTCTACCTTCTGCCAGTGCGTCCGGCAGGTGAAAGTAACATCAAAGGCCTCCTTCAGCTCCGGCATACAGTTTTTGACGTGCTTCGAGATATTTCCCTTGCACGTTTAAAGCATTTATATTCTCAACATACTTTTCTCAGCCACTCACTCGCGCTTTATGTACTCCCTCCTAAGAGATACTCGTACTAATGGTTTATATTTTTCTGAAGCTCTCGTTTTAGTGCTCTTCCATGGATAACTCTTTGTGGTCTCTAAAGCAATACCATCGGATTCAGCACTTTCAGCTCCCTGCGCACCTGAAACCAATCGCTCCTTCTATTCGCGTTGAATTGTTCGTCAGAGGAGAGGGGGGGGGTGTCCACTGGACCCTCGGCCTTGCAAACGCGAAACGGTGGATGGCGACAACTCCTTCCCCCTGTGTTGCTGCTATCGTCCCCTTGTTCTGTTTTTCGGCTGTCTTTTCTTTTCTATTATTTTGTTTATGTAATGTACTCAGTTTTGTTGGGCCCCAATGAGAGCCACTATCTCCGCCCGGATGTGCAGTCGCCTTTATGTCTGACGCGAGGGTTGATCACATGCCTTCATGGAGCTGGATCTCGGAGCCAGGTCAGCGCTAATCGGGAACAACGTCAACCGAACTTAGAACATACACTGAGACCTGCTAGGTTTTAACGGGATGGAGACGGCATGACATGAGCCTGGAGCACGCTCGGATTTCACTCCAGTGGTATGCTATAACCGCAAGCCCCGATACATTTTTTCCTAATCATCGTTCGTGCCTTGAACCATTACGCTAAGCTATGTCATGCCATAAAAATCGTTCCTGCTATTGCTAAAAATTCCAATCATCAATCAAATCGTAAAGCCATGAGAAAAGCCTGTCGTACCGGTTGTTGTTGGGCAATTTGGTGTTACTCAGGGTGCGCCACGACGAGGCGACCCAACATTACACCCCTATTCCACATATACACCAATGTATCCTGAATCTTTTAGCTTAACTAGATGGCGCGTTGTCGAAAAATATTATAATATATATTTATATTATTTTATACACATTTGTTAATATTATTATATTATGTATTTATATATACAATTTATACATATATATATATATATATATATATATATATATATATATATATACATATATATATATATATATATATATATATATATATATATATATATATATATATATATATATATATATATATATATATATATATATATATATGTATATATATAAATATATATATATATATATATATATATATATATATATATATATATATATACATATATATATATATATATATATATATATATATATATATATATATATATATATATATATATATATTATTTATTTTATCAACCAAGCAAGGTACAAGTAACATAAACAGTAAAAAAAGCAAAGTTGTAAATTACTAGTACATAGAAACAAAACGAAAAATTAAATAAAATAATTAACAAAATAAATCAATAATAAATTAATAAATAACAAATAAATAAAACATTGTTATATAGCTTAGGATTAAGGGTTGCGGATGGCTTGGAAAAGGGAGGATTTGAAGGATAATTTTGAGACTGTTGGAGAATACAGATTACTTATGCTATTGAATATCCTGCAGCATCTATTTATCGGCTCATTAGCTGCGTAAGTAGTGGAGTGTGGATATTCCTTAAGTAAACGGGAGGACCTGGTATTTCTTACAGGGTTATTCAACACCATTTTGCTATTCAGGAATTCAACTTTGATGACGCCTCTAATGACGTCAAATGTGAAGCAGGCCGAAATTATCTTTCTTCTAGATGCAAGTGTTAATAAGTTTAGATGACCCAGTCGAAACTCATAAGGAGGAAGGGTATTAAAATCGTAAGGGTTGTATAGTTCTCTCAATGCGAAAAGTAAGAATTGCTTTTGTATGGACTCGAGCCTGCTACTGTGGGTTTCAAAAGCCGGATTCCAGCAAATGGAAGCATATTCGAGAATGGGGCGTACAAGAGAGGTATATAAGGATCTTGTGACCCACAGGTTACGAAATTCTTTGGCACGTCTTTTGATGAAGCCTAGCTGTTTGTTCGCACGGGAAAGTATTTTATCATAATGCAAGGTGAAGCGGAGTCGCTCATCCAAGACAACACCAAGGTCGACAACGTTGTCAACTCGAGCTAACAAATTATTCCCGAGGAAGTATGTGTTATGTGAGACGGTGCATTTTCGGGAGAAACTTATAACTTGGCACTTAGCAATGTTGAGAGAGAGCTTGTTTTCATTGCACCAATGATCAAGTGAATCAAGTTGGGATTGGAGAAAGAGTGCATCGGATTTAGATTTAATGATATGATAGACTTTGAGATCGTCGGCATAAAGTAGATGAGGTATATTTGCTAGGGCGTCAGATAGGTCAGAAATAAATATATTAAAGAGAAGTGGGCCAAGATGGCTACCTTGTGGTACACCAGAGGTAGCAGAGATATTTTTCGATAAGAGTCCTTGAAATTTTACCAGCTGAGTTCGATTTCCAAGGTAAGAAGTCAGCCAGCTAAGCAAAGATCCACCAAGTCCGAATTTCAGTAGCTTTAGAATTAAGGTAGGGTGGTCAACTGTGTCAAAAGCTTTACTAAAGTCTGTATAGACTGCGTCAATTTGGTATCCTTTCTCCATTTTACATAGGACTTCTGAGATTAGGACTGTCAAATTTGTGGTAGTTGAGCGACCTTTTCTAAAACCATGTTGTTGCTCGTTCAGACGGGAGTCAACAAGTGGCGAAAGTTTATCGTAGACAATCTTTTCAAAAAGTTTCGGAATAGAAGATAAGATGGCAATACCTCTATAATTTCCGATACAGCGTCTATCACCATTTTGGAATATGGGTGTGACATATGAAAGTTTCCAACGGGATGGGAAAACTCCAGACGAAAGTGATCTGTTGAAAAAGATATGAAAGGGAGTTATAAGCTGCTCTACACATTTGCGCAAGAAAGTTGGAGGAAGAAGATCTGGCCCTGGACCTTTGTTGCAATCGAGTTCCGAAATAGCTTTACGTATTTCGTCACGTGTAATTTCTAAGTGGCTGATAAAAGCTGTAGCAGTGGAATGAGAGGAAGGGAGATGTGAGTTTGATGAGTCAGGAGCAATAAAAATATTCTGGAAATTATCTGCGAATAAATCACAAATCTCATTAGGAGAGGAAGAAGTGATATCATTAAAGAACATCGACGATGGATAACCAGTAGTTTTTCGCTTAACATTTACAAAATCATAAAATTTTTTCGGGTCGCGGATTATATTTTCACCTGTTGCCTTAATGTAATTGTCATAAGCCTCGTGAGATTTTGCCAGAAATTGCTTAGCAGTTTCATTATATTCATCCTGAATAGCAGAACTAACGTCGATATTGTTTTTAATTCGCTTATAAAGTTTGTTCCTTGCACTGCACGAGTACGTACAGCATCGTACGATTACGAGTACGAATACTCATCACACGATTAACACGATTACCTCGTGTGTACTCGTACTCGCCACGCAATTCAGTACTCGCATCGTTCCGCATCGGCATCGGCATCGGCGAGTACAAAAGTAATCGGCATCGGCGAGTGTAATCGTATTTGGCATCGGCATCGCCGAGATTTTGCTTATGCTTAAGGAATGTATAACATTATACGAGACATCCATAGGAAGGGGAAAAATGGGACTTTAGACATAAACAGAAAATTCACTTTATTAGATCAAAACAGAATATAACAAAAAAATTATTTTCTAGTATGCACTATGCAGTCTATTCTATACAAAATAACGCTTATAAAAAGAAAGGTGCACAGTCTTGAATTAAAAGAAATGGTCTTTGATATTTCAAACATAAGTAAAGATTATATATAACTTGTCTTCCACTGTTTTTTTTGCTAACCCTTTCCTGCGGAATAGAATCTCTCAACTATCCCTCATAAAATGAAAATACCGAAAAAGAAAAACTACAAATCTGTCCAAAAAAAAATAAGTTTATTGGTTTTATTTCATTTATGACATTGAGCATTTTTTCTTTCAATTACATATGTATTGTTGATTTCGAAACCTAAAAGTCCTGTTCCGACTTACCAAAAAAGCTCGACGACTATTCACGATGCCTACTCGCAACACTGCACGATGCTACGATGCGGTTCTGGCGAATATTACTCGTAATCATGAAGCAAATATAATCGGCGATGCATTGGCGAAACGATGCCGAGTATGTACTCGCATCGTTCAGTCGTGTACTCGGCGATTATTTATCCGATTACTTTTTACTTACTCGTGCAGTGCTCTAATATATATATCATCTTGGAATATTAGTAATTAATCTGGGCCGCAGGATGACAATTAGCGTATACTGCTCCCTGCTTCGCGCGAGTTTTAGTCTCACTGCGTACATCCAAATGAGTGGTGTGCTGGATCATAAATGAACTGTAATAGATTGCGGTTGATGCATGCTTTAACATTAATTAAAAATAGTTTAATTTTGATTGAGTAATCTGAATGTCCACAACTGTTGCGTCTGTTCGAATTTTAGGTGAGAAATCGAATCCCGTATTTGTATCTGGTTCTAATATAGCTCCAAATAAAAAAAAATAGAATTCGTCTTATATTTAAATGTAAGGTCGCCATTTATTCAGTGAGATAGTAGAAACGGAGTGGAGACGGAAGGTATAACTTTCCACCATTAACCTCTTCGATCCTCTCGCGCACAAAGCATGTTGAAGCTGCCTTTCCGCCAGTTCTCGCTGAATGTCAAATTGGAGGGGAACTGCTTGGATTTGACCAGATTTGACATTTAGCGGACAAAAAATTACTACCATCCCCTTCAATGTAAATCTATGGGCATGTCCATTCCATTTCTACTACCTCACTGCATTTATTGCACTGTTTATATGACAAGCCCTGCCATCAGCAACTGATTCTGCTTTTAATGCTTTGAAATATTTATGTGTGTACTACAAAATATCAACCCCTTAAATTAATTCATAATTTTTTTCTATTTGCAGGTAATGAATTATTCAGGATGTGAATTATCGGAGTTGTAAGTATGAGCGTCTAATTCTACAAACTACCGATTTATTCTTACTAAACAAAAAAATATTAAATCAAATGATTCGTAAATGGAGAGAACTAACTGGAATACCTGATTCACCTGCAAAAAGTCCTTCAATCTGATAACAATACCAACTTCTCTTTCCAACCTATTTATAAACATTTACTCGTTTCCGTGAAAAAGAATTCGGTATGAAATGCAAGTGGGCGTAACGTGAAAGAGTCATTCATTATTCGTCCGAAAACATCCGTTCTAATAACCCTAATAAAATTATTGTCAAAAGCAGTGGGTTAGGCAAGGGTTAGGATTCCGTCTATTGTTCTATCATACATTCTAATCAAAATTCACTTTCAACCCTGGGGTGTATGTTCGCAAAAAAACAAATTTGTTTTTGCGATGTGCTTTCAGCTAAAACCCACGTCGATAATTTCGCGTCAAGACAGCTAATGTCAACGTTTACGTTTGACGAGCATGTCTTTGAGCTGTCTGAATCCAAAACGAAAGTACTTTTCTTCATATTAATGTTCCTTTAAAATAGATCCATTTATGATTTAAAGACGCAAAATTTAAAATCTGCAAACAAATCTGAGTACATCGCTCGTGGCGCATAAGTTTGTTTCAGCTGAATATGCGACGCGTTGAAGCGGAAAATGGCATTTATTCGCAATAATAGGAAGGGTAAGAGGATATCGTTCGTGACAAGAGCTCTTTTGTTGAAGTCGACCCTAAGTGCTGCCACACCCTTAGCGCCCCTATTCGGAAATTGCCTGCTGCCAAAACGTCAGTGCTGGAAGCGAAAACAATACATTTTCGGCAGACGGTTGTTGCAGCCACGCAGTCTAGGCAAAACACATTTGACGCCTATCCTAGTTTTGTAGAGCGTGTTAGGTGTATTATCATTGAAATTCCCTTCCTGATTCGTGTCGGTGAGTTCTTGTTCCATGCGTCTCGGTTGCTATACAAAAGTGATAATTCTTGGTTATATAGCAAGCAGTAAGTTTGCCTTGTTATAGGCGCATATTGTTTTTGATTCATTGTCTGGGTGCAGCCATTTCGAATTCAACCAATATGTTTCGGAGACTTGATTAGCGAATTGCAGTGAGCTGTAAGTGCATTAACACATGCAATTTAATTCTGGGGGTGCAAATACCGTCTGGCATGTGAATATATAAATAGGAAGCTGAATATTTTTAAATGAACATTTTACATTTGGTTAAATCTGATAGGGGTGCAGATCTACGACCGTTCTAGGTTTTGGATTCTCCAAAAGCAAAACCGAGCTTATGATTTGAGCTCTAACTCATGTTTTTTTCTCAAATAACCTGTGATCTAAATCTCAATTTAGTACTCACAAAGAAAGTCCGAAACTCTGAGTCATTTGAGATTGATTTTGAGGCAGTTAATTAGGCTAAAGGAAGTGAATATTTTACAATTATTTTCAAAAAAACAACCCACAACAACATCGATCTGCAGCAGCTGCCGTATACTCTTTTTGACATCGCAATCGATCCTCCAATCCTTTGAAACAATATTTGTGTTTGTCCAACCTTTGATTTCATTACACATTGCATACAAAACTCAAGCATAGTTAGATCGAAGAACCGAGATAGCCACTGAACTAGTGATAGGCAGCACCTGTGCGTGCTAAGCACAGTGTGCTAGTACACTTCGGTGTGTTGTGCGAGTGCGACACTTTATAAGAGTGTTTTTTTTCGTCGTTAGGTTATGTTTAACTGGCTGGCACATGGCCACACACAGACCCATTTGGTCCTCAGCGATACCAGATAAATGGACCCGGAGAAGGAAAGTTCAGTCCAAACGGCCATCGAAGGCCCCGGACTTTTTTGCGAACTGAAGTATGTCCTTCAGCCTCTGCTCCGCTACATGTGAGAGATCCACCAGCCATGGCAGTGCCGGGCAATGGCACAGAAGGTGTTGGATTGTGTCTGAGACTCACGGCACTTGACACTTCCTACAGGTGTCGCTGGTTAGAAGCCCCATTGTCGTTGGAAGGTGGAAATTTTCTAGAAGATGCTTCAGGGCTCCTGCCCTGGAACATGCCGGATTTTTGCCGACTAAAACCACCTCCTTCTTATTAAGCATAAACCTTCTATCTGCTGCAGATAGAAGGTTTATGCTAAGTAGTGCTATGGTTTTAAATATTCAAATATTCAAAAAGTTTCTGGGGCAAAAGTAGAAGATACGGCAAAGGTAGCTGAAATCGGCCAATTTTGGGTTAGAGTGGTTTCGAATATAACGGGCCAAGACCTATTACTGTATTACAAACATTTCGGTTTTGTAGGCGAGGAAGGGGTTTTTTGGCCATAGTTTGGCAAAAACAGCCTTTACTGCGCTTTCGATGATTGAAAGTGGTCGGGGAGTACAATAGTGATATTTTAAGGACGAAACAAATTTTTGAACATTGGGCAAAAATGTCCAATTTTCCCAAAAAAATTTTTTTTTGTCTAGCATGAATTCGGGGACCTTTCTGAATAGTTCCATTGTACTCCCCGACCACTTTCAATCATCGAAAGCGTGGTAAAGGCAGTTTTTGCCAAACTATGGCCCAAAAACCCCTTACACCCCTACAAAACCAAAATGTTTGTATCACAGCAATAGGTCTTGGCCCGTTATATCCGAAACCACTCTAACCCAAAATTGGCCGATTTCAGTTACTTTTGCCCTAAAAACTTTTTGAATATTTGAATAAAATACTCGCAAATACGAAAATACTCGGTACTTGATATGCTTTCAAACTGGACTATCTAAAAGCAGATTTTATTTTAACATACTTGAAAGCATGACAAAACTCAACTTCATATAATATTTGATCATACACTTTGATAAGACTTAATGGATTTAGCAACACTACCATAATAAATGCTAGCCATATAAATTCCCATGCATATCTGATCATTACATTCCATATGTATGCAAAAATCTACTAAATCATATATCATATATACACGCGTACTGTAATCATAAATCATATATACACGCGTACTGTGTATACTGGTGTGCTTAGTGTGCTTGGTGTGCTTGGCGTGCGGGGTGTGCTAGTTGTGCTAGGTGTGCTAGGTGTGCTGGGTGTGCTAAGTGTGCTGGGTGCGCTGGTGTGCTAAGTGTGCTGGGAGCACAGTGCTAGCATACTTAAGTTTGGTGTGCGAAGTGTGCTAGCACAGCAAAATGTGCTGGTTTTGTCCACCACTACATTAAACAAGACCAGTTCTACCTATTCATTTCCGAGCGTGTAGTTTAGTTGGACAAATTTCTTCTTTTCCTCAATAGCGTAAAAGGCCAGGAAAACAATACTTTCTCTGCCAAATAAATCCAAGTGGAGATCCTTCAATGGAAATATGTTTATAGTGAGATGTGGAAGATAATGTGGAAAGTCCATTACAAAGTTCTTTGCGCAACAAAAGTTACTCAAGGTCAAAGGTCACGAAAATCAATTTTTCTTAAATATCTTATTTACTGTTGATTTTACGTGATTTTATGTTCACATCAAATTTGCTCAGCATAAAAATGTAAATAAATACTTCGTATATCAAATTTATATATATTAAGTCGTTTTTGAGCTTTGAGGCCTGTCTTTTTTCCCAAAATAATCGAAATATAATTCTTTATTATTTTATGTTTGATTAAGGGAGTATTCTGGTCTAGAAATTTGATCGAATCGATTTTTTTTTTTTTTTTGCATATTTTCAAAGTTTAGACCTTTAAGAATAAGCTTTTAAAAGGATTTTCGGAAATTCGAATTATTTTTGGGGTTGCAGCTATTTTTGTGACACGCCAACTAACTGCCCGAAACGAGACTCCAAGTTTTAAACGCGTTTTTCTCGGAACTCTTTTTCTCGATACTATTGACATGATATCTCTAGTTGTAATGGACCGATTCACGTGAAATTTCGCACAAACCCTCTTAACACTACTAGTTATCGTCTGACGTAAGGATTTTTCGCATTTTTTCCCTACTATTTATTAAAAATCCCCCAAGTTGAAGAAATGAGGCAAAAACACGACTTTTTCTTACATGGACGTCATTTTGTGAAAAAAAAAGTTTTTTTCAAATCGCCTACGTCAGACAAATTTTACATACTTCTTATTACAGAATTCACCAAAAATTTATGTTTCAGACCACCAGGAAGTTTGGAATCATGTCAACCATGAGACAAGATTTTTTTTAGCCTTCACTTCATCGGCCTATATCTACATCAATTTTAATTTTTTTTATTTTTTGAATACATTTTTGTACTTTCAAAATGTTAATAAAAGACTGGTAAAAAATAATATAGCAAAAATGTTTATGATTTTTTTTTTATTGCGTCCGTAAAATCACCTCAAAATCGAGCCTCTAGACCAGAATACTGCCTTAATAACACACATAAAATTCTACTATTACATATAAATCAAACTATTCAAATTAGTCTAAGCTGAAATGAAACTTCCATTTCAATAAAGAATGAAGCTTTCATTCTCAATTTTTGAGATTTCCCATCAGTTGAAGTTAACACCTTTTCGTATGATATTGACAGCACATTAGACAGTAGATTCATTCTACCTGTGTCTCTTCTTATCGACGAGCTAGATGTGAAACTTTTCAGCAGCTTTTAGCTCAAGATAGGAGGTTAATTTCATGATTGTACATGCTATGAGGTTGTTATCAGGAGCCATATAGATATACAAGTAGGATATAGATATAAGCGAAATAATTCCAGCTAGTTTTCTATTTGTAAGTGGCAAATGATCTATAAGCTGGCCTCTCAATTCATCTAGCAGCGCAAAACAGTGACCTTGAACGAATGTGCATTGCAGTTGACACAATTAGACCAGCTTTTTGCCGGTAGTAACTATTATTCTTCCGAAACATTCGTGGAGACGACGAAATCCACGAAAAAGTCTGATCGGACTTAGGGTAAAGGAACTATGGTATATTTAAAAAGCTGTAAATGTCAATAGTTTCCAAAATGTCGTTGGCAGGTAAAAAACTTTGTGCTGTCCCTTATACCAACAAACCAGTTGTCTGGGAAGCACTATGAAAAAAAAAGAAGAAGAAAAAAAAATTTGTTTTTTAGACAAAGTTTTATGGATTCATTGAGTTAGAAGAAGAACTAATGTCCGAAAATTGGAAAGCAAAGGAAAATAATTATTTGCTAATATGTTATCTGAAATAAACATCATTTGCGGGTTAATTTTAGTCGGTTTAATGCGGATTTAAGATTTTTTTGCTTCTAGGAAAAAAACAAATTAATTAGTCCACCGAAAAAATAGTAGAATAATATCTGTCCAGACTCGAAGCAGCTGAAGAAAAGTCTATAAGCTAGGATGGCCCGGAGGAAAAAAGTTATAGGTCTATCTAAGAACGTGAAAGAAATAAACACCGCTTTGACACGATTCATTTATCGGGAGACTCCAACCATACTGTTGTGTCAGCGATTTCCATCAACTGCGGCTTACCCTGCGCAATCCTGGTTGCTTCTTATGGACATGTGAATGGCATGAAAATCATCATCATCATTAAGATCGGTGCTACAACCGATGTTCGGTTAGGGCGTCTGCCAGCAAGTCTCTCGACCGAACCCGATTTTGAGTCAATTTCATTCAGTTAGGCATCCCTAAGCTCTGAGCGTCCTGGTCAACGCCATCCTTCCAGCGCTAGCAAGGTCGCCTTCCATTTTCCTGCCATGCATTTTTTCATTAAGGCTCCGCTTGGCTCATACGAGCTAGGTGCCCAGCCAACCAGTCTACCGAGCTTTGTCTTTCTAGTCTACCGAGCTATGTATTCTAGGTAGATTGCGTAGAACTCATGGTGTTAGCGTCTCCGGAATCGCTCTTCGTAACACATGAGCCCAACGATTCCTCCCAAAAGATTCCTTTCGAATGCGACTGAGAGATCAGAAGATATTTTGCTGCCAAAGTCTTGAGTCTATACGTAAGCACTAGCAAGACCATGGTATTGTTCAACAGTAGCTTTGAAGTTTGGGTGAGATTTTGGCATTGAAGAGGCTTAACAGATTTTAGTTAACTTTGATGGATTTGAGCAGCCGCCAGCTTATTTTTTCCTCCATATTAAATACTGGCGTCTGCTTTGGTGCTAAGATCGCCAAAGATGATTTTTACCTCATGCAATGTGCTTCTTTTTCATCGTCAGTAGATTTCTCTGTAGGTCCGTGAGCGTTTATGAGACTGATGTTCGCAAATTTATCTCGCATGCGAAGGGTGCATAGTTGTCCGCTAATAGCATTAAAGCCGATGGTGGTAAGCTTCTTTTTTTTGGCTGACAAGGAAGCCTATCGCAAGTACATGGTGTTTTGAATGACAGCTAGTAAGTCATATTCTTTCTTTTGTCAAACACCAATCGCAGCTCCTCTTATTTCTTTTATTGCTATTACATCAGTTTTATTTTCAGAAAAGACATCGGCTAACTGCTGAACAGTTCGACCTCTAAAGAGCAATGTAACATTCCCCGAGAAAATTGTTTAGTTGTTTTCGGTTGTATGGTTGTCGTTATGTTCAGTTTCGAGGCTTCGCTGGTTGGCTCGTGATGAGCGCTTCGGAAAGCTTTTACAGAGGAAGTTATTGGTCTTTCGTCAAAATACTTGGAAATGACTGGCTTGATCATATTAACTAACCTTAATCCCACGAAGGGATTAAGATCACACTTCCACCAGCCGTTGATAATTTTGTATACTAAATATAATTCCCTCTTTTCAGCTAATAATTTGCTGAAAATGTGAAAATAGCAACTTGTAAATGGATGTTGCTCTTAAGTTGTAGTATCAAAGAATGACATCCAAGCAGGTCCAAAAAGAGCTCACTCTTTACACTTATTTGTAAGTTTTTGGTAAATTAAACTCCTGTATTCGTATACATTTATCAACGGCGTTGCAGCTGGTAGTTTGGTTTAAGGCTGCTGGCGTCTCGATTTTACGTCACTCTCGTCTAAACTTTCCCTTGGCATAACCGCGTGTAACCTCTCTCCATCAAAGGCAGGTCCTGTTTTGGCGACTCTTCCCGATGTCTCCGGTCCCATAAACCTTAAAAAGCCGAATCTTATTCTCTTGTACAAAATAAGTTCCCATCGGTTCCTATTGAGCCTGATTATATCCTTGACCTCAACTTCCAAATATCGATCGTGCATTTTGCTACGTCATTCAACTTCATGTTTTCCACCGGAAGATCCTTATCTCAAACGCAGGTAATTGCTTGAAGAGAGAAGAGAACCCAATATTGGGTGGAAACTCGTCAAAAATAAAAAAAATTTGTACAGAAGGGGCTCAGACTTCTTAAAGCGACTTAGGTGGAATAGTTTTCATGCTCTGAAAAAAGCTTTATTATGGGGAAGCAGCTGTATACGTGTGTCTTCAGTGTAGCTGCTGTCGGATCTGAATTTTGACCCTATGTATGCTAATGTTTTAAGTTCTTCGAATCTGTATTCACCTATCATTAATCGTTGTATCTTTTTCAATGCCATATAATCTGTTTGTCCTATTTTACGATGTCCATCCAATTGTCGTAGATCGTTGTTGTTGTTGTTCAGTGATCTTTAAAAGATTCCGCTGTCTCAATCTGGCTTTACTTACTTTTTATGGTCAGTCTTGTCAGCGATATTACGTATATTGGGATATCTAATAGGGTTGGAAAACTAATTTTATTCACCGGTGAACAGTTAACTGTTAATCGATCGGCTTTTTGCCGGTAAAAGCCCTGAGGCGGAAGATTTTAACCGGTTAACCAATTAATCGCCGATTTTTTGCCAAAAAAAATTTGGAAAATTTTCAAAACCTTTATAGTCGTGTATCCAGATTTGCAATGAGTTTTGAATAATTAAATGAAAAATGAAGTCGATCAAGATCTAAGAATTTCAAAAAGCATTTATTTTTATGAACAAATGCAGTCAACAGAATAATTAAATAGAATTTCTGCAAAACTGATAAAATTGCTAAACAATATAAAATTGAAAAATATATAATGAGTAGAATGAGATCATACAAAATTGTAAACTTAGAGCTAGAAAACACTCAATAAAATATAAATTACTTAGACTTATACTAGCCAAAAATCAATCTCTTCGAAAAAACTCAATGCAAACTGAACTCAAAATAACGCTATTTACGATAAATACATTATACATTTGATTATAGAACCGGACACAATACAAATTTATCTCAAGACTCAAACTAATCTTCCTGGTTAACAAAACGTAGGAAAACTAGCATGTTCAGGTTCTTAGGAGATAATCTACTCCTCTTCGTGCACTTCACACTACCTGCGTGAGAGAAGAGTCGATTGGCAGCAGTTGAAGTGGCCATAAGTGGCAAACAGAGCATGGCTAATTCGTAGAGTTGCTCACATCCAATTCTCGTAGAGTCCCACACCTCTATAGGATCTTTAGCTGCGATGTGATGGTGTCTGCAGCCTCCTGGTCGATTGTCCCAGCAGAGCTTGGGCGTAGAAGACTGTCTACTGCGGACCAAATACCCGAAGAGTAGTCCTCACCACCATCGTCAGGCGCAACGTCCAGGGCCACATCATAGCTGGATTCAAGCATCATTTCCGGTATACAGCTACCTGAAAACCAACGTAAACTTACAATCGTGTATCGATGTCTTCACACTGCACACGCCTATCTTGTCCACCCTCGTTTTGATCAGAAGTCCCGGGCCTGATACGAGGGAACTAGCTTTACCATAATGCGCACCAAATGTACCTGTCTGTCTTGTCCATCTTGTCCGCCTTCAACCGGACTGCTGGACAGGACGGCCGTGTGCATGTGGCAACACCTTGAAGGGGAAGTCCCTTGCAAATGATTTCCATCTACAAAGACTACAGATCGAACGGCGAAATAATCACCAAAGTAGCTAATTATGGAAGAAGCATCGCGTGGATTCTCAGAGACTAACTTTTTGTACCGAGGGTCCAGAAAGGTTGCTGCTGCATATGAGTGAAGTAACTTGATTTCAGAAAATTTTGAGTTGACTTCCGCTAAAAGTTGCTGCTTGACATTGAACGACAAGGGCTCTGTTGGCAGGTAGGTCTCGACCACCTGAAAGTTTAGATGAAAACATATACAGGGTGGCCCACGAGATCCGGTGTTGTTTTACATGTAGGCAACACTTCGTGCATCTGTCGGCGACAAGCAAGAGGCGACGAGTGGAGCTTGATGGAGCCTTCCAAGTCTCATGTCTTGTCGGCAGATGCACAAGCCTGCCTGCCAAAAATCCCGGGGTTCGTGGACCACCCTGTAAATCATAGGTGCCACGCTATTCTCACTGTTTTGACACCGTTCACAATAGGGATAACGTTACTAAGAGTGGCATCTCTTTCTTTGGAGAGCGTATTGGCTACCTCCTCTAGAGACTCCAGGAGCTCCCTGATCTCGACTAGAATATTGACCTTTTCCCCCACTAATAATTGGCGGTGGCCTTCGCTTTGTGGAGCCGCGCTCACGCTGTATCTTGAGAACTACGGCAGTAATGTGCTCTCCTAGCTCAAGATAGCGTTGCATTATGTAGTAGCCCGAGTTCCAGCATGTCCGTACCTCTTGGACGAGCTTCAAGCACTTTTCTTCTGATTTTCCAGCCTTGATTTGCTGCTGCTTAAGCTCTTCCGAGGCAGCTTCACTGGTGCGGAATAAAAGCGCAATCTATTTCACTTCCATGAGCAGATCATGCACTGACAGTTGCACTGGGTCCTGTGTTTCCCCCTCGTCCTGGATATCCTCAAGCATGACTTCAGCATCCTCTTCGTTTTTCACTTGAAGATTTATTTAATGAATCACTTGAAGATTTATTTAATGAATAGATAATAGTGAACGAGAACTTCGCACGAATGACACAAATTTAAAACAAAATACTAGTGCTCCAACAATGCTCGCGTTGGCGTGTTCAACCACACTGGAGAGGGGGAACGAGAATCGAGCAAGTCGAGGCGCGACAGCGAGATGGAGTGAGTCAGCCCGCGAGGAGAGAATGCCGACGTGCAGTACTGTAGCACACGGCGACAGCACAGCGAACATGGCTATTTCTTTCTCCACTTTTTCCTTGAAATAGAGAGCAAAATTTGCAGTGTAAAAAAACGGTTAACCGAAACATTTAACCGATTAATCGATTTGGGTGAAAGCTGCTACCCGGTGAAAATTAGTCGATCGGTGAATCGATTTAACCGGTTAACCCGTTAAGCGTCACCGATCTTTCCTTCCCTAATATCTAACTGTCGCATAGCCGTGTAAACTTTTGCCCTGGTTACGCTATCACAGGCAGCTTTGAAGTTTATCAAAAGTTGGAATATGTTCAGGCTGTATTCTAGAAGCTTTTCCATTGACTACCATAGATTGCTGCATAGCTTAGTCCGCAGCATTCTTACGCTCAGCCATCTTCAAACCAGTCTTTCGGACCGTTCCTGCGACAAAGCCTAAAATGTTTGTAGCTTTCTCAAAAACAGTGTCTTTCAGGTGTTGCCAGACGTCGTTAATTTGAACTACCACTTATCCATGACTGACTGGTGATTGTTTTGGATATCAGCCTCTTTTAGGCTCTCTGTGTTGGTTTTTACCTGTGTGCAGTCAATTGATCGGCCGAAACAGAAGAAATTGGATCTCAGAGGACTGTACAGACGAGATAGTGGTTTGAACCAATATTAGCTCCCGGTGATATGCGCTTATTCAACAGGTTACTAAACCATGTTAATTATGATGTGGCCGTCATTGGTTAGAGTTTTCATATTCTATTCTCCACAGATTTTGTTTGGATAGGAATGGTAAACGTCCTGTCAAGTTATGGTTAATTTTCATTCAGTCTATCTACTATCTTTTTGTAATTAAAATGCAACCAATTGAAAGCATTTTGTCAAAACAATTATGAACTTTTTTTGCAATCGATACTCTTTCAATACACAATAAAGTGTTTTCCATCAAAAGAACCAATGCGGAATCCGAAAGCAATGTCATTAAACATAAATAAGCTCCAATTCGTCAGACAGCTTTCAGCATGATATTGAATACGACATTTAACGAATTTTCACTAGAAAAATATGTTGAAACATTTCACTAGATGATCTTCTGATATTTTCGACAAGAGAAGAACACAGACGATATGTTAGACGATTACAAAACAAGAAACATTAGCTAGACACAAAAACACCCATTCGTTTGGACATACATCATCTTGTAAATACCATAGAGTATCTTTTTAAAAGGCAATCGAAACTTTTGCGTGAAAGTCCAATAATTTCAGATATTTTCTTTCGATTCTGGCTCGCGTCCAACTTTTCAACCGGCAAAAAACACCATAATTGATAGCTCAGTGGGGCTTTCAGCTCTGGTAGAAATTTCCTTGTCGCCCGCATGCTACAGCGGGACGACTTCATTGTTATCGTGTTCATAGTTGTTCTGTTGACTTAGTGTCCTAATTTTTGGCGCTGTTTGTTCTGAAAATGCCTACAGGGTGGTTTCCAATTTTCAGAAAATTAATTTTCCAACTAGACGAGACTGGTTGTGTCATTTTTCACATGCCTATCGGGACCAACGAAATTCTCATTCTATCGGGCCGTTTCCTTGAAGAAATACAAAATAAAATGTATAATTTGTACGCGATATATCTTTTATCTTCCTTGGGAGTCAGAACGGCTGTCGCTCTTCGTTTCAATGTGTTGTGTTATGCATTTCGATGAAAGATGATGGGATGAGCTGGCAAAATGATGAATGAGATTTGCGTGCAGCAGATCGCGAAATAGAATCCACGTAGGTTTGCGTGGCCAACGGCTAGAAGTGCTTGCTTCAAACCGATTAGCGAATATTAAAACGGTACCAAATGACGACTAAGCGGAATAAATCAAAATTTATTGTAGATTGCACTTATGACTGAAGTGAGTGCATCAGCAGTAAATCTTGACGAGGCAAGTGTGTACAATTCACTTTTACATTTTCCACTGTGAGTGTGTGTGGTGCAAGGGGAAATGGCAGTTGTTGCACTATTTGATGTTTGGCTGAGCCGTGGCAAACAATGATTTACGTTTATCTTGAGCGGAAAAATAATTGTCAGCTAGACATTTTCCACTGTATATGTCCCGGTTTCAATAATACGATGCTCATATGTTTTGAAATTTGCAATCATGTATTGTGACAGACTGGGCAAATTAGTTAAAATGAGACTATGTTTTATATGATTCAGATTGCTTGGACTGCTGGGTGATGTCAGATTATGCTGGGAGGCTACAGGTTTTTAAAAAATTGATGTATATATATATATATATATATATATATATATATATATATATATATATATATATATCATCAAAAAAATTCAGTGACTATTTCTCGGGAACGCGCCATCCGATTCAGCTGAAACTTTCAGGATACATTGGTGTATATGCAGAATAGGTCCAGGTCTCACCAAATGTCAATTACCTATAACCCTTTGGCGCCGGCAGCCATTTGGGTGATATTTCTAGTATAGCTATTATTCCGTACACAAATAATTTTTGCAAAAATTAAGGTAACAAAATAAATGTCGAACGTGTTTTAAATGTGAATCGGATAGTGTTGTGGAATTTTTTTAACCCCATGTGTGCGCTAGGTGCGTAAAAGAGAACGGGAAAATTTCAAAATTTTTAATTGCGATAATTGATTGACAGAGCTATTCAATCATTATGAAACTTTCAGAACATATTGGTATTATTTATTTGTAAATTTTGTAGCTTTTGATGAGTATGTTGGCAACCCTGTAGCTAGGGCAGGCGCTGAAAGTGAAAACCTTCAAATCATCGACTCTCCGGAAAAAGAGCCACTCATATATGAATCTTATGCTTTGTCTACACAGTCAAAGTAAAAAATTTGAAATTTTACAGCGGGCACGCCTATTAACCCTTCCCCAATTAACCTATATTTTTAGCATCAAAAACTTCTGTTCACGGAAACTCACGATCCGATAATCAGAATTAATTGAAATTTACGGAATATATTGGTCTTAAGTAGGACCAGGTCTGATAGAAGTGATTTTGAAATGCGGACAATTTTGTGCCAGTGGTGCCATTTTGAAAAATCACTAAGAAAAATAACTGCTTTTGGCCCTATAAATTCTGATTAAGGCATTCGATTTTGATGAAATTCACACAGTAGCTGAACCTTACTTTAAACCACGTTTGATAGAAATTTGGTTGAACAATTCGGTTGGAGCTGCCAGCTATAGTAATTTTGGTGTCTTAAATTTGAAAAATTCCTTTGCCCTATAGCTTCCAGTACAGTCATTGAATCATAACGAAATTCAACTGGCAAATAAAACTTATTGTAAGCAATATATTTTGTTGTACCTTTAGTAAGCGATTTTATCATAGAATTTTCAAATCATAATGATCTTATAGTGAAAATAAACACCAAATATTTAGATCTAGAAAATTTGGAAACTTTTGCGAATGGTAAAACCCTAAATTTCTTTGCATCCCAATAACTTCCAATACAGTCATTGGGTCAATACGAAATTCGCACAGCAGGTTAACTTTAAAGTATTTTTTTACATATTTTTTGACATATTTTTTGCTACGGTGCTGGCAAAGGGCTGCTAGGACTAGGCCTTTTTATTATATGCGTCCCAATAAATGCTTGCATTAAGTATTTTGATCGCAAATATTTGCAATGAATATCTGATGCGCTAGGGTTTTTTTTACTAATATTTTTTGCATATGTAAAGTTTATGAAATGAATTTTGAACGTGTTTTTAATGTGAATATTATAATATTTTTGAAATTTTTAAACCTATGTGTGCGCTAGGCGCCTAAAATGAGATTGGGAAAGTTTGAAATTTTTTGAATTGCGATAACTTTTAACCAGACTATCAGATCGTTACGAGGCTTAAAGAACTTATTGATGTTACTAAGATGTAGACTTGTGTAATTTTTTATGAACGTGCTGGCAACCCTGCAGCCACGGCAGGCACTAAAAATGAAAACCTTTAAACCATCGACTCTCCTGAAAAATTTTCGTCTTTTACAGTGGAAACTAGCTCATGTAGAAATCTTAAGCTTTATTTACACAACCAAAACAAAACTATTGAAATTTTACATCGAACAGGAACGGTAACCCTAATTCAATTTACCTATATTTTAAGCATCAAAAACTTCTCTTCACATACAGTTGAAGTTCACGGTATTAAGTAGGACCAGGTTTGATAGAAGCGATTTGGGAATGCGGGAAACTCTGTGCCAGTGGTGCCATCTTGAAAAATTATAAAAGAAAAAAAACTGCTTTTTGCCCTATGAATTCGGATTCAATTACCAGATTTTCATGAAATTAACACATTAGCTGAATCTTACTCTAAGTTGTGTTTAGTAGAAATTTGCTTGCCTGCCTACCAGCCTGCCAGCTATGGTAATTTTGGTGTCTTAGGTTTTGAAAATTCGCTCAGGAAAATAAAGCTTTTTGCCCTATAACTTTCAGTGCAGTCATGAAATCAAAACGAATTTCATATGATATATGGAACTTATTATAGACATTATTTAGACGGAATCTGGTTAAAAGGCCATGATAGAGTTGCCAGCTATTGTTGGTTTTGTATTTATTTGCAATATCTTTATTAAGCGATTTTATCGTTAATTCTTCAAATGGTAATGATCGTAGTGACAATAAACAACAAATAATGAGTTTTCGAAAATTTGAAAAGTTTTGCGACTGGTAGTCATAAATTTCTTTGTACCCCATAACTTCCAATGCAGTAATCGGATCAACACAAAATCCGCAAGGTAGGATCGAAGCTTCGGTTGTCCAAGTCCATGATTTTGGCAGTACTCACGTATGGATCCGAGATTGGCTGCTCACCAAAAGAAACTCTGTCCTCTTAATCGCTTTAAATAGAAAAGACGTGGCCTATAAAAAAACTCGTTGGCTCCATAGGTGAAGAAGGGCGCCTCTGGAGACGCCACAATCATAATCGGTAAGCTATCTACCTAAAAGCAGATAAAATTACAAAGATAAAGCTCGGTGGACTCCGGCACCTAGCTCGTATGAGCAAAGAGAACTCTGCTAAGAAAATCCTTTGTAGCAGATTTTATAGTAAACAACGGCGAGGATGACGTTGACAAGCAAGCTTAGAGCTCTAGAGGTGCCCAATTGGATAATTCACTTCGAAGAACCGCAATCTCACTACTCCACAACTGATGCTTTAATTTCCCTAGTGATCTAGTTAAGATACAGTATTTCACTACTACCGTACTTCACTAACGTATTAAAATAATCTTCAGCTCGAAGATGGTCTAGCTGAGTGTAGAAGGCTGATCCAAATTTATCCCAAGCATTTCTTTTCCTGTTCAGTTAAGAGTTGCTTCTTTATGTAGCATTCAAGCTATGACAAATCCCATGTACATGTGATTTAAAATTGAACGTCCCGTCAAGACTCTTCAGCTCATATAAAGGTCCGGAGAAAGCTCGGTCATCAGTGCTATGTCTAGAATCTTACTTCTAATGCAGGTCCTAAAGGTAAGTTCACTGCCAATATTTGGAATGGAAAGATTGCTAGACAAGATGAATTTTGTAGCGGCGAGATAGTAAACTTTCATCGTGTGGCATGTAGCAAGAAGCAATCTAAAATCACCCCGGCTTCTCGTGAACTATAATTGCAATTATGTCATTGAAGTTTGAAAGAAAAAGGATATTTATGGACTCCTTGATGAAGATGCAAGCTCTTGATTTACCTAAATATTCAATTTGCAATCCGCAGATTTGGTTTTAAATGACTCATAGTTCTTCGATTGGCCTTGCATGCTTCACGTGTTTACACAAATTAAGGAGAAGAGAAGCCGAACCTGTTTTCGAGTGGCAAACTGTAATTTGAGGGATGCTCACTTTTATCTGTAACGTGTTGTCAAGGCCTCCGTCGGATCCGATGGTCATCCTCTCCTCTTCATGCCATTTGATAACCAAGAGGTCAAAACTGACAGCTAGCACAGAGATCGTGGCAGCACTTACTTCATCCTCCGAAGCAGATGCTCCCTGGCAAAACTTATCGGTATCCTTTCAAATGCATAAAGTCGAACCCGTAAGCAATCGTAGTTACAGGTCTTTAACTGTGGAAGGGATTCCTCATTGATGATTGAATAGATCACGGACCTTCGCCATTTTTCAGTCGCAAACAGGTAGGTCACTATTGCTCAGTCTTATGATCCTCATAATATCTTCAGGTGAAAAATGTGCAGTGGGGATCCATGCCCTGGGTCTGGGTATACTCGGAAATTTCACCAATTTCACAACTAGCCATATATCAGCCAGTTTGCGGACCATTAGCCAGTACAATTCCGCAGAACACTGATGCTGCCAGGCTGTCAATTTGCCACCCAGCATCATGGTGTCTTTGTGATGGCTCATGATTGGCTTTGAGCAAGTCCTTGAAGCCAGCTAAAGGCGCCTTGTGCACCAACTTCCAACTATCAAGGAGGATGACACCGTCGCTTTTAATATTACAGAAAACTGCGATTGACAAATACTCTCTGGTAATTTCATTAAATCGAGTTCTTTCAGTTGAGACAGTCTTATGTTTTTTCGGCTCTTGCTGATGTTCGGTTCGGTTTTTGCCATTTCAGAGCAGCCAATATTGCAGGAGCCTGAGATGTAGGACGATTCATTTTATTTAATTGCTGCCAGTTAAAGACCTCTTTGTCTTTACTGAACAGTATCTGGGGGAACGTTCTTAAATCTCTCTAAAATCGGAGAGGCTATCCTTAAATTCTACATGCGCGAACAGAGCTGATATACAAGTGGGTACCTGTAACAGAGTTGGCATTTAAGGAACCAGCAATGGATGCCCGAGTCGTCTTAGTTGCCGTTCCTCGTGGATGCTGCTCTGTATATTTTGGCTTCCTTCTCTCGTCAGTGCTCAACATTCTTGCCTTGGCACTGCGAGGGCTGAAACTTCGAACAAAAATGTGCTTGCCAAAGCTCTGTGGTGTAGGCTTGGAAGGGAACTAACAACGTTCTTCAATAGAGTTGCGGGCGTGGCTTTCTGTCTTTTTCTTCTCTGGACAACAGTAAAATAAGTTTTCCTGCTACTTTCCATCAAAAAATCTCCTCGTTGACTGTAGAAAACGGCTTTGATTGAATGGGCCATACATCTGCCCAACAAGTTCTAATTTTTCATATTATTTGGAAACCATCGACGCTGTTAATTTCAAACTTTGATCCGTTATCTCAGTTCGAATGAGTAATGGACAGAATGGTTCCGTGGTCAACTATGCAAACAGGGAGGCCATGCCAGGATTTGCACAAGCCCTTACGGCGCAATTACACATAGGACGAACGTTTCGTGAGGGCATCCGGAAAAACAGTTGACAAGACGTTCAGCAAGATATAGGGTGAATATGGCTTATCCTATGAAAGAATACCTAGCTACCCACACGATATGCATATCTGTACACTTAAAATTCGTACCCTGCTACATGGTGTGAAATTTATTTTCTCTGTTCAGAAATTTGTATACAAATATTCGAACAGTGTGCCTTGTACCCATCCGTATGCATGCATTTTGTCCGATATGATGCATCTTGCCCATGATTTTGTGGGCAACTCAAATAGTGTTGTAAATATCATCGAAGCCAGCGTCAGATTTTTTTTTTCAAATCCCTTTGACCCGGTGGCCTCGAGGTAGCACGAGACGGTCATAAACACTCAGCACCGCCATTAAACGGTCATTATCCCTTCATAAAACTGGCAAGAGCCGACGAGGAAGCCATTTACACACTTGTGCTTGCCATGAAAAAAACAGCCGAGAATAGACGAGGGGACCATTTACACTCTCACCTCGTCAACGTTTGCCATGTCTCGGGGAGAGTGTAATTGCTTCATTAGAGGAATAAGTGCTCAGAGCCGGATCAATACTAATCAGGAGCTTCTATCAACTGAATCTACACGGCTTACTTAATGGCTATAAAACTAATAGCGCTTTCTAAAACCCGTTGTTAACGAGCATATTTCAACGAGCATATCACAGTCGCTACCATATCAAAAGATGACTAGTTTCCAAATGCCAAAATCATCAGCCCAGTGCAAAAATGATAATCAAGATTGGAGAATAGTCTGTAGAAGAAAGCTATGTTGGGCCGACATTAGATTATTGAGTCACCCAAGATGAACTACGTGTAGGCGATCTAACTATATCCCGACCGAAATCTTCACTTAGTTCTTAAGTCTAGCCCTTTTTCAGCGTCGGGTGGCCTACATAATTGAAAGTCTATGAGCTACAGTTGACACACTATCTTCGCGGAACTCATAAAAGGATAATTGGAGTCACCTGTAAGCTCCAGTGACCAAATCAATCTTTTCACGTAACCGTCTGCCTCTCCGAGGAATTTCGGCGTTGGTTTCATAGCTCTGTTCCCAAAAATATTGCCGAGTTTTACAGCCCGGTAAATAAAAAGTGGTCGAAGAGCCTGCCCACTTCTAAATTACCGGGCAGAAAGACGTGCCAGTGTTTAGGCGTATAATTCTTTTTTGCAATACCTCCGCCTCTGCCATGCCAGTCTTGAAATAGGTAATTCAAGATGGAGATACATAAGCCAGGGTAGGGAAGATAAAAGTCTGCTAATGGATTTTTTTTGGGGGCTATGTCCATAAAATGCAATTTTTTTTGATTGGTGTTACGCCCCGGATTTTAATTAATCTTCAGAAATTTGCGGAAATAAGTTCCGATGTATCAAAGCGATGACTTAGAATAATCCTAGGAGTTCCGAATGAGACAGCGAGTATTTGCTTATTTTTTCCCCAACGGGAAAAGTAATGCGTAAATATACTCTCCGTAAGCATTCCGTATAATGCGTGGAAGCATTACAGATCCATACCCGGCCCATATCTTTTTAAAATTAGATGTCCTAGACTGGCAAGGTATATTACAAGAGGAACTTTGAACTTTCATATATATAGGAAATTTGTACTGCTGCTTGGATCGGCGGCCAAGCTTGTCCCTGCATGACTCTTAATGAATAGTATCCTATACATTTGACTTACCCGTAAACCCAATAGTAGACATGTTGCGCGATTTTGGTCTCTGAGTCGAATGTCTAAGGTCTCCCATTCCGATCGGGTGACTTGAGACCTGCAATTTTTGGTCTCGCAACAGGGCCCTAGACGGGGATTGGTCTATAGATATGTCTACGTAGACAACCTGAGACACGTCTCAGAGACCAAAATCGCGCGACTTGTCTACTAGTGTGTACTATGCTTAATGATTTGAAATGCTCTGAAATGTTCATATTGTCATTTTATACAGCAAACATTACCCATAGCCAATGTAGGCTCGCAAGTTCTTTTCCCCTTATTTCCATAGGTACATCATGCATGCATTTTACACAAAACAGCTTTCAAGCGTTACATCTGCAATGCTGAAAATGTTTGATTCATGCATGCTGCTTGAATGCATTACAGCGATTTCCATTGGGCTAGTATTCCCGTTAAGTAAAATGAGGGCGAAAGACACAAAGTTGTGTCTTACTGTTATTTGGTTTGATAGAGAATTCCTCCATTCATCAAAGTAAAGACTGAGTTCTGTCAAGTAGTCTCTCAGACTCGTCGCTACTTTGAGCGGGTCTTCACTATACACTAGTGATGGGCAAAATGGCTCATTGAAGTGAGACAGCTCCGTAAAATTCACTCACTTTAAAGAGTTGCTCTTAAAGAGCCACTCAAAAGAGCCATTTCAAGCAACTTTTTTATCGCTGAAAAAATATAAATTAAATTGCTGTTTTTTGTTGGTTTAATAATAATAATAAGCTTAAATCTAATATCAAATAACATTGCTTTAAAAATATATTATAGCATATAATATAAATTTAAAAATTAACCTTAAATTAAAAATCAATCGGATTAACAATAATCATATCTAAAAATCTTTCCATATTATTAATTATTGTGTATTGTATAATAGCACTTATGTTATTCGTTTTGGCCATAAATAAGATCGCTTTTCAGTGAACACTTTTTGAAAAACTCGTTCGCAGGGGACTGAAGTGGCCAATTTACCTAATCGTTGCTTCACTATCTCAAAACTCTGGGATATAAATCTTTCTTTTCCTTACACAATTTGAGAGGGTCAGCAGTTCTTTGTATATTTGCATGTTGTAAATACTTAGCCATTTCGTTAATGCCTGCAGCTACATAGATTTGCTGGCTTCTTACACTGCTGGCTTTGTCATCAAATTTTCGCCATAGCGAATTTTGCGTTCCTTGTGCTGTGGGTACCGAAACTAGATGTATACAAGCAAGTTTGTACGTGGATTCATTTTGAAATGCTAGTCTTTTAAATCGTGGATCTAAAAGAACGCTCTCCAGGTAAAACATATTTTCTTTACATAATTTAAATCTGTTTGAAAGTTCTCTTTGGATCACATTTGAAAAACTGCGTACATCAGCAGTTTCATTCTCATTCGGACATAGTTCTGAAATGTAGCTTCTAATCGTTGATGTAATAATATATTTTCGAAATTGATACCGTTTTCTCACTGCTTATTTCTAGAGTAGCCTCATTGAAGATGCTCAATATATCAGAGGCTCTTTTCATAATTTTCTATTCATCAGAAGAAGGAGTTGGTAGATTTTAATTCAGGAAACTTAAGGTAGCTAATATTGGCTCTTGTATTTCTTGAATGCGCACAAGAGTTCCACCTGATAACAACATCAAGTTTTAATTTAAATTCTACGCATTCCATTTGCCTCTGTGTTTGTTGTAATTTTGCCGTTGCGTGTGAGTTTCTTTTGAAGTAAGTAATAATTGCTCGTATTTTCGAAAGAGTGACCTCTAGTTGCAAAAGTGCCTTCTGAACTATGAGATTGAGTGTGGGAGCAAAACACAAAATATATTCCCTATCGCATAAGCGAACAACGGTGACTATATTGTGCGCATTATCTGTCACAGCTAGTGCTACTTTTTCTAAAATACTCCATTGCTGAAGTACCTTTTTCAGTTCAGAAGACAAATTATAAGGTGTATGTCGGTCATTGAACTCAAAACAGTCCAAGAGATGTGATTTCAGTTCACAATTTATATCCACATATTGAACTCTCACTGCCATAAAACTTTGGTTATTAATCGAAGTCCAACCATCAGTAGTGACTGCCATATCTTACCTCCCGCGGTCTCGTAAATTTTACACCCCCGGTAAGGTTGGAGACACCTTCGTGGCGACCTGCAGTCACGAGGAAGGCCTCAGCACAGCGATAGAAGCCAACTGGCGAACCAAAAAGGATCTCAACCTTTTTCTCGTTAGCACTTTTTGTGCTACTTTAAGTTTTTCCGGACAGCTTTCCGTCAGATTTCATTTTGCCATACCTTCGAAACTAGGCCTCTTTTTCCCAGACTCGTATGGAAATTTCGCCCGAAACAACTCAAAAAGGTCTCCAAATTCAAGCTAGTAAAAAAAAAAAAATTATTTTGAAAACTATCGTTTTTGCCCAGTTTTCCCCATCAAAAATTTTTTTTGCCCTTAAAATATCACTTTTGTACTCCCCGACCACTTCCAATCATCGAAACCATCGTAAAGGCAGTTTTTGCCAAACTATGGCGAAAAAAACCCCTTACTCCCCTACAAAACCGAAATTTTTGTATCGCAGAAATAGGTCTTGGCCAGTTACGTCCCAAACCACGTTAACCCCAAATTGGCCGATTTTGTCCGATCTCAGCTACTTTTGCCCTAAAAACTTTTTGAAGAACGAGAATACTCGATACGAACCTGTTCCATATACCTGTTCCATATACCTGTTCCATATACCTGTTCCAGTGTATACGCTTCATCTCTAAAATCAACCTATGAAATGCAACGCCTAATAGCCAACATTTGGCTATTAAAATACTCGTGAACCAGAGCAAAATATATGCACGTAAACGCATACTGAGTGCTCACAAAATGTCGCCATCAATAACCGCACACGATCAGTATCCATCATTCGCACAGTTCTTCATTCACATTCTATTCGCACTGGCTCAGTGCTTTCATTCATTCTTCATTCGCACAGTGCTGGCTCCATGATTTCATTCATTCTTCATTCAATGGAGCTGACTCTTTTCACTGTGCAATACGTACCGACGTTAGATTAGCCTAGATTTCGCTTCAACTACACACGGTAGTCTAATGAAGTATTGCCGTGTGTGAATGCATAAGCTCTATTTGGTCGGGTGCTTGCTTGAGTGGCTCCGCAATATCGCTATAGCCACTAAAGTGAAGGTATGAAGTGTGCGGAGCTATTCTAAATGATGGCTGACATAGTTCTTTCAAAAGAGTTGCTCTTTTTTCTGAAGAGCTGACTCACAAAGCTCCTTCAAAAGAGTTGCTCTTTTTGATTGACTCGCTCCTGAGCGACCCATCACTACTATACACGAATATGAACGTGTCATCGTTACATTGAAGTTAGGCCCGCTGGAATGGGAAATTCAGCAGTAAATACGGTGCAAAGAATTGGTTCAGTAACAGAACCTTGTGGAACTCCTCTATCACTGGTGCTATTTTAACGTTGACATAGTATTGATTTTTGGTAACAAAAAGCTTGAAGCTTGTGCTAATTAGAATATGAAACAATTTGCTAATGCTGCTAAAACCCTAATTGAGTATTCAGGGAGGAACTTCCAGAGCGAGGCATATCTAAATTAAAGGCGTTTAGAAACAAATAAAAAGATTGAAACGGCCTTGTCAATGTCAAAGTTCAAAAGACTAAACTTTCAGCAATCTAGGAGATGATGAATACTATGAGGGCGTGCAGAGCGAAAAAATTAATTGAAAACCCCCCAAAAATTTTGAAGGCAATTGAATCCGAAATGTAATCATTATTATTGTTGGGGATTTTAGTTTACGGTAGATGAAAATCGCAACAAATAATTAAAAAAAAAAAACCGAAAATTTGGCAATATATTAATTATTCATTGATAGTACGCACTTGGCATATTAAAATTAGTTCACTAATATTTGCTAACAAGATAATTTTCCTAACTCTCCTTAACCACACACCCAGCAATCAATGAAAACAACAAGCTGAGATTTTCACATGCAATTATATGCTATCAAAACCTTTTCATCTCACTTACTATGCTATTTACATCACTGCATCTGTCGCTCATTAATAAAAGATTAGAAATTAGCTTTTCAAATGAATTATCATGCATCAAGTGCACGGCCGCAAAGACAATGTGCAGTGTGCAGTTTACGGTGCGACTTTCCCACAACCGAATACATATGCATGTGGTAAAACTGCAGACCTGAATTTCCGACACATAATACTTATGCACATTCATTAAAGCCGCTGCCAGCTAAAGCGACTGAATTAAAAAATTCATTCGATTCACATTCGACCAAGCGACATACGTTTGTTAATTTTTATGACTCACGGAACTCAACGCATCGTTTCAATTTAATTTATTTGGCATTCAACGTTATTACTCCACATAAAAAGGAGAGTTATTTGAACTGTCCCATCCGTAGTACTTTATGATCGATGAACTAGACCTCATTGCGTCTAGTTATTTTTCTCATGTAGAAGCTCATTGGATTTCTAGGAAATTTCTAATACGTGTGGAGCATCGTTGAAGATGCCGAGCTAACGGTGGAGCTAATTTCTGCCTCCCGGGCAGTTTGTCCACGTGAGTAGCTCATCAATCTTCATTACACTATCAGTTGCGGTCATGTCAAGTAAAATGTTGTGAAATGCCACGGCATCTCGATACCATCTTCCAATAACCATCCGAGTCAATTGCATTTAAGGAGAAGTGCATCAATCAATAAATTAACGGACATGCTATTAATCGTTGGCATCACGATTAGAGATGGGCTTATACTAATATTTCGTGATATTACCTAATACGAATATATTAGTGACACGATATTATAATATCTTAACTAATATTAATATATTACTAATATTTGGTTCTAATAATTTTTCGTAGCGCGGTATTATGTGTGTATTTTGATTTCATGAGCATAAATGAAAGAGTTCGACTAGAATCGGTACCAAAAAGATATTATGCACCTGTCACCCCTTCAATTGCAATAGTAATAATTGGAATAGTGAGAATTTTATATTACTCAAAAACATCAATTTCTATTCGTCTACTTCCAAGCTTTCGTCTCGTTCCCACTAGGAACGTAGCCCATGAACCCTTCAATATGCTCATCACATTTGAAAATTCACTTCACCTATTGTGTATTTCATACTGCAAATTGTCCGCTCATAATTGTTTTACTATATGAGAACTACGATCAATTTTCTTCTATTATCATTTCAAATCCCAAATAAATGCATCCTGCTGTGAAAATCCTATTTATTATCACCTTTATATAGCTCCATCAACTAATATTCGACAAACATTTAATTAAACATATTCAAATTTTTAGTTCAAGAAAAATCGCGAATGCAAAAACGGCTCTCCCTTACGATCCGTATGAATTCATAAACACTATTTCCACCCACGCATCAATTTATTCAAACCTAGGTGCGTTCACAAAATTCATTAATCAACAGAATATTTTACTTCTTATTTTACTCCATTTAAACATACACCCATTTAACATACATATATCGGAAAAACTTAGCTCCGAATTAACTCATTAAACTTGCCTCTTACTTAATTCATTTGACTTGTCCTACGTCTGATACATATGTCATTCAAGCAACTATCATACACTATTTTAGCCACACAACATTGAGCAGATATGCGCAATCGTATTGAATGTTACATCATTATGCGCCAAGTTATAATCTAATGCCAAATAATTGATGAATATAATCATTTGCACCCTCATGCCAACTCTAATTATCTGCTTTATTTATGAGTCAAAGGTTCTTAGTACAACCGAAGTATGTTCACATTAAATTAACGGTTAGTTAGTTTTGTAGAAAGGACTGACACTGGGAATAAATTTTATGACATTGGATTGCCACTAGTACGTAACGAACCGACCCACCGCAATAAAAAAACAAGTTAATAGGCCTGTTCGCGTACCGGAATCTACTAAAATACATATATTAAAATAGATTCGCAACAAGTCGTTTTTGTACTCTTTTGCCACAAAAAGAAGCCAGCTACAGAAATAAGTTGCTGCTCCAGTACTCGAAAAGAGCTAATATCTGCACATAATTACATGACCATCGGTTACCATTAATTATTAATGGTCGCCCAATTTTTGCTGAAAATATTCTCATTCTTCAGTTTAGCAAGATGCCTGCATCCGAAAACTATTCTTCGTTTCGAATCATAGAATTTGCAAATTACTCCCTTGATTGTATTACTTCACTCAAGAACAAGATCAGTTTTTTGATTCACCCAAACTTACGTACGAACATACATATATCGACAAAACTTACCTCCAAATCAACTCATTAAACTTGCCTGATTCACATTTGCGCTCATACATACATCATTATATGAGCGATCGTACACTATCCTAGCCATAACATATATCCTGTCAGTAGTTAAATAACTTAACGAAACGTTCATCAGCATCACTAATACGATATATTCACTAACCCCTGGACTAATGCCTTAACAGCATTCACTAATGCCTTAACTAATACCAAATATTAGTTAAGGCATTCACTAATGCCTTAACTAATATCAAATATAAGTTTAGACATTCACTAATGACTTGACTAATATCAAATTTAGTTTAGACTCTAAACTAATATATCCTAATATATTAGTTTAGACTCTAAACTAATATATTAGTTTAGAGTCTAAACTAATATATTAGTTTAGAGTCTAAACTAATATATTAGTTCTAAACTAATATATTAGTCTAAACTAATATATTAGTCTAAACTAATATATTAGTCTAAACTAATATATTAGTCTAAACTAATATATTAGTCTAAACTAATATATTAGTCTAAACTAATATATTAGTCTAAACTAATATATTAGTCTAAACTAATATATTAGTCTAAACTAATATATTAGTTTAGAGTCTAAACTAATATATTAGTTTAGAGTCTAAACTAATATATTAGGATATATTAGTTTAGAGTCTTAACTAATATTTGATATTAGTCAAGGCATTAGTGAATGTCTAAACTAATATTTGATATTAGTTAAGGCATTAGTGAATGCCTTAACTAATATTTGGTATTAGTTAAGGCATTAGTGAATGCTGTTAAGGCATTAGTCCAGGGGTTAGTGAATATATCGTATTAGTGATGCTGATGAACGTTTCGTTAAGTTATTTAACTACTGACAGGATATATGTTATGGCTAGGATAGTGTACGATCGCTCATATAATGATGTATGTATGAGCGCAAATGTGAATCAGGCAAGTTTAGTGAGTTGATTTGGAGGTAAGTTTTGTCGATATATGTATGTTCGTACGTATGTTTGGGTGAATCAATAAACTGATCTTGTTCTTTTGAGTGAAGTAATGCAATTAATGGAGACGAAAATACTTGAAAGTACGAAAATACTCGATACGAGTATATACTCGTATCGAGTATTTTGGAACTTGCAAGTATTTTCGTATAGCGTATTTTTGTATAGAGTATTTTCGTGCTTGCGAGTATTTTGGGACTTTAGGTTTAGGTTTTTAGGGCAAAAGTAGCTGAAATCGGACAAAATCGGCCAAGTTTGGGTTAGAGTTGTTTGGGACATAACGGGCCAAGACCTATTGCTGTGATACAAAAATTTAGGTTTTGTAAGGGAGGAAGGGGTTTTTTGGCCATCGTTTGTCAAAAACTGCCTTTACAGCGCTTTCTATGATTGAAAGTGGTCGGGGAGTATATTAGTGATATTTTAAGGGCGAAAAAAATGTTGATGGGACAAATTGGGCAAGTATTTTATTCAATTATTCAAAAAGTTTTTAGGGCAAAAGTAGCTGAAATCGGATAAAATCGGCCAATTTTGGGTTAGAGTGGTTTTGGACATAACGGGCCAAGACCTATTGCTGTGATACAAAAATTTCGGTTTTGTAGGGGAGTAAGGGGTTTTTTGGCCATAGTTTGTCAAAAACTGCCTTGGCGGAGCTTTCGATGATTGAAAGTGGTCGGGGAATATAATAGTTATATATTAAGGGCGAACAAAAATTTTGATAGAGACATTTGGGCAAAAACGTCCATATTTTCCAAAAAAAAATTTTTGTTCAGCATGAATTCTGGGACCTTCCTGAGTTCTTTCGGGCGAAATTTCCAGACAAATCCGGGAAAAAGCGGCTTAGTTTCTAAGATACGGCAAAATGAAATCTGCCGGAAAACCGTCCGCAAAAACTGAAAGTAACTGTTCAGATCCTTTTTGGCTCGACAGTTGGCTTCTCCGGCTGTGCTGAAGTCCTCCTCGTGACTTCACTCCAACCCTACCGGGGTTGTGACTCATATCCAGCCTTACCGAAGAGGTTGGCCCCCTAGTGGGTGTATGTTTAATAGACGAAATTTTTTTTTTGAACATTTCTTCATAAAATTTTCGATAAACTTCATGCTTCAGTGAGGCGAAGTGGAAAACCGACAGTTTTAGATTAGCCAGGAAAAGTTTGGTATCAGAAATCGATTGATGAAAAGTCATATAGATGACAACAGGATTAGTTGGTCCTATCTTACTAAATGTTTCGACATTGGTAATTTGAAAGAATACAGGAGGTTTTTTATGCATATATTAAAATGAAAATCAAATTAAATCGATTGATTTCCCATATATGGCTCCTAGATTGGAGAAAAACTTGCCAAATAAGTGACCGACCATTGGAAAGTTACGGACAAGCTGCACGGACTAATAACTCAGTATCCTTTCATGGTCATCTGCACCATCACCATTCTAGCCTGGGAACTTTGTGTCTGGTGGGTGGGGGAGGGCATATCACACCGTTTTATTACACCACTGCAAATCGTATGTACTTGTATGTAGTCATATATATGTACGAGTACATACTTCAAAAAATGCTAGCTAGTATTTTTGGAACAGGTATTTGGAACAGGTATTTTTTTGTACTCGTACTAGGAATACTTAGTATGTGAAAATGCGAGTACGACCCAACTCTAGTAATAATGTGTAGATATTCGCTCTGTTCGCGTACTGCAGCAGCAACCTATTTTTGTAGCTGGCTTCTTTTTGTGGCAAAATTTAGCTTACAGCAAGAGTACAAAAACGACATGCTGCGAATCTATTTGAATATGCTATGAAAACATTCCTGTTGCCTATTATCTTATTTTTTTCATTGCGTTGGGTCGGTTCGTTACCTATTAGTGGTAGTCCAATGTCATAAAATTTGTCCCCAGTGCCGGTCCTTTCTACAGAACTAATCACAAAAATGCCGCCGTTAATTTAATGGGAACATGCTTCGGCTATACTAAGAACCGTTGACTCACAAAAAAAGAAGATGTACATCCATGAAAATGTGAATGTAAAACATATACATGGGTACATTTAATATGCATCCTCATACAATGACCTCGTTTTAATAGTCAAAGGTTTCGATTACAGCCGCATGCAACTAATGGCGGCAATTTCTATACACATTTTTGTTTTTCAATGCTTGATTTAGTAAAAAGACACGGCATTGCGAACAAATTGATTGATGATAGAAAAATAAGAATAAAAAAATTTCACGCGAAACTAATATTTATATATTATAATACGTCACAATAAAATATTACTATTACCTAATATATTCAAATATTAGTAATATCTTAACTAATATGAATATATTAGTCCCACCTCTAATCACGATGCACCATCCATCCGTTCACGGGTCAATCGAAATGTCTGATCGTTTGAACTTATTGTGCTGGACTGGATGGCAGCAAAGAAAAATTTGCTGTTAACTGGGTTGCTGCAGTGAATAATTTTACACAAAGTTGTTGAAAGGGTGAATCGCGATGTTTGTGATTCATGGAAGTGATTCATTTCGGCTATTTTGCGATTCAAATTACCACTGGGTTTAAACTACGAAGGTTTTTCATGATGCCTCTTATCTGGACTTAAAAAGTATATGTAGATTAAAAAATAATACGGTTCTAATTCATCGCGAATTCCCCTCCTTAAGTCACTGTTATACTATTGTCTTCTAAAAAAACTCCCTCTCTGTTTATTCATGTCTCTTAAAAGAATAGATATGCCTCTCAAAAAGAATTCGCATCTCCAACATGAACAAATAGAACAAATCTTCCAAACTTACCACCTTCGGCAACACTTTCCGAACACACTCACTTCATGCACACCGTTCTAAGTTCATCTCGAGAGCATCTAGCAAATAACTGCTCTTATTAAAATCCCATCAAAATTTTATTGCATTGATTTAACCGAATGATTTGCTTCAATGGTGGTACAGCCCGTCGTTGAAATGCATGATCAGCATATTGACTGCCAAGTTGACCTCGGCCGCCATCCAACCTATCGCTATACGAAAATCATATCTGCCCCCATATATCGATGCTCATATATAGACTCAGTATCAACAACGAGCAATGCCATAACGCAGATAGATACCTAGTTCTAGAATAGCTTTGCCTCGTGGTTCTATGCTTGCCTGATTTCGTGTTTACATGTCGGAATCATGCTTTCTTGTCTTCCGCCTGAAAGATCACACCCAAAAGCAATTTTCCAGTTCAGATTCGAATTGTCGGTAGAATAGTTTTCGCTACCATTATCGAGGTTTTATCGTTCTCGGGACATTTTATGACTTTATTTTGACTCGAAACCGTCGCAGAGTAGCGCGTAATTAAAGAAAGTGAAAATATAGTCATTCGGATTGAATCGATATCGATTTGTTATTGAAATACGCACGAAAATCCAATCGATACGGTGATTTCCCATACTGAAATCTCGCATGCGACAGAGTATAGAGACATGTCTAGAGCCATGGAAAGATATGGATTTTTTCCAGTTATTTTTGTATGGCTGAGTTTTATTAACTTTTGCAGTCACAATAACAATTAGTCAGACTATTTGATTAGGGTTTAATCGATGGTTTTCAAACATCAAATACGTGACAAAAGCGAAGAAGCTTGCATGCTCTGGGAGCGAAGAAGTTTATCGTCGAAAAGAGTTCTCATACTAGCTCCAACAGAAATACGATAAAACTAGTTGGAAAATAATCAAAGAGGATTAGTTGGATGATTTTTACTGACGGGCAGGAAACATTTGTTTTGCGCAATTAACCTCAATTCGAAAGGAAAATAATTTCAAACATTTTTTTTAGACAACCCTTTTCTGTATGCTCTAAATTAGTAATTTATATAGTTTTAGAAGTATAAATTTTTTCAAGACTGTTTTAACCGATCGTCATCAAACCTTCTCAGATTATCAATATGACCATGTGCATAATAAACCTGGAATAAAATGAGCGTCAAACATTGGGATGTAAATAGAGCGTTTATATCGCCCCGCAACGGGAAAAAGTTGCATATGAAGGCTTCCACAAATAAAAAAAAAAAAAAATCTGTAAATCGTAGGAAAATCCCTTTTCCCCCAAATTTTCGTAGCTTTTATTTGTAAGTCTAAAATGAGTCAATTACAACTTTTCGCATCTGAGTACTATATAACTTCATAAAAATGACGTCACAGATTATAACATCACTTACTATCGAATGCAATGTAAACAATCGCGACCATTTCAAATTTCCATAGCTAAACATGTTTATTTTGCTTCTTTTTCCTTCCACTCTTTTATTATTTTGGAGAGCTTGAGTAGCCTAGTGGGTAGAGCACTGGCTTCTTGCGTGTGGGGTCCCTGGTTCGAATCCAGGTTCGGACGAGGGTCCGCGCACCAAGCTTTGAGTTCACCTAGCTCTGATTAGGTACCTGATTTAAATCAGGGGTAAAGTGAGTCGTGGAACTAATCACTCCACACTTGTATCCACAATGATTAAAAAAATTGTAATGAAGCTCTCTACCAGCTTCAACCCCTAGACCCGTACAAGCGTTGTCGTGGGATTGCTTTGCTTTACTTTTATTATTTTATGCTGTTGTTTTATCTATAGTTTGTTTTTCATTGCTTCTTACCTGACTATCCATATTGCTTCTTAATTTCCCATATTTTACTTAGTTCTTATCAATTATCCTTTTTTCTTCTAAACTTAGTGTTTCTTTCCTATTTTCTTCTTCCTACATATTTTCTCAATTATTTTTTCTCCTAAATTTATTGGTTTCTTTTCTCCATTATATAAAAATATAAATATTTGCTGTTGTTCTTCTCCCTGTACTTTGCCTTCCTTTTTGCTTAATTATATTTTCTTCATTCATCTTGCTTTGTCCATTTTTTTCTTTTTTCATTTTGTTTTATTCCTTTTTATGCATTCACTTTCTCTGCATTTCTTTTTACTAGAGTCCCTTTACATTTGCATTCCCTTTTTACTGCATTCCTTTTCTCGCATTCATTTTTCGCATTCCCTTTATAATGCATTCCTTTTTTACTCCTTACTCTGCATTCCTTGTTTTTGCATTTACTTTTTTCCGCATTTCCTTTTTTTGCATTCCTTTTTTCCGCATTTCCTTTTTCGGCATTCCTTTTTCCCCCAATTCTTTCTCTCGTTTTCGCATTAATCTTTTTCTCTCAAACTGTCTTCTCTATTATTTCAAGCATTTTTTCTGCATTTTTTTGGCCCCCTGATTTCTTGTCTTTTTTCTTTTACTTTCACATTATTATTCATTGACGTAGTAAAAAAAAAAGAATATAATGTATCATATTTACCTTTGTTATATTTGGTTGTTGCATGCTTCATTTTCTTATTTAATTCTTTTTATTTCTTATATATTTCAACATGCTCGTGTATAGTTTCTTTTCTCTTAATTTATATCCTCATTTTTTAACGTTTTTCTTGGGAACATTTTTTTGAATTCATTCGGTCTTTTTTTTCATTCATTCAATTTTTTTCTTTCACTTTCATTTCCTTTTGAGTGGTTTCCCTTTCCTTGGTTCCCCTTTCATTGGTTTTTCTTTTTTCTTCCCTACCCTTATGTTACTTCTCTTTTCTATCTTCCTATTTTATATCCTGCACTTTTATATCCTCCTCGCTTCTATCCTCCTCTTTTCTATCCTCCTCTTCTCTATCCTCCTCTTTTCTATCCTCCTCTTTCTATCATCCTCTTTCTCATCCTCCTATTTATGTTTCTTCACTTTTCTATCCTGTACTTTGCGTGCCTTCTCTTTGCGTGCCCTCTGTTTGCGTGCCTTCTCCTTGCGCTCCTTCTCTTTGCGTGCCTTGCCTTTTTGTGCATCATCTTTGCGATCCTTTTTTGCGTTCCTCCTTTTACGTTTTTTCCCTCTTCGTTCCTTCTCTTTTCGTTCCTTTTCCTTTCGTTCCTTCTCTTTTCGTTTCTTCTCTTTTCGTTTCTTCTCTTTTCGTTTCGTCTCTTTTCGTTTCTTCTCTTTTCGTTTCTTCTCTTTTCGTTTCATCTCTTTTTTTCACTCCTCTTTTCTTCATACCTCTTTTCTCTCTTTCCCTTCCCTTTCCTTCCCTTCCCTTTCCTTTCTTTTCCTTCCTTCTCTTGTCGTTCCTTCCCTTTCCTTCCTTCTCTTGCCTTTCCTTCCTTTTTGGTCTTACCTTCCTTCTCTTGTCTTTCCTTCCTTTTTCTGTCTTTCCTTCTCTTATTTTCCTTTCTCTTTTCTTTCCTCCTCTTTTTTTTCCAGCTCTTTTCTTCACAACTCTTTTTTCACATCTCTTGTGATTCCTTCCTTCTTCTTTCCTTCTCTTTTGTTTCCGTGGGCCTTCATACTATTATCTCTCTATTTATTTTTCGTCCTTCTCTTGTCTCTCTTCCTTTTTTTTCATCTCCCATCATTTCCTATCTCCTCCCTTTGGTTCGTTACATTAGCTTTTGGTTTGTTTAATCATTTTCTTTCATGCTCATTTCATTCTCTTTCTTTCATATTCCTTTATATATATATATATATATATATATATATATATATATATATATATATATATATATATATATATATATATATATATATATATATATATATATATATATATATATATATATATAAATATTATTTTATTTGCTATATATATATATATATATTATTTTATTTGCTATATATATATATATATATATATATTATTTTATTTATTTCCTTTATTTCTCTTACAACTGTTCATAATCTACTCCCAATTTTTTCTCTTTCGGTTTCATCATTTTTCTCTTCTCTTTCTGTTTTGCTTCACTTTCGGTCTTCTTCTGAATTTCACTCTTCTTCTCTCTTAGTCTTATTTTCTCCCTTCTTCTCTCGTTGTCTTACTTTCTCGATTGTTTTCTGATTGTCTTACTTTTTTCTATTCTTCACTCATTGTCTTACTCTCATGAGCGTACTCCATTCTTTTTCTCTTCTTTCTTTTCTGCTGCTGTGTTTCTCTCTTCTCACTTTCTCATTCTGTTTTCTCTCTCATTCTTTTCCCTTTCTCATTCTTTACTCTTCCTCATTCTTTTCTCTTCCTCATTCTTTTCTCTTTCTAATTCTTTTCTCTTTCGCATTATTTTCTCTCTCATTATTCTCACTTTCTTATTCTTTTCCCCTTTCTCAATCTTTTCCCTTTCTCATTCTTTTCTCATTATTTTCTCTATCTCATTCTTTTCTCTTTCTCATTCTTTTCTCTTTTTCATTCTTTTCTATTTCTCATTCTTTCCTCTTTCACATTATTTTCTCTCTCTCATTATTTTCTCTTTCTCATTCTTTTCGCTTTGTCATTCTTTTATCCTTCTCATTCTTTTCTCGTTCTCATTCTTTTCTCTTTCTATTTTTACTAATGTTCGAAGAAGAACATTAGTATTAAAATCACTTTGGCCAAAAATTCATATTTCTATATATGTATATATATATATATATATATATATATATATATATATATATATATATATTTATATTTAAATATATATATATATATATATATATATATATATATATATATATATATATGTATATATATATATATATATATATATATATATATATATATATATATATATATATATATCTATATATATATATATCATCAAAAAATTTCAGTGAAAAAATCTCAGGAAAGCGAAATCCGATTGAACTGAAATTTTTAGGACACATTGGTGTATATGCAGAATAGTGCCAGGTCTCAGAAAAAGTTAAAAATCTTTAACCCTTTGGCGCCGGCGGCCATTTTAGTGATATTTTTAATATACCTATTATTCCGTACACAAATAAGTTTTGCAAAAATAAAGTTAACAAAGTAAATTTCGAACGTGTTTTACATGTGAATCGGATAATATTAAAGAACGGGAAAAATTGAAAATTTTTAAATTGCGATAACTTTTGACAGAGCTATTCAATCCTTACCAAATTTTCAGGACATATTGGTATTATTTAGTTGTAAATTTGTGTAGCTTTTGATGAGCGTGTTGGCAACCCTGAAGCTAGGGCAGGCACTGAAAGTGAAAACCTCCAAATTATCGTCTCTCTTGAAAAAATGTCGCTTCTTCAAAAAAAGCCACTCATATGTAAATTTCGTGCTTTTTTTTACATAGAGCAAAAACAAAATTGGATATGGTGTAACGGGCACGCCTGGTAACCCTTGCCCAATTTACCTATATTTTTAGCATCAAAAACTTCTGTTCACGGAAACTCACTATCCGATGAGCAGAATTAATTGAAATTTACAGAATGTATTGGTCTTTAATAGGACCAGGTCTGATAGAAGTAATTTTGAAATGCGGGCGATTCTGTGCCAGTGGTGCCATCTTGAAAAATCACTAAAAAAGATAACTGCTTTTAGCCCTATAAATTCTGATTGAATCGTTCGATTTATAGTCCGGGGAAATCTAACATGGTGCTTCGGAAAAATTAGGGGAAAGCTGAATTTTGGTGCGAACCTTGGTACTGGCGTGTTGAACAAAATGTCAAAAGTCCCCATCGATCCGAGTGCTGCGTCGCTTTTTATACGGGGTCAAAGGTCACCAAAAGTGACCTTTCCTAAATATCTCAGTAACGGTTACGTCTTCAGAAAAACAATGTATGACGAATTTGTAGCTTGGCAAATTTCCTGTTTTTCCTGTAACCATAACCGTTTTTGAGATATATTGATCTAAACATTTGTTACTAACAGCACCCTCATTCTCATCGGCATGTTGATATTATCCGATTTTGATTACGACTTGGCATGTTTGAGAGTTTGTTTTTCTATGTTTAAGAGGCGCATAAAAAACATGTACACAAACTTATCTACCAGACTCCAGGGTAGGTGGAAAAGTGTGCTCCGAAAAGTTCCCCCCTCCCCCTTTGCCATAAAACGGTATCTCTGAGCATCCATCCCAAATCTTCAGAAATGAGCTCGTTGCCTACTCTTTGCCCACTGTTAAACAAGGTTGGATCACTTTTTATCCTATTAATTGCCTATTCTTGACATCGCACGACCAGCCCTACATCCACACCCTTCCCACACCCTACCCACCCCCGCAAACGAACCACCCCGAAATACCCGGTTTTTTTTAGTTTTTTTTCCATACCGTCTTATCCCATGAACGATCAGGGCAAGGTCACGTAACTTCAGGTGCAAATTGGTTTCGAGACGTGTCATATCCCTTTGGCGTTATGCAGCCATCACAGGATTGGTAAAAAAACTGATTATTCGGGGATAATTTGCATCGGATTGAGCTCCTATAATGTCAGGAATGAGCGTTTACAGAATTATGCAATGATATTATCTTGCTTTTTCATGCTCCTAGGCCCATGATATGTTACAAAACCTATTTCCACCTGCAATTTGGTTGTTTTGCCCTGCTCTTTCGTAAAAGATCCCATAAATGATGCCGCAATATAGGTTTTTTCGGAGAAGAGAGTAGCGAACAGATGTCCCTACAAGTTTTATGGCAAAGGGGGGCGGGGGGGTGGTGATAACTTTTCGGAGTACACTTTTCCAACTACCCTGGAGTCTGGTAGATAAGTTTTTGTACATGTTTTTTTTATGCGCCTCTTAAACATAGAAAAACAAACTCACAAACATGCCAAGTCGTAATCAAAATCGGATAATATCAACATGCCGATGAGAATGAGGGTGCTGTTAGTAACAAATGTTTAGATCAATATATCTCAAAAACGGTTATGGTTACAGGAAAAAGCTATATAATCTTTTTTATTGGAAATTTGCCAAGCTACAAATTCGTCATACATTGTTTTTCTGAAGACGTAACCGTTACTGAGATATTTAAGAAAGGTCACTTTTGGTGACCTTTGACCCCGTATAAAAAGCGACGCAGCACTCGGATCGATGGGGACTTTTGACATTTTGTTCAACACGCCAGTAACAAGGTTCACACCAAAATTCAGCTTTCCCCTAATTTTTCCGAAGTTTCGCCTTTTTTATGTCGGATTTCACTGGGCTATTATACGAAATTCATACAGCAGCTGGACTTTACTCTAAACCACGTTTAATAGAAATTTGGTCGAAAACTTCGGTTGGAGCTGCCAGCTTTGATAATTTTGGTGTCTTAAATTTGAAAAAATAAAAATTTGGAAGTGAAAACATTCAAATCATCGAATATCCTACAAATGTCCGTTTCTTACAATAAAACCAATCTGTATACAAATCTTATGCTTTATCTACACGTTCAAAGTAAAACTTTGGAAATTTCATGTCGGACAAGAACGGTAACCCTTTCCCAGTTAACCTATATTTTTGGCATCAAAAACTTATGTTCACGGGAATTCACGAATAAAAAAATTCAATCCCGGGATTACGGGATTAAAAAATCTCAAATCCCGGGATCCCGGGATCCCGGCCAATTGATTCGGCCGGCGAATCCATTGGCCCGGCCAATGGATTCGCTATTCACGAACCAATAATCAGATACCATTGAAATTTACATAATGCATTGGACTTAAGTAGAACCAGGTCTGATAGAAGCGATTTTGAATTGTGGGCAACTCTGTGCCAGTGGTGCCATCTTGAAAAATTACAAAGAAAAAAAACTGCTTTTTGCCCTATGAAATGTGAATTAGTAACCAGATTTTCATGAAATTGACACAGTAGCTTAACCTTACTCTAAACTCTGCTTGATAGAAATTTGGTTGAAAAATTCGATTGGTGCTGCCAGCTATGGTAATTTTTGTGTCTTTGGTTTTGAAAATTCTCAGGAAAATAAAACTTTTTGCCCTATAGCTTCCAGTGCAGGCATGAAATCAATACGAATTTCATACAATTAATGGAACCTATTATAAGCATACTTCAGGCCAAATTTGGTTGAAAAGCCTCGATAGGGTTGCCAGCTATTGTTGGTTTTGTGTTTGTTTGCAATATCTTTATTAAGCAGTTTTATCGTAGAATTTTCAATTGGTAATGATATTGTAGTGACAATAAACAGCAAATATTAAGCTTTCGATTATTTGAAAAAAGTCGCTGCAGGTAACCCTAAATTTCTTTATACTCCTATAATTTCGAATGTAATATAACAACGTGAAGCAGATGTGATATATTCTTGGCTTTGATACTGGCGAAAGGTTGCCAGCACGAGTCGGTTGTGCTACTTTTGTATCAATAAATGCTTACAGTTAGTATTCATACCGGAAACATTTACAATGAAAATAGATAGCCGATGTTTCAATTCCCTAAGTTCTGCAAATTTTTCGGATCGCAGCCCCAAATACCAACTTCAGTTACAGTGCTGTAGGCACTGAGCATTTTCTTCATTGATGTTATATTAGATGCTGCTTTCAAAGTTTGGTGAAATAAGCAACTGATAACGAATATAATTAACAAGTGTTTTTCTTTCATAAACTTTGAAACCCATGCCAGTGGTATTGTCTGAAACCTTCTACCATATGAGTTATAATGCATTCTTGAGACCAAAGTAAAACGTGGCATTTGAAACAGTTTGGCCGTAATAAGCAGCTCATGTGGTGGAATATGCACTCAAAACCTGCACGATTCTTCTACTGTTCGTCGAACATTAGTGTTTCTAGCGGTTCAGGTGCGCTAGAGTTTTTTTCTCTTTCTCAGTATTTTCTCTTTTTCACTCTTTTCTCTTTTTTATTCTTCTCTCGTTCTTTTTTTCTTTATTCTTCTCTTCTATTTTTCTCTCGTATTTTTTTTCTTTATTCTTCCCTTCTATTTTTCTCTCGTATTTTTTTTTCTTTATTCTACTCTTCTATTTTTCTCCTTCTCTCATTCTCCTATTTTCTCTCTCTTCTTTTGTCAAATAGTAACAAATTTTAAAAGTTTTCACATTATTATTTAAAAATTTTCTTTTTCATAATTGTATTTCATTCTTTTATTTTGTTTTATGTATATATAATTTTTTTGTGTTTGTTTTTTATTTGTTTTTTTTTTCTCTCTACTTTTGTACTCCTTATTTTCTTACCATTCCCGACCTCCGTCTTACCGTTCCGACTTTTCCCTATTCTTATTTATTTTCTTCTTTCTCTTCATTTCTCTTCTTCTTTTTACAGCTTATGGCAAAAAATAAAAATACAAGCTATTAATCTTATGTTCTTAGTTTTACTTTCAGTATTTTTTTCTCTCTTACTCTCTCATATTATTCTCTATTTCATAATTTTTCTTATGTCGTTTATTTTTTTTTGCTTTTTCTAGTTATTTTCATATATATTAATCGTGTTCTTCTCCTTTTAATAATAGTTATTATTGTAATATTAATAATAGTTATTATTGTAAATTGTTCAAGTTTTTCGGTTTTTTTTTCGGTTTGTTTTTCTTTATATTTTCTTTACTGTTTTCTCTAACTTTCGATAATTTTTATTCTACTGTATTTTTATTTTTTTCTTCCTCTATTTATATGATATTTCCGTATTTAAATTATTCATAATTTATGTATATTATTACTTCCTTGTTGATAGAAGGAGATATCACAGTTGCATGGCGCTACCATGATTTTACTGATCAACGGTATACTAATATTTCGCAACCAGCCCAAATTTGCCCATATACTAGAACCAACTAGCTGAAGCTCTCAGAAGCAAGCTGTCAAAGCCCTCAAAACAAGCTGCTAAGTGTATGGAGTCTCAGCCAAAAACTGCAAAAAATCTTATCTTTCCAACTTACTAGGAGCTGCAAGACCTTTTTTGAAGCCCATGGTCGGAAGTGCGATTCATTTTCATTTATTGTCTTACTTCCATAGTGATGCAAGGTCCTATTTCGATAAAAAAAAACTCCTTGAGAGATTTAAGAGGTGCTTCAGAAGCTAACCAATCCGAATTTATTTCAAGATTTGCACCCCCTTCGAGAATAGTACTTATATTAGCGTACTTATAATAACTTCTGACTCAGCAATTGATCGAAAAAAATGACACAAATGTTCAAATAAACGAAACGCGATATTCAGTACGAACATTATTTGCATACAACAATCACTATTATCAAACTATGCGAAGGTCAAATAAACTACGTACCGTGAAGTCATCGGCATTAGCATTTAGAATTATTGCTGCCACTTTTCATTAAATCGACGAGGAAAATTTATGAATGTAGGCCAAAAGCTTTTTACTTTGAGCTGTTCGTTGCTCACTTTTTAGCATTTTTGCAATTGCAAAACGAAAATATGATGATTTTTCATCGCAGGAAGACGATGCGAGTGGGGTAAATCTCCAACCACGCTAATTAGCTCGATGTTCTAGTCATCAATGTCAAGGAAAAACTGTCAAGAGTTAGCTTATGTGTGATGAAAAGATTTTTTTTTTGTGCTAGGTGTTAGTTCTGGATGATTCAGATGGCAAAGGAAATCCATCAAAAAAGCTTTTGGTTTTATCGCACAAGGCGAGTTCAAAAATATTGTGAGTTTTGTCAAGGTGGAATCAACCGCAAAACGGTACCACCTCACCTGCAAACATTTTTCAGAATTCACTCTGATAACCTGACCACCGATAATTACTAAACTACGCATTTGACCCGTTTCGCTTGGTCGGATTTGGAGCAATAAAATGGGCTGGGAAGGTCACAGCAGTCCAAAAATTCACTAATTCAATGAAAATATTCGCGTTGGCTTGAGTTGATTTAGTAATTTGGCTATGATGATTTTTTCGCTTGCACTTTCGAAACGGCTGAGCTTCAAAAACAATAGAGGCATTTCATTGAATAATTCATAAGCCGCAACATGTGCGGATATGAGTGGATGGAGGATGATGATGAAAAGATGAAAGCAAATAGTTTTGTTGCAATTGATACGGCATACTAATGAGTTTGAAATGATTATGTGTTTGCTTGAATTTCTAATAATTGTAAACAAACGTGTAAAATGCAGAAGAAGAATATTAATTATTGTTGATACTTTCTAATTGGGGGAAATCTATTGAGTTTGTTGAATTGTTATTTATGGTTATCCCGGAGAAAAAGACGAATGGTTATAGGTGAGGTTTATGCAATTTTTTAGTTTCACGAGGTGATCATACTTCGGAAAATGTTGTTTATTCCATCAAATTATTGCTTAGCTAATAAGTAGCAACCATACAATTTTATTCACTCATAATGAAAAACATTGACGCTTTAGGAAACTGTTGTATCAAAATGTCGATAAATTATCTTATAATAAAATTCTGAGACTGGCGCCGAACATAATCGAAATCTTTGTGAAAACATTTGAACTTCTCATAAATACTTTTGAAATGATTTCGCATGACACTGACATGTGTGCAAAGTTCATTCATCCGGAGTGTGGATCGTATCGTATCAATACGACTACCTATTCAGCTATATAAAATTGTAGATATGACTATCAAAGTAGTATAATTGTTATGCATGACCTCAAGTTAGGTTAGATTTTTCTGGCTAAATCACAGATATAAGAGAGAATGGATTAGAAATCGACCGAAAGAAATGTGCTAATTTTCGACTTTTTGCTTACTGGTGTGAGAATGAGGTACTGGTGTGTGCCCTACACAGTTCATATGGTAACAAAAAGCACGAGAGATAGCCATTTTGAACGTCGTTTGACATTTCTTTCCCCGAACCGGCGAGTGGAGACTAAAATGCTTTTTGTGAATGAAATTAATTATTATTACTTTTGCAGCCTGGAACGCGGCACTTCATTATCGCACTATTTTATAACTTTTTACAGCTAATTTACTCGGGAAACCGACACGAATGATTGCGCACAAACGTAAATGTGCGTTTCCACTGAATTCGCCGAAAAATTTTCAAATTTTATTTGAAAAATTTTGACTGAAAGTCAATGCTCTCAATTCCCGACACAAATCAAACTGACATTGATGTTTCTTTCCGTGTTCCCCGTTGCACGCTTTCACACCGATCTTTGCCCGATTTTTTGCCCAAAATATATTAAGGAATGCCTCCTTACAAAAGTGTACACCGAGTACCAAACACCCTGTATATACACTGAAGAAAATCCACATAGCGCCCAGAGCCATGTAACATAGCGCATTATTTATGGTCCCATACGCCATGTACATAGTACTCTGAGCCATGCAATATGGCTCCCAGCGCCATTATCTCAGAATCTACATAGCGCGTGGTCCCATGTTACATGGCGCAGCATTTATGGTGCCACATGCTATGTACATAGTACCCTGAGCCATGCAGTATAGCTCCCAGCGCCATAATTACATGGCGCAGAAATTATGGCCCCACACGCCATATTACATAGTGCCATGAGCCATGCAATATGGCTCATGGCACTACAATCATAACTCGCAGCCATACTGTGTGAGGGGATCTATAAATTTCAGCAAGTGATACTTGAGTATCGTCGATGGATCGAGAACATTCTCAATCGGCTAAGGGCGCATATTATCGAATGGCTCCTTCGGTGACTCTAAAAGCAGCCAGCGTCTGTTTGTTGCAAGCATGTGACTTCTCCGTGTGCTCATTTATGGTAAGTAGCACTGTTTTGACTGATTTGCTTCTTCAATGTACTATAGTCCTCCACGCCATGTACTATAGTCCTCCACGCCATGTACTATAGTCCTCCACGCCATACAGTATAGTCCTCCACGCCATACAGTATAGTCCTCCACGCCATGCAGTATAGTCCTCCACGCCATACAGTATAGTCCTCCACGCCATGTGTTATAGCTCTCCACGCCATGCATTATAGTTCTCCACGCCATGTGCTATAGTCCTCCACGCCATGGCGTGGAAGACTATAGTACATGGCGTGTAGGCCTATGTAGTTTTCGCCATGTATTATGGCGTGTGGCGCTATATTTTATCACAATCCCTAAATCGTCTATGTACATGGCGCCAGAAGTCTATAAATTATGGCGTCTTGCGCCATGTGTTTTCTCAGTGTATTATGTTGATGAAGGAAAAAAGCTGCTAATGTTGTAATATATATTTAAATGATTAGGTATGAAAAGGCAACGACTAAGAGCAATTCTACTCTCTGTTTTATTTAATTTGTACACTGTCCATATATATGTAAAGGCTAAAAAAATATGATAAATAAATAGAAACCTTTTACAGCAAAATAAATCAAATTCAGCAAATGTTTCTCGATAAATTTTCAAATTTACATTACTAATCGCAAGACTCTACATCGCTCATTTTAAATGAAGTAGTGATATTCAGTGGAGCAAATGAAGCATACGATTCGATTGAATATCTGATCAGTGCTGCGGCCATTCCATAATATTGATAGATTGCCCTCATAACACTTTGACTACTGTTGCATTATAAATAGATGCATTATCTTTTTGGAAGGTTATAGAAATAGTGTAATTCTTATTTCTAATTTTTCCAGCAAGCCTTTCATTTGCACCAGGTCAATGATCCCTTAACAAGATATTGCACCCCATATTATAATACTCCCTTTTCTTGCGTGGGGCCCGTCTAGATTTCTGCCCGGCTGGTGTTCTTAAGAACTTTGAACCTCGCCGTCGTGGAAATTATCGCCAAATTCCTATCTGAGTCCCGCCCAATCAAATAGATCATCGTTATCATCTCTATTACCAAATCTAGAGCAAATAAGGCTTTGCTCTATCATTGATAGTAAAAGAAATATAAAATTTAGCGTTTCTCCATACTTTACCGATTACTTACCTTACATTCTTCTCTTACTATTATTCAAAAACAAGAAAATAATATCTTAAAAATAAATATATATTTTTTGTCATAGTGCGTCCCAGACAACTGGTTTGTTGATATAAGGGACATAATTGGAAAAATATTTGCACATTGTTTCCAATAAACAAAATTACTACACTAGATTCCTCACTTTATATAATAATTTACAAAAAAAAATCACATAAACGAGAGCGCACGAGCCAAAATCAATTTTCGTTAAAAACAGAAACAAAGCAGATATGAAACAACGAAACTAGAAAATTGGAACGAAACTAAAAGACTCTTTACCCTAGTTATTTATAAAAAAATAATTTAATCAACAAAAGATATTAAATAGCAAGTTCACTAATTCAAAAATATTACTCACATTAGAGTATAAAATAGCACTGGGGCGTCTCTGTGTATAAAATCTCAACTAAGTTGCTTTTATTACACATATTTGATTTTTTAAGCAAACACTCTGAACCGAGTAAAGCATAAATATTATTGCTTACAATGTACCAATAATGTCTTCGTACAGCAGCAATTTAAAATCAAGTGATAAAAAACAATAATTTGTTGCAAGAAATTTAAAAAAGTTTTAATGCAGATTTATTCATTAATCATTTTTATTTAATTTAGAAACAAAAACTAATCCATTTCAATGATTCATTACAAAGTTATTAACTAAAATAAAAGAAAGTCGACAATTTGCCTCCAATAAAGTCTTCGTACACTTACGAAATGTTCTATGAAAAATCATAAAAACTGCAGATACACTTTTTGTTAATATTTAGTTGGGTAGCCTTTATTTTAAATCACGGTTTCAAGACAGTGTGGCATCAATCCTACTAGTATTTTTGCATAGCTTGGCGCTATTTTCGATATTGAATGATATGACATATTGGAGTACAAATACTGCCACTTTGGTTTATGAAGTCTTTTTTGTTTTGCACTTCATAGTGATCGTAAAAACAAAAAGAGAAAGTGAACATGGAAGTGAATCAAAAACGGCTTCTTTTACTATACGAATTTAAATTAGAGCATAACGCAACGGAATCAATGAGGAATATCATCAGCGCATTTGGGCTTGATACAGTTAGCGAACGAACCACTCGGCGGTGATTCGAAAAATTTCGATCCGGAAATATGGACCTTCGAAATGAGCCACGTGGACACCCAGGACAATCGATCGATAACGACAAGCTGCGTACATTAGTGGAGTCTGACCCCGCCAAATCATTAGGGATCTTGCCGAGATATTAGGCGCTCACAATTCAGCAATTTGCCGCCACTTGCAACTTGGAAAAGTGAGAAAGCTTGACAAATGGGTTCCGCATGATCCTACCGAGAAAAACATGACGTGTCGAATGGAGATTTCAAGTTCTCTTCCGCAACAAAAAGGAAGCGTTCTTGCACCGAATTGTGACCTGCGATGAAAAGTGGATTTTATACAATAATCGTCGCTGATCGGCCCAATGGCTAGATGCCGATGAAGCACCAAGACACATGCCGATACCAAGCCTTCATTCAAAGAAAATAGTTGTAACTGTTGGGTGGTCTGTAGCTGGAGTTATCCACTATTCGTTCCTGCAACCTGGCGAAACCATCAAAGCTGAGAAATACTGTGCTCAACTGCATGAAATGCATCAGAAATTGATAGTCCAACGACCTAGGCTTGTCAACAGGGATGGAGTGACACTGCTTCATGATAACGCACGACCTGATGTATCGAGAACAATAGTCCAAAAATTGAAGGAGTTGTGCTATGAGACTCTTCCTCACCCTCCATATTCACCAGACCTCTCACCAACATATTACCATTTCTTTAAACATGTGGATCACTTTTTGACAGGAAAAAGATTTAATAATGAAGCTGCTGACAAAAATGCCTTCGAGGAGTTTCTTCGAACCAGAAACTCGGACATCTACAAAACTGGAATAAATATACTTGTATCTCGTTGAGAAAAGTGTGTTGCATCTATTGGTACCTGTTTTGATTAAATAAATTGTCTTTATAAAAAGTTACAGCTGTTTAAAAATTTATGACTAAATCGGCCATTTCATCTGCAGCAACCTAATAGAAAACTAAAACCATGGATGTCTTCCGGCCTTCTAGCATCAATTAGAAAATGTGATAGATTAGGACTTGCTCTTAAAAATCAACCAGAAAATGAATATTTGAGTCAATATTTTCGTAAGTATAGGAACAAACTGAACGAAATAATATCGAAGACAAAAGCTATATATTTTAAAAACAAAATAATAGAGGCGCGAAATAACGGAAAAAAAGTTTGGAGAACAATAAATATTGCAACAGTAAGACATATATGGAGCCAAATCATATTTGAACATTTTTGAATCAAAAATGTTCACAAGCCAAATCATATTTGAACATTTTTGAATCAAAAATGTTCAAATATGATTTGGCGCCATATACGTTTCTTATTAATTCAATGATGAAAAATTTTGATTTGAAATAAAATTTTTATAATAAAGTGGAATTCAAATAAGATTCGCTTTTTATTTCAAAGTGATTTCAGCTTTTGATTTAAATTTGATTCTATTAAATGACATTTTTCTGAGTGTAGACATAAGGTAAAAGACCGTAATTTCGTCATGTTAAGGAACTTTTTACAGTATCCTACATTGTTTTGGGGCAACTTGTGATATTTTGAAACATCATGCTGAAAGTATTTATGCCTGGAATGTTCACAATGATATAGCATTAGTAAATGCAAAAAAATTTTGGTGTGGTTATGGATTTTTGCCGATTTTAGATAAGTCTAATTTGAGCCTAATTTCGTCACTTAAAACAGTCAAATTCCTAACTTCGTCAACTAGTGCTCTTAATTTCGTCTATGTAATAATGTAATCTTTAAGCACTGGTTTTTTATTGAAAACATAAACAACTTTTGGGAAAGAAAATAAAACCTTCTTTGAATAAATAACATAAAATAATTCTAACAGATTATTGTTTGCATTTAAATATCCGGACATATGAAAATAGGGTAAGTGGAGGCATAAGTTTTCCACTTGCTGAAGAGCCAACCAATACAGTAATGCATTCCTTTTCATCGTTATTGGTGCGATTATATATACACGCTTACCATTTGCGAGCTAAAATTTTTGATTGTTTGGGACACAGAAAAAAAGCTGTTTCATCGCAGTTGAACAATCTATCTGGATCCAATAATACCTTATCTAGTTCGGGGAAAGTTTTCATATATGAAGAAACTTTTGTGAACCAGTTTTTTATAGAAGATTCCGATACAATAGTTCTTCCTGATGATAAGTTTTGGGAAGCTCTTGCCAATACATCAGGATTCCGTTTCAAACATGCCTCATACCACTTTCTTCCTGGAATCCCATTTTGAAGCGATTGTCCCTATGAACTTCTTTGACAAGATTTGATACACTGTGTACTAATTGGGATTTCGTTACAGGAAAACTTATTTTGGCAAGGTCAAGAACCCATTTGACTAAAATTCGTTCCTCCGTTTTAGTCAAAATTGTCGGTGCCCCAGTACTTTTTGAATGCCGACTAAACATCTTGTCTTGTAGTGTTGTTCTAGGAATTCTATATATTTTCGCGACAGCGCTTGTAGATTCTCCTTGGTTGATGCGGTTCAATGCTGCTTCAAGATCACTTTCAGTGTATTTTTTTGATGCCATATTGTTTCGTAAAGCAAAAGAAGCCCAAAATATCTGTTTTTGTAATTGTTATCAAACGTAATAACTAAAACTAGCATATATTTATGTTTTATAAACTATTTGCTATGTTATATTTATATATGTCATATTTTAAAACTATTAGAATGTATTCAAATTCTTTTACCAATATGACGAATTTAGGAAAATATTCATTTCAGAGCACCTAATTTCATCACCGCCAAAAGTTATTTAAGTGACTAATATAAGTGAAGTTCTGTTGAAAAAACTAGTGTACAGAGTCTTTACCTTAATATTAGGAAAAAATTTATTTCGTAACAAACAATAATCTTAAGGAATATGAAAAAAAAATATTTTTGATCCAAGTCGCTCATTCTAAGAAACCCATAATTTTATTTAGAAGTTACCACCTCAATTTACTCTAAATGTACTTGACGAAATTATGTCATACACTTATTTGACACTTAATTAACGCTTCTGTACATTAATTTAATTTAGTTTATTATTAAGTACCAGATAATGAATCAAATAAATTAACGAGTCCAGTGCTTAATTTCGTCACTATGACGAAATTAGGCTCATGCCTACTTTTTATGTGATCCTAAATTCGTCAACTTAATTTTTTTAGCAATAAGTATGATATTTTCAATACTTCGTTTAACAATTGATAATTAGATATGTTTTATCTAATAAACTTGAAAAAGAAACAATTTGTTACTCACTGTAAAAATTCACTACGCTTATGACTCAATCAAGGTTGCGCTATGCGAGGCACTACTTGACAATGAGTAATTAGAACAATTTGCTCTCTAAGACTTTTCGTAACGGAAATTTTTTGAAATTCAAGCGCGCTTTAAATATAAATCGAATGATTTCGATAATACATGTGTCATATTTTCATACAACCATATGCTATGTTAGTTGACATAAAGCATTTTCTTGTTTTAGACAGAAATGTTATATGTGACGAAATTACGTACAGTGACGAAAATACGGTCATTTACCTTAAGTAACACCAGTGAGTCAAATGATTCATGGGAATCAAACTGCGATGCACCAATCGAGCCCGTTCAAGAATGGGAAATTTCGCGAGCAATAATAAATAAACGTGGAGGAGCAAGGCCGGGTTTCGATGGCATAACTGGTGAAAGTCTAAAAAAAATAAGCAGATTTGTAATAAAACCATTGACATACCTAGTTAATCTTAGTTTTATATTGGGTATTTTTCCAGACATATTCAAAACCACTATTGTAACTCCAATTCATAAGGACAAAAGTATACATGACGTAAAAAACTACCGGCCTATCTCTTTAGTATCTAATATAGCAAAATTTTTCGAAAAAATAGCTAAAACGCGTGTTATGTTTGATAATGCTTACTAAGTGATTCCAACACTCGTTGGAAATTCCAACTGCCTGTTCTCGCATACACCTTACTAGGGGGAATTTGTGCTGCTGTTTGGACCGGCGGCCAAGCTTGTCCCTATACATTTTACTTACCTGTGGTGATTTGAAGTACTCTGAAATTTGTATCTATCCGTTTTATATAGCAAACATTTCATAAGCCGTTGTATGCTCGAAAGTACTTTTCCCCTTTTTTGCGAGTAATGTTCATAGGCAAATGATGTACTTTTTTAAAAACAGCATTCAAACGTTACATCCGCATTGCTGAGAATGTTTGTTTCATGCATGCTGTTAGGATGCATTACAGCAATTGCCGTTGGGTATGCCCCGACTTCGTGCTTTACAAATACAAGAGCGAAAAGAAACAGTAAGTCAAACGGCTGAATTTGCCATGAAAAATCTTCGATCTTATCGTCCAGGTCAATAACGTGATAATCTTCGTCGCGCAAGAAGAAATTCTTTTTTTTCTAACAGAAGGTGCTTCAACGAAGGTAATCGACCCGAGTGCAATCTAAGCAGCAAATAGTTTAACAGAAAGTAATGCTACAACACTGCGCGAATTATTTCGACTCGCTTCAATAAAGCAAATACCTTGCTACCATGCGAATTACATTCATTTCAATGTAACTAGAATACTTTTCAGATTGATTTATGTACATTTATTAAACTTAATTCATTTTGATCTTTTGATCGATTTAATTCATATATACATATATATATATATATGTATTAGGGCGGGCCAAATTTTGTGTCGATTAGACCTGCCCCCTAAGATGATTATATGGACAATTCTAAGCAACTTTGCCGAAGGAACCATAGGTCTATCTCGATTTTCGAGTCTCCCACTTTTCAAAAAAAGATTTTTTCCCTATAACATCATTTTGATTCAAAATTCGTTTTTTTATTCATCGTTATATTATCTTTTTTATGTGTATATGGGGGGTTTTTGGGGTCGAGAAATTCATTTCTGATCTTTATTTTTACCTATAACTACCGCCAGAGGGCGTTTCATGCATATTTTAACTATTTTTCGTCTATTTTCCGAGAAAAATTACAAGTTTTTCGGTAAAATTGATCTTTATTTTATTTTTTTCAACAAAAATTCAACTTAAAAAATAAGAACATGTGTAAAAAATAAAAAAAAAAATGAATTTAGTGGAAGAAAAGCGAAATAACTTATTTTTGAAAGTCTTTTTTGCTTTCAAGTCGGGGGTATTTTGCACGGCTTTCTGATGTAACTGCCATAACACTGTGTCGACTCTTTTCTAAAACACGTTTAGAAACGCTAGCCAGCAATTGAACATGTCTTTCCGTTGCTTGTATGTGTACCGGAATTCTTGGATCAGGCAATGGTGGATCATCGCATTCTAAATATTGTTCCAAATGATCATACGGAATGCTATACGTAAACGGTGGTTCGAATAAGACATCATCTCTATTTAAATCAATCATATTCGTATAATCTGTACAATTGAAGTTTATCAAAGGTTTTTGATAAACTCTAAGATGTGCCGGGTCGTACAGATTTCTTCGGTAGTGTAAAATTTTCTTGATTGCGATTTTTCGTGTCTCTTTTTTATCATCAAATAACATCGCTAACAAAATATTTTCGGAATGTGCGTAATATGAATTGTTTTTAATGACATTATTCACAACTCCGCGTAGATTTGTATCCAAATATTGTGTCCAACGAATGAATTTGTAAAATAATACACTACCGAAGACCACCGAATTATAGTACTTGATGTTGAAGTACATCGGCACATACACTTTCATTATGTATGTTGCCAAAATTTTCAAATTCCTTGATAGATTTTCAGTTGACACATACAACCGCAACAATCTATTCGCCTTGGTGAGCCAACGTGAATGTGCTATTGGTCCTGGTTTATTGTGAGATAAATCCGCAGGAACAACACCATTCGAAATTGCATTGGCCATTTTGTATAAGTACTTGAACTCTTTCAAATGATCTGGAATCAATCCACATGAGCATAATTCTGCTTTCAAGTCACATTGACATTTGCCGATGTAAAAGAATTCTTTTGTAGATTGCTCGAACGTTCTGAATGAGGCGATATTTGAATGTTTAGTTTCGATTTGATACTTGTCAATCAATGTACCCAATTTTCTAACAACACTTTGTTTGGTTAGAATTTCAACATTAAGTTGACTCCAAATTTCAATCAATTTGTCTGTTACGTGCGGTACGAATGTTTTATACGAAAACATTTTGTTTTGGAGTTTAGCACGTTCGGCCAAGAAAAAAAAACATCTTAAAATATCCTGTTTCGTTGGCAGATCGAGTCCACTCAAATCACAAGATGCACCAAAAACAGCAACATCGTGCGAAGGCAAATGCTTCAAATGACTTTCGGTACTTGTTGATGTTGTTGCGGTTTGAGATGTAGACGGCAATGCATTTGGATCCATTGTATAATTTTACTAAAAAAATTTTAAAAAACTGAAATTAGTATATTTCAAAACATTTGGTTCGAATATATTTTTTCCACCTACAAATTGGTAAATACACAGTGGTAAAAATGGTGTGAATTTTATTTATATTCAAATATCAAATTTTGATTTTCACAAAGCTTTAGCGTGTGTATTTTACGACGTCTGATTTCTTAACAATCTAATCGCATGAAGTTGTCACAAGATGTCAAACTACATCTTCGGTATTCATCGGGTTTGACTCACATACTCCTACGGCATAACTCATATGTGCCTAACTCATATATGTATATCAACAGCATTTACTCATATGTCAACCGACATTTCGCCTCTAAGGACCAGTTAATACATTATTCCAACGCACATTATTCCTACATGCTATACATATAAATACATTACAATGTATTACATATTTCAGAAAAAAGTAACCAAGCAAGAGAACAACATCGATGCCTATGTGTATTAAATTACAAAATTTTAACACATACCTTTTAATTCTTTTTGAATTTCACAATTATTCACTGGCAGGAAATTTATAATTCACTTTCACTGAAATGATGCTCAAACACTAATGAACTGAACACTCATAAATGTCATTGTGTTGTGCTCTTTCACAAAATATGTCGGTAATGATGTTTTACCGATGTTTTTTTTTAAATAAATGCGTTGTTGACTTGAAAGCAACAACACTTTGTCGCTTTTTTTCTCACTAAATTCATTTTTTTTATTTTTTACACATGTTCTTATTTTTTAATTTGAATTTTCATTGAAAAAAATTAAATAAAGATCAATTTTACCGAAAAACTTGTAATTTTTCTCGGAAAATAGACGAAAAATAGTTAAAATATGCATGAAACGCCCTCTGGCGGTAGTCATAGGTAAAAATAAAGATCAGAAATGAATTTCTCGACCCCAAAAACCCCCCATATACACATAAAAAAGATAATATAACGATGAATAAAAAAACGAATTTTGAATCAAAATGATGTTATAGGGAAAAAATCTTTTTTTGAAAAGTGGGAGACTCGAAAATCGAGATAGACCTATGGTTCCTTCGGCAAAGTTGCTTAGAATTGTCCATAGAATCATCCTAGGGGGCAGGTCTAATCGAATTTTTCGGCTCCATACAAATTGGCCCGCCCTAATATGTATATATATATATATATATATATATATATATATATATATATATATATATATATATATATATATATATATATATATATATATATATATATATATATATATATATATATATATATATATATTCAGGTTATATATATATATATATATATATATATATATTCAGGTTATATATATATATATATATATATATATATATATTCAGGTTATATATATATATATATATATATATATATATATATATATATTCAGGTTATATATATATATATATATATATATATATATATATATATATATATATATATATATATATATATATATATATATATATATATTGCTTTAGGGGGGAAATCCAATTGGATACCCGGCCTGGGCCTCGGTTACGTCGGGCGTTAACTGACTAAAACCCCCCTCTTGCTCTTCGCCCCATCCCCACGGGACTGCCAATCGGTGTTACTTCGTGGGCGGTATCAGCTTAAGCGGCTCACAGTTCTATTTCTTCTTCTTTCTTTGTCCTCCTTTCGAAGAATTGCGTGTATCTGTGCTACTGCTCTTGTCAATTCGGTCCATGCTGCTTCAGATGCCAACATCACGTCAACCAGATTTTCTGTCGATAATGACAGGTTCGTGCATCGTTGCAACTTGGCTCTGTATCGGGAAAACCGCGTGCAATTGAAGAGAATGTGCTCCGGATCTTCTTCGGTCCCGCATGTCGGGCGATTTGGAGAGACATCTAAACCGAAGCGATGTAGGTACTTTCGGTATGCACCTTGTCCAGTTAGAAACTGCGTTAGATCGTATGTTATTTCTCCATGTGGGCGTTTGATCCATTTTTGAATATCGGGGATGAGCTTGTAAGTCCATCTGCCAACTGAAACTTGTTCCCATCTTCTTTGCCATGCTTCCTCTGACCTTTGCCACTCCATCTTTGTGTCGGCGTTTCTGTTTCCGTAGAGTCTCTGCATTTCGGCTGCGAGAATGCCAATTGGCATCATACCTGCTATCACATTTGCCGCTTCTCTTAAAATGGTCCTATATCCCCGAATAACCCTGAGGGCACTAAGTCGATAGACCGAACAAATCTTCTTTTTATTTTGCCTCACTGCTAGCTGATGTGCCCACACTGGCGCTGCATACAGTAGAATGGAACTCACAGCTCTGGATATCAGGATTCTGCGATTTTGACTTGGTCCTCCGATGTTAGGAAGCATCCTTGCTAGGGCTGCACTGACGTTAATATATGTATATATATATATATATATATATATATATATATATATATATATATATATATATATATATATATATATATATATATATATATATATATATATATATATATATATATATATATATATATATATATATATATATATAAGCAACAAAATCTCTGGAGTAGTCGATCCGATCGAAACATCTTTAACCCTATGGCAGTGGCAGCCATTTTAGTGAATTTTCAGGTACCCCTATATTTCCATTGACATCACAAATGCCTTTAATCGTCAAGAGTCTACAGGAATGATTCTCCTAGATATTGAAAAAGCTTTCGACAGTGTATGGCATAATGGGCTCATATACAAGCTACTGAAACTGAAAATATCTTCTCATCTAGTCCACATAATTCAATCCTTCCTTAGTGATCGGGTATTTAGAGTTAGAGTAAAAGATGTCTTATCGGATAAAAAATCTATTGGGGCGGGTGTTCCACAAGGATCTTGTCTCAGCCCCCTCCTATATAACATCTACGTCTCTGACATCCCAGCCATGCACAACTGCTCTCTTGCAGCCTTTGCTGACGATACTGCGATATACACATCTGCGGTAGAACAAAGTACGGTAGCCAGTAACCTATCAATTCAACTGAACCATATTCTTTCGTACTATAGCAAATGGAGAATTAAAGTGAATCCCTCCAAAACTCAAGTCATTTTCTTCACAAAACGGAGAGCTGCTCGTTATTTCCCGCCAAGTACTTTCAACTTTATGGGTAGCGAAATAAAGTGGACCAAAACCGTAAAATACCTAGGAGTACAATTGGACTCCAAATTAACCTTTTATGCACACATAGACTACGTGGTTGAAAAATGTTCGAAACTTATCTGCATCCTTTACCCTCTGATAAATAGGAACTCTACTTTATCCGTGAAAAATAAATTAATCTTGTTCAAGTCAGTTATCCAGCCTGTGATTGTCTATGGTGCACCTCTTTGGAATAGTTGTGCAAATACACATAAGCGAAAGTTACAAACAATACAGAATAAATGGTTGAAGATCCTACTGAATAAACCTTGGCATACTTCAACTGCTGCAATTAATGCTTCAAGTGGGGTGATCCCAGTTAATGCTCTCCTAAACGCTCTTGAACGGAAATTCTGCTCGCGATCTTTTGATAATTGACAGTATTATTTTTAATTACTGAAATGTAGACGCTAAGTTAGGATAAGTTAGTATAAGCTAGTCTAAGGTTTCTTTTACGTTAATACCTAAAATAGCTCATTAGGTTTTTAATTGTGCAAATTTTTTCAAAAATCAATGTCAATATGTACCATGTACACATGATTACATTAATGCTGCATAGACTTAGATAAAGTCTGAACTCATAACTGTTAATAATCACTGTATTACCTTGTTAGAAACTCCTCGCACAAAGAAAAATAAATTCAATTCAATTCAATAACAATGGAAATCAACGTTGTTGTTGTAAAATGGTGTGTGAACGATTTTTAATCATTTAAAATTTAGCTGGTCAAATTGGAAAGAGTAGAACCTGGAGAAAGAAGCACACAAAGCCTTGTTTTATAAACTGCGCCCAAGAAAAATTGTCGATAATAACTCACAAAGTTCACTAAATTATTTAGAAACAGTCACTATGTGAAGAGTTTAAAGCAATGTTTTCCTACTAAAGCTCATTATGGTTTTCGAAGATTGAGGCTGCTAAGACTTAGTTTCCTAATCAATATATTTTGAGCTTAAAGTGATTAGTTGCAGGAGTCACTTCGCTCCAGATTTGATTCGGATCCCAATACCGTCAGCGAGTTTAACTCAAAAACCGCGGTATACTCATGGTTAATCGTCCATGGCTGGATTTAAATCAAAGAGCCCACTATGCTATACAAGACCTCAGAGAATACCAAGTGGTGAAAATCAAAGAAAAAAATTTAAATGACATAGATGGTCTTGGAAAAGAGTCGTAAACTAGAAAACTGATTTTCGAAGAAATTGTTTTTGTCCAAAAAATGTGGAAAGACGTAATACACCTTTTTTCAGTATCAGACCAACTATTTCTTACGCACAGCAACGAAACCCATTTCTCGACCGCATCTCCCTTAACATAAATGATGAAAATGTTCAGTGCTGACAACACGTTTCCAACGAAGCAGCAATAAGTCTACCATAACAAGCTCTGGCTAAAATCAACCTATCTTTTGAATTTCGTTTTTTCATCCAAGTATTTATTTCATCGGAAGTTTTAACGGTTAAACGATTTTTGAGCTGCCATCCGGAAAATTTACAAAACTCGGAAAATTTAAACATTAGATCCTTGTTTTTATTGTAAATGCTTTGCATATGAATATATAATGGAAGCATCTGTTGGTGCAATATTTACGAAAATGTCTGGTGCTGGCAACCCTTTGTTAGCGCTTGATGTGGCAACCCTTTGTTTTGATGAATTTGAAAAAAAGCTCTGTTTTGCTGAGCAAATTTAGGTGTCAGAAACTTCCGCAACTGGCATCTCTATCCCAATTTTCCAACAATATTTCTATCAAATGTGACTTAGAGTAATGTTCAGGTACTGTGCGAATTTCGTTAAAATTTGTTGGCTGAATTGGAAGTTATTGGTCAAAAAGCAGTTTTTTTTCAGTGATTTTTCAGGATGGCACCTCTGCCACGGGGCTGCCCGCATTTCAAAATCACTTCTATCAGACCTGGTCCTAGCTAATACCAACATGTCCTGTAACATTTCATAATGATCGGATTGTGAATAGAAGTTTTGAGTGCTGAAAATAGAGGTAATTTGATGATGGATTGCCGTTCTTGAGCAACTCCGAATTTTGAAATTTTCAAATTGACATGGTGGACAATGGTTAAAATTTATCAATAATTTGATTTTTTTGTCAAAAGGCAAACATTTTTCAGGTTGATGATTTGAAGGATTTTTTTAAGTGCCTGTCGTAGATACAGGGTTGCCTGCATAGTCTTATAGTCTTAGTTATATAGTCTTAGTCAACATCAATACGCGTTGCAGATTTCACGATGATCCAATGTTTCTGTCAAAAGCTATGACAAAAAGAAATTCGAAAAAAGCCTTGCCTACTTTTAGGCACTCAGCGCCCACATTAGGTTCATAATTTATAATTTTTTTTAATCATAAACAAACATAAAACATAATTAATATTCATTTCCAATACTTGCTTCTAAAAAAATGTACACTGCATGGAAATATAGGGGTACCTGCAAATTCACTCAAATGGCTGCCGCTGCCATATGGTTAAAGATGTTTCGATCGGATCGACTACTCCAGAGATTTTGTTGCTTATATATATATATATATATATATATATATATATATATATATATATATATATATATATATATATATATATATATATATATATATATATATATATATATATATATATATATATATATATATATATATATATATATATATATATATATATATATATATATATATATATATATATATATATATATATATATATATATATATATATATATATATATATATATATATATATATATATATATATATATATATATATATATATATATATATATATATATATATATATATATATATATATATATATATATATATATATATATATATATATATATATATATATATATATATATATATATAAGCAACAAAATCTCTGGAGTAGTCGATCCGATCGAAACATCTTTAACCCTATGGCAGCGGCAGCCATTTGAGTGAATTTGCAGGTACCCCTATATTTCCATGCAGTGTACATTTTTTTAGAAGCAAGTATTGGAAATGAATATTAATTATGTTTTATGTTTGTTTATGATTAAAAAAAATTATAAATTATGAACCTAATGTGGGCGCTGAGTGCCTAAAAGTAGGCAAGGCTTTTTTCGAATTTCTTTTTGTCATAGCTTTTGACAGAAACATTGGATCATCGTGAAATCTGCAACGCGTATTGATGTTGACTAAGACTATATAACTAAGACTATAAGACTATGCAGGCAACCCTGTATCTACGACAGGCACTTAAAAAAATCCTTCAAATCATCAACCTGAAAAATGTTTGCCTTTTGACAAAAAAATCAAATTATTGATAAATTTTAACCATTGTCCACCATGTCAATTTGAAAATTTCAAAATTCGGAGTTGCTCAAGAACGGCAATCCATCACCAAATTACCTCTATTTTCAGCACTCAAAACTTCTATTCACAATCCGATCATTATGAAATGTTACAGGACATGTTGGTATTAGCTAGGACCAGGTCTGATAGAAGTGATTTTGAAATGCGGGCAGCCCCGTGGCAGAGGTGCCATCCTGAAAAATCACTGAAAAAAAACTGCTTTTTGACCAATAACTTCCAATTCAGCCAACAAATTTTAACGAAATTCGCACAGTACCTGAACATTACTCTAAGTCACATTTGATAGAAATATTGTTGGAAAATTGGGATAGAGATGCCAGTTGCGGAAGTTTCTGACACCTAAATTTGCTCAGCAAAACAGAGCTTTTTTTCAAATTCATCAAAACAAAGGGTTGCCACATCAAGCGCTAACAAAGGGTTGCCAGCACCAGACATTTTCGTAAATATTGCACCAACAGATGCTTCCATTATATATTCATATGCAAAGCATTTACAATAAAAACAAGGATCTAATGTTTAAATTTTCCGAGTTTTGTAAATTTTCCGGATGGCAGCTCAAAAATCGTTTAACCGTTAAAACTTCCGATGAAATAAATACTTGGATGAAAAAACGAAATTCAAAAGATAGGTTGATTTTAGCCAGAGCTTGTTATGGTAGACTTATTGCTGCTTCGTTGGAAACGTGTTGTCAGCACTGAACATTTTCATCATTTATGTTAAGGGAGATGCGGTCGAGAAATGGGTTTCGTTGCTGTGCGTAAGAAATAGTTGGTCTGATACTGAAAAAAGGTGTATTACGTCTTTCCACATTTTTTGGACAAAAACAATTTCTTCGAAAATCAGTTTTCTAGTTTACGACTCTTTTCCAAGACCATCTATGTCATTTAAATTTTTTTCTTTGATTTTCACCACTTGGTATTCTCTGAGGTCTTGTATAGCATAGTGGGCTCTTTGATTTAAATCCAGCCATGGACGATTAACCATGAGTATACCGCGGTTTTTGAGTTAAACTCGCTGACGGTATTGGGATCCGAATCAAATCTGGAGCGAAGTGACTCCTGCAACTAATCACTTTAAGCTCAAAATATATTGATTAGGAAACTAAGTCTTAGCAGCCTCAATCTTTGAAAACCATAATGAGCTTTAGTAGGAAAACATTGCTTTAAACTCTTCACATAGTGACTGTTTCTAAATAATTTAGTGAACTTTGTGAGTTATTATCGACAATTTTTCTTGGGCGCAGTTTATAAAACAAGGTTTTGTGTGCTTCTTTCTCCAGGTTCTACTCTTTCCAATTTGACCAGCTAAATTTTAAATGATTAAAAATCGTTCACACACCATTTTACAACAACAACGTTGATTTCCATTGTTATTGAATTGAATTGAATTTATTTTTCTTTGTGCGAGGAGTTTCTAACAAGGTAATACAGTGATTATTAACAGTTATGAGTTCAGACTTTATCTAAGTCTATGCAGCATTAATGTAATCATGTGTACATGGTACATATTGACATTGATTTTTGAAAAATTTGCACAATTAAAAACCTAATGAGCTATTTTAGGTATTAACGTAAAAGAAACCTTAGACTAGCTTATACTAACTTATCCTAACTTAGCGTCTACATTTCAGTAATTAAAAATAATACTGTCAATTATCAAAAGATCGCGAGCAGAATTTCCGTTCAAGAGCGTTTAGGAGAGCATTAACTGGGATCACCCCACTTGAAGCATTAATTGCAGCAGTTGAAGTATGCCAAGGTTTATTCAGTAGGATCTTCAACCATTTATTCTGTATTGTTTGTAACTTTCGCTTATGTGTATTTGCACAACTATTCCAAAGAGGTGCACCATAGACAATCACAGGCTGGATAACTGACTTGAACAAGATTAATTTATTTTTCACGGATAAAGTAGAGTTCCTATTTATCAGAGGGTAAAGGATGCAGATAAGTTTCGAACATTTTTCAACCACGTAGTCTATGTGTGCATAAAAGGTTAATTTGGAGTCCAATTGTACTCCTAGGTATTTTACGGTTTTGGTCCACTTTATTTCGCTACCCATAAAGTTGAAAGTACTTGGCGGGAAATAACGAGCAGCTCTCCGTTTTGTGAAGAAAATGACTTGAGTTTTGGAGGGATTCACTTTAATTCTCCATTTGCTATAGTACGAAAGAATATGGTTCAGTTGAATTGATAGGTTACTGGCTACCGTACTTTGTTCTACCGCAGATGTGTATATCGCAGTATCGTCAGCAAAGGCTGCAAGAGAGCAGTTGTGCATGGCTGGGATGTCAGAGACGTAGATGTTATATAGGAGGGGGCTGAGACAAGATCCTTGTGGAACACCCGCCCCAATAGATTTTTTATCCGATAAGACATCTTTTACTCTAACTCTAAATACCCGATCACTAAGGAAGGATTGAATTATGTGGACTAGATGAGAAGATATTTTCAGTTTCAGTAGCTTGTATATGAGCCCATTATGCCATACACTGTCGAAAGCTTTTTCAATATCTAGGAGAATCATTCCTGTAGACTCTTGACGATTAAAGGCATTTGTGATGTCAGATTTTACTCGGAGTAACTGGTGAACAGTTGAACGATTTTTTCGAAAGCCATATTGAAACTCTGGAATGATTTTGGCTCTATCTGTTTGTTGACTTAAGCGAAGAAGGATTATTTTCTCAAATAATTTCCCAATAATTGATAGTAAGCTTATTGGGCGAAAACTTTGAGGTAAAGTTGGATCTTTACCTGGCTTAAGTATTGGGCACACAATAGCTTCCTTCCAGGCTTTGGGAAAATACCCAATCTTTAGACAGGTGTTGAATATTTCACACAACATTGAGATGCCAGATTGTGGAAGGTTTTTTATCATAAGCGGATAGATTTTATCAGCTCCGGGTGACTTCTTGGCTTTTATTTTCTTAAGTACACTGAGAAAACACATGGCGCCAGACGCCATAATTTATAGACTTCTGGCGCCATGTACATAGTCGATTTAGGGATTGTGATAAAATATAGCGCCACACGCCATAATACATGGCGAAAAGTACATAGGCCTACACGCCATGTACTATAGTCTTCCAGGCCATGTACTATAGTCCTCCACGCCATGTACATGGCGTGGCAGACTATATTACATGGCGTGGAGGACTATAGCACATGGCGTGGAGAACTATAGTGCATGGCGTGGAGAGCTATAACACATGGCGTGGAGGACTATACTGTATGGCGTGGAGGACTATAGTACATGGCGTGGAGGACTATAGTACATTGAAGAAGCAAATCAGTCAAAACAGTGCTACTTACCATAAATGAGCACACGGAGAAGTCACTCGCTTGCAACAAAAAAACGCTGGCTGATTTTAGAGTCACTGAAGGAGCCAGTCAATAATATGCGCCCTTAGCCGATTGAGAATGTTCTCGATCTATCGACGATACTCAAGTATCACTTGCTGACATTTATAGATCCCCTCACACAGTATGGCTGCGAGTTATAATTGTAGTGCCATGAGCCATATTACATGGCTCATGGCACTATGTAATATGGCGTGTGGGGCCATAATTTCTGCGCCATGTAACTATGGCGCTGGGAGCTATACTGCATGGCTCAGGGTACTATGTACATAGCGTGTGGCACCATAAATGCTGCGCCATGTAACATGGGACCACGCGCTATGTAGATTCTGAGATTATGGCGCTGGGAGCCATATTGCATGGCTCAGAGTACTATGTACATGGCGTATGGGACCATAAATAATGCGCTATGTTACATGGCTCTGGGCGCTATGTGGATTTTTTTCAGTGTAGCTTAGTTCCTGGGAAGCACACGACAACAATTTGTGTTTTGATGCAGGTAAGCTCAATTGCAATGGTTTCTATTTCTAGTGTTTTTGGTAAAGTAATAAAGTGTGTTTAATGCTACTGTTTATGACTATTGCTACTCCACCACCGTTTTGCTCTCTCCTATCGTGACGATATACCATAAAATTAGGAAGATAAAGCTTGTCTTTAGGCTTGAGCCACGTTTCCGTAATTAATAGAACGTCTATCTTATTTTTAACTAAAAAGTCTAGTGTTTCTCTAATCTTATTTCTAATGCTTTGGGCATTCTAAAGCACACACCTGACATTCGGTTGCTGTTGCTGGCTGATGCTCATTTCGAGACGATCTCACTGTACAAAAACCGGCACGATACCTCGAAGACTGCTTGCAGTTGTTGTTGTTTTGAAGTACACCCAGCAAGTCTGGATATCAGGTGAGTTGAGAGCTCAATCAGTTGGTAGCAAGTAAATAAGTTATTGCTCGTGGACATTGGGTTTTGACCATTGGATTGCATGGCATTCAGTTGTCGTACAGCATAAGCATAAGGTCTTGTCAAGCTGGGTTGACCGTTTGTGTTTGAATGTTGCACTGGTGTGCCTGGTTGCGCTTTACGTACCGAGCTTTTTGAGTGGCCGCGTAATGTCGGGAAGTTATTTTCCGTAAGAACAAAATTTTCGGCTGGTAATTTCTTCACGTGTGTCGGTTTTTTGTTTCCATTTTTAGTCAATAGCTTGTACTCTAGAAGTTTCGGACACTCAGTATATGAGGATAAGTGGTTCCCACGACAATTGGCACAGCATATTTTATCAGGCTCAGATTTTTTCAACGGGCATGAGCTATGTGCGTGGTTTTCACTGCATATCATGCAGCGCACAGCTAAATTGCATGACGATGAGCCGTGGCCGTATCTTTGACATCTTCGACACTGTGTAGGGCCCGACCGGTTGTTTTTGTAGTAGCGCCAGTTGACCATCACCCTCATAATAGATTTATGTTTTCGTAAATCAGACGTTTTGATACCTGATTTGCGATTGAAGTAAAGCAGATATACAGCATGATCTGCATGGCGCCGTTTTTCAGGGTCAATTTGAATAAGTTTAACGTCGACGACGGGAATATCTTTTTCAATCAAATATTTTTTGAGTGTATTAGTGTCCATAGGAAACAATCCCGATAGAATTACTTTGATAGGACGGTCGTCCGCGAGTCTATGCGTGAAAAACCGAATATCCTTTTTCACAAAAAGTTCACATGCCTTTTCGAACTCTTCAGTCGACTTTAAAAATAATTTCTTACCGGTGGATGTTAGCTTCAGGCTATAGTCGTCGATTTTCAATGCATTCATTAGCACTTCAATAGTTGCTCGATCTAGATCGGTAAATGTAATTGGAGGTATTCTCGACTTTCGCTCTGGTGAGTAAACCGGTTGTGTTTCAATGCAATCTTCGTCATCGAGGTGCTGTAGCGGTGAAAAATAGTTACTGGACCGGGATGCTGCCATCGTTTTGAGAAATTTTTTGTTTTCCCGAATTAAATCTGAGGAGTCATCTGGTCTCCTCTTGGTTGGTTCCGCACTTAAAGAAATGTTTTAGAACTTTAAGAACTTTGCTTTATTAGATTTATCACGTTTTTGGCTATTGATCACGAGAGAAATTTTACTCGGTACACTAAAGGCACTTCTATATGCTTCGACGTTTGACTCATTTGTTTTGCATTAGTGACAATGGCAAGGTGTTTGCTGTTTTCTTGGCAAGTATACTAAGGGTTGGTCTTCTTTTTCCTCAGCATAGTAGACGTTCAGATGGTACAAATTCTACCGGGGCTTATCCACGACTCTTGTATAAATGCAATATGAGAGGAACTTTACCAACATCTTGATAAATTTGCAAGTAGATACAGTGGATCTTCGATTCAGGCAAAACTGATTAGAACTGGAGTAGATCTAAAGTAAAATTGGAGCTCTTTGTATGCTCTTGGAGCTCAAAAAAAAACCAAATCCCCACAATCCCCGACAGTAGAAGAAGTTGATCTCGCCTTGCGTTCACTGAAAAAGAACAAAGCGCCGGGCGCTGACGAGATACCAGCTGAGCTACTCAAGTCTGGTGGGGCGGGTTTATTAAGTGCGGCTGAGTGCGGTAAGACTGAGGTGATCACAGACAATTGGCGCAGAAGCATCATCTGTCCCATACATAAACAGGGAGATAAACTGCGGTGTGAGAATTACAGAGGCATCTCCTTAGTCTCCTTAGTCCTTAAGCTGTTGGCGGAAGAAATCATTGTAGTATCAGGCAATCAGTATCAAGGCGGTTTCAGATCTGGTCGCTCCACAATCGACCAGCTCTTCACGGTCAAGCTAATTTTGCAAAAGTGCTGGGAATACGACGTCGACGTATACCAAATCTTTGTCGACTTTAAACAAGCATAGAACAGCATCAACCGAGGCGCTCTATATAGCATCATGCTGCAATTTGGTATACCGGCCAAATTAGTGAGACTTATAAAGATGACGATGACCAACTCCGTCTCGCAAGTCCGGATCCAGAACAGATTGACGGATCCTTTTGACACTCTGGGTGGCCCGAAGCAGGGCGATGGAATAGCGCCCACGCTCTTCAACCTGACACTTGAGTTCACTATTCGGGGAATGAACATGAACACTAGCGGCGCGCTACTTTTTAAGTCGACACAATTGGCAGCGTACGCGGATGACATTAACATCATGGCTCAACAGTGACCGATGCAGAAGAACTTCTGCTTAGACTTGACATCGCAGCAAAGGAAGTTGGACTACGAATTAACGAGGACAAAATGAAAGTTATGATGCCAGCGCGCACGACCATTAATCTAGGAGGCCTAAGCATCAAATTCGTGGACAACTTCGTTTACCTGGGTAGCAACCTATGTAATGACGCCAACGAAACTGACGAAATCAAGCGACAGATACAACTAGCAAATAAGACGTTCTTCACGGTCCTCCTCATTATGAAATCGAAATATGTGCACAGAAAGACTAGGCTCCGCGTTTATAAAACTATCGTAAGACCTGTGCTGTGCTATGACTGGAAACGTGGACCCGCACCCAACTCTCCGAAAATATGATCGACACCTTCAAACGGAAAGTTCTACGGCGGATTTTCGGGGCTGTTTGCGACCGAGATGGATGGCGCATCCGGTACAACAGTGAGTTGTACGAGCTGTACGATGAGCTGGAAGTCTCCAAAATCGTCAAATCACAACGGTTACAGTGGGCTGGGTACGTGCAACGCAAACGTGTCACGAACGCAAGACGAGTCGACGGACCGAGGCCAAGAGGAAGACCAAGAGCTCGTTGGGAGAGCTCAGTGTATGCGGACGCCGAGCAACTAATAGGGTTCCAAAATTGGAGGACGCGGTCACGTGACCGAGACAATTGGAGGAAATCAATCCAGGCGGCCAAGGCCCGATGGCGAGCTTTTGTGCTACGTTGATGATGAAGATGGTATCAAGTAGGTGTTCGCTAGACCAGGTAATGTAAAAGTGATCGTTAGGTTTTTCCTATATCATTTCTCGAGTAGCTTTTCGTCCTTACGATAAGTGTGTAAGCTAAGGCTTTTTTCATGAATTTCCCCGTTTCCACACCTTTGCAGCATAGAATAAATTTCAGCTAGTGTAAAAACTGTAATATAAATATTAATTTTATATTATCGTTTCCATTCTAGTTCGTAGTTGCACCTATGTTCTGGCATTTTAGAGTGTCTCATTATTGTGGTCATGCTTTCCATACATTTCGCTCAAAACTTATCTACACTTCACTTATCGCTGTCATTGCTTTCATTCGACTTTCGTTGCAACAAGTGATTGTGATAATGACCATCGATGAAAAAAAATCAGCTTTTGAATAGGCCGAACAATAAAACCTGACATTTTATACTTTCGAATCAATCAAATCAATAAGCGATATAATCTGATAGACTCCACCTAATGGACTCCAACAAAGCATCAGTTTGTGTCCATCAACATAATATCAGTCTCATAAAAATGCTGTTGGCGATTCAATAAATCGTAAACGTTATTTATCTCGCGATTACTATCGCTATTGCAAAGAATCAAACAAGCAATTTGTCTCGTTAGGTGTTGCGGCAAAATATCAAAAATTTAATCTCAAAATCGCGCCAACTTTCATGATTAATGACAAGTCGGCAAAATCATAAACATAACGGATCAATTTGGAACCTATTAAACTTTCGATAGATTCGAAGTAAAATTATGAAAGTACGATTGCGTTTGATGGTCCCGTGTGTCTCTTCATTTTTCTTCCGGCCTAACAAGCGAAAAATCATCGCAAATAACTCAATTTGCGCAGATAATTTGTGTGACCAAAGCAAGCTAAAAGGTTAAGTCCGCGTGGAGCCGGCAATCCAAGATACAACAGGTGAGAAGCCAGATAGATGGCATAGCTTAATGTCAGCGCAGCCACAACGCAAATACTGATCGGGTCACAATTTATCATTCCCGGCGAAGGTCTGCGAAAGCACTGAAGAAATATTTCTATTTCATCGCATTAAACATTCTTAGCACGAAACGTACCGGCAATTATTTATGAATTTTCTATAAATTCATTTTTACACTATTACGATGACCCCAGTATAGAATCTTGTGGATTTTCGCTGTATATTATGTACAGTGAGACTCTTGTGTTGTAGTTATCGTTTTTACTATGATTATTGTTACTTGCGGCTACAGCTTGTATCGAGTGCAATCATGCTGCGGCTACAGGACCATGAAACATTGTATTTCAATTGGTTTCGCTTCATCGTTTTTGATGGCCTGGCGCGGCTGCGATGGGCCTGGCCAGTGGAAATTAGAACTCATCTTTGGGTTTTTCATTTCTTGTAAAGTATTACATCATTATGAAAGAACTAGTAACGAATCGGAACGAGTGATGCTTCACTGTAACAAGCTATAATATGCTAGGCTGATCTTAGGCGAAACTATTTTCACCTCGGAGCGAGTGAATGAATTACTAGCAGTGAAAATAGTCAAGTGAATTAAAAACCCGTCTTGGATATTGTTTGAATAGTTTGCAAATTTTCTCTGGATTACCATGCACTATAAAAAAAAGATGGTGTACGTTCAGAAGCATCTCTTTTTGGAAACTAGCGATTACTAAGTTCTACCACTATGAGATGGGATTTTGTAACATATTTTTGTTTGCAATATTTGCTTTGATGAAGGTAATTATTAATAGAGTTTGGAGCCGCAATCCAGCATTCATCGAGTGCAGTTCTTTCGGGTTTTCGACTAACCATAGTGTTCGATATTTCACTATAGTTTTAAACGGTACATCTCTTCTTTTGTGTTTTTCTGTGCTATACGAACAAGTCTCTATCGTTAAAAATAAGCAAAAGTGCCAGTGTCGATAAGCGCAAACGGGAATCTTCTCCCAGTGACTTATTCCTTAGGGATCGGTTGAAATTCCCTAAAAATCATTCGAATTCGCTAAAGGCAAGTACCGTTAGCTCAAACTGGTATACACCTCTACAAAACCTTGATGGAGGCGATGATGAATCTCCCGCAATCGGCATCGATAACTCGTCAGCCAAAAAGGCGAAAATCCCTCCTATCATCCTACCGAATCTTGATCGACTCCATCACGAAGATGCTAAAATTTTTAGATGTGACTTCATACAATATACAGTTTAACAGTGTCGGGAAAAAATTGCTGTTGACAAGTTTAGAGTCATACGATAAAGTCCGATCACACCTTGTCTCGAAAAAGGTGCATTTCTATACTTTTGCGCGAGCCGACCAAAAACCAATTAAGTTTATTCTTAGTGGCTTCTACAAGACAGACTGCTCTAAACTGAAAAACCTTCTGGCAGAAGAGCATAATCGAATATGTGATGACATTAAGCAAATACTCATTCCAGACAAGTCCCGTCGTTATAATGACGAGACGTTTTATTTACTATACTTCGCTCACGGATCAGTTAAATATTCCGATCTGGTCAAGATCGATGCTATCAATCACACAAAGGTCAAATTGAGCTTTCAACGAAAGAAAGCGCACTACCCCACTCAATGCCGAAACTGCCAGGCGTACGGTCACGGTACGTCTTTTTGCTTCCTGCCAACTAAATGCTTGATCTGTGGGCAAGCACACAACAAATCCGAATGCCCAACGAAAGACGTCAAAGAATTCAGTTGTGTTCTTTGTAAAGGACCACATCTTTCAAATAGCTTACTTTGCCCTAAGCGGAACGAATATCTCTATGTCAGAGATCTGACTTCCAAACGCCAAGCAATTCGAAAGGGAAATAACGCCATTCGCACTCGCGAGCAAAACCCACCTACACGCAACAACACGAATTTTCCAACATTGCCTGCAGCCAGCACTAGCACTGTAAACAATAATCATACTCAAGGTCCGAGACAATCATACAGTACGATCGTTCGCAGCATTCCGGGCGCAACTACTAGTTTTACGCCACCTAGTAATGGAAACTTGTCACCTTCTCCCAACGAACTTTTCTCAGCAACTGAGCTTATTAATCTCGCGCAAGGACTAATTTCAAAACTTGCTCTGTGTAAGTCTCGGAACGATCAATTTAATGTGATTGTTGACCTCGCAGCCAAATTTGTGTACAAATAGAGAAAACATAAAATGCTTACTCTGGAATGCACAAAGTATCCGTAACAAACACCTGGAAACCTTTAGCTTCGTCATTCAGAATAAAGTTGACTTAGTTATACTTACCGAAACTTGGCTTAAACAAGGCGATAAATTACCTAATGCTAACTATAATATTATTAGAAACGACAGGGTTGTTGCAATTGGCGGAGGAGTCGCCATTCTTATCAATAAAGGCATCAACTACCGTAGACTCCCAAACCTAACCACTAAAGTCATAGAGCATGTAGCAATAACTGTCCCACAACTAACAATTATCGCTGTCTGTTTCAGTGGCACGAATTTGAATGCGCAAAAATTAAAACTTTTTAAAGATGATTTGAAATTATTGACGAACATTCAAAATAATTTTTTAATATGCGGCGACCTGAACTCTCGACATCGGCATTGGAATTGTTCGAAAGCCAATAAGGCTGGAAAAATCCTATTTGAACTATTGACGGACAGAAACTTCTTTATCCACACCTCTGATGGTCCTACCTGTTATCCTCCGCGAGGTAGCCCGTCTACTTTAGATTTAATGATCAGTAACGGCAGAGTTCCCCTACAGCAACCTACAGTATTGAATGACCTTTCGTCTATTCATTTACCTGTATCTTTTATTATCGATAAATACATCAATGTAGAGAAGCATCAGTTTTTCTCTTATGGTAAAACAGACTGGGTCAAATACCGTGAATTTCTTAACGACAACATTGACCTTCGTGATACTGATCTTTCCAAAATTACGAATCCCCGTCTAATCGATAAACTTGTCTTAGATTTCACAAATAATATCCTCAGAGCTCGGGACCGGGCCACTCCCGTACTGACTCGAAAACCTGTACCATTCGAAATCGACCGCTCCACCGCTGCGTTAATAAAACACCGCAACAACATTCGCAGAAAATGGCAAAGATCTCGCAACCCTCACCTTAAAGCCTTCCTGAACGAATTAAATATGCAAATTCGATTAGTGTTTCTGAAAATACGCAACAAATACGCACGAAAAGCGTTAAATAGACAATCTAAATTCATTCCACCTTTAGAACTTGCTGATGGCTCTACTGTTACTTCTGCAAATGAAAAAGTAAATTCCTTGGCAGCTAACTTCTACAAGTACCACACACTTACTCTCCGTATTAATGACCCTGAAACCAATGACGTTGTGCAACGTGAAACCTCAAAGCTTTCAGACTACTCCTCTGATTTTAAGCCTTGCTGCCTTTGCTCTCCGATAGAATTGAGAGCTTTACTTAAAAAACTTAAAATGAAGTCTTCTACGGGAGATGATGGTATCGCAGATATTCTTTTGAAAAATATTCCAAGAAAGACAATCGTTGCTCTCTCTTACATTTTCAACTGCTGTCTTAAGGTAGGATACTTCCCCGTCGTATGGAAAAACGCAATTGTCATCCCAATTCTAAAGTCAGGCAAAAACCCAAAACTCCCTAGCAGCTATCGACCAATTAGTTTGTTGTCGTCAGTAAGCAAGCTATTTGAACTAGTGATGGGCGCTTCTGTTGTTTTCAGAAAACGAAAAAGAACTGTTTTTTTCCAAAAAATAGCTGTTTTTTAAAACTGTTTGAAAACTTTTTTCACTCGACCAGCAGCAGATTGATACTGGGTGTTACCATTAGTGATGGGCGTTTCTGTTGTTTTCATAAAACGAAAACTATTTGAAAAAAACAGTTGGAAAAAAATTGTTTGAAAAAAACTGTTTTTTTCCAACTGTTTTTTTCAAATAGTTTTCGTTTTCTGAAAACAACAGAAACGCCCATCACTAATGGTAACACCCAGTATCAATCTGCTGCTGGTCGAGTGAAAAAAGTTTTCAAACAGTTTTAAAAAACAGCTGTTTTTTGAAAAAAACAGTTCGTTTTCGTTTTCTGAAAACAACAGAAACGCCCATCACTAATTTGAACGCGTTATTCTGTCTCGCATACGAAGTAAACTGGAAGAATGTTCAATTATCCCGGACTTTCAATTTGGTTTTAGACCAAGGCTCTCTACAACTCATCAGCTAACTAGAGTCGTCCATCATATTAAGCAACAGTTTTCTTTGAAAAATTCTACCGGTCTGATAGCTTTAGATATTGAAAAGGCCTTTGACACTGTCTGGCATGATGGCCTCATTTATAAATTAATTCGTTTATCCTTTCCCATCTACTTATGTACAGTTATACGTTCTTTTCTGTCTTCCAGATCGTTTGCTGTTAAAGCACAGTGCCTTTCCAAAAAACATAATATCCCCGCGGGAGTTCCGCAAGGCTCGGTTCTCAGTCCGACTTTGTATAATATTTACATGTCAGACATGCCTCAATTCCAGGATTGCAACATTGCAATGTATGCTGACGACACTGCACTATTCTCTAGTAATAATAACCCTGATCGTATTGTCAATAATCTCCAACAACAATTGCGTTTAATCAATGATTTTTGCAGCAAATAAAAGATCAAAATAAATGCTGGGAAAACTCAAGCGATATTTTTTACCAAAAAACGGGCCACGAGAAACTTACCGAATCCAAATATACAAATTCTTGGCTCTCATGCATCATGGACAAAAGATATTAAGTATTTAGGGGTTCACCTTGACTATAGACTCACGTTTATGCAACATACGGAATTAATAAAATCGAAGATCCTGAAAAGCATCCTGTCAACCTACCCCCTTATAAATAGAAAATCGAGGCTTTCAGTAGCCAACAAATTACTCATTTATAAATCGACCCTGTAACCTATATTTCTATATGGCTGCCCCGTTTGGAACAACTGTGCTCTAGCGCATAAACGTAAGTTGCAAATTTTGCTGAACAAATGTCTGAAAATCATTTTTAATCTTCCGTTTTTCTTCTCCACTCACCGTCTTCATCAGCTGGGAAAATTAAAATCCGTCTTGGAATCCGCTAAACTTCTCCACAAAATTTTCTGATAGTTGCCAAAACTCTAACAATCCTTTGGTTGCATCACTTGTCTACAGATAGTCCGGTAACCTTAATACTCTAATTACCGTGATTAATTTAGTTTTAAGTTTATCTCAAGTTACATTTAAGTTAATTTACGGCTACATTAGGTTTTAAGCTATTTTTCCCTAAAATACACTACTAAGCTTCCGTATGTATACAATCTTATAGTATATGTTAGTTATCACAACTTAGTTGTAAAGACTCTGTCTAAACTCTAAACTTAAGATATTGTATAGCACTAAATCACCGAATCTATCAATAAAGCTATTATTATTATTATTATTAATAGAGTAATTTTCCCGGTAAACTATTCTCCCGAAAATCGACTGGTATGCAGGACGAAATCCTATCTCAATAGTAAAAGCTTGAGATGACACCTATTATTTCCTTTGTTATTACGGAGGTTCAAAATGACTACCAGGGTGCTTGATGATTATTTAGAACCACATAGTTTTACACTAATTACATTCAGGTCACCATAGATTGCTATTTTATAAACCATAACCCTGCATCAAACCATATACTGCCGAAGTACAGGCCGAGAGAAATCTAAAACACGCTCATTCAAGGAGTCGAGAACTAGCTGGAAAGCATTACGTGGAACAGACGATTGATTGCTTCTTTCAAACTTACACTGCCAGATGGGCTTGATATTGTAGCCAATCCGAAGTTTTGGCCACCTGGCACGCTGGTCAAGCCATTCGAATATCGTGGAAATTTTCGCTCAACCAACAACAAAAGACCCCGCAATAAGTTCTTAAGCGTCAAAATATCTCTTTGTATTGCCAGAATGTTCGTGGCATGAGGACTAAGCTGGAGGAATTTAAAACTGCTTCTTTGCACGAAAACGATCACCTAATTTGTGTCTCTGAATCCTGGCTTGTTGATGATATCTTCAGCTCTGAATTTTTTCCAATCCATAATGTCTACCGCCATGATCCTAACCGCTTAGCAACTATGAAGTCTGATAGTGGCGGGGTGCTTATTGCCGTGCTTAATTCCCTTCAAAGTAAACTCTGCGCTAATTTCGTTCCCAGTCTTCCTATTGAATGTGTAGCAGTTTGTGTGTCCCTGTCGCTTAAATCTTCGTTGTTTGTGGCCTCTGTATATATTCCGAGCAACTCTCCCTTCTCTACCTATGAATGTTTTTTCACTGAGCCATCTTCCTACCTAAACATATATTTTCCTTCTTCGCCTGGCATCTTCTATGGTGACTTTAATGTTCCATCTGTCCAATGGGACTCTGGTTTTTCCCGTATTGTTTCTCACAATAATATTTCTATTGCTCTCTCATCCTTCCTTTCATCTTGTTGGCTTTATCAACTTAACTCAGTCCCTAATGTAAATAATAAGATTCTGGACCTCATCCTTTCCAACATCGAACCTTCATCGTTTTTGCTATTGTTTTTATATAGCGACTCAGGGATTTCTGAGGCCGCTTGAAGCCCAGATGCAAGATCTGGACTTCCACGGTAAGATGTAAGTGCAGTACTTATACCTCAATACGTCGATGTTCTGCGATGAACTAGATCCACTATCTAATCCGCTGGTAATCCTTTGGTCGTTGGTCTGCGTATTTACTATCGCCTGGTACTGAATGAAAACAACTTGTTCGAATTCTGATACGAGAAAGAGAACTCTTTATTACTGACGAGTTCTTAAATAAGAAAAAATTGCTTATCCTAACAATTATAATAATGAACAAAACTTCTGAATATTCGAAACCATCCAAGAGCGTCAGCAGATTCCATCCCATGCGATGGATACGTAATCGCGCATGAACGATAAAATGCATGCAAAGTCAGCATATTTCATGCCGTCGCGATCCCATCGTTGCTTGATGGTTGATGCTATGCTCGTGTGCATAGTCAGCAAAAACGTGAAGTAGTCGCGACTACATTGTAGCTCGTGGGTGAAATTCTTCATGATGTGACTATGCGCGTGTGCATAGTCAGCAAATACAATGTAATCGCGACCACATTGTTGCTTGTGGATGGAATCAACCGACGCGCATGCATGGTCAGCAAATGGGCTAAAGATATCGTTCGAAATCGGCGAAGTATCGAACATTCTCCCCCGCCTTGAACAATCGTTCAAAGATGGAGCTCGGGATCAATATTGAATGAAGCTCGGGAAGCAATCCGAGAAGCTGGGATGGGAATCGTTTCACGACGGGTCGATCGCTGTCCTCGATACTGGAGCCACGCATAAAGAAAGACACCTGCGATGATTCCAATTAGCAACAGGTTGGTGTAACCAAGACTGTAATGATGGGTGTCGTGAGTCGTTCCCCTTGTGAGATGGGTTTCGCTCTGGTGAAGTTGTTTTAGCTGAGACTGCAGCCTCAGAAGATCTTCGGTGGTATTAGAATGGATCTTCAGGAGCGCTGGGTGTAGCGGGGACTTCGTGGTGGCGATGAAATCGGTGATATTGCTTGATAGGTTGAACGAGAAGTCCAGCCTGCCGGCATGTTGAGCGTTAGCTTGCAGAATGACTACTTCGTCAGTTAGTGTGCAGCCGCGACTAATATTGAGGATACCGGATCCGCTAAGGGTCCGCGTGATGACCGTGTGCGCGCATACTATTCGAAGGTTGGTTTCTTGCGCCAAGACGTAAAGCCAGTGATTCGGGGTGGATAGTTGTATCCAGGTGGGAAGTTCACAATGAGTGGTTGCGTGGCAAACCGCGGTTGCTGGCATTTGAGTGAGGATGGCCATCTCGCATCTGCTGACATTGGATGTTTTGCGGAGTAGGGGATGTTGCTGTATGCAGATATGGTGGTTTTGGTGTAATACAGTACAGTGGGATGCTTCAGCGTCTGACATGGGATAAAAGAGATCTCTCTGTAAGTTGACCACAAGTAGCGATGATGAAGGAACTATTGTCATAAATGTGTTGTTGATCTTAGACGGCATCGGTATTATGCGGAACAGCTCATACGTATCTTGCGGGAACAATGGTAGTGCCAACTTGAAGATCAATTTTTCTCGGACTGCTGCTCCTTGGATTGAAAGAAGGCTGTAGGTTTTTGCCAGGCTATTGTGAGTCGTAGGTAGGCGTAGCGTAGGAGGAAGATTGTCTCTGATAATCGTTAATTGCTTTGCGAGTTGATTGGGTGCAAGGAGCATCGGGTTGACCTTGCCGTGGTGGGAGTCCGTTACGACGTCTATGAGTGTTGATTGCATGCGGCTGTATTTTGACACGAGGAGAATTACTCGGGCGGATAATGAGTTGAAGTGCTCCAATATTCTATGCTCCTGCAACTCGGACTCGATCTGATTTAGGTGAAGGCTGGTTCTGTTGAGGTAATCCTCGAATTCCTGCATCTGCTCTTGGAGAACTTGATGGGACTTTCTCATGATATTGATCGTGGAGTCGATGATGGAAGTCTGGTTGCGCAATAGCTCATGTAGGTGTATTTCGTTGTCCTCTAAGTTTTGGATAGTAGCGGCCATTCCTTCCGCATAAGTGGAATCCAGAACTCCAAATAGTGAAGACGCCACATTGCCTACTATGTTGAAAGGGGCCCTTCGCTTTCTTGATCTTGGGGCATTATGTAAAAGTTCGTTGCCCCGGTTTAACTCTTGCATCGCTTCGGTGAATAGCAGGACCGTAGAGTGACAAAAGTGTCCATCCGCCAGTTTTCCACAAAGGCTATCGAGATTTCTGATGCCCTGTTCTATCGTGTAAGCCTCCCTCCAATAGTTGGTCATATTGTAGTAGACAATAAGATTCCAATGATTTACCACTAAGTGAGTGTAGCCAATTTTTTCAAAATATAAGCCCGGGTTGTGCTCGAAGGGTGTAATAGTGATCGGCGAATGTGCCGGAGCGGTTGGAAGTAAGCAGCACATAAGTACTAAGCATAGTGCATTAGTGCCTGTCAGTCGTCTTCGTTTTGGGTGTGAGGAAACCTTGGGCTGTTCGGAAGATGGGTGTGATTTCGGACCGCAAGAAGAGCCTTCGCCAGGGTCATATTGCTCTTGCGATGTCGGAATGTCACAGTCCACAGCTGGAGTTGCGGATTCGTTTGATGGGCTCGCTTCGTTCATGGACTGGTCGTCACTGAAGGGTTCATCGCTTGCGACTTCAACAGGCAATGGAGCTATCCTGTGAATCGGGCGTTTGAAAGTGCCACTAGCGGTCTTGACAATGGCGACCCGAACCAACCCGTCTCTGCCCTTGATGGTTTCGACAATTCGAGCGAGTGGCCATTGAAGAGGAGCGAGGTTGTCCTCCTTTAGTATAACCATGGTGCCAGGTGTAACGTTCTGGCATACTTCTTTCCACCGGTGCCTTTGCTGAAGTTCACTGAGGTATTCGTTCGTCCATCGCTGCCAGAATTGGTTCTTGACTTGGAGAATTCGATGCCATTGATGAAGTGAGCTTCCCTTGTGAAGCTTGCAATCAGCCTCAGGGATGCTAGTTAGAGGCTCTCCTATCAAAAAATGACCAGGAGTTAGGGCCGTTAGGTCATTAGCGTCGGAGGACATCGGTGTTAGTGGGCGTGAGTTTAGAATAGCCTCAACTTCGGTTACGACCGTCTCCAACTCCTCATGGGTCAGTGGAACGTTTTGGAGGCTTGCGGGCAGAAGGTGTTTTGCAGACTTCACTGCTGCCTCCCACAATCCTCCAAAGTGTGGAGCTCGAGGTGGGATGAAATGAAAGTCTGTCCCCTTTGAGATGCAGAATCGTGAGATGGCTTCTTCACCCTTCGCAGTGTAAATTGCTTCGTGAAGTTCTTTGAGCTGGTTGTGTGCCCCCATAAAGTTGGTGGCATTGTCGCAATACAAGTGGCGACAGTTTCCTCGTCTACCGGTGAAGCGCTTAAGGGCTCCGATAAATGCCTCAGTGGTTAAATCGCCTACGACCTCTAGATGGACCGCCTTCGTGGAAAAACAGACGAAAACCGCTATGTAGGTCTTTTTTGGTCCTTTTCCTCTTATCTTGAAATGGGTCTTGAACGGGCCGCAGAAGTCAACACCTGCATTCAAGAAAGGTCTGGCCGATTGCACTCTCCTGGCTGGTAGGTTTCCCATCAATTGCGACAAGAGCTTTGGCTTGGCTCGTTGACACAATACGCAACCAAGGACAATTGACCGTGCAGTAGTCTTGCCCTTTATTGGCCAGAATCGTTGGCGTGTAATCGCCAACAATCCTTGTGGCCCGACATGAGCGTGGCTGCAATGTAGGTCCGTCATCAACATTTTACACACGGGATGATTGTAGGGTAGCAGCATGGGATGTTTAGCGTCATAAGGTAATTGGGACTCTTCCAAACGACCGCCCACCCTAATGATCCCCTTCTCGTCCAGGAATGGCGTAAGGGTGGCTACACTACTTTGTGCCGATACTGATCCCTTCTGTTTAAGCGTCGCCAATTCTTCACCGAAACACTGAGCTTGGATAACCTTCAATATTGTTTTTGTAGCTGCGTCTAGTTCAGCGGCCGTTAAGTGTTTGGAAGCTACTTGCGGTGTTCGCTGGGCTCTTGCCTTGAACCGGAGCAGGAGCGCGGTTATTCGTGTCAGCCGCTGAAAGGAATTTTTGTGATTGATGCGCTCCCAGATGTTGTCGTCTGCTGAGCTGGTTAAGACTGACTTGGACGGTCGCATCTCCAAAGTAGTTTCCAATCTTTGTGGTTGAGATGGCCATGATCTTTCTGGTCCATGCAGGAAGAAAGGGCCATAGAACCAAGTTGGGTGCTCTTTCAGTTTTCCGGGCGACACTCCTCGTGACACTAGATCAGCTGCATTGTGAGCTGTAGGCACATGACGCCATTGCCTAACCGATGTTATCTCCAAAATTGCTGCTACGCGATTTGCCACATAAGTGTAGTAAGATGAAGACTGCGAATGCAGCCAAGCCAAGACAATTTCGGAGTCAGTCCAAAAAGTGCAAGGGCGGTCGCTCCATCGTAGATCCCTTTGCACCTTAGTAGCTAATTCGGCTGCCAGGAGAGCCGCTTGTAGCTCCAGCCGGGGAATGGTGGTGGTAGCCGTTGGCGCTACCTTTGATTTTGCGCACAGCAAGCGGATGGTGATCGTGTGATCTGGGTTTTCTGCTCGAACATACACTGCAGCTCCGTAAGCCTTTTCTGAAGCGTCGCTGAACACGTGTAGCTGTATATTATGGGGCGTCTTATGGGCAAACAAGTGCCTTGGGAATTTTATGTCGGCTAAAGTTCTTAGTTCTTCCCGGAATCTGGTCCATTGAGAATGGATCTCTTGTGGTACTGCTGCATCCCAGTCGAGTTTCAGGATCCAGAGATTCTTGAGAATGATCTTTGCTCTGATAATAACGGGACTCAGCATTCCAAGAGGATCGAAGAGATGAGCGATGTCAGACGAGATGGATCTCTTCGTGACGGTTAGGCGATCAGGCCAGCAAGTTTTGATGCAAAATTCGTCGGATGTGGGCAGCCAAGTTAGCCCCAGTGTTTTAACATGAGTTTCGTCAGGCATTTCGAGCTCAAATTGAACTGCGCGGTCCTCAGTTGGAACATCTTGAAGGAGCTGAGGATGATTGGCACACCATTTCCTCAGGTGAAATCCACCGCGTCTCAAAGCCTCGATGAGCTGGTCCTTTGTTTCGAGGCTTTGACGCAGACTGTCCGATCCCGCCATGATATCATCAACGTAAATGTGCCGTTGAATGACTTCCGCACCCTGTGGCATTGACCCTTCTACCTGGGCCGCGAGGCGCTGCAAGCACTTGATGGCCAAGTAAGGTGCTGTAGTGATGCCGTAGGTGACAGTGCAGAGCCTATAGTACCGAATAGGTTCTGCGGGTGAATTTCGCCAGATGATTAATTGATATTTCTGATCATCTTTGTGCATTCGTACTTGCCGGTACATCTTTTCAATGTCCGCGGTAAAAGCGAATCGTGGCACGCGAAATCGCAGCAGAATAGAAAACACGTCTTGTTGAAGAGAAGGTCCCGTGTGCAGGATGTCGTTGAGGGACACATTGGCCGAAGTTTTGGCAGAGGCGTCAAAAACTACTCTGAGTTTAGTAGTTGTACTTTCAGGCCGCAGAACACCATGATGAGGCAGCACGTAATAAGGAGGTTGGATGCAGCTTATATCGACTAGTTGCATGTGACCCAGCCGCAAGTATTCTTGCATGAACTCCGTGTATTGCAACCGAAGATTCGAGTCCTTCATTAATTTTCGTTCTAATGCCCGAAAACGCAATAACGCTAGGTCCTTGGATTCACCTAGTGTCGTGGGATCTGACACAAAAGGTAGCTTCACAGTGAAACGACCATCATCTCCTTGAGAAGTTGTGTGAGCGAAATATGCCTCGCATTTTCGTTCGTGAGGAGTTAGGGTGGAGGTAGGCTTGGCTTCATCTAATTGCCAATAGGATGTCGCTTGCTGCTCCATTTGCATGGCCTCTTGACTATTTATGCCGCACACCAGAGGAGCTGATGGATAATTGGTCACCTTTCCACCGATCACCCAGCCGAAGACGGTGTTTTGAAGAGTGGGAAGTGCTTCCCCCAGTTTGATCTGCCCAATGGACAGAAGATCGAAGTACAGTTCGGCGCCAATTAGTAGGTCAACTGATCTGGGTTGATGGAAGTGTGGATCGGCCAACTCAAGATTAGCGGGAATTTTCCACGATGAAGGGTTAATCGGGTGCACTGGCTGCTGGTTGATGATGGTAGGCAGTATGAAAGCTTCTAGCCGTGTGGTAAATCCTGTCGTTCTGGAGTGTAGGTCAAGACTGACCCGAGCCTGGGTTGTTTGACTACTTTGTCCAATACCACGAACGCATAGCTCCTCTCGAACGCTGGTTAATCCTAGTTGCGAGGCTAGTTTTTTGGTTACGAAGTTGAGCTGTGAACCACAGTCTAACACGGCACGGCACGTTTTTAACCTTCCATCTGCAGCTTTCACCTGCAGAAGCACGGTGCTTAGCAACACGCTATGTGAATGATTTGGGGCTAGGTCCGCTGCTAATGTGGTTGCACTCTTCACCACTTTGTTTTCTGAAGAGGAGCGTTGGTTACCGTTGCCCGACGGTTGGGTGGTGCTCTGTAGAGTAATGCCCGATTGTTTCTCTTGCGACTGGTGATTTGTACTGCGCCGGCCTGATGTCGTCGGATGAAGCAATGTGTGGTGTTTGCTTGAGCATTTCTTGCAGTGGCTGGCTGGACAATTACTGGCAAGATGACCCTGTTTGAGGCAGTTGTAGCACAGGTGTTTGTCTTGTACTATTTGCGCTCGGGCCTTGACGCTCTGCGATGCAAAGGTACTGCATCGGTATATCGAATGTGGCTGACTGCAAACTGGACACGCTTCGCTTCCAGGGGCTGTAACCAGTGAGGATGGTTTGCCTGTTCTGGGGGAGGCAACGGACGGCGATCGGTTGCCTGCCGCCTCCAAACTTTGGAATCGCATTTCCAGGAACTTGAGAAAGTTTTGAATGGTATCTATTTCCCGCGGCTTTTCCAGCTTCTGTTCATAGAGCAGCAACGTACTCCTGTCTAACTTTTTCAGCAATAAATGCAACAGTAGAGGGTCCCACGAGACGATGGAAATCCCCATGTTTTTGAGTCCAAGAAGGCACTCATTAGTGACGTCGTGAAGAGACTTGATGGCCGATATAGATTCGCTGGACAAAGCAGGCTGTGAGAATAGCTTGTTCAGTAAACTATTGACTAGCAGACGTTGGTTGCCATATCGATCGTTCAAAATGCCCCACGCATCGTTGTAATTTCCGTCCGAAATTGGAAGATGTTGGATCAATCGCTTTGCTTCACCAGTTAGATGGGCAAGCAAATAGTACATCCGTTGTGAAGGACTTATAGGTTGACAGTGGACCAGCTGCGTGTAGAGCTCCTTGAAATGGGTCCACTGATGATAATCCCCGTCGAAGATGGGCAGCGTAATCTTGGGCAGTTTAATTGGCTCAGCCAGTATGCGCGGCGTCTCGTGTTGGTCGCCTGATCGGTGGAGATGGGACAACTTCCGCTGCAGGTTGCTAATACATTCCAGTAGCTCAACCTGCACTTGGTTGAATTCTTGTGCGCTGTAGCCCATGGCTTCGACTTCGTCTGACGCAGCACTCTCCCAAATTTCATTGTCGTTACTGGAAAGCTGCTGATTGTAACCTTCTATCAGCTGCAACTTAAGCTGATAGTATGATTCTGGATGCTGTTGTGACGACTTCTCATGAACATCTCGCAGAGCGAAGCGAATATTGCGTATGAGAGCCATTTGTCGTCGAATTGATTTGATGACGGTTGCATCAACTTTGACATCATCGGTGTTCGCCACCCTGAACCTTTCAGGGGGAACTGGTGAAGCCTTGCGAACGCGAGGTGGGCCGGGGGCCAAACGTTCCCGCAAGGTTGCAATAAGCGCAGATGCGTTCTCGTGAACGGTCTGCATGGATTCGAAGAACCTCTGCTGAATATACGGATGCAATGGGTTTGCATCCACTAGCTGCTGCTCCACCATCGCCTGATGGTTAGCTTGGAATTGGGACCAAGCGTCGTTTAGCTCGCGCTCCGCCTTGTCCAAATAAGCGCCATTCTTCCTGTCAGTGGGGTCCTTTTTCAATCGCCGAAGAACCGCTTGGATAACGTCGCCCAACTGCGACTGTTCCTGTGTCAGCTCCTCGAAACTCGCCATGTTGAGAATCGCAAGAGCAAAGTGTTGAAATTATCGCCTGGAGTGCAGAACCAAAGAAATGTTAAATGTATCTCGCCGGGGCCTCCAATGTTTTTATATAGCGACTCAGGGATTTCTGAGGCCGCTTGAAGCCCAGATGCAAGATCTGGACTTCCACGGTAAGATGTAAGTGCAGTACTTATACCTCAATACGTCGATGTTCTGCGATGAACTAGATCCACTATCTAATCCGCTGGTAATCCTTTGGTCGTTGGTCTGCGTATTTACTATCGCCTGGTACTGAATGAAAACAACTTGTTCGAATTCTGATACGAGAAAGAGAACTCTTTATTACTGACGAGTTCTTAAATAAGAAAAAATTGCTTATCCTAACAATTATAATAATGAACAAAACTTCTGAATATTCGAAACCATCCAAGAGCGTCAGCAGATTCCATCCCATGCGATGGATACGTAATCGCGCATGAACGATAAAATGCATGCAAAGTCAGCATATTTCATGCCGTCGCGATCCCATCGTTGCTTGATGGTTGATGCTATGCTCGTGTGCATAGTCAGCAAAAACGTGAAGTAGTCGCGACTACATTGTAGCTCGTGGGTGAAATTCTTCATGATGTGACTATGCGCGTGTGCATAGTCAGCAAATACAATGTAATCGCGACCACATTGTTGCTTGTGGATGGAATCAACCGACGCGCATGCATGGTCAGCAAATGGGCTAAAGATATCGTTCGAAATCGGCGAAGTATCGAACAGCTATCTTCCTCCACAACACTTTATACGAACCCTGACCCCCATCATGCTCCCCTCTTTGTTGATATTGCCGTTAATCTATCTAATCGTGCTAGAGTTTCCAGTAAGCCTCGTTTCAATTTAAGAAAAAATAAATTTTAACCTCTTAGCTCTCGATCTCAACTCAATTAGTTGGTTTGGCTTGCCTATAAAATTATATTCTGTTCTCCTAGATTTAATCATCGCTCATATTCCAATCTTCCGCTTACGTAAGCGTAAAGAAGAAGGAAGAGACTACATACATCCCGAGAGACCGAGATCGGGCACAGTGAGCTTGAGCAGCCCGCGTACTATAAACTAACCTCAAATTAACTCTGATAGTTCAATAGAGTTGTGTTTCTAGAATAAAATGAACGAATTGAACGATCAATGAGCCTGACAGGCCAAATGCTACTTGTGCACTCTCCACGGAAATAGCAGACAAATTGATAGTTTGGGAACGTTCATCCTAAAAAGTTAGGAAGCTACTTAGATGAAGCGGTTCCCACATCGCCGGAAGGGAAGAGAGGAGTGAAGCGAAATGTGATTGCTGTGCCTATTACATCGACCGCGCCCGACAAAGGTTTAAACATAATGTCGGTACCACTCCCAGGAAGTGTAATAGTATAATTAAAACTTTACATCCTTTAATTAACCGAAATTCTGTCCTATCAAAAGATAAAAAAATACTTATCCAGAAATCAATATTTCAAACTGTTTTGCTCTATGGTTCTCCAATATAGGGTCAATGATTGGATTTCTTAACTTGTTTTTTAATAGCGCCCGATAAGACTTTTGTCTCGAAAATCAATCAATTCTTCCATATATTTTTGTACTGAGAAATAATATTTACTTCTCAGACATTATTTATTTATTGGCTCACAAACTATTAAATTTTAAATGGTTTCAAACATTATCTGGTATTTCCATGTTTGTTAAAAGCTATGGATTTTAATTTGACCTGTTCTCTGGTTCTGTGCAAGTAAATTAAAAGATCAATTCAGCTACCATTGGACAATGATTCGCGAATTTCGTCGATTTCACTCATATATTTCTGGTGTTATGGAAGGTTATCTACACATGATTACAAATCGCTCTTTTACGGAAACCAACTTCACTTCATGGATTGTACACAACCAGGTCACTCAGATAACCTTGATTTTTTAGAGTAGCGAGTGTCAGTTTAGGTGTAATTTTTAATTATTTACATAAGTTCTAATACATATGTATAGAGTAATCGAAAAAAAATCGTTGGAAAATTTGAAATCCTTGTCAAAAGAGTTCACTGTGTCTGCTGCTAAAAGCGGATAATTTATGTACCGACATGATGATTGTGAAATTTTTAATTCGGAAGTGTTTGCGCTTTTAATGAAAATACTTTTTCTTGGAAAAACCCAAGATTAGTAAGCTCACTTGACTTAAGCAAAGATACTCCAGCATTAATATGCGTATAATACAAGCTGGATTTTAAAACACAAACAGTTGTTGGTTAACTTTCGAGCAGATAATATTCGAGTGGAGCCTTGCCATGAAGTCGAATTGTGTATATTGTTTTCTTACTTTGGTGCTTTTTTCGTACTGCATTTTCACGCCAGTATTTAGTTTTCCTACAGCAAAAAACACTTCCCAATTGCGTAGCATTCGAGCTATTTTATTCGAGACTGCTTGTTTAGGTAAGCGTGATCATCGAGGTCGATGCCATAAGGTATAGTAAAGTGAGTTGTTTCATTGTCTACAGTTGACGAATTTTAATAGCAGGTATCTGTAACGCAACAAAATTAAGAAAACTTGATGTTCGAGGAATCAGGAAGTACCTACATTGACGATTGAAACTATCAAGCCGTTGCTACAAAATCTATAACTATGTGCAAGACATAATACATTTTATTGAAAAGAAGTAGTTCAAGCGAAGTTTTGTTGGTTGATGCAGTTGTATGTGTACCTTATCGCTGTTATGTGTTTAAGTGAATAATAAAAAGAATCCATTCATAACAAACTGTAGTAAATATCTGTGGTTATTTAATTTAAGTTTTGCAAGTGATCTTGCTTTTTGATATTATCTTACTCGTAGAAAACTTATTCTCTATCTCAGATTAGGGACGGGCAGACTCGTGCAAAGTACATCGCACACTTTTGCACTGGAGTCAAACTACAATCGAATCTCGTTTCACGAATCTGGTCAAGCTTTTACCCTATTGTATCAAGTAGACATGGGTAACGCAGCGCTGCGCCGCGCAATTGCGTTGAAGCACTAGCCATGATACCACTGCGCTGATACCGATTGTCGGTATCAGTAGCGCAGTAACGCACTTCGGTATTAGTAGCTCAGTAACGCACTTCGGTATCAATGGTGTTGGCGCTACCGCTTTGCAATGCCAACACCATTTGGCTTGGCGCTATGCTACGGCGCGGCGCAAAGATATGAGTGGAGAATACTTACCTCAAGTCTGTTTGATGCAAAGCAATATACCTACGCGTACGCACGTTTGGAAAGATACCTGAATGGGTACATACTATAGCCTGGGTATTTTAGGGTATTTTATATCGGAAAATTAGTAAGTTCAAATGTGGGTTGCTCTCGTTCCATACAAGCTTTTTCAATGATGTTTTTTTGAGTGAATCATAGCGTCATGGTATCAGCGCAATGCTACCAGCGCCGTATGTAAGATCATGGTATCATAGCGCAATGGTATCAGCGCAGTGCGCTGAAACCACTGCTGGCGCCGGTATCAGTGTATCGGCGCTTCAAAATTTGCTGCGTTACCCATGTCTAGTATCAAGCAATGGAAATTTAGAAGCTCATTGGACATTGGAGAAACCAGATTCGATTGTAGGATGACTCCAGTATTACAGTTTCGCGTCGCACTATAGTTACTTTGGGTAGTCGGTTAATTATAAGCACAATTCGGCATAACACTTTATTTGCTATTATCTTACAAAAACTATTTAGATGAAGGATATAGCTCGTAGCAGACTATACTATACTTTCGCACCAATTGCGAGGTTGCTGTGGCTGTTATTGATGGCGTTGCCAGATGCGATGTTATTAGTTCCCCCTCCCAGAATTGCTTTAGGCCAGCGACAGAGCGAATAGATTAATAAATAGCACGGAAAGCGCGTGTTTTGTGATATTAATTACGACAGTATTTTTTACAAATTGCGAAAAATAGATAGCAGTACCCGATTTCGAAAATTGAAACAAGACAAAAAATACCCCGCCAGCGGCAATGCTACGATAAGATTCGTTCTTTCATTCCCACTAGGCAATATACATATACTTTGCAAAAACACTTTTTTAACGATTGGCATTTTATGCCATATGAATTTCCTTAAAACCTAGTCTGTGTATTAAAATGGTCGGCAATAAGATAATTGACGCGGAATGCTATTTGCGATACGGTTTGGAGAATAAAAAGAACATATCTATTACGTTTATGCCATCCACTAACGACAATGTTGGTTGTTGGCAGCGATTGTTCGCTGCATTTATTATTTCTTGATGGGATCTCACCTCTCATTGGTCGATTGTCAGGGCCGAGAATATGCTTCTCTCATTTTCGCATATGATAAGGTGAACTTATTCGGTTTTGGCTCGTTTTAGGCATACATTCACATTCTGTATCAGGGCCGAGAATATGCTTTTCTTACTTTTGCATATAGAAAAACGTACTTTTTTGTGCGGCCTATTTTCAGGCACCAGCTGATCCGTAAACCCTCAACATCATACCCTTCTCACTCATGGGAAAATATCGCGCTTTCCGTGCTATTTATTGGTCTATATGCTCTAGTACGGGCACATTTTGAAATTTATAAAGTTTTGCTTTAGTTCTGTAAACAAAGCATAAGATTTCTATATGAGTTGGTTTTTATTGTAAAAGACGCAAATTTTTCAGAAGATTCGATGATTTGAAGGCTTTCACTTTCAATGCCTGCCATAGCTGCAAGGTATGGCAGGCATTGAAAGCACGTTCATAAAAAAAACTACAGGAGTCTATAACTTAATAACATCAATACGTCCTGTTTCTTTACAGAAATCTGCGAATAGCACACTCAAATGCAAATGAACAAACTAAACAGGAATCTGTTAACAGTGCACTTTATTTCTTTATCAAATCCAAGTAAAAGAATAAAAACAATTAACAAGAAAAACGTCTCACGTGCTAAATAATTGTTCCGACTCTCTATTCTAACTCACTCTAACTGTGCGTGCAAATTCCAACCAACGGTATATTAAAAACCTGGAATTTCGAGTATGTTCAATCCCGACTTTCCATGATCAATGACCATCTATGGACAGTCATTTGTTGATTGTATTGAACATATTCGAAATTTTTTTTTTGAGTACTAATTCCTGTTTTACGAGGAAAAGGTTGGCTTATAACGATTCGCATCAGCCATCGGGTTCGACACCACCCATAAAGTTGAGTTTAACTTCTGTCCTTAATTATTATTTTCTACTAAGCAATCTATTTTAGGTTAATTTTTTTTTAATTACTTCCTGACAAGTCTAGGATAAATTTCTGATATGAATTTACGTTATTCAACTTATATCTATATTTTACAGTTTATTTTTTACAAATTCAAATCTGCCAACTCAAGAAACTTTCCCAATTCAGTGATGTGCTTTTTATTATTAGTCATTAATATCGAATCTACACCATTATAATGTTGGAATATTTCAAAGTCCAGTCTCTGGTTTCTTAATGATTGACAGTGGAAAATTAGATGATCTAGGTCATCTACCAAATCACATGCAGCACAGATAGGGCTGTCTATTATTTTCATTTTATATAATTGTAAGTTATTGTAGCATTTATTAGTTATTAACCTATTCAGCTCCCAGCAAACAATTTAGTGAGCGTTCACTAAAAACGATAGTTTCTCGACAGTCAACAGACATATCCCTCATACGAAACCGAGCCTGTTCGTAAAACGATACGCAGCAATGCTTAGGATGACCGACGCAATAAATAATGCAAGCCATGTGTATATGGCCTATGCGGCTCAGTAGCAGATTTTACATAGATTCTTCCGCTAGTTTGCTGGTCGATATATACTCGCTAAAACCACATTTTTTCTAACTCATTTACGAATCGTTAAAAATGATTCTTCTCGGATGGCCATTTTAGTAGGACCAATGAATCGTTTTCGATTCATTTGCGAGCTCGTTAACGACAAAAACATTCGTAAAATATGACTCTTTTATGAATTAATTACGATACATTTGGTTTGCTGGGCTGTTTAATAATTTTACTTTTTAATTTTAAATTTTTAAACCAAAGCTTATTTTTCCCACTAAGATACGCCTTATACCAAGTGCATTGCTTATATTTCCTTATTTCCCTCCTATATTCTTCTCTGTTTTCATTGTTTATTAAATCAATAATTTGCTCTATTGCTTCATCCGACTCATATTTATTTTTATAGGGTTCTCCCTCAATCATTCCTAATTTATTTATTTTTATTTATTTATTTATTTGGTACGTATTCAATACAACAGGCAAGACTGTCCAATTACAGATTGGATACCATGAACAAAATAAAATAACAAGAACTAAATGATAATATATAAATATAAGTATATAAAATAATTAAAGTTAAAATAAAATAAAGTAATAAAAAATAAAAGTAAAAAATTAAGTAAAGTAAAAAAGAAAGAGAAAAAAAAATCCATTACAAACACGAATGTCCAATTCTACAATAATCGACCTAATAAAAAATAGTAAGTAAATGAGTAAATATAAATATAAGTATGTAAAAAAAAAACAAATAATTAATGTGGTATATTAAATAAAGTAAAATTCAGTAGAAAAAAAGAAGAAAATTAAGAAAATAGAAAATAAAACTAATTAGAAAAATATATAACTGTATATAAAAATAAAAATATACAAAAAATTCAAGTAATAAATAAGAAAGGAAAGTTAAGTAGAGCAAAAAAGAAAAGAAAGATCCATTATAAACAAGAAAATTAAACTAATTAAATAGGATTAAAAATTTTACTACAAACCATATTTTTGAAAATGGCAATAGATTGTGGAAGAGGACCAAGTTGAAGACTATTGTGAGTACGTAAGAGTCGCAAAACGGGAGAGTAGAAGAAAGTGTCAGTACGAGCATACGACACTTCAAATAAAATAGAGGACCTGATTGGCCTTACGGAGTCCCGCTCAATGAACAAAAATGCTAATGAGGAAGAAAGGTAGCCTCGACAGATTTTGAACAGGAAACACTCATCCAAGTAAACTCTGCGCTGCTCAAGGAGAGGAATGTTGAGAAGAGATAGACGTCCACTATAGTCCACTATATATATAAGTACGGCAGACTATATTTAAAAAGTAAAGTACGTGTAAACCTGCGCTGAACTGATTCAACAGCGTCAGCGAGGTATTTGAAACGAGGACCCCACACTTGACTGCAGTATTCAAGTACAGAACGGACTAGGGTAATAAACAGGTGGACACAAGTAGAAATACTAAATGAATTGTGGTAGGAACAAACCACGAAACCAGCAATTCGAGAAGCTTTTCTAGTGATAGTAAGGACATGAACGTCGAATTTCAGTTTACGATCAAATGTGACCCCAAGATCTGAGAAATGATCGACACAAGAAAGGAAAGTACCATCAATAGCATAAGGAAAGACATGAGTGTGAAGCTTATGGGAGAAAGACATAGAAAGACACTTGGAAACATTAAGGGACAAACAGTTAATGTTATACCAACCAGACAGAGCATGCAAATCATCCTGAAGAAGGAGAGAGTCATCAGTATTTTTGATTACCCGAAAGATTTTTAAATCATCTGCATATAGAAGACATGAAGACTTAAAACCCGTGGGAAGGTCATTGATGAATAGATTGAACAAAAGTGGTCCTAAGATGGAACCTTGAGGAACACCAGAAGAAGGGGAGAAAGGTGAGGACGAGAAGCCAAAGAGGGAGACAATACAAGTGCGATCAGTTAAAAATGAAGAGATCCAGGAAAGCAAAGGTTCACGAATGCCATAATGCTTCAGTTTGATAAGAAGCAGCTTATGATTGACAGTGTCAAAAGCTTTGGCAAAATCAGTATAAATTACATCAACTTGATTATTGCTGTCAATTGCAGAAGCGACTACATGAGTAAACTCAAGAAGGTTCGTAGAGGTGCTCCGGCCATTTACAAAACCATGTTGTTCCGCTGCAAAGACACAAAAGAGGGAATCATAGATACGATTGTAAACAAGGCGTTTCAAAATTTTGGAAAGGCAAGGAAGAATGGAGCTAGGGCGATAGTTAGAGGCAAGGTTCCGATCACCCGATTTGAAAATGGGAAGAATGTTTGAGAGCTTCCAAGAGGATGGAAATTGACCAGCACAGAGACTGAAATTGAATAAGATTGCTAAAGGGACGCAAAGTGAAGAAGCAAGATTTTTTACAAAGAAATTGGGGAATTCCATCCGGGCCCGGGGAACAGTCTGAGTCAAGAGAGGACAAAAGCAATTCAACCTCTACTGGGTTAGTTACGATTGAGGAGAGGCAAGCAGGGAAATCAAAGGAAAAGCAGTCAGTAGCAGGAATCAATGGAATAGTGTAAACAGAAGAAAAAAATAAAGCAAAGAGATTGCAAATGTCAGGAGGGTTGGAAGCAGTAAAGGCATTAAACACTAAAGAGTCAGGAAGAGAGGAGGAAGCTTTTAAGGAGCGTACAAAAGACCATTAAAATTTAGGGTTGTTCGAGTTTAAAGAAGTTTAAAGAAAAAATTCAAGTAATAAATAAGAAAGGAAAGTTAAGTAGAGCAAAAAAGAAAAGAAAGATCCATTATAAACAAGAAAATTAAACTAATTAAATAGGATTAAAAATTTTACTACAAACCATATTTTTGAAAATGGCAATAGATTGTGGAAGAGGACCAAGTTGAAGACTATTGTGAGTACGTAAGAGTCGCAAAACGGGAGAGTAGAAGAAAGTGTCAGTACGAGCATACGACACTTCAAATAAAATAGAGGACCTGATTGGCCTTACGGAGTCCCGCTCAATGAACAAAAATGCTAATGAGGAAGAAAGGTAGCCTCGACAGATTTTGAACAGGAAACACTCATCCAAGTAAACTCTGCGCTGCTCAAGGAGAGGAATGTTGAGAAGAGATAGACGTCCACTATAGTCCACTATATATATAAGTACGGCAGACTATATTTAAAAAGTAAAGTACGTGTAAACCTGCGCTGAACTGATTCAACAGCGTCAGCGAGGTATTTGAAACGAGGACCCCACACTTGACTGCAGTATTCAAGTACAGAACGGACTAGGGTAATAAACAGGTGGACACAAGTAGAAATACTAAATGAATTGTGGTAGGAACAAACCACGAAACCAGCAATTCGAGAAGCTTTTCTAGTGATAGTAAGGACATGAACGTCGAATTTCAGTTTACGATCAAATGTGACCCCAAGATCTGAGAAATGATCGACACAAGAAAGGAAAGTACCATCAATAGCATAAGGAAAGACATGAGTGTGAAGCTTATGGGAGAAAGACATAGAAAGACACTTGGAAACATTAAGGGACAAACAGTTAATGTTATACCAACCAGACAGAGCATGCAAATCATCCTGAAGAAGGAGAGAGTCATCAGTATTTTTGATTACCCGAAAGATTTTTAAATCATCTGCATATAGAAGACATGAAGACTTAAAACCCGTGGGAAGGTCATTGATGAATAGATTGAACAAAAGTGGTCCTAAGATGGAACCTTGAGGAACACCAGAAGAAGGGGAGAAAGGTGAGGACGAGAAGCCAAAGAGGGAGACAATACAAGTGCGATCAGTTAAAAATGAAGAGATCCAGGAAAGCAAAGGTTCACGAATGCCATAATGCTTCAGTTTGATAAGAAGCAGCTTATGATTGACAGTGTCAAAAGCTTTGGCAAAATCAGTATAAATTACATCAACTTGATTATTGCTGTCAATTGCAGAAGCGACTACATGAGTAAACTCAAGAAGGTTCGTAGAGGTGCTCCGGCCATTTACAAAACCATGTTGTTCCGCTGCAAAGACACAAAAGAGGGAATCATAGATACGATTGTAAACAAGGCGTTTCAAAATTTTGGAAAGGCAAGGAAGAATGGAGCTAGGGCGATAGTTAGAGGCAAGGTTCCGATCACCCGATTTGAAAATGGGAAGAATGTTTGAGAGCTTCCAAGAGGATGGAAATTGACCAGCACAGAGACTGAAATTGAATAAGATTGCTAAAGGGACGCAAAGTGAAGAAGCAAGATTTTTTACAAAGAAATTGGGGAATTCCATCCGGGCCCGGGGAACAGTCTGAGTCAAGAGAGGACAAAAGCAATTCAACCTCTACTGGGTTAGTTACGATTGAGGAGAGGCAAGCAGGGAAATCAAAGGAAAAGCAGTCAGTAGCAGGAATCAATGGAATAGTGTAAACAGAAGAAAAAAATAAAGCAAAGAGATTGCAAATGTCAGGAGGGTTGGAAGCAGTAAAGGCATTAAACACTAAAGAGTCAGGAAGAGAGGAGGAAGCTTTTAAGGAGCGTACAAAAGACCATTAAAATTTAGGGTTGTTCGAGTTTAAAGAAGATTCAACAGACGAGGAATAGCTGAGTAGTGCTACTCTAATTTCTTTCTTGGCAGAGGAACGTAAACGGGAGAAGATAGTATAATCTTCACCCGACCGAGAAATCAAAAATTTCAAACGCGCTGAATTTTTATCTCTAAGAGCACACTTTACCCTCGCAGTAAACCAAGGGGGGTCACGGGAGCGACGAGAACTGAAGACAAGAGTATACGACGAGATCAAATCAGTAAGAATACCGTAAAATTTGGATACAGCAGAGTCAATTTCGAGTCCACGGAAGCAATCAAACCAATTAATTGAATTCAGATCATTAGACAAGCAGTCAAAATTAGTTTTATTAAAGTTTAACCGGCGCGCAGTGGATGATTTAATACGATTCGAAAAGCTAACAGACAAATTAATTGAAACGGGAGGATGATGGGGATCTGGGTGCGTGTAGGGTATTGGAACAGAAGATAGAGAAATCGAAGAGGACTCAACATTAGAAAGGATGAGGTCAAGGATCTTGTTTTTAGCATTAGGGAAACAGTTAAATTGAGAAAGAGAACAGGAAGAAAAGAAGATTAGGCAATAGAAAGGTGGTTGGTGGACATAATACGAAGAAAAGAAGAGTCCCATTGAACAGAAGGCATATTAAAGTCGCCACAGATAATGATTGAGGACGAGGGATATTTGCTATTAAGGTAAGTGGAAAGTTCAGAAAAGAACTTATCATAAGTCGAGAAGGACAAGTTACAGGGAATATATAAGGACGCAACAAACAAAGAGGATGTAGGCGACAAAGAGATGGAAACAGCAATACATTCAACAGGTGGACTAGGGATAAAATCAGCGCAAAGTTTACTGTTGAGAGCCCTAAGCACAGCAATAAGCACGCCACCACCATCAGCCTTATTAGATACCAAACGATTGCGATCACAACGGTAAATATTGTATGCAGGGAAGAACTCGAAGCTAAAAATGTCGTCAGTCAGCCAAGTTTCCGACAAGCAAATCAGGTGATCATTTTCAAGAATAGCAGCAGCTTTAAAGTCATCAAGTTTAGTCCTCATGCCACGAACATTTTGGTAATACAGATATAATTGTTTACGCTTAAGAACTAGGTTCGAGCTCTCCGGTTGTTTGATGATCGAAAATTTCGCCGGTTTTCAAAAATTTTGACTAACGTACCGGGAGGCCAAAATTTGGAGTCAGCGACAATATCGAGGTTGGCAGGCAATGTTATTTTGAAAGAAGCCACATATCTTCTAGGCTGGCTATCTTTCGTAAATTTGACGCAATCTAAAATATGAGGAGTGAACCCAAGCTTCTTGCAGATGTAGCGTTCGACTGCAGCCACAGAAGTTTCAGAAGCAAATCGCGATACAAAAATTTGGAGAGGAGGCGCGACTACATGCAAACCGAGATCATCAACGGAGTCGTTAACAGCAACATGTAATTGAGATGTAGGTAGACTCGATTGCAAAGAAGCAATAGATGAGGCAACACAAGCAGCATCAGCGTTCCTAGCAGATACGTCGGGATGAGGGACTGGTGAGGCACGAGGAGACCGAAGACGGTCCCATAGAAGATCCAGGAAGATCATGTGCCGGAGGAAAAAACGGCTGAAGTGAACCAACAGTCGAGGCAACAGAAGAAGCAGGCTCGGTACACGAAGCAGCTTGTGCGCGAGCCTTTTGTTTATTCCGCGTTGTAACACCGACCAAAGGAACATCAGCTACACCAAAAACACATGACGTAGGAGCAGCGGCAGGCATCGCAGAATCCAGTAGAGGATTAATAGCGTTAAGTAAGAGTTTTACTTTTTCCTCGGAAGCAGCTAAGACCTTTGCAACGTCTTCGAGGCACGTTTTGGAATTTTGCAATTTAGATACAAAATGAGCCATCGACGAAGGACGGCAGCGGGAGCAAAACCAGTACAGCCCTAAGGCACTATTGAGTGCGTCGCCAATACGGCCATTTAGGCCTACACATCCAGCGTTAAATGTTTTTTCACAAAAACCCGAGCAAACCACGAAAGGAGTGTTATCGGACTTGTTGTCACACGCGGAGGCACAGCACTGGGCCATTATAAAAAGTTATAAAAATAAAGATAAAAATTCAAAAATAATGAAAAACAATAATTCACTCAAAAAGAAAAATAAATTGTCAAAATATGCGCAATGGCAGCACTCCGGCAAGCTTATGGTAAGAATCCGAACTATACACCACAGTGCTTAAGGTGTTATGACACTACATTATTTTGCGCATTAATCATCTCATTATTAATCCGAAAAGAAAAGAGATCGAAATATTTAGTGTGAAAGAGACAAGTAGGTGAGTGCAGTCAAAACAACTGTTCGTTTTGACAGTGACGATTAACTTTCTCTTTTTTAGTACAATTGCCGCATTCAGCAATTGTATTTTCGCAATGCAAGCTAATTGCATATTGGTATCCATTTCCAAAACAATTCAATCGACTTAAATCAAGGCTAAAATGTGTCAAATATTCTAATATGACACATTCAATTTCCAACTTGTCAAAAATTCAGCTGCTAGCAGCTGAATAATGCGAAGCCGGCCGCATTATTATAGCACACCACATTAATTATGGCATTAATATTTAACAGTTTAACATTATTGGTTAGTGAGGCCTATTCGCTCATACAAAATGCACCTATCCATGTTTATTCATTGTCTCTCTCTACTCGGATTATTAATGTAGTGTCATAACACCTTTAGTGTTTCAGATTCAAAGTGAACTAACAAGCTTGGAAGCTGCAGAAGTTTACGAAGCTTAATTGTTAAATAAACCACAGTTTAATCAAAGATTCAAACCACTTCAGTTTAATGTACAAAGCACCAGTTCACGCAAGCTCAAATATATCACCACACTAAAACGATGGCAGTAACACTAGCGATAATAAAGAACCGAACCCGCACTGCACAATCTATGGGTTAATGAATTTACAAAAGGTGCACTGCACAATCTAGTGGTAAGGTAATAAGAGTTACGCGGTACTATCCAGAGGTAAATGTAATTAAGTAGTAACCGAAGCCGCACTGCACTATCTATGGGTTGATGTATTTACAAAAGGTGCACTGCACTATCTAGTGGCAAAGGTAATACACGTTACACTGTACTATCCAGAGGTAAATGTCTTGGAGTATAAAAATAGACTGTTATTTTCACTTAACAGTTTTCAGTTTTCAGGGAAAAAAAGTTGTCAGAAAACACTAAAAGTAAATACGCTACGCGGAGAAACCGATTGATTTCAAGCGAAAAATCGTGAAAGGGGGAACTCGCGCGAAGTTCAGAGGGCTATACCAAGCCAAAGTCGTACAAAACAAAAAGGTATCAGAGAGCAAGTTAACGCACGTCAGAACACGATCGATGTTACGAAGATTAATCTAGCCCCTTCATCTACTCTACTCATCTCTTCTAAACCACAACGTCCTGGTATCCACATCACTATTATTTCTATATTAGGCACAGATCTACATACTTTATAAATGTCATTAATGACCGATTTATTGAGAGAATTCTTTATAAGTTCTAAGCACGCTCCATTTGAGTCAGTTAAAATCAGAACTTCTTTAATTGAATTATCTTTACATGAGGATATTGCAAGTAGAATTATTGTCAATTCCGCGTTGACTATAGAACCTTCCTGACTTAATCTAAACTTTCTAACCTGATTATTGTTATGGCACATAAACGCACATCCCCTTCCTAGACAAGACTTAGCTCCGTCCGTTGTGATGATGAGTCGATTTAAGTTTGCTGGCTCCCCAATTAACTCCCTATATATATTCTTCATGATTTCCCTTTCACTTAGACTAATATTATTGAACAGGCCACTCTGCTTAGGTACTAATTTTAGATTGCTTGGTTTTTTTATTTTTACTTCTTCATCTATTCTATTAATTATATTCCTGAATTTATAGTATATTTGATAGTATTTTTAAATACTCCATTTTCAGTCATTTTTATTTTGATTAATTATTTGATTAATCTAATCTGTGCTCTGCAATTCGTTGGGATTTCATTTGCCATATCAAACGCTATTATGTTCGGAGTCTGTCTTGTTAACCCTAAGCATCTTTTAATCTCTCCAGCTTTTAGACTATCTAACTTTTTTAACAGGTATTTTGGAGCATCGTATAGGCTTGACACATGACTTTCTAGTTTTGCTCTTATAAATGACTTGTATAGCACTAGGCTTTTATCAGGGGGGAGGCCACTTTTTACCCCTGTGATTATTTTCATCATATTTATCTCTGGTTTAACTTGTTCAATTCTCTTTAACACAAAATCTTTCTCTGAACTATTATTTCAGATAATTTTTCCAAGAAATTTTACCTCAGTCACCCAATTTACTTCCCTGTTCTCTATCTTAATCTTACTCGAGTAATTCATATTTCTATTCAGTATAATCCCATTGCACTTCTCCGCATTTAAAGGTAACTTTAGTTTTCTATCTCCTTCAGCAAACTTATCCGTACTTTGTTGCAGCTCCTCAAAGCAGCTGTTTTTATTTTTATTAGAGGCTATGATTAGAAAATCATCTGCATATTGTGTAATCTTAATGTTCCTACTAGTCACCTTATGTAATATCGCAGTGTACATATTAAAGATTAAAGGGCTTAAAACATCCCCTTGTGAGATACCATTTTTTACCGCTACGTTTTCCTCCCCCAACATCAAACTTCTATTTACAAGAAAAGAGAGAATCCACCAGTTATAGACTTCAGGAATATTAAGTTCGATCATAGTGTCTTTTAGAACGTTTAGATCCATCCCCTCATATGCATTTGAAATATCTAACGTAACCATCATAACATTATGATATCTTGCTTTTGCTTGACTGAACCAGTGGTCTATCATATTGAGGCATGTACTTATCGATATATATATATATATATATATATATATATATATATATATATATATATATCGATAAGTACATGCCTCAATATGATAGACCACTGGTTCAGTCAAGCAATATATATATATATATATATATATATATATATATATATATATATATATATATATATATATATATATATATATATATATATATATATATATATATATATATATATATATATATATATATATATATATATATATATATATATATATATATATATATATATATATATATATATATATATATATATATATATATATATATATATATATATATATATATATATATATATATATATATATATATATATATATATATATATATATATATATATATATATATATCATCAAAAAATTTCATTGAAAAAATCTCAGGAGCGCGCCATCCGATTGAACAGAAATTTTCAGGATACATTGGTGTATATGCAGAATAGTGCCGAGTCTCACAAAAACCTAATAATCTTTAACCCTTTGGTGCTTGCGGCCATTTTAGTGATATTTTAAATATACCTATTTTTCTGTCAAAAAATAACTTTTGCAAAAATAAAGTTTATGTAATGAATTTTGAACGTGTTTCAAATAGAGATGAGGCGTATATACTGGAACAGGTATATGGAACAGGTATTTTTTTGGAACAGCCAGTACCTAGTCCGAAATTCAAAAATACTAGGTACGAGTATTTTTGTGGACTATACATGTAATCAAGAATTTACACAATGAATATCGTCCATTTAATTCATTTCAATCAAACAGACGTAATAGTATCCTAATATTAATATAAACTCGTATTTCATACTTGCAAGTGCTTTCATACTCACGAGTATCTCGTACGCGAGACGAAAATACTTGCAAGTACGAAAATACTCGATACGAGTTTATACTCATATCGTTCCAAAATATTCGAATACGAAAATAACGTATCCTTCCAAAATACTCGAATACGAAAATAACGTATCGTTCCAAAATACTTGCAAGTATTTTTGGAACAGGTATTTTTGAAACAGGTATTTTTAAATACTTGCAAGTATTTTTGGAACAGGTATTTTTGAAACAGGTATTTTTAAATACTTGCAAGTATTTTTGGAACAGGTATTTTTGGAACAGGTATTTTTAAATACTTGCAAGTATTTTGGAACTATACGAGTATATACTCGTATCGAGTATTTTGGAACTTGCAAGTATTTTCGTATCGCATATTTTCGTGCTTGCGAGTATTTTGGGACTTTAGGTTTAGGTTTTTAGGGCAAAAGTAGCTGAAATCGGACAAAATCGGCCAAGTTTGAGTTAGAGTTGTTTGGGACATAACGGGCCAAGACCTATTGCTGTGTTACAAAAATTTACGTTTTGTAGGGGAGTAAGGGTTTTTTTTAAAGTGGTCGGGAAGTATGTTAGTGATATTTTAAGGACGAAAAAATTTTTGATAGGAGAAATTGGGAAAGTATTTTATTCAATTATTCAAAAAGGTTTTAGGGCAAAAGTAGCTGAAATCGGGCAAAATCGGCCAGTTTTGGGTTAGAGTGGTTTGGGGCATAACTGGACAAGACCTATTGCTGTGATACAAAAATTTAGGTTTTGTAAGGGAGAAAAGGGTTTTTCGGCCATAGTTTGGCAAAAACTGCCTTTACAGCGCTTTCGATGATTGAAAGTGGTCGGGAAGTATATTAGTGATATTTTAAGGACGAAAAAATTTTTGATAGGAGAAATTGGGAAAGTATTTTATTCAATTATTCAAAAAGGTTTTAGGGCAAAAGTAGCTAAAATCGGGCAAAATCGGCCAATTTTGGGTTAGAGTGGTTTGGGGCATAACTGGCCAAGACCTATTGCTGTGATACAAAAATTTCGGTTTTGTAAGGGAGGAAGGGGTTTTTTGGCCATCATTTGTCAAAAACTGCCTTTACAGCGCTTTCTATGATTGAAAGTGATCGGGGAGTATATTAGTGATATTTTAAGGGCGAAAAAAATGTTGATGGGACAAATTGGGTAAGTATTTTATTCAATTATTCAAAAAGTTTTTAGGGCAAAAGTAGCTGAAATCGGCCAATTTTAGGTTAGAGTGGTTTTGGACATAACGGGCCAAGACCTGTTGCTGTGATACAAAAATTTCGGTTTTGTAGGGGAGTAAGGGGTTTTTTGGCCATAGTTTGCCAAAAACTGCCTTGACGGAGCTTTCGATGATTGAAAGTGGTCGGGGTATATAATAGTGATATATTAAGGGCGAAAAAATTTTTGATAGGGCCATTTGGGCAAAAACGTCCATTTTTTCCAAAAATTTTTTTTTGTTCAGTATGAATTCAGGGACCTTTCTGAGTTGTTTCGGGCGAAATTTCCATACAAATCCGCGAAAAAGCGGCTTAGTTTCTAAGATACGGCAAAATGAAATCTGCCGGAAAACCGTCCGCAAAAACTGAAAGTAACTGTTCAGATCCTTTTTGGCTCCACAGTTGGCTTCTCCGGCTGTGCTGAAGTCCTCCTCGTAACTGCACTCCAACCCTACCGGGGTTGTGACTCATATCCAGCCTTACCGAAGAGGTTGGCCCTCTAGTGGGTGTATGTTTAATAGACTAAATTTTTTTTTAAACATTTCTTCATAAAATTTTCGATAAACTTCATGCTTCAGTGAGGCGAAGTGGAAAACCGACAGTGTTAGATTAGCCAGGAAAAGTTTGGTATCAGAAATCGATTGATGAAAAGTCATATAGATGACAACAGGATTAGTTGGTCCTATCTTACTAAATGTTTCGACACTGGTAATTTGAAAGAATACAGGAGGTTTTTTATGCATATATTAAAATGAAAATCAAATTAAATCGATTGATTTCCCTTAGATGGCTCCTAGATTGGAGAAAGACTTGCCAAATAAGTGACCGACCATTGAAAAGTTACGGACAAGCTGCACGGACTAATAACTCAGTATCCTTTCATGGTCATCTGCACCATCACCATTCTAGCCTGGGAACTTTGTGTCTGGTGGGTGGGGGAGGGCATACAACACCGTTTTGTTACACCACTGCAAATCGTATGTACTTGTATGTAGTCATATATATGTACGAGTACATACTTCAAAAAAATACTAGCTAGTATTTTTGGAACAGGTATTTGGAACAGGTATTTTTTTGTACTCGTACTAGGAATACCTAGTATGTGAAAATGCGAGTACGACCCAACTCTAGTTTCAAATGTGAATATGATAATGTTTTTGAAATTTTTAACCCTTTGTGTGCGGTAGGCGCCTAAAATGAGGTCGGGAAAATTGGAAAATTTTTGAATTGTGATTACTTTTTATTAGATTTTCAAATCATTATGAAACTTACAGAACCTATTGATGTTGTTAAGTTGCACACTTGCGTAGTTTTTCATGAACGTGCTGGCAACCCTGTGGCTACAGCAGGCACTGAAAGTGAAAACATTCTAACCATCGAATCTCCTGAAATATGTCCGTTTCTTAGAATGAAAAACAACTTGTATACAAATCTTATGCTTTGTCTAAACAGTAAAGGGAAAACTTTGGAATTTTCATGTCGGACAATAACGGTAACCCTTTCCCAATTTACCTATATTTTTAGCGTCAAAAACTTCTGTTCACGGGAGCTCACGAACCAATAATCAGATACAGTTGAAATTTACAGAATGGACTTAAGCAGGACCAGGTCTGATAGAAGCGATTTTGAATTGAGGGCAACCCTGTGCCAGTGGTGCCATCTTGAAAAATTGCAAAGAAAAAAAACTGCTTTTTGCCATATGAATTCTGATTCAGTTACCAGATTTTTATGAAATTGACTCAGTAGCTGAACCTTACTCTAAGCCGTGTTTGATATAAATTTGGTTGACAAATTCGATTGGTGCTGCCAGCTATGTTACTTTTTGTGTCTTTAGTTTTGAAAATTCGCTCAAGAAAATAAAGCTTCCAGTGCAGTCATGAAATCAATACGAATTTCATACAATTACTGGAACCTTTTATAGGCATTATTCAGGTCAAATTTGAGTGAAAAGCCACGATAGGGTTGCCAGCTATTGTTGGTTTTGTGTTTATTTCCAATATCTTTCTTAAGCGACTTGATCGTAAAATTTTCAAATGGTAATGATATTGTAGTGACAATATACAGCAAATATTAAGTTTTCGATTATTTGAAAAATGCCGCGGCTGGTAACCCTAAATTTCTTTATACTCCTATAACTTCGAACGCAGTCATCGGATCGAGACAAAGTTCGCAGGGTAGGTTAATTTTAACGTGATGTAGATGTGATACTGGCAAAAGGTTGCCAGCACGAGTCTGTAGTGCTATTTCTGTATCAATAAATGCTTACAGTTAGTATTCATACCGGAAACGTTTACAATGAAAATAAATAACCAATGTTTCAATTCCCAAAGCTCTGCAAAATTTTCGGATCGCAGCCCCAAACACCAACTTCAGTTTCAGTGTTGCAGGCACTAAGCATTTTCTTCATTGATGTTATATGAGATGCTGCTTTCAAAGTTTTGTGAAATAAGCAACTGATAACAAATATAGTTAACAAGTGTTTTGCTCTCATAAACTTTGAAATTCATACTAGTGGTAATATCTGAAACCTTTTCACCCTATGAGGTATAATGCATTCTTGAGACCAAAGTAAAACGTGGTGTTTGTAACATTTTGGCTGTAATAAGCAGCTCGTGTGGTAGAATGTGCACTCAAAATCTGCACGATTCTTCTACTGTTCTTCGAACATTAGTGTTTCTAGCGGTTCAGGTGCGCTAGAGTTTTTTTTATATGCATGCGAATTTCTTGGTATTATATTCATTAAAGTGTCATCCTCCGATAGTCTATTTTTTATAATCCTATTTATTACTTTTACGGCCTATAGCTTACTAATTCATTAGGGTTTTTCTGCGGCTTTAGAATTGGTCAAACCTTTATCTTTAATAAGTCCAATAAGTTTGTATGACTATTAACCACTTCGTTCAACGCTTCTACTAAAATCGATTTAATATTTTTGTTCATGGCTCTTAACATTTCATATGTAATTTGGTCCGGCCCTGGAGCTGATCTTTTCTTATGTTTTTCCAAAACTTCATCCACTTCCAACATTGATAACTTCAGCCTATCTACTGGTTGTACTAGTTCAATCATATTAAGGCTGTCTTGATGACTCTTATTTTTTATCATTAATAAGTAATTCAGATTGTTTTTGCTATCCCAAAATGATGGGTTACTTTTACTTCCTATTTTTACTAATTTTCAAAGAAAAGTAGTATTAAACTCGTTTCGCCGAAAATTCATATTTCTTTATATATATATATATATATATATATATATATATATATATATATATATATATATATATATATATATATATATATATATATATATATATATATATATATATATATATATATATATATATATATATATATATATATATATATATATATATATATATATATATATATATATATCATCAAAATGATGGAGATAATCTCTGAAGTGGCCGATCCGATTGAGTTGAAACTTTCGGAGAACGTAGATGTATTTAGTAGGTAGGTCCACGACTTGCTAAAATTCAGATATCCTAAACTTTTTGGCGGCGGCGAGCGTTTTAGTGAATTTTGAGGTACTCCTATATTTCGAAGCAGCGTGAATTTTTGTTCAAAAAAAGTATTGGGAATGAAAACTTATTATGTTCTAAGATTGTCTTTGACAAAAAATTGGAAATTTTGAGCCGTGTGTGGGTGCAGCGTGCCTAAAAGTAGGCAAGGATTTTTTTTCAATTTTTGATTTGTCATTACTTCTGACAAAAACATTGGATCATCGTGAAATTTGCGGAGCGTATTGATGTTGACTAAAGTTTAATACACATGGATTTCCAAGGTCGTGCAGGTAACCCTGTAGCTACAGAAGGCTCTTCAAAAAAAATCCTTAAAATCATTGAACCTCCTGAAAAATTTTTGATTTTTGACAAAAAATTCCAATCATTGATAAATTTTAACGTTTGTGCATCATGTCAAATTAAAATTTTGAAAATTCCGATTTGCACAAGAACGGCAACCCATCACTAAATTACCTCTATTTTCAGCACTCGAAAGTTCTGTTCACGAGAACTGACGACCGGATTATCCGATCATAATGAAATTCACAGAACCTGTTGGTATTAACTAGGACCAGGTCTGATAGAAGTGATTTTGAAATGCGGGCAACCCTCTGGCAGTGGTGCCATCTTGAAAAATCACTGAAAAAAAAACAGCTTTTTGGCCTATAACTTCCGATTCAGCCATCAGATTTAAACAAAATTCACACAATATTTGGATGTTATTTAAGGTAACATTTGGTGAAAATTTGGCTGAAAAACTAGAATAGAGTTGCCAGCTATGGTGATTTTTGTCTGCTTAATCTTGCAAATTTGCTCAGCAAAATAAAGCTTTTTCCCCTATAACTTCCGGTGCAGTCATGATATCGAAATGAAGTTTATGCAGTAAATAGATTTTGATATGAGCTAAATGTCATAGGAATTTCGTACAAAAATCAAAAAAGACCTGCCAGCTATGACCATTTTTGTAATTTTTTGGAATTTCTTTACTGCGCGATTATGTCATTAGATTTGCAAATGCGAACGATCCTACAATGAAAATTAACAACAAATATTAACGCTTTAAAAATTTGAAAAGTTTTGAGGGTGGTAACCCTAAACAATTTTTCACCCGTATAACTTCTAGCGCACTGATTCAATCGAAACGAAATTTATTGGTTGGGTTTAGTTTAACGTGAAGCAGATTTAGTAGATATTTTGCATTGCTGCTGACACAGGCTAGCCCACAGCTTTAGCCATTTTCGTAACTATTGCATCAACAGATGCTTCAAATTACATACTCATATGCAGAACATTTGCAATAAAACTAAGAAACCAATTTTTAAATTTTCCGAGTTTTGAACATTTTTTGGATGGCAGCCTCCAACAACGTTAACCGCTAAAGCTTTCGACGAAATCTTCCGATGAGAACGAAATTCAAAGGATAAGTTGATTTAAGTTTGAGCTTGTGAAGGTGAACTTATTGCTGCTTCGTTGGGAAAATGTTGCCAGCACTTAACATTTTCATCATTTGTGTTATAGTTGAGTTCTGTTGCTTTGAACAAGGAATGGTTGATATGATTTTACAAAAAAGTGTATTACGTCTTTCCACGTTTTTTTGTCACTCAAAGACAATTTCTTCGAAAATTAGTTTTCTAGCGGTTCAGGTGCACTAGAGTTTTTTAATATTATTTATGAACTTCCAGAATTCATTGTTATTATTTCCAGTGCCTAGTTCCATAATTTTGTTTATCCAGTTATTTCTTCTAATTGTTTTTACTCCTTCATTCCACTTCATCACAGCTTTTTAATACTCATAGAAGTTATACATTAACCTACTCTGCTTATACCTTTTCGGGAGATCCTTTTTCTGTTTCGCCAAATTAAGGTGATACATTTCAAGCCAATCTATTAAGCACTATAACATAGAGTTGTATCCCGAAAAATTCGGTCAGCTGCTAAAACAATCAATAAAATAGTCAGCTGCTAAAATAATCTACTGCATTCCATGATGAACATCTTTTTCTAGTTAATCTATTGACCTAATTATTCGTCTATGCAAGTAATGGCGGTGTACTTACTAAACACTCATTCGTGTCAACTTCTCAGCTTATTTTAGAATTGCAGCATCCTCCAATTTTTTCTTTTTCTTTTATGTCATTTTGTCGGTCCTAATGAATACTTGTCCCACTTAAAATCATTAATTGCAGTTTAACGCTAATAAAATACTAGACTTTTTTTCATTCAAAAGTACCCTGAATGCAGCATAAATTGGTGCAGTGACTAGAATAAAACACGCCATCATCATTACTATCATCATCATTGGAGAACCACCACTGCCATCATCATCCCATTTATTCACTCATTCAACCGACTGCAGTCTAACCCATCATTGACTGCATCGACTTGAGTCGACACTCCCGCGAACAATTTAGTTTCCGCTTTCTAATCATCGGTATCTATTCCATTGACGGGTTAATTCGTTCTAATTACAATTTATTTCACTTCAATACTTAATTGCCATTACGTACTGCATTTGGGCTTAGATCCACTGGCTACGGATGTACATCATTTATGTACGTGACTGGCAGTGATCAAAAATTTTGAATTTGATGAGACATGAAATTGCGTGAATGGGAGAAGTGGAATGAATGGTGATCGGTATACACTTATATTTTTGAGGATTTTAATATTTTCTCACAAAAGCATAATTGTTCGTCTAGACTTAATCAAGACGGGAATTCCAAAGAAAGCCAAGAAGCTGAATGAATTTTAAGAAAATATATCAATTTCTACTATTATCATTTAATTGGTCAAGAAATAACGGTAAACTATCGTGCTTTCGTAGATTGAATAGTATTATTGAGAGAAATTTAAAGATACGATTTTCATGCGTTTCATTGGACAAAATTACTAACATAAGAACTGATTACTACAAAAACATTTTTGAACTGACTACTGAACTCATGCCATTCCCATCGATGCCAATATTAGTTTCAGCAATAAGCTCAGTGCATATTGTCATCGGGAAATATGGCGCGACTTGCGCCAAGTACCTAATGCGATAGAGTACGTGTCGAGTTTTCAGAAAATACATGTAACTGCTAAAAAAAAAATCGATTTTTTTTATTACATCAAAATGTTTGAAATGCTCTTAAAATAAACCAAAAAAAGTTTTGGAGCGATATTCGTATTAGTTCTCGAGTTATATTCAGTTAAAGGCAGCGCGGCGTTCCCCAGGTCGGTGGAGCTTTAAAACTTTAAACGCGTTTTTCTCAAAGTAGTACTTTTTCAACTGCCGTACAAAATATCTCAAAAAATATTGAATCGATCCGGCTCAAATTTATACCACATCTACAAAAGAGTATTATCTCCTCGTTGAACCTAAATTTTATTGTAATTTCAAAAAAATTGTTTGTTTATTAATATTTAAAGTGTGATTTTTTTGAAAAACAATCGATTTTTATGTTTAATCTAAAATTAATGTAAAAATTTAAAATATTTTTGTAAATTTTATTGGTTCACCTATAAATTACATATTTCGTTACCATATTTTTTTTTTCTCTGAATGTTGCAAGTTCCCCGGAAAAGGCGTTAAGTTGTACGAGGCAGTTTTTGATGTGTTTTTTTCATTCGCTCGCATTGCCGCCATTTTGTATTGAAAAATTATTAAAAAAAGATTTTCATTTACTGTGAAACATTTATTTTAAGGATTTAATATTAAACATTTTCTGAATGAACAATATATATATATTTTAATTCAATCTGAAATTAGCAATTTTTTTCCGATTTTACATGTATTTCCCCCCTTAAGAAAACGCAGGGAAAGGCATGAGAGTCTTTCACGGAAAACTGTGAGTCTGTTGAACTGTGGACGATTGCCTCACGCAGCTAGTCTCAGATCGTATTGATCACCGAGCCAGATAGAAGGAGGAACTTGCCTATTTTGTTGGCAGATTTTGCGAGATATTTGGCGACTTAGGTCGCTGACGAGCAGGAGGCCCTCACTGGAACAGCGGCTCTGGCAACTGTCTGCATGAAAAGCTAGCTGCTACTTGTCTCCGAATGATTTAATGCAGGTATTCTGAAATAAGCGTAGCTTACTGGAGGAATCTCTTCGTGGCATCGCTGGCAATGTTATCGTAGAGGGTGCAAGGTCATTGAAGTGAGGCATGCCTGCCAAAAATATTCGCGATGCTAGCTTTGTTGGCGTTGAATACGGATTCAACACCAACATTCTAAAGACTCGGATTTGGCGGATTTATTCCCGATGTAACCGTGGTATCGGAGAGACTGGCGGCACTCGTTAGCGATTGGAAGGGGATGGAAGATTACACTGCGAGTGGTCACCATTACATCACCTTTGAAATTGCTGAGAGTAAGCAAGGACACCACCACCCTCCCGTTAAATGACTCCCGCTAGTGACTGGCTAAACTTAACAGGGACGAGGTGGTCGCATTGCTCATTTGGGGCTTGCAAGGATAGCCTCTATCATTCGGGACCTCAGTAACCCGAGCCGCAATAGAAGCCACTCCTGAAAGCACCGTGGGGTGGATTTACAGGGCGTATGAAGCTTCAGTGCACAGAAGACAACATGCTTACTGAGGGAATGATAAAATCGCCAAGCTGCGGCGCATCACTTCGTCGTGCAGATGCAAGACGAAGTAAACCAGGAATAAGCTTGAAGCAGCCGAACTTTCTGCTGTTCACATTACGGCAAAGAAGGAGCGAACCAACGCTATTACGAGGAGCAAACGAGTCAAACGGCAGGCTCTTTATGAGCAGGTCAGCTGAAACCCGTGAAAAGATAGCGAAAAATTGGTGATCCGGAAACTCGACTGTACGCAACCTAGCACTCTCATGAATGCGATACCTATGAGGCGTATTGGTGGTTCGCTGTTCTTAGCGCATTAGCAAGATGATCCCATAATTGTCTACCAGGCGGATGCTTCTTTCTTTACTTTCTTTCATTATCAGGTGCTGAACAATGCAGTGTCCAGGATGTAGAACCGGAAAGATTCGGGGCTTGACGTTGTACCAGTCACGGCGTGTCAAGTCGTGGCGGAGACACAGCTGCGCCTATTTTTGGATTTATATGATTCATATACCCCGTCGCGGTGAATAATAGCTCGACTGGTACTTTCAAACAAGGGTAAATATAACCGGGCCAACCCATCATCATACCTTCCGCTGTGCATATTGGATATTGCGTTGAAGATTCTCGAAAAGCTACTCAAGTCGCGGCTGCTGTCATCGCTCAGATCAGCTTTCGATCTTTCTGACAGTCAGCGCAGTTTTCGGAAAAAGCATTCAACAATCGAAGCCATTTTAGAGGTTGCTGGACCAGTAGAAAGAACTGAGGTGGCATGCCATCCTGTCAAACCGATTGTTCTGCTGGTAATGCTGGACGTCAAAATTGCCTTCAATTAGTCGAGGTGGAGCTGTGATTTCGTATCATTGCTCAGTGATATCGTATGGTCCCCTGCTAGTCATGATGTGAGACTACCTAAGGGACTGATGATTGGTATATGATACCGAGGAAGGGTTCATAAAGAGGTACCGCACCTTAGAACCTAATCTCTGAAACATTATATATGATAACCTGCTGCGTCTAGAAATGCTTGCGACCAAGTTTCTGATAGGTTAGGCTGATGACGTCGCAGCGGTAATCATTGCCTGATCTGCCGGTTTCGCCTAACTTAGACTTATTCAAGTCATGAGAAGGATGGAACGGCGGATGACTGAGCACGGCCGCAAGCTGGCGGTCTCAAAGACAGAGATTGTCGTACTATCGAAGTGAAAGATACAAACTGTCATACTCATGATAGTTGGCTCCATCGAGATCCAGAGCAGCCAGTCAGTTATCTGGGAGTGACCCTGGACACCAAGCTGACCTATTGGGATCATATCCATATGGCATGTCTTAAGGCTCTAGTAGTCGCCACTTCGCTGAGTAGACTAATGGCCAATGTCGGCAGACCAAGTGAGACAAGACGGAGGCTGCTGATCGTAACCACCAGTTCTGTCTTCATATAGGGGACCGAAATTTGGGGGAGATGAGCTCCGAGCTGAAAAGTTCTGGGAGCTCATAGCCATTGTCGATCGCAGGAGTACCCTACGTATCGTGGCATCCAGAGTAATCTCGGTAGGGTAGGTTACTTCTTTCGCATAGAGCCAGCCAGCACTGACGTCCTGACGTATACGCGTACGCAAACCCTCCAATTTTGGAATAAAAACAGGAAAAGACGCCTGGGCACCTAAGCTCTTTGGTTTTATTGAGCCGTGAATGAGCCGCAGTCGACATGAACTGAGACATGAACTTCTATCTTTGTCAATTCTTGTTATGGCACGATCACTTCAGGAAACGACTGAACAAAAAAGGTAAGGCGGTAATGCTTACTGCCGGAACTGTGTGATTGTGCTCTATGGTACTCAGCATAAATTATTTGTGTGCAGTGGTTTCGTAACCTTGTGGCGCAACATTGAATTCACTTTCGGCTTGGTCCTGCCTGAAACGATCGTGGATGTAATGCTGCGTAACGAAGAGAACTTGCGCACAGTCTCAACATAAGTTGAGAAAGTACTGCACATAAAGCGGTAGGAGGCTTACCGACCCATAAGCTTTGGTAGTTTTTACAGTCCATGGAAACTGATAAATGAATCAGCACGAACGGATTGAAGCGGCGCTTACACCGGGACTCGATTGGCAATTCATCCTGCCATATCCGATGGTTTATGGTATGCCATCTGATGCGTGGGCGATTTCATGGCATGCAATATCATTTCAAAAATGCCTTTGAACGGTAGAGATGAAGACATGCGCTGCATCTGAACATTGATGCTCTTCAAAAGTCACTTGATGTGAAAAGCGAAGATATTTTGCTGTTAATGAAATCTCCGCGTGTATGATAAATCAATTCTTGGATAAGCGAGTGAAATTTCAGATTTATTAAAATATACGCGTGTATGATTATTATATATATTATTTAACAAAATTTTTTTACTGATCTATATCACCCTTTGAACAGTTTAAGGTGGGGCAGCTTCCCCGGAATGTAAGGTTCTCGGTCAAAGTGTTATTCATCACCCGCAAGGTAATTACAAAACTTTATCCGATAGGCGTATTCGTATGGATATGGCTTGAATCCCAGCCACATTCGCCGAACTTATGAATTCGTTGTACACTGGAACATCCGTGAGAGTTGTCGACGTCAAAGAATGTTCATTTTGTCACATTCGTATACTTTTCGGAAGTCCTGACCTATCAACCGTCTCGCATTCATTACTTGTAAATAATACTTTGTGTAGTTTGTCTACTCTGCACGAGTTTTCGCATGGAGTTCTTCTCTGCTGATAGCGTCCGTCACTCCATGTCCAAACTCAACTCCGTCGTATTCGGCTATGTTACTAGCCGCTTCGGCTTGGTTGAGTACTGAATGTACATACACTCCGTTAAGAAGATTTGGCAACGGCATTTGCTCTACGATTGCTCCATTATCCTCTATCATGTTAACAATCCTAATCCATGTCTCTAAAACTTCCGGCAACAGACCCTTGCAATGGCATTTCTTACGAGTTCCAACGCGAACAGATTTCATCTAAGAACGGCAGTTGAACTTTCGACATGGCATCATTTATCATCCGGGCCTGCAAGAACTCGTAAGTAAAACACAATTAAACTACCGATAATACACTTACCGCAAATAGCATTAAAAACAATTGCAAAGTCATCGACGTTTTAACAAGAGCAATCTGTCCATGTCGAGAGACGAATCCATACGTTGGTTTTAAACCCACCACACCACAATAAGAGGCTGGATTTCGCACTGACCCTCCTGTGTCTGATCAAATAGCTCTGAAATTAGATTTTCGTAAGGCAAAAAACAATGTACTGAACAGTCCCTTCTGACGCAAAACAGATACCAGCTGCCACAGCCGTCGTCGAACCACCAGAACTACCACCGCTAATATACCAATCGTCCCCATCGTGTGTTTGAAGGTCTCAACATCGAGTCAACTGTACGCGATCCGATTTCAACTTATCCATGTTTGTTTTGCCCAGAATAACAGCCCCGCATGAATCAATGAATCAACAATGGTCGCATCATAAGTTGGGACGAAGTTTTCCAGCATTCTAAACATCTACAAATAAAAGATCGAAGAACTAAAATTACGTAATTGCCACTTTAATACCTTGAAGCACAGGTCGTCCTGATATCCTATGTGAACAGATTATCCTTACTGGAAGTAGAAATCCTATCCAAGACGCTCCCTTGACCTTGATTTTGGTATCGAAAGCAGGATTCATTCGATGATGCCAGTGTTGTTTCTGATGTTAGTTTTATGAATGCATTTAATCGCGCGGACATATTAGCAATATCCAAAGCATATTCCTCGAATTTACTTGGATCAGTCGTAGAATTAGCATATATGCAACTTAATTTTCGGTGACACTTCGTTTTCATTATAATACTTACGTGATAAATTCCGCCTTGTTAATTGTTTTTCTCATTCAACGCCATTTTGAAAATCAGAACTGTCAAAATATTGCCAGGCAGATGGCCAAGCAAATTGCATACCATATTGCCTACCATTTATGGCATACCATAAAATATGGCATGCCATAGGCCGCCTCCACTAGCAATTTCAAATGGTATGCAATGGAAGAGGCTTGCTGGGCAGGTACCGACTCGGAACTTCGTGGGCTTGTAGATGGTTTCTTTTTTAAATGAGTCAAATCTTACATACACCGCGATCTGATAGTTCGCCCGATGATCGGGTAAGCCATCTGCTCTAGGGAAAAAAACGAACTTAGTTCTTAACGCAAATCTTTGAAACTAAACCATTGGCCCAAATATCAGTGTAGGGGAAGCTGCGACTACCAATGATGCGAAAAAAAACCGAAAACTTTCAGTGCATGTTGTTAGTATTAATCCAATGATACAAAAGCGCGTCGCATGAAGTGAATTGGTTTGCAAACATTTCGTTGAAATTGAAAATAAGCTTTTTCGACGTCTGGAGCAAAATCGGGACACAAAGCTCTAGAAGACTTGGGACGAGTTGAAAATTTGTGCGACTTCTATTTTATTTCTGTTATACCACGGTCAATTTTTTATCATTTTTTATGATTTCTTTTTGAATGATAAGTGTAAGTTGAATAATTTCCAAAGCTTGGCTCAAAAACATGTATGGTGTTCTTAATGCAAAATGCTCATGATGCTGCAATTATGATAAAAAACGGACTATACATATATGTAGATTTACAGATTCCATCAAAATTTTTGACGTAATTCTAATAATTTTTTTTACATTTGTGAGAGAATTATATTTGTGTGATATATTCACATACAATTTTGGAACGCCTATTAATTTAGATTCTAAAATTATAAGTTCCACGAATTGTCCTTCTATAACATTGGCCGTTTTTGACGGATACTCTCGCACGAACGCCTTATGACACCTACCTGTAAACCTTCCTTCGTGAAAATAAATAAATAAATAAGTAATATTTTTTATTTACCGTCTGTCCATTTGGAACGAACTCATGATGCACCAGACCGCGACTATCGAAGCAAACAATCAGTATTACCGTAGCTTTTGGGCGGCTTTGGCGTGTTTTTTCGCTTTCGGCTCATCTTTTGTTATCCATTCCGAAACCTGCTGGCTTGTATCCATGTCAAACTCGTATACCCACGTTTCGTCACCAGTAATGATGCATTGCAGAAGTTGGATCAGAATTGGCAAGTTCAAGCATGTACTTCGTCTTTGTAAAAAATTAAGCTCTTATGGAATAAGCCGTGCTGCGACGTGTCTCATGCCCAAAATATCCACCAGAATCAAAAATACGAACTCATGGGAGATGTCAAGGTCGTGTGGAATCCCTTTTAAGCTAGTACGGCGATTGTCTAGCACAATTTTCTTCACTATGTCGTTGTTATCACCGGTATGTAGGGTCGAAGGTTGAACCAATCGAAGTAAGTCTTCGACGATTTCTCGGTCCACTTTGAACGCTTTCACTCATAAGCACGTGTTTTGATATTACTGTAAGCCTTTTCTACGATTGCTAGCACTTTCGTACGCGATGTTTCATTTGCAACACTAAATTTAAGTCACAAAGGTTATTAATTTGTGATCACGGTTCCCTTCTTGTCTAAAAATCAGCATAGACAACGTATATCGCCTCTAAAACTTTTCCAAGCAAAGAATAGAAGAAGGCAACCGTGATCACAAATTAATAACTTGAATGAGTAAAATGTATCATTGGATTTAAGTCGAGGATGTTAAAATTCGTCACAACTAGCGTAAATAAAAATTCACGATCTTCCACTGCAAGTGGTCACATCAGTCAGGTAAGCACTATGAGCTGATGTCTGAAGAGAAGCAGCGCATACTTTCGAAACCATTAGGCTAAAATAATTTTTCAATTTCAATCATCCCACACAAACAATTCCACTACATTTAAGGTTTGTTCGTTTATTTCGTTCATTGTACGAGGGTTGATCAATAAGTAATGATAAATCGGTTATTTCCAGTTCGGATAAAATTCAAAAAAAAAAATTGTTTACTACCACATATGCTCACCTAGTCAGTATAAAAAACATATAAATAGGCCATGATTCCAGGGAGGTACATTCATTCCACATATCTAACTACAATCTATACCGTAGTGATAGATTGTCAGGTAGAGATGGAGTGAGAAGGGGCATAAACCACCATCACATTCAAACTCTTTCGCTACAACAGATGAAAACGACCGTCATTAAGGTGCACACTGATTCTTTTGAGTTCATAGTGGTTTCTGCGTATATTCCCCCTGGGAACACTAATTTTAACACGGATTTTGGTAGGCTATTTGAAGACGAAGGTCCTGTTTTTCTAGCAGGAGACCTAAATGCACATCACTGCCAATGGGGAGACGTGAGAAGCAATCAAGCTGGGATCGAGCTACAAAGATTCATCACGGAAAAATGTATAAGCCTGCATCTCCCCGATGAACCCACACATTTTGGCCCAGCTCATAGTCATGTCCTAGATATTGGTCTCTCACATAATTTCTACCAGAATCTACGACTGACTGTCCTCGACGAACTCTCATCTGACCACAAGCCGGTACTCTTTGTCATAGAAGAAATATATATTGATGAGCCTCTTCGAACAAAGAAGAAAACTAACTGGCAAGCCTTCCGTGACGCAATGGCGAATGAACAATATGAAGAAACATTAAAAACCGCCAGCGGCATAAACAGCGCAATATAAACTCTGACAGCCAAAATCAAGCAGGCAAAAGAGGACAGCACGATTCAAACTCCGACAAAGGGGAATAACCCTTACGAACTCCCAAAAGATATAAAAGATCTCATAAGGAGAAGGAATAGAATACGGGTGATCCTAACATTAAAACGGAAGTAAGCCGGCTCACAAATGATATCAGTGGTCGGATCGCGCAGTTTCGCAACGAGAGGTGGGGCGAATTCCTGCACAGCATGGAGCTTGGAGATGATAGTTATTGCTACTATATAGTTAAAGTACTTCAGGTTCAGAAACAAAATTGTTATACCACTAATTCATGGTCCAAACGGGCTGAAGTACTATAACTCAGGCAAAGCCGAAGCCTTTGCAGATGTGCTAGAATTACAATTTCAACAAAACCGCTCTTGGGAGGACGATGACAGCGAAGACGAAGAGATCACTGAATCTGTAGAACAAATCCTTAACTCAACGCCAACAGGAGATTCTCGAAAATCTGAGTAAGCAGAAATCATCTGGAGCAGACACGATTTGTAACGTGTGGCTAAACCACCTGCCAGATAATATACTAACGACCCTGACATCAACGCAATATTTGACACGAAGAGCTTCCCAGAGGTCTGAAAATCAGCGATTGTAACAGTATTACCTAAACCAGGTAAAGATATCCATTTCCCCCAAAATTGGAGACCAGTTAGTCTCCTTTCCTCCATTGGCGAAATCACTGAGCGTCTTCTTCTCGATCGGCTTACTGAAGTAGTTGTAGAAAAATCAATAATTCCGGAGGAACAGTTCGGCTTCAAGCCACTACACTCCACCGAACTCCAGCTCGCAAGAGTGGTACAACACATTCGTACAGGTTTCAACCAACGAAAATCAACGGGTTTGGTCATGTTTGACGTGGCCAAGACGTTTGACAAAGTCTGGCATGCAGGACTGATATTCAAACTACATGCGTTCCAAATACCACTTCCAGTCGTGCAAGTTATTGCATCCTTTGTTTAGGGCAGATCTTTCTATGCTACAATTAACAATCATCTCTCCAGAATGCGGCCAATAGAAGCTGGAGTCCCGCAAGGCTCACCACTCTCCCCAATGCTGTATAGTTTATACACAGCAGATATCCCGAATATGCCCAATACAAAAGTTGCCCTGTACGCAGATCACACTTGTATACTACACACCTCCAAGTATGCAGATGCTATATCTTCAAACCTGCAATCCTATATTGATGTATTAATGGAATATTTTCTGAAATGGAAAATTCAAATAAATGCCGAGAAGACGCAAGCCATCTTCACAACAAGACGCCACGCACAGCAACTACCACAACTAACTGTGAACGACGAGGAAGCTGACAGGCAAAAGACAGCCAAATACTTAGGACTGATATTTGATAACAAGCTATCCTGGACAGAGCACATAAGAAACAAAAGACAAACAATAAACGGAGTACTGCAAAAATTCAAACCAATGCTAAGATCAAACAAACTGAACAAGACATTACTTTACAAACAAATTATACGACCAATGCTCACTTACGGAAACACTGCCTTCTACCAGACATGCAAAACAAACAAACAGCAGCTACAAATATGTCAGGATCTCGCATTGAGAAAAATATTCTGGGTTCCATGGTACATTAGAAATACGGACATACACAAACAATTACGGATAGAGACAATAGAAGTGTACATACATGACAAAACGCTTCAATTATTTGACAGACTAGATGAACACCCTAATAGTACTATGGAGCACCTAAAAGTAGTAACGCGTCCCAATGAAATATACCAGAGTCTTCGACAGCTAACGGTATAGTGCGGAGCATCTGTACTAAGTGAAGCAGCAAGAGAAAGGTGAGGGTTGAGTAGGGTGGAAGAAACCACCCACCCAGAGGAAAGGAGTCAAAGTGCTGAAAGTACTACCTCCAGGGAAATACAGTTCCAAGGAAGGAGGTACATTCATTTGAATACGAAAAGTCGAAGAAAGAACATCAAAATGGAGAAAAACGAAACTAGAGATGTCATTAAGTACTTCTGTTTGAAAATGTCTACCAGAGAGATACACGGCGACATGGTTGAAACATTTGTATTCCACCGTTGTACGCTGAACCAAAGAGTTTAAGCTGGGAAGAACATCCAATCAAGGAACACCATGAAGGACGTCCAACCTAGTCATTCACTGAAGACAATGTGAAAAAATCAAATATGTCATTTTGGTAGATCAAAGTGTGATCATCAGGCAAGTAGCTGAGGTCACAGTGATCTCGAATGGCAGTGCTCAAAGAATGTTGTCCACGAATTACATATGAAAAAGGTCTCGGCGCGTTGGGGGCCGAGAAAGTTAACCGACTGGCAAAAGAAGAAACGAGTCAATATTTTGAGAGTGAATCTCGAAAAGTTCCAGGCATATCAGGCGATTTTTTTGTCACGTTTCGTGATTATGGATGATATTTGAATCCACCATTTCAACCAAACGGCATTCGATGACGTGGAAGCAACCCTCTTCATCAACGCCGAAGGAATTCAAAGTGTCGAGCTCGGGGGGAAGGTTATACATGAGATTTTTGGGACGCTGAAGGAATTATCATGGTGGAATATTTTGAAAAGGAAGCCACTATATCAGGCTCTTACTACGTAGACCAAATACGAAGATTGCGAGGGGCAATGAAGGAAAAAAGATGCGGCAAACTGCGAGCCGGAGTTCTATTTGATCAAGATAACGCACCGGCTCACAAGGCTGCAGTTTCGATGGTTGCAATTAAAAAAGCAGGATTCGAACTTTTACATATTTCCTCGGAAAACTTGTTTTACATCTTTCCTCGGCTCAAGGAACACCTTGGAGGCGAGAAATTTGAAGATGATAACGAAGTGATGGCCGCTTTAGAGGCATTTTGGGAGATTCAAGATAAAGAATTTTTTTCTAAGGGTATCCTGGGTTTGGAGAAAAGATGGACTAAATGTATTAACTTGTAAGGAGACTATATTGAAAAATAAATATATCTTTTAAGTTTAATAACCTTGGTTTAAATTCATTATCATTACTTGTTGACCAACCCTCGTAAAAATCGTGAAACACTAGTGAAGTCGTCTGACTTAACCAGGTGCTCCAAGCAGACTAGTTGGCATATCGATCTCAAATTTAGTATCATTAACAAAGACAGTCCTACCAATCTAAAAAAAAACTGTCTAAACATTTACTCGATCCAATTAAATTAACAAATCCCGGTACTTTTTTGCCAGAATGTATAGGTATTATTCGCATTGAATTGCTTAAATTCATTAAGCTTTTCAAGTTCAGCTTGATTCGTAGTGGAGGCGAGAGAGCATTTCGCCGATCATTTTCAGTTAGTGAGCTAATTATTATTAAAAAAAATTGCTTTACTTTGGACCTCCAATGCACACTATGATAACGACAAAAATCGAAATTAAATCTAACTCAACGTGATAAATATTTTCATTTGTGGTTTAATCATGTTTTTCCGCGTTTACCTAGTTTTTTTTTTCTTATCAACTATTCCTGCAGTATATCACTTACATTGAACACTTAATCGTGAGTAATGTCTTTTAATAACAACAATCCAACGATTCGTTCCCGCAATCATTTATCTTTGTAATATCAACTGAACGTCTACTATTATTGCGGGGTTTGTAAGCTTCTTTCACTATTCGATCGTGCTGCTTCGAATCCAAGCGTGAAGTGCAAATCTTACTACTCATGACTTTCAGGTCAAATTTACATTCAGAGACGTATGAAAATAATCAATACCGCACCGGTGTTAAATTTCGCAGCGCATATCTGTCTAATTCACATATGTAGCTTTGTATATATGCACAGTACATGCATATAATTAGAACACATCGACTGAATCTCGAAAATGAATTGAAATAATTCTCAATATTTTCCAAGCCTCGTCGATTCCAATCGACTTTGTTTGGTTCACATGAACTCGTACCACCGGTGTAATTTTTTTCTTCTGGTGGAAACAACTGATGCGGTGTTTTTTCGCGCGAGATAAATCTTCTTCAACCTATGATGCATTTACGCTTTGAACTTGAATATTTTGAAGGTCGACTTGAAAGCATGTGCGAATTTGAGTTTAATTATAATTGATTGTTTACATGATTTTAATTAGACTGATGACGCTTGTTATGTGCATGTAGTTGAAAATAAGGCCGGATGTTGTATTATTGGCTGTTTTTTCTAGCAATTTTTTGTTTGCTCTTAAACTAATTTTGATCATTCATTATGATCAATAATGAATTTGATGATGGGTAGATTTTTAGCTTTTTAAGTATATAAATCAACTGGAAATTGAAGTTAATTGAGTAGGTTCTATTGAAAAATATTCTACCCAGAATACTGGCTGATTGATCATATTATTGCTGCGAGAAACATTTAATACAACATCTTACATTGTGCACTTTTCACTACCGATTTCGAGAGTGAGTGTAGCAGAGGCTCAATTTTTATAATAGGAATTTTTACGAGTGTGAACACACACAGCTCCGACTGAAATCGTCGCGCCCTACAGCCAACCGATGCGCGTGCTGCCGTATGAAATAGTGGACCGTGAGAAGGGCCACTCCATAGCGGAGAGTATTACGGGTTAAACTTAACAGACACCTGATGCGACGTGCATCTATGGATATCCAGGACTTCTAAGTGTCCTCGATGGTAAAGCCTAATAACTATTTTGGTCGATGACATCGATGTGCTTATAGTGAAAAGGCGTGAGACCTGCGCTAGCAAGGTACCAAGTCTTGCCCGTACATCGGCCATACAGTTGCTCGAGTACCCGTATGCTCAGGTACTCAAATTAATCGCACTGCCGAATGTCTCGGCATCTTTCCAGGTAATGCAAGGCATTCAGTTAACTTCGCACTTTTTTTTAGCACCCATTGGCAGCCTGCCATAAAGGCCCCACATTGTACAGTAGTATCGGCTCAACTGCATTGGTATGAATCCAGGCCGCAGTGCCAGGCTGGAAACCTCAGTTTGCAAACCTCATGGTACTTTTGCAGCAGTGAAATACACCAAAAGCCTTTCTTCTGTGTTATTGGCTCATAGAAGCTTCTGTCAAGGACCAGTACCTAAATATTTGACCTTTGGCGACAGGTCGATGAAAGCTCCGCTTAATTTCGTTAAGCCAAATCGAAGAACTTCGTAGTTTCTTGTAAACGGTACTAGCTCCGTTTAACTGCGGTATCTTATTGAAGCCGCATTTCCGATTGATTTGGAGGAGCTGCTCCATATCAACATCCAGTCCTACAAATATCTTCAAAATCGCATCAAACCTGATGCAGTTTAAGGCCCTCTGAATGTCTAGGGAGGAGAGAAACCTATATTCCTTAAAAGCGACAAAGATTTCAATATGCTCAATAACAACATGGAGAGCAGTTTCAACAGACTCGCCGTTGAAGAGATCCCGAAAGATAAATTGACTTTTTGATATTCTGCAATCGATAACCTCTATGTTGCCAGAGAAGGCTCTCTTTTTCTTCGTCTTGCGTACAACATATTTAAAAACCTTCAGTTTCGCTTTATACATTGACCAATCATTAGATCTTTTTGCGTTGTTGAACTCTGTCCAGCACTCTCTCCGTAAGGTATTGGTTTTTACATTCCACCATGGAGGCTTAGGATTACCCCTAGCTTCGGGTGGGCTGCACACTGCCGGTAACATCATAGTTGAAAATGCTGATAAGACTGTTTCCCACTTGCTCCAGATCCTGTTAACAATCGGTGCTCCACAGAGAAAGTTCCAGTGAGAATCGGACCAACGATTGGAACTTAATTCCATCCATTTTTTCCCTATCAACAAAACCTATCTAATCCGTAGAGCCTCAGCCGCCTTAACCAAAAGATCGCCTGTGATAAGAAAGCGACCATTCCTGTAAGATTTTTCAATAATTGAGAAGATGTCCATACCGTTCGGTGACTAAGATAATGTGAAGAACCTCTTTCCGATTTTAGGATAAGCTGGCAAGCTGTTGCTGCTTTAGAATGGTGGAAGTTCATAATGACTACCCTATTCTCAGGGCCTCTTGCTGCAGGCTGCATTTGTGGACCCAGAATCCCTCGATCCACTACCCTTAAGCTTGCCACTCCTGCAAGCAAGCAGGAAATAACTCTTAACTCCGTGCTTAACAATGCCCTGGTGAAACTCTAAAAGCATTACCGTTTCTTCAATTAAGATTAAAAGGCTCCACAGGCTCGCAAATTTTACGTACCCTCCAATATTCGTTTGGCAGATAGGATTCAAAAATCAGACGATTACCAAAGTTTCTTCTTGATCAGGATTTTTTTTTCGTCCGACTAGTTTTTTCGTCCGTCGGCATCACCGCTAGTCTGACACTTGGCCCAAGTTCCACCATTTCGCAGATGACCTGCTTATAGCAATGAGCCGAGAGCTGATCTTCACAGGCTTCCAGTCGGACTACCTTACTCCAGCCCGCAACATTCATCGTAAGCGAAGGACAGAAGTTAGTTCTCTGCAGTTTGCAGCAGACACTGAAGAGAGCCTGTCTTATCAACAGATTGCATCTCCTTTAACCGCAGTCCATATATGGCTTTCTTTGGCTATTTCGTTGAAAGCCCGAGTTATTCCTAGAGCTTTGGCTATTTTGATCTGCTGTCCTCTGTCGTTTCTGAGCTTTCCGAGCGTTTTAAGGTTTATTTAGTTGCCCTTCGAAGGGACTTTTTGTCCTTGTCGGGTAACATGTCAGAGGGGACGGTTTTTTTTAAACTCGCCTTAACTTTGAAGGCTGATCATCTAGTTCGGTACGCCCAAAAGGAGTTGGCGGGTGAACGTCGAATGCCTCAAGATAAAGCGGCACTATAGGTAGCAATTGTTGACGGTCAGGTTGGCTCATTTGCCTTATCCTTCTCGCCACTCTCAACAGAGCCGTCTTAGTCCCCCTCCCCCTGTTCATAGGGTTATGCCAGGCTTGTGCCAAACAACTTTGGGTCTGTTTTTGCTTTCCATATAATGGGGTCCACACTGAAAGACGCTATCTCAGTCTGGATGTATAATCACCTTAATAATCCCTTGGTTATCTATGGATATTATAGGGTCGGTAACTTAGCTCGCTAACGCGCCAGTACGAAGCAGCAATCTACTGCCCGCGGGTTCGAATCCCGCCGTGCTCATAGTAGTTTTTGTTCGCCTTGTGCTGTTTTAACAGCCGGTAACTGGGTGTAATACCAACGCAACTTTGATTGAGGATCATCTTAAAGCTCTAGGGGCGAGTAGGCATAACACTTGCGCTTCAGAAAATAGGAAAAAATTGTAGCATTTAAAGAAAAATAGAACAATTGATATCGGCTCTCTACAGCCAAAGCTAAATATTCGCTTCAATGGGTAATGGCCTGAGCTTTGGCATTATCATAGAAACAAAGCAGGACGCCCGCGCTATCAAGAGTCCGCTAATCGGAGCTAATCAAGATTCCGCCTCAGCTGAAACTATATCACCAACTTAATGACGAAGCGACTGATAACGCACTCTGAGATCTGCCATGTTTTCAACGAGAAATAGACGGTCGTATTAACCCGAAGCTGTTCACAAAGCGGATTTGACTCTGTTGCTACCGTGTCTGAAGACGACTTGCTCCGGAATGCTAACGCCAGCCCAAGCGCAAATATAACAAATTCGTAAGTCTACAGAAGTGCGAAGACGAAAGTTATCGTGAGAATATCTATGGCGTTATTCAAGATGCACCACGAAGAGCGATCTAGTTTAAATCTCTTATTGTTCATTCGAACCGAGTAAAAGCGCAACCTACCGCTAAAAATTAAAAAAAAAGAAGAAAATATAAAGGTGTCCTTACGAAACGACAATTCGCTCATAAAACTTACATATAGACTTCCCGTTTCTTTCTGTAAAAAACAATACATCTAATAACGTCATAAAATCTTACTAATGAAAGTGATCATCTTTTTTTCATGCTCCACTCTTTTATGTGTCTCAGAATAGTACGACGATTCAGACCAGAGCTAATTCATGAACACTCCACTAAATTCCCTAACAAAAAACTTACATTCAACGCATAATAAATCTATTTTAAAACAGCTGCCGATATTGGGCCGTTGATAAAGTCATAGTATTTTCTAGAATAAGCATACATTAACCAGCTGGACAGCATGCTTCAAATGATAGAACTATCCAATTTTCGCCATCGATTTGAAAAGATTCAAATTTGAAAAGATTTGGTTACATTGTAGAAATGCTCTACGTTGTAGAAATGCTCTATACAGTGGTTTGTGTATCCGACTCAATGTCAGATGACTAAACAAATCACTCCGTGGTTGATTTAATGTCTTTTTAATTGGGAATATAAGTGGTAATGATAAACATATGACATCGTCGATCGACTAATTTTGGTCTTGTGTTTCACAAACTGTGTATTGGTATGAAGTGCCAGATGAATTAAAACTGAGCTATGTAGTAAAATTTGTTTTGAGTATAACGTACGTTTCTTATATATATTTTATTCATGATCTGTAAATTTTCATCTTTATTTTCTTCTATTTTTACCACTTCAAGTTTTGGCTACTAAATCTATCAAACCCACTCTACTCAACATTCTTTAACTTTAATTTTCACATTTGCATTCCGTTCGCTATAAGCCTGCTGGAAAACTTCAAACAATCAAAACAACTATTAATCAAACAGTTTTCCTTCGACCATACATCCTACAACAAACAAATACTGACGATCAATTCAAACTCGTGATCCGGTTCAGTGCAAATTATTTTCGATACGCAAGTACGTTTGTACACGCATAGCCGACCGATGTTAATTACACACGTTTCCGATTCAAATTAACTATTGCTAGAACTGCCGAATCGAACAATATCCCGGGATAATTTTCTGAAACAAATCTGAAGATAAATCCCTTGATCGTTTATTTTCATCAAAAGAATCACGAAAGCAAATGACGACAGTACAATTTTATAGAATGAGTTTTACGATTTTGTTTTTCATTATAGTGGATGTAAATTTTCATTAATTTTGGCATAGAAATAAATGTAAGCAGTACCCTGAATATGTAATATTGAATTTGTTGTTAAATTTAGAATTTAGTCTATGCATGAAATATTTTTTTATATATATTTTGGTAGTTTGACTTAATTGATCATTTCCCTTGCTATTCGGTTACAATTTATTTTTGTTAATATATGTATGTACATATGTGAAATATTACAGACTATGAAGATGTGCGAAACCTTATCCAGCAAGGAAAAGCTTTTTATCAACCTTTTTATCATTACTAATGTTCGAAGAAGAACATTAGTATTAAAATTACTTTGGCCAAAAATTCATATTTCTATATATACACTCAGAGTCATAAGTCTACAAGCAACCAATAAAAAAGTGTTCGTAAGAATGTATTTTAATTATCAATCAATTTATTTAACTCAATTTTTATTTTTCTTAAACAATAATAAAAGTAACATGTTGACGCCAAATTTCTTTCAAGGTGTTAACAAAACAGCCGAGATAACAGTACTTTTGTTCTTTTGGGTAGCAAAACAAAGAATCAAAAGTCTACAAGCAATAATTATAAAGAAGTTTTGGAATGTTAAAATTAAATTTTTCTTATAATTTAATAGCTAGTCGGATAACCGCGACGCCTAAGAGCTTCCAATACACGGTTTTTCATCGTAGCTACAAGTTTACTGGTCTCCTGAACTGTTATTTCCACCTATTCCTTTAATATTGTGTCTTTGAGCTTTGTTGAAATAGTATGTTTGCTGTTTTGTTGTTTTGTTGAAATAGTATGTTTGCGTATTTTTCTTTCCAATAGCGCCCATAAATTCTCAATGGGGTTCAAATCTGGTGATTGTGGAGGCGTGTGTAATTGTTTGGGGGCCTTGTACAGTAACCAAGTGCGCACAGTGTCCGCAGTGTGCTTGGGGTCGTTATTGTGTTGAAAATAAAAAATTCTTGTAGTCCCAATTTGTCAGCACTGTATTGCATATTACGTTTTAAAATATTTAAATATATATGTTTATCCATCGTTGTCTCCACAAACTCCAGGTTGCCCGTACCATTGGCTCCCATACAACCCCAAACCATCAATCCACTATCTCCATGTTTTACCGTTGGGTAAAGATTGTTCTTAATGTATGCTTCTCCTCGCTTACGCCATATTAATTTGCGTCCCTTTATACCGAAAATACAGAACTTCGATTCATCGGAGAAAAGCACGTTGTTCCAGAACCTTCAGGCATATTTAAGTATTTCTTTGCGAAAGCTATGCGCTTTTTTCGATTGATTACAGAAATAAGCGGTTTCTTTCGTGCTACTCTAGCATAAAAACCAAACCGTCTCAAAATTCGTCGTACAGTAACGACAGAAATACTTTTGGCAAATCTTTCCTGAGCATCATTTGCAATTTGCAATGCAGTTAAGCGTGGATTAGTCTTCACTGCATTCAATATTGAGCGGTTTTTACGGCACGTCAGCTTCGGTGGGCGACCAGAACGAGGTTTTGACGTGTTAATTCCGGTAGATTAAAAATTCCAACCAATTGTCCAATTTCTCGGTTTGTCTTCCCTTTCTTCCAGAGCTTAATGATGATTTCCCTCTCGCCGTCACTTATTTCTTTCCTTTTAGACTCCATAATAAAAATTTTAGCTTTTTTACAAAAAAAAACAATAGACTTTATTCTAGCTATCTGATCAATTAATATATCAATAAAATGCAATCAAAATTTTAAGCAAATTACCTTTTGCACGCTCGCAAGATCGCAACAATAATGACCGCTTGTAGACTTTTAATCGTTTGTTATGTACAAAAGTACTGTTATCTTGGCTGTTTTGCGAACACGTGCAAATAAATTTGGCGTCGACACTGTGCATTGAATATTTCGTCAGAAAAATAAAAACTGAGTTTGCTAATTTGTTGACTTTTGGAAAAATATTCTAAATAAAATTTTTTTATTGGTTGCTTATATATATATATATATATATATATATATATATATATATATATATATATATATATATATATATATATATATATATATATATATATATATATATATATATATATATATATATATATATATATATATATATATATATATATATATATATATATATATATATATATATATATATATATATATATATATACCTATATATATGTATATATATATATATATATATATATATATATATATATATTTATATATATGTAAAAGTGAATATATATATATATATATATATATATATATATATATATATATATATATATATATATATATATATATATATATATATATATATATATATATATATATATATATATATATATATATATATATATATATATATATATATATATATATATATATATATACGTAAAAGGGAAAACCTTCAAACAATCAATTCTACTGAAAAATGTTCGTCTTTTACAGTGAAAACCAACTCATATAAAAATCTTATGCTTTGTCTACACAACCAAAGGAAAACTTTTGAAATTTCACATCGGACAAGAACAGTAACCCTCCCCCAATTTACCTATATTTTAAGCATCAAAAACTTCTGTTGACAAGAACTCACGATCCCATTATCAGATACAAATGAAATGATATTGAGTAGGACCAGGTCTGATAGGAGCGATTTGGAAATACGGGCAATTCTGTGCCAGTGCTGCCATCTTGCAAAAATAGAAAGAAAAAAACCTGTTTTTTGCCCTATGAATTCTGATTCAGTTACCAAATTTTCATGAAATGGACACAGCAGCTGAACTTTACTCTAAGCCGTCTTAGGTATACATTTTGTTAAAAAATTCGGTTGGTGCTCCCAGCTATGGTAATTTTGGTGTCTTAGGTTTTGAAAATTCGGTCAGGAAAGTAAAACTGTTTGCCCTATAGCTTCCGGTGCAGTCATGAAATCAAAACGAATTTCATGCGATATATGGAACTTGTTATAGCCATTATTCAAAAGGAATTTGGTAAAAAAAAACATTATAGACTTGGACAACAAAAATTTGAAAACTTTTGCGACTGGTAACCCTAAATTTCTTTCTACCCCTATAACTTCCAATGCAGTCATCGGATCAAAACGAAATTTGCAGAGTAGGTTGATTTCAATGTGTGGCAGGTGTGATATTTTTTTTGGTTTTGATGCTAGCAAAGGGTTGCCAGCGCGACGCGTTTTTTGCTATTTTCGTAGCAATAAATGCTAACATTAAGTATTCATATCGCAAACATTTTACAATGAAAATAAGCTACCAATTGCTTAGATTTTCTAAGCTCTAGAAATTTTTTTGTTCCAAAAATTTTTCGTTTTTTGACCCTAAACATATTTCTATTCCTGTAGCTTTTGACGAAATCATCGGATAAAATCGAAATCGATAGAGTTATCTGATTTTGACGTCGGGCAACTGTGGGAGACTTTTAGTTGCAGTGCTGGTAAAGTGTTGCAAGCACTAAGCATATTCTTTGTTTATGTTTATGTTTCAAAGTTTTGAAGTGTTTGGCATTCCTAAATTTTGAAATTCCTGAAATCCTTTCAACCCTATGAGTTCAAATCCATTGTTAAGATCAAAGTGATTTTGCACTCAAAACAGGTTGGAGCACGTATGGTAGAATATACACTCAAAATCTGCACGATTCTTCTACTATTCATCGGACATTATTGATAGTTCTTCGTATATGGTCAATATTTTTCAACAAGCACAACTGTACTTTCGATGCGGCGTGTTGGTAATCAGAATCAACTTTTAACGTAATGAGTAATGGCAACAATGATACTTATAACATTAAAGCAAGTTTCTACCTTGTGCGGCCGAGAAAATGTTCTTTCTTCAGGTATTTGTTTTGGGAAATATATTTAAAATAGACACTTAAACTGCGTTTCAAATTGTAAGTTTATTTTAAATGTACAAACATTTTTTAGTCGAAATATGCAAAGGGGGGGGAAGGTGGTTGGAGGGGGTAGTTCCAGCAACGGCAGCGCACCAAACGGATTTTAGCTGCTGGTGGAAGTCTTGCCGTCTATTCAGATGATCTGAAACATAAAAATGAAACATCTATTATCTTATTTAATATACTTTTGTCTATGGCCCCTACCAGAATTGTGAAAAAAAATTAAAAATGAAAAAGGAATGCAATTTTGAAAAAGAAAAATAATTCTTTTCCATTTTTTTTAGGCTAGAAAATGTTAGGTAAAATGAAAGATTGTTAATATTTTTTAACGATTCTGCTACCAGCTACGAACAAGCCTTTGATACCCAACTGTTAAAAATTTTGTGATCATTCCTTAACTCGTCTGCCGTCAATCACTTCCACCAGGCGAAAAAATGCGGTGCAGCGCGCTCGACACCGCTCCTTTTTTTAAGGGATAACTTTTGAAATTCATGTATCTACCGTATCTATATACTTGTATCTATCTATCCGTATGTACCTATCCGAAAATGAAAAAAAACAAAAAATTCGACTTTTTTGAGCGCACAAGGTAGAAACTTGCCTTAAACGAACATTTGCCTGATTCATCCCTTGTACTATTAGCCTTTAGATCAAACTATGCCGGTATAACTCTTGTTTCAAGAAAACAATCTGTTGTGAATTTCTACAATTCAAACATTCAGACTTTCTCTGCTGAATAAATCTTAGTTTTCAAGAAGCTTTTTTCAACGGAATTTTGTCTATTGCGGGATTAAAAATTGGATGAAATCGGGTGCCCAAAAAAGTTATCAAAAGTTAAAGGTCACGAAAATCAGTTTTTTTCGAAATATTATTTTATATATAAAATGGTTCTCCACGAAAATCTGCACAAAAACTTCATATACGACATTCACGAACAAAATAGCAATTCTTTTGGGTGGAAAACAAAGTACTTGGTTTTGCTTTCGTTGTTGATTGTTTTGCGTTATTATGTCAGTGTTACGTCTGTTGACTGTTCAAATGAATGTGTTTTACACTGTTAAGATAAAGAAGAAACACCAGTGGTCCTAGAATCGATCCCTGTAAAAGGTTAATATACGTGTATATGTTTGCCTCGTTTCTGGTAAACGATAAGTTCTATTTGTCATGTAAGAGCTAATAATAGGTTCGTTTTTTTGCAACCTAGCAGAGGAGGTTAACGTAGGGTTGCAAAAAAACAATCCCGAGCAGAAAAATTGCGTTGTTCGAAAATGTTGTTGCATTTGCTGAGCTTTTGCTTGGATTGGTTGTTAAATGAGAATAATCTATAGAAAAAACCTGAATGAAATCTTATCTAGATTTTAATCGAAATCAGACATGAAACTTGCATATGAAACAATCTACAATGTAATGTGCATCGAAACACTCAAAACCAGTTTGCACACTACAAGATTTGATGTAAAATAATTGAAAATTGCAGAGTGCTATGCAAATTCATTCAATTCAAACTGCCAATTTCACAATAATCAACAGCAGTGGTACGAACCGTTTAGAACACTCTTAGGCCCGTTTTACATGGGCGGTTTCACCGCGACTGCGACTCGGCGACTTAGCCGCCAGCGACTTAGCGACTTTGCGACTAAGTTAAGATCATGGGATTAAATGAAGCTGTTCACATGAACTGTTTGCAGCCGCCAACGACTGCGGTAGTCGACATCAGTCGACTATCGCAGCGTAGTCGCAGCGTTTTGCACATACTGGCATGTCAACCATTCATAGGTTGTCTCGACTTGCTATTTCACATGGCATGCCATTCGACTTGCCATGGAAATGGCTAGTCTAGACGGTCTATGATATTTTGGCAGTTGGCAGACAGTTTGGCCATATTTTGGCAGATCTTAATTTTCAAAATAGCGCTTCGTTTCTTTTAAGCGAATGTAGGAATTCTGAATTTACAGGGATTTAAGATCTCGTTGAGCAATCAAAATAGTTTGAATAATATGGAAAATTGAATTGTATTGCCGAAATTTGAATAAAAATAAATACTTGTTATTTTTGAAAGAGAAATGATTTTACTTTTTAAGGATGAATAAATAAATGAGGCTGATTGATCATTGGTGTATTTTTTCAAATGACTACTGCTCTATCTTCTTCGTACAACAGCAAATCATATAATAGTTTCACTTTCATGTGAAATTTTACCCGCTCATCAAAAAATGGAAATAAATGCATGTCCTGGAATTGCCCACGCGTCAAATGGCTTGTCATAATTTGACATTCGTTGGCATTGGATATGGCAGGGAAAATGGCTAGTCGAGACCGAGGGTCACATAAAGTGATCGAAGCTATTTAAAATCGTATAAACGAACGCTTCTCTGCAAATCGCTCTAGTAAAACGAGAAAATTTCGGTAGGCGACTCAGTCGCTTGTGTACAAATACAATCGCGTAGTCGCCAGCGGCTAGGTCGCCGAGTCGCAGTCGCAGTGAAACCGCTCATGTAAAACGGGCCTTAGAGCCTAGACAGACGACACAAGTTAATTATCATTTCGAACCCAATGATCATTATCCATTACGTGTGTCATGGTTAATCATCATTCATAACAACATCAATGAGGTTCTACGAATTATCATTTGGAAGCTAATGCTCATTTGCTCTTATCGATTGTCGCACCATCTACGGAGAAAATTATAAAATTTATTGGGGAAATTCCATTTGGAATAATGTAGTTTCTAACTGTCAAAAACATAAACATATTATTTCGAATATATTACAATATGGCATGCAAATGTTTCATTTTTTGCACATTTCTTCGTATTCTCTTTTTGAATACCTGAACATTTTGTATTTTCTTCCTTATCGTGATTAAACTTTTTTGTATGTAAAATTTCCATAATTTTACACAAAGGCTCATTCGCAGTAAAACTTGTACTAATTTCTGATATTTTTATGTGTTTCGATAAACAATAACTGTCAAAATAATACCTTTTAAATTCAAACAACCTACAGCTGTTAAACAACCTCATTCAAATAACCGTGTGTCACCCTCCAAACAAATTATCATTAGCGTTCAATTATCATTGTGTTAATGATAATTAACTTGTGTCGTCTGTCTTTAGTCTTACTCTCTACATGTAAACCCATAAACTACCACTGCTTAACATTTTTTGATTCAGTGACGCCACAAGTGCAGTATTTTTGTTGTTATATTCAATATGCTTAACAAAATTTGATCTGCTCGGGTGTGCAAAAAAACGCACCTAATGTTATTGCATGTTCCTCTATCCCCATAGTGTTTTTTTGTCTTTTGCACTATCATGGCTAGAGGTGTTAGGTTGACGAATATTGCTTTAATACCTTTGATAGGTTATCGTTTTTCGAATTGAAACGTCGATGAAGTGCTTCGTTACCCAAGCAAATAATTTCATTGTGAATTTTCCCCATCTTTAGCTAAAGCCCTTTTGTAATGATTGAGAATATAGATTCATATTTTATGAGCATGTTAGGTTGTATTAAACCACAGACATAAGTGAGAATGGATTAGAAATTGAACGAGAGAAATGGTCCAATTTTCGACCTTCTGCTTATTAGTGTGAAAATGAGATACGAATGTGCTAGAAAAACGAAACTCCCGTTAGAAAAACATCATTGATTTGGGAAAGTATTAAAGAATTATGTAATTTTCTTGCATCTTGTTTTCATTTAATATATGAACATGTATGTAAAAGGTGTTTTGTAGATGCTTCCAATTTCAAACTTGAATAAAAAAAAATATCAGCCGGATAGCCTTACTTTTTTTTAGTGACAACAAGCAATATATAGATTTAGATTGCAAAAATTCCAAAATTCATTTGCCCTATAACTTGCAACGCAGTAGTTGGTTCGAAAAGAAATTGACAGGTTGGATTGGCGTCAACGTGAAGCAGATTTGGTATAGTTTTGGGTATTTGATGACTTTGATTTGAGCCCTGAGCATTTTCCGTTATCTTTGAACGAACAGATGCCACCATTAAATAGTGATATGATAGTCATGTAATGAAACTAACCAACGTTTAAACTTTCAGTTTTAGAAATTTTTCGGATGGCGAGTCCAAACGTATTTCTTTCCATGTAACTTTCAAAGCAATCATTGAATGAAAGCGAAATTCGCATGGATAAGTGACTTTGACGTGAAGTAGTTTTGGTTGCAGTACCGGTAAAGTGTTGCCAGGATTGAGCATTTTAATCATTTACTTGATAAGAGATGCTGCCATCAGAGTTTCCTGTTATAAGCATCCTACGATGAAAATAAGTAACGATTTTTACTGTCCTAAATTTTAAATTTCATGCAAAGGGTAACCCTGGAAACTTTTCTACCCTATGACTTCCAATTCAATCATCGGATTAAAGCAGAACATGCTGTTTGATACAGATTGTTTGTAATAAGGAGTACGTGTTGTAGAATATTCATTTGAATTCACACGATTCATTTACTTTTCTTCGAAAGTCGATGTTTCTAGTGGTTCCTACACGCTTTTCAAGATTCATTTTGCTCCATTTTAGAACATTTGAGTCTCTCAGATGTAATAAATTTTCTGTCTTCAACAGTCAAAGATACTAATTTACGTTTCCCACTCATGTACGCGATGATTTTAAAATGCATGTTTTAATAGCAAACGAATCTGTGAAGCAGTTGCACTCTCCATCCTGTTAACTTAAAACACGCCATGTAGAAAACAAATAGCTCAACTCAAGCTCCACTTTCTAGTACTGCTTTGACATACTAAAATTAAAGTTTCTGACTTCGTGACAGTTTCGTAACCACGGTAGCAACTTTGCATTAAAAAGCTTATCTGATCATTTTCCATACACAATCCGAATGCAACTGCATAGATCATCTGACTAGAGTATGCGCAATTGCACATTACCGTCGATCTTTAAACAATCCTTCACACGGCTTAGAACGTGACCGACAAGAGAAAGATAAAATTTTAACGAGAATGATAAATGTCGGGGTCTAGCTACACATAGGCTCCAACAAAGTATCCGCTTAAGTTAGTAGTAGTACCTTACGAGTATCGGTAAGAAAAATCGGTACCTCTTGAAACTGATCGTGATCTTCTCCATTCTAATATTGTCTGGAAGTTGTAAGAGATCGTGTCATCCCGATCGTTCAAGTACTTTTATTTAAATCATGACATTTTATTTTCGAAAAAGAGTCTTGAAGATGATGCAGGAAAAGCACCTCGAAGAAAACTCACTGGAGAAATGACTTGTTGTATTAATAAACTTGAATGAACTAACCGCTCTCACTTGCATACTTACATGACTTACAAACAAACTAACAAATCTGAAGCTCATCCCGTTCTATTTTGGATTTTTGCAGGGTTTCGTTCGGTTCGTCAAAAGGTTCAATGGTCGAGACATTAGTCTTCGAGACTCCTACACCGTTACCGGAGTATGCAGAACGTGAATTTAGTACAAGTCTGGAAAACTCAATAGCAGCAGCACAACAGCAAAGCTATGGCGGAATTAGTGGCGGTGGTGGTGTATTCGGAACGAATGTTGGTAAAATGATCAACAATAATAGTTATAACCACAGCAACAACAATAATAGTTCGTGCTTGGATGATAGCGGTATCGAAATGCAAGAAGAGTAAGTTTGATTTTCAATATTTATATTAGTTAATAATATTTATTTAGTTTTGAAAAAAACAGATTTTTGTTTAATTTTTTGTTAGAAAACCTAAAATCAAAATAAAGAAAAACAAAATCAAGAAAAGGAAAAACAAAATTCCAGACTTGTAGCATTTTCTGTCTCATGAATCTCGATTTGGTAAATATTTCGGGGAACAATGCAATTATACGAATCTAGCAAAAATGTTCGCGGCCACTAAAGGATAAACCCTCTTAAAGCTTGGTGTCCGTTTAGAGTTTTTGTGACGTAAACTTTTGAAGAAGTAGAAGTAGAGATAGAGCCTTCGGAAGTTCCGCCCATCTGGCCATGTCAGCCTGGCGCGTTGCAGGTACATTGAGGCAGCTGCTAAGATATTGTTTGTCTCTCTCTCTCTCTCTCTCTCTCGCTTGCTGTGAATTTCTAAGGGCAAGTACTTTTGAATATTATAGTTGATTGTTGCTTGTTGAGCCACGAGGATTCTTTCAGATTATAAGCGTTCGTTGTAAATTTTTGCTCAAATTTTTTCACGTCTTTGCAAAATACATACAGCTACTAGAACTGATCTAGCAACGAGTGCTCAGAGTAAAGATAGGCCAAAAAAGGGAAATAATCATTTAATCCTAAAAATGCAGAGATAAACGATGAATCTTTCGCCAGCACGTCGGCGTTCACTCTTTTGCGTGCCATCCGTACCCCTTGACCTTAAGCTAGAACTTGCTTGTTATTGTTTAACTTGTTTGTTTTCACTTTTTATTTTACTTTTCTACTTTTTTATTTGATTTTTTTTTTTTGTATTGTATTTTGATTATGTACCTTCTTTACTGAATAAATATAAAAAAAGAATCTGGAACTCTTCGTGACCATAAGGTCCATTGATGAATGTAACCTTCTTCAATACAACCTTAAAATCCTCGAAAGCTGGGAAAACAAGTTTCTTCTGAATACAAAGACATGCCAAACAAAGCTTTTTTCCTATAAAACGCAGCCTACTGTATTCCATTACTCGTTGGATACCCATGTGCTCTCTTCTCTTGCCTGCATCGAAGACTTTGGAACTATGTTTGGCAAAAAGCTCAGATTTGATGTTCATATCTCATTTTTGGTCAATCGAGCCTCTAAACTGTCCGGCTTTATCTTAAAATCGTCGCAAACATTCGAATCAATGGAACAAAATTTATTTTTATATTCTTCCCTTGTCCGGTCAACTCTGGAATATACCTCTGTTATGTTGCCTCCTCAATATGAATGTGATAAAAAAATCCATTGAATCCGTACAAAGGAAATTCACTCGTTTGCTACTTTACAAGCATGGTATTTCCCGATTAGATCATAAAGACCGTCTTTCCTTTCTCAAGCTTGGTACACTGTCCTCACGTCGTATTCATCACGATCAATGCTTTCTCTTCTAAATCTGTCGCAACCTCTCACATTATCCTATTTGTGAAGATATCAAATTCTGTCGTCAAGCGCGTGAAATTCGGTGCCCAGAAACTTTTGAAGTATCGTTAACAACAAGGTTAACAAGAGCATATAACTCTCTCCTGCTTGGTCGTTTATCTCAGTCCTTTGAAATATTTAAAACTATGTTAAAAGCTAGAATGAACTAATTTACATAGTGTAATTGGAATGTAATCTGTATGTTGTATATGAATACATAAATAAATGAAAAATCTCTGCGTCACCATATCATGTATCCATTTAACTGAGACATCGTTTACGTCATGAGTTTACGTAGCTTCACATAGCTCTTCAAAACGTGTGCAGTCAGTAGCCCCTTCAATGTTCACAATACTCCGATTAGAAACTGCTTCTTCCACTATGGAAACCCAAGAGTGAAGGGACAGCTCACATGATTTTCCCCACTGGTACACATGCTGCTCCTCGTTCAAGCAATTAGACTCAAACATCCTAGAGTGTATGTTTTGTTCAACAAGTCTTTCCAGGTGTTGCATCACAAACGATTCTAGGCGGATCGACCTAAAATTCTTTGGATTTGAAAAGTCATCTCTCCTAGGTTTTGGGACAAAGAAGAAGGTTAGACATGTCGTAAAGATTAGGTCTGCCACCAGGTTGTAAATTTCCGTCCTCAGCATAGCCGCTTGGAGGGTCTCACGATGTTCTATTTTAGATCTTACCCCCTATTCTTCTTCTATTTTAGATCTTACCCTCTTTCATTGATCCTAGACTTTATTAATAGATCCGGGAAATTTTAGTAAACTTGTGGCATTAGATTCAGTCATCCACTGTGCTGCTCTTACAAGCTCGATTGAGGAATTTTCCGGTATTTTTTCTGAGTTTGTTTCTATAGTTCCCCGTACCGGCAAAGGTGTTTAAGTTACTTAATATGGTTCTATTCATTACCACTAGGACAATGTCTGTCTACAAGAAGTCGATTGAACCTAGCTCAGTCAGTATTTCTTGATTTTCTGTTCTCCACCACTGATATTAGAGAGAGAGTGGGACCTCATCCGATACACGCCATTCAGTTATTGATCTAACTATTCCAGTTGACCGAAGTGATCCATATATAATTGCATCTCTGACACCAAAAGTGAGAAGATCTTAGTCTTGAGAATTATTAGCCACGTAGGTGCTATAAAATCTAAGAGCCGGTTTTCTCTGGTGCTAGAGTTGTTGCTACCCCAACTAGTATGCTCCAAATTTGCATAAAAATGCACTTAAAACTCCAATTTCCTTGATTTGACGTAGTAAACCGGATCCGTCAGCTTCTGTGTTGACGGCGGAAGTATGGAGTCAACATGGAGATAGCGGGCTCAGGAAATCTGAATAAACTTCATGCCTGCAGGCATAGGAATGTTAGATACTTCTGTAGGGATTCCGAGAAAATGTCAGCGTGACTTCAGTGAAAGAAACTTTATAAGAAAGAAGTAACATTGGATATTTGACTAACTATCTTCCCCAGTAGTTGAGCTGAAATTTATTTTTGTTAGGATCCAGTACTTTAATTCGATGCCCAGATTCAGCTTACCGAAAATGCTGATGAAATCACCAGCACTCTTGCGAGGGCTAGGAATCCAACTATTGGGTTCGACAATATCGAGGTCTGATTGCGAGTTCCCTATTCCGCAGCGATTCAGTTGAGCAACTCCTTAGATGTTTGATTCGTGCTGATGACTTTAATGTGCTTCACCTATGTGTTCAACCTCGCTTGGGTGAAATTGAAAACTAGCCCCGACTCCGCTATCTCTGTACAATACATTCCAACGAATAGCATACTGACCATCGGTCCACACAACTGCCATCCTTATTACACAAATCTACCACAAACATGAGAGAAGAAGACGCATCTTCTGCATACGTTTTCCTATCTGCTTTCGTGGATGATGTGCTTGTGCTGGAATTAGGTTCGGTTTTCGTTTGTATCTTGCGTTTCTTTCGCACTTTTTCGCTGAAAGTCTTCTGTGTTGGCTGGCAGTGTTTTTTCCGTTGTAGCTGAGTCCTCCTTGCCCTTCAGCGTAATCCCTGATTGTCGATTCAATCCGGGATACATCAACTTCTTATGCAAAGCCCTCTTCTATCTATGGCTGAGAGCTTTACCTTTTAGGGGTGTTCAATTGGCGTGGCTTTGCTCCCAGTCATCCGTTCGAAATATGTCTTTTTACACGAGATCCCAAATTAGGATTTGGGCTATACCCGATTCGTTCAGCTTGCGCTAAATATTTATTTACTTATTTATTTATTTAAATCCATTTTAACAGGCTTCTGCCTAATAATAAAAATAGAAATATGAAATAAACCCAAAAGAAAAAAATAGAAAATATTAACAAATAAATGAAAATATTAGAAATATACATATCAGAACTTCAACAAATTAAAGCTAATATACAATTTAACATTGAAGAAAGCAAAAAAATGGTAAAAAAAAAATGAAAATAAAGTCAAACATTATACGAAGCATTAAGAATTATATCTTGAATTTACGACTTAAATTGACAGAACGTTAGTGGAAAAGGACCAAGCTGAAGATCGTTATGCTTCCTGGCATACGCACTAGCGGTGAGTTAAAATAAACTTCAGAACGCGCGAAGTCAAGAGAGAACATTAATTGGGATCTATCTGATCGATTGGCGTTACGTAGACACAGCATATAACTAAGATCGGAGAGCATAGGGCAATGGAGTAGCTTAAAAAGTAAGCACTCGTCAAGGAACACTCGTCGGGACTCTAATGAAGGAATTTGGAATAAGGAAAGACGATCACTACAACCACAGTAAGGGATGTTGAATTTAAATAACAGTGAGCGAGTAAATCTACGCTGAACGTGTTCCACTGCATCACTAAGATATTTATGACGGGGAGATCACACTTGACAACAATACTCTAGGATGCTACGAACAAGTGAAAAAACAGATGGATAGAGGTAGCCATGCTAGTAAACCAAGAAGAACATCTAAGAATGAAACCGGACAGACGAGAGGCCGTGGCGGTTATATAGGCAATGCGCAGGTCAAATTTGAGCTTTAGATCAAAGTGCACACCAAGATCCTTAAAATTATCCACAGCCGTAATGGAAGAGCCATACCGAATATAGGAATATATTAAGGGTGACATTTTATACGTATAGGACATCTGATGACATTTGGATATGTTCAAAGTAAGTGAATTTTTCGAGCACCAGTCGCACAGAGTATAGAGATCGTTTTTGAGTTGGAAGCAGCCGTTGGTAGATTCAATAATTTCGAAAATGTTAAAGCCATCAGCAAACAAGAGGCAGGGAGAACGGATAAAGGAAGGGAGATCATTTATAAATACTAGGAACAATAATGGACCGAGAATGGAGAACACCGGAAAGTAGACAGAAAGGAGAAGAGGTGGATGATTGCACAGATACAGCACAAGAACGACCAGAAACATAGGATGAAAACCAAGACAAAAGAGAACCCGACACCCCATAACTTCGAAACTTTACAAGGAGAATTCTGTGGTCAACAGAATCAAAAGCTTTTGAGAAGTCGGTATATACGACATCCACTTGTTTCCGTTGGTCTAACGCAAAAGCAACAAAGTTAGTAAAAGTTATAAGATTAGAAGGGGGGATCTACCTTTGACAAAACCATGCTGTTTCGGAGCAAGGAAGAGATGGAGGAGAGGAAGCAGCCTGTTAGCAACCAATCTTTCAATAACTTTTCCAAAACAAGGAAGGAGGGAAGTTGGACGGTAGTTGGAAACACAGCTTGGGTCTCCAGACTTTTCGGATGGGGGAAATATAAGCACATTTCCAACAGGAGGGGAAGGAGCCGGAGGAGAGGCTGAGGTTAAATATAATTGACAAGTGAACACATAAGGACGATGACAGTGATTTGGCCAACAGGTTAGGGATACCATCAGAACCACAACTGACATTGACATCAAGACATTCGAGTAAGGATTCAATTTCAAGAGGATTGGTGTAAAAGGAAGATAAGGAGGATGAAGCAACATGAAAAATTTTACAAGACAAGATATGGTTATTTTGGGAAAAGAAGGAAGAAAAATATTTTCCGAAGAGGTCGCAAATTTCACGTAGATTAGATGCCGCAGCATTATCGAGGAACATGGAATTGGGGAAACGTTGGGAACTTTTGAGGGAGCGGACATAAGACCAAAAGGGTTTTTGATGATTAGAGCGGATAGAGGACTCAATGCTGGAAAAGTAATCTTGGATAGCTTGATTTATAGCAGTTTTGCCAGAATATCGTAGTATCGAAAATTCGATGAAGTCCTCATGAGAGCCTGTTCGTTTAAATCTAGCTCGAGCAACATCCTTAGCTTTCAGGGCCGACGCCACATCATGACGAAACCAAGGAGCGTCATTAGGCTTACGAGGACGTCTGGAAGGAGTGAAACGGGAGATAAGATTGGATAGGAAGCTGTGAAATTTTATGACAAGGTCATTGACAGTGAGGCCGCGACAGAAGGAAAACCAGTTAACCGAGCTCATTTCAGTCATCATACTAACGAAGTCAGCTTTATGAAAGTTAAAGCGCATGGCTCGAGAAGGAGCTCTAAAGGTCAGAAGATCAACATGAAGTGTGACTGAGAAAGGAGGGTGATATAAGTCTGCTTGGACAAAGGGGAAGGAGGCGGTATGAACACTGATATTATGCGGGGGAATATTAGATAGAACAACCACTGTGTTTGTGTGTACACGATAGTTTTGTGTACGTACAATGAGATTTCGAATATGGTGGCTTCTGACGATCGCTGCTCACTTCGTCTGGGCGTGTGCATGCAAGGAGTTTTCCAATATGGCGGCTTCTGACGAACCCTGTTTACTTCGTGGGAGCCTGAGCAAACAAGGAAATTTCCAATATGGTGGCTTCTCGTGAATGGTGTTCACTTCGTATGAGTGTGTCTCGTTAATAGTAACGTCATCAATTTATGCTGCCGTTTGTACATGAACCATTTGCGATTATGGCTGTCATTATACTTTTGTTGTCGTTTGACAATTAAAACTGAAGGTTGGCATGTGAAATATATACGTAACTATATATAGGTATAAATATACTACTATAAAAATTTAACCTTCCGTTGGGCGCAATGCAAACCTTAACGTGATCGGGCGCAATTCAAATGACAGATGCACTAATACAGACATGCAATTTTTCAGGTAAAGGTAGGTAGGAGAGTAGCACATCACTTACGACACTCAGTGAAGTACTGACGAAAAATCGAAGACGATTTCCGATAAGTGGAGTAGAGACAGGAAGCTACTAGGATATTCAACCCACTGCTCTTCGATCTCACTGATTGGTGCAAAAAACACCACGTGACATCATCTGAGAGATTAGTTGCGCCCGACGGAAGGTTAAAAAAGTTTTCTCCGGATTGTCTGCTGCGATCGCACTGAAGTTCTCAGTAGTTGGTGTATATAATTGTATGGTGGTTTAAATTTATAATCAAATGTGTAAGGCATTTGTCAGCAGCGGGTGTTTTAGTCAATTTATAGAGACTGGTTCATTTTTGTGAGAGAAAATATATTTGGAAGAACCAAACAACTATGTTTTGCTAATTTAAATTTATATGCTTAAAAGTGATCACTGGATTTTTGAATACACATCAATATGCCCTGTATATTGGCGTGTATTAGATATAAGTTTTTCTTGATTTTGGTTAAGGTGCATGCAACCCAATCGCTACAGTACGTATACACAAGTCCTTCAAACTAATGACCATGCTGTTCTTATTTTGCAAAAATGCAAAAGATTCATTGATTCACTGATCTTTACAGTTTTGTTTTCCTATTACTTCCAACACAATCGTTGGACAGAATTTTCCTATTACTTCCAACACAATCGTTGGCGTCCTAACGTGAAGTTGTATAATTACGTATTATATAATGAGAAGGATATAGGCACTGTGCAGCAGACATGCTACTGATTTTCTCACCAACAATGCTACCTACAAAATTTCATATTATAGACATCATACAAACGAAAATCAGTTACAAATGTTTCAATTTTCAAGCTGTTGAAGATTTCATTCATGGCAGGCAACCCAAAATTATTTATATCACTTTAACTTTCGATGGACTCATCTAATAAAAACGAAATTCATAGCATCGATTGTTCTTGACGTGAATCAGCGTTACCACTTTTTGTTTCCATCCCACTTGTACTAATAGATGCTATGAGCGTGTCACTTAGACACGCTCATACGAAGTGAACAGCGGTCGCCAGAAGCCACCATATTGGAAATTTCCCTGTTTGTACACACCCTATTGAAACAAATCGCAATCTAAGTGTTTGTAAGCCGGACCGCCGTATTCAATTTGTATGGTTACACGAAATAGGGATTTTAAACCGGTTTTAATTCGAATCCCGTGTAACCATACAATTTTATCTGGCACACGCACAGAAACACTTAGTACAAAACCGATATTTGCAAATTAAGCTCATGAAGAAATCCCGTGCATGTACACAGTCTGCGCATCCATACATGGAAATCGGCCGCAAGCTCACATATTTGGGTGTAAAAAAACTCGTTGACAGGCATCGCCTTTATCTCGCTTCGGAGGCAGCTTTCTCATTTCCCCCATTCATTTCTCGTCCAGTTCTTGCGATCGTCTCGGTTTCACTAGCCGGAGTTGGCTCCCTCACCGCTTCCGTCTTTTGTGAGGAGAAGGCATCTTTTCCCCTATCACGGTTATATTCAGGGTACGTAATCACAGGAGATGCAATTACTTTTTATAATTTTTTATTATGATAGCCTCTGATGTTCCATTGCAACCAGGGTCCTCCATTGAAGTCGTACATGAGTTTGGCACTTGCAGATCTCGATTTCCTGTCGGAGGTACTCAGCGAACCCAGCTCATGCGGATTTCCAGATTCAGTTTTTCTGCCACCTGCATAAATACATTTCTTTGGGTTCATCCTAAGGCTCAAAAATGTTGTGCAACAAAATTCTTTAATTAATAAGTATTTTGCTTATTCAATTTTGATGACGAGTGTAAATTAAAATTTTTAATATACTTATACTATCTTAGGTCGGCAAATAAAATTATAAAATAACTTATAAATTAAATGTTTGTACAAAACTGGATTATCTAACCATTCACGCCTCATCCGGAACCCCAAAACTCTATAAAAAACAAAATGCACAATATGCTGTGGACTTCAAAAGCATGTATAATTCTGAAAACATACTTCTCTTTCTTCTGGAATCATTTTCAAAAATTCAACATCATCGTTCGGCTCCAGAAAAACACGCCAAAAATACCTGTGGTTAGAATTTAGATCGCCGCTTCTCACTTTCGCGATCGTTGAAGCATCCGCCAAATAAACATTTTGCCCGAATTACCGAAATTACTCAGTCATTCGTTTACTTGAAATGTTGCAATTCGCAAAAGTGGAAAGAAGATCTTGTTTACACCATATCCCATCCGTATTTCGTATTCAGTTCGCACTCCAAACGAATGATTCAACGAACGATCCGGTGATCATTTCCAGCTCACAATGCCATTTTTCTTTCTTGCCGAACAGTTTTCAAGACTTCAAATTGGGCAATTTCTTCGATGCGGTTGTTACGTAAGTAGATCTCGTATTTTTCTCTTAATCGCTAAGCAACATCGCCATCCGTCACGCTCATTAGGTGGCGGCAGTTTACTTTCAGTGGCAATAGAACACTTCAGTGTTTTTTTTGTTCATGATTTTTAAAAATATCTTTACCAGCCGTTCGTACTTTTTTTTGGTACCTAAAGTATGCAACCGAAAAGGAGTTGAGCGATTGATATTCTTGCATGTTCGATCGAATCCGAAAGTAATTTCAATGTTGGCGTACAAGAGCGATGTGACTCAGACGCCTGTACCGTGAATTGAAAGTCAAGATTTTTAGATAATCTAAAAATAATCGAACTGAGTAGAATGAATGCAAAGTGCTAGACTCGGTGACGCATTGAAATTAGGTGAAGACTACTTTGAACCAGAATCCGCTAAGGACACTATGATGTGTTCTAGAAAAATATGCATATAATCTAAACAAGATTTTTTTTTTCGAAACACTTATCTAACAGATTTACGAGCGAGATGCGTATATTTAGAAATTGAATGAGGTTAGGTGGTCTGTTTAAGGAATTTATAGGTTGTTAAAAATGTTTTTGTGGCGATGATTGCAAGTGCTTATAATTTTTAATATTAATATGCAGACAGCTCTTTGATACATATACGTATGTATTAAACAGGGCTGTGGAGTCGGAGTCGTGGCTCTGTACATTTAAAGCGGAGTCAGAGTCGCGTTCGACTCCGACTCCGCTTTAAATATGCAGGGGCACGACTCCGACTCCACAGCCCTGGTATTAAATATGCATTTGGTTTTTAGCCCGGCGCCAATGACGCTGGGTCATATTGACCCGAGAGGATTCTAAACAGTCATATTTTATTTTCTATTTTATCTTATTATTGAATGCTTGTATAGCTGAAATTACCTGCAACCAGTGCTGCCAGATCTAGAAAAAAAAACCCCACATCAGACATCAGGCATGAAAAGTACGAAAACGCGCTCATTGTATTTCCTGAAAATTGACAACCAAAAGTGTTCGTTGTCGGTTTTTGGGAGAACAATATTTATTATAAAGTCATCCTTAGCGGTGATAAATTATCGCCACAAAAATATTCGACCTTCATAGCAACATTTACGCAAAAATATGTTGCTTGCCGCGCACATTTGAAAATATTTACTCAAGCCACACCGTTTGACACTTTTCAGTATTTTTCAGTAGCTAAAGCCGGCTTTAGACATGCGGTGTTTGTCAAATACCGAGCACCTAGTTTGGCAAACTTCGCGTGTGTGGTTGGGTTGCTCGCCTGGTGCTTGCCCTAGGCCAAGCACAAACATTCGGGTGCTCGCTATTCCCGTAGCTTGTCGGTAGGTTGGATCCCCTCCCCTTTTGATTTAATTCCCCACTGTTGAGATACTGTAACTTTTCCTCTGCACCAGTGAGGACCCAACGCCATCGCAGAAGGAAGAAGAAAAGTCACAAGGCCCGTACACCAACATATTTCACTTTTAACACACATCAAAGTAGACGAGCACTGTGTTTGGGTATGTTCGGATCCCCGCTTTACACATTCGGTATTTATAAATACATACAATGTCAACTGAATCTGCTGAATCAACATCCATATTTAAATCCATATTTAAAGATATAAATATAATTAATTATTAATGCTCAGAGATGCAGCAAAAATTTCGTTTTTTTCACAAAAAACTTGCGGGAGGGAACAACGACGAGCAGCTCGTACATGTTCCAATTTTGGTGAACATTCGGCAATGCCCCAATATATAATTCACTGTGCTTGTCATTTTGCAAGCACCAAGCCAAATGACTTGACTAGGTGTTCGGTATTTGACGAATAGGAGGTGTTTGACAAATTTTACTGAAAGAGGAGATTTTACTGAAATTTACTGAAAGAGGGGAAATTTTCAGCATTCAGTAAAACGGAGTACAAAAACGGCTTCATTGTAATTAATTGCAATTAATCGTAGTACGCAAACAGACCTACAGTTTCCGAAAAATGTGTGACTCATATTATGATGATGACCCATATCAAGGACAAATTTTGTGCAGGGATCCTTTTTTCCGAGATTATATCAAGTCCAAAATTTCGAAACAATATAAAAAATATGTTAAGGGTCAAAAACAAAATGCAAAGAAAGAACACACTACGTTGTGTCCAACAGTAGCTGCAGTTCTAGCGGCTTAAGCTTGTGCCATACTTAGCAGCTAGCCGAAGGAGAAGTTAAGTTTGGAGTTGTATTGTTCTAGCTAGAAGTGTGTAAGTTCATAGTAATAGAAAATAGAGCCGGGCTATACTGCTGTCTGAAATGTTTGATATATATTGTGTTCAAACTGCGACCTAGAATCCAGCAACTGTAAATTATTAAGACACATCCAACTTAGAGAAAATAAGACTTGATGTAACATTTGATGCTGCATATTATCTATTTCTAATATCATATCCGAATATGATAATTAATTTTTTTTTTTTTGGCGTTTGTTATTTAGGGCCGGACAATCGGAGACAGTGTGTTCGATGGTGTCTTCTTCCATCTCGCACCTCTTGCATAAACTGCTGAATGTCAGTCCCATCATGTTCGCATGAAATGCAGTAAGGCAGTGCCCTGTGAGCAGGCCGACCGTCACTCTCAAGCAGTTTCTGCTGAGCTTAAGCAGTTTCCTGCTTTTGCTTATATCCGTTGATGGCCATAATATCCTGGCTACCTTTTTCCTTTTCGGACTTTAGTTTAGCCATATGACAGCATCTAGTTTGCTTGTGGTGTCAGCAATTAATCGTGCTACAGTGATGCAGGGGCTATTACTAGCACCTGAACCTTTCCTCGCCAATCAATCGGCTTTTTCGTTGCCTATGACCCCACTATACCATGGCACCCACATACTCCTGATAGGAATCTGCCTTGCCTTTTCATTGAGAACCACTCTGCAAGCATTAAAAGTTTTGAAGAACATGTGTAAGACGCAAGAGCGAGAATAGCTGCCCTGCTGTCAACGCAAATCGTCATTGGTTTAGTTGTTGTTCCGCTAATGGACTTAACTGCCATACGTATAGCATATACTTTAGACTGAAAGACAGAAGCATGGTCCGGCAGTTTAAACCAAAAGTTAAGGCTCAATTCCGTAGAAAACACGCCCGAGCCAACTAATGTGTCCATCTTTGACCCGTCCGTGTAAACCCAGACGAAATCATGGCCGCTCGCTTTGCCTTTCTCCGCCTGAAGCGTTAAGTACTCCGCTTCGTCCTTTTAGTGGTATTAGCTGTCGCCACCTTTACAGTGGACTGTAGATCCTTGGAGCTACTAACTTCAGTCTCTGTTACAGCTCTGCTAAGTGACTTAGCCGCCGCTTCCTTCCCGGTGATTTGGGAGCCTTTCAGCTTGCCGCCTTCGTTCTCGGTCGCAGCTCTGCTAGAAGCCAACTCAACTACCGCTTCCGTTAGACTAGCCAGCGATTATTTACATCTGCTATCAGACTGCTGGGTAACTGCTCTGCTGAGAAGTACCGCTCCATCCATCGGGCTCATAGTAGGTCCCGGAGCGGGTTCTCCATCCAGCTTCTAGGCCCGCAATCTCTCGATCGCCTGACTCTGTGCTGTTTCGCCTCCCGTAGTTGGTGTAGTACTTGCGGGAAGTTCGATTTTGTTTTCGTTGTCTTTTGCTTAACCCATAGATATAGTGTAATTAATGTTTCAGGTTTAAGTTTCGCGTTCTCGTACCACAGCCGAGGCAATCACCAGCATTCGTCTCCCGCTACTCCCCGCCCCCATAGGAACAACGTATGCTCCGACCGTCCTTCCCCCCCTCTTGAGATCGCAAGGCAGACACCCCCACGACCTTTTGAGGGTTCCCTAGGCGTTTACAGTACGCTGAAGTGTACTGTAAAAGCCTAGGGAACCCTCAAAAGGTCGTGGCCACCAGTGGCCACCGCGTGGAGGTTAAATATCATGTTTTCATCAGTTCGAATAGATACGGATAGATCTTTTTCCACTCCTTAATTTTTAAATCCTAAAGATACGAGTACATTAATTAAGGTGTGATCTATGGAAAGCCTCTTACTACTATCAAGCTACTCACAGCTATACAGTTAGCTAAGCAACCGAATAAAATAGAATGAAAGTTTATAGAAGCAACGTTCACATTAGATTTGCACTCGGTCAGTACTCTACTCTGCGTATTAAAGTCGTATGTTTATTGAGCTAAAACACATATAAATAGTGTCGCCAATTGTCTAGACTGCATGGACTTAACTAACATACGACGAGCGTATTTCAGCCACAAGAGCAACAATTACAGCGATATCAAACTATTGACGTCACCTGCATTGCAAACCCTGAGAAGGCCACCCCTCGCCAAGTAAGGCATCTTAGCCGTCTTAGCTTTATCACCGAATTCACTATTGATATGCGGCATGTCTCTGAACGTAAAAACATCGTTACTGATACTCTTTCATGCTTTGAAAAGCTCTTTAGGCTATATCGCATGAGCACGATCTCAACTGTTAGACAAAGAGTTGGAAGAACTCCAGATAAACTCAAAATACAAGGTGTAATTTGTGGACCAGACATTGCAATTTATTATGACGAGTCTAATCTGAGCTCTAAACCAAATATTCTTATTCGTTTTCCGAAAGTAGTCCTCAATAGTTTTCGTGACATAGCTGATATTGGTATTTGCGCTCTAAGAAAGCAGAAATGAAATACTATATCCTGAAATTAACAAAGATTAGCGATGGCAACGATTAGGCCTGTGAATACATCCCATGTCAACCACCTTTCCTAAAGTCCCGAAAAACAACTCAAAATAACGACATCAACTAAGGCAGAAATTTCAATTTAGCTCTTTTCGCTGAAGTCAGTCGGATAATGGGTTTCATATGCAATCAAACTACGGCTTGCCATCCAAAAGGTAACGGCTTTCTCGAAAAATTGCATTACACACGCAAGTCGACTATCATGGCTCATAACAATGAAAGTTAGACACAAACACTTTCACTAATTCTTCTAGAACTACGTTCATTAGTCCAAGACGAATTTGCTGCGTCACACGCTGAATTTCTTTAAAGAGAAAACCTTCGACTTCAATGTGGTTTCATTCTGGCAAATTTGAACCAAAAAGAGTTCGTTTGTCTCGGAACTCTCCAATTCAAATGCGAAACTTCGTCCAGCCCAATCAAAATAAAAATTCTTCATATTTACGCATCTCGTTTCATACTCTCACGTTTTCGTCCGAATCGAGTTTGATCATTCTCCACTTTCTACGATAGGCCTTATAAAGTTTTCTCCAGATGTCCTCATTTCTTCACTACAGACACTCCGAAAACCTAACCCTACTAAATCCTGTTACTTTTATTTTACTTTATAGCGACTACAAAACAAGTTTGAAAAAGCATAGTCATTGTTTTCAAAACAGGCCTTATAACTATGGGGCAGATTGTGGCACTGGGTGAATTTCCTTTTCACCATAACTTTTTTTTCTCAATTCCACATAATTTTACCCTTGGTACACTCGAATGGTATCGTAGTCTTAATGTTTCTAAACAGTTACAAAAAGTATTATATAAATTACAAGACGGCAATTGATCCTTATTTCTCAGTGTGGATCGTGAAAATCGTGGGCCAGAAAAACCAAGAAGAAGAAAACTTTTGTGATAGAATCTTGTGCTTTAGACGGCTGAGTCCGATTCCAAATGTGGGATTCAAAATTCACCGCAATAAAAATGGGTTTTTTTTACTTCAGAACCAGGAAAAGAGAAGGAAGCAGAACAGAAGAAACGAACAAAGATACACGAAAGATCTCAATTATCCTAGTATTATTTTCGGTTCTATCCGGAATTAAAGCCACCAGCTTTAATATTTCTTGAAATAATCAAATGGCTGTAAAATACCGACTTGTCGTATGGTGCTTCAGACCAAACTTCTTAATTTCCACAAAAGCAAAAGAAATAGCGACAAGTAGCTGTTTAGACCAATTGTTTCAAAATAATCCCTACGATCGGTACCTACCAACAGAATTGATAATAGAGTGTTACGAATGAGTAACTATGTTGTCGGATAATGAAACACTATTTAATACGGAACCAAGGAAACAATTTATTGACTATAAAACTAAAAGATAGGAAAGATAATAATGAACGCGTCCACGGCCGACCTGTTCGGTCGGCTGATGAAATAGAAGTGTGCTACTAGTTCTGCGTACTGCCGATGGTTGTGCAGTGCGGGCAATTGGTACTGCCGTACCAGTGTGTCCATGTGGTCCCCACAAGAGCAAAGGACCTCAGTAATTACTAGAGATAGGCACAAAAGCCCATGGCTCACTTCACCACTGATCGTTCTTCTTTAGAGTGCAGCGCCTGAAAAAAGCACAACATAGTCTGCGAGCGAAAGCTTTCGTTCAAATAAACTGAATGAAATGTGCAGCAAACAGTGCACTGAGAGTACGGCGCAATACTGCAAAAAAGAGTGATCAGCTGTGAGCCATGAGCTCTTATGCCCATCTCTAGTAATCACAACTTCAAATTTTAAAACTATGCCAAAAAGAGTAGATTTTGAAGTAAACCTGAACCGAAGTATATTATGAACCCACACTCCTGTTTTGAAAGACAAAACAAGAAAGCGACTTCAAACAACAGAAAACATGAATCTGTTGTCTTCACTTTTTACTAATGTTCGAAGAACAATAGTATTCAAAATTAAAAAATAATAAAAAAAAAATTATATATATATATATATATATATATATATATATATATATATATATATATATATATATATAAAGATATATATATATATATATATATATATATATATATATATATATATATATATATATATATATATATATATCAGCAAAATGGTTAAGAGAGATAATCTCTGGATGGGCCGATCCGATGGAGCTGAAATTTTCGGAGAACATAGATGTATATAACAGGTAGGTCCATGACTTGCTAGAATTCAGATATCTTAAACGTTTTGGCAACGGCGGGCATTTAAGTGAATTTTCAGGCGCTCCTATATTTCCAAGCAGTGTACATTTTCGTTCAAAAAAAGTACTAGGAATGAAAACTTATTATGTTTTAAGTTTTCTTATGATAAAGAAGTCGAAATTTTGAGCCTTGTGAAGGCGCTGAGTGCCTAAAAGTAGGCAAGGATTTTTTTTCAAAATTCGATTTGTCAAAACTTCTAAGAAAAACAATGAATCATCGTGAAATTTTTAGAGCGTATTGATATAAACTAAAATTTTACACACATGGACTTTCAAGACTGTGCGGGCAACTCTGTAGCTACAGCAGGCTCCTGAACAAAAATCCTTCAAATCATCGAGTCTCCTGAACATTTTTTGATTTTTGAAAATAAATTCAAATTATTGATAAATTTTGACTTTTGTCAACCAAGTCAAATAAAATATTTCAAAATTCCGCGGTAAACAAGAACGGTAACCCGTGATGAAATTACCTCTATTTTCAGCACTCAAAACTTCTGTTCACGAGAACTGACGATCGGATAATGCGATCAATGTGAAATTTACTGGGCATGTTGGAATTTGCTAGGACCAGGTCTGATAAAAGTGATTTTGAAAAACGAGCAACACTGTGGCAGTGGTGCCACTTGGAAAAATCGCTGGGAAAAAAAACTGGTTTTTGGCCTATAACTTCCGATTTAGCCACCAGATTTTAACGAAATTCACGCAGTAGGTGAACCTTACTCTAAGATAGATTTCATAGAAATTTGGTTGAAAAATTAGTATAGGGACGCCAGCTACGGCAATTTTCGTCTCCTAAATATTGTAAATTTGCTCAGGAAAATAAAGATTTTTTCCCTATAACTTCCGATGCAGTGACGAAATCAAAACGAAATTCATGTGAAAAGCATATCTTGTTGCGATTGTAATTCTGTAGGAATTTTGTTGAAAAACCGTGAAGGGGTTGCCAGCTATGATGAAATTCGTAATTTATCTACATTGCTTTATCGAGCGATGTTGTCATAAAATTTCCAAATGGGAATGATGCTGCAATGACAATTCACAACAAATATATACGTTTCAAAAATTTAAAAAGTTTGGACGATGGTAACCCTAAAATTTAATTCACTCCTATAACTTACAGCGCAGCCATTCAATCGAAATGAAATTCATAGGCTGGGTTTAACACAACGTGAAGCAGCTATGGTGCTAGCACATGATTGCCAGCACCGGACAATTTCGTAAATATCGCACCAACAGATGCTTCCATTTTCTATTTATAAGCAAACCATTTACAATAAAATAAGCAACCGATATTTAAATGTTCGGAGTTTTGGAAATTTTATTGTTTGTTACTTGAATCTATAACCAAGTTTATTAGCTTATTCATTTGCATCATCCCCCTTCTATGGTAAGCATAATTTATGACAAACGACTTCGATTATATAAAAGCACTAAAAGATTATATAAAAGCAAAGCATCTAAGTTATATATCTATATGCTTTTAGAATCGTCAAAAATTGGTGCAACTGCACCAAGCTATTTATATAATGTTATTGTATTTGAATAAAGCTCTTTGCCCTATAAAAATCCAGTACAGTCATGGTATCATAACGAAATTTATATGGCAAATTGAAATTATTGTAGACAATATTTAGTAGAAATCTAGTTTGAAAAACAATTATAGGGTTGCCAGCTATGATTGTTTTTGTATTTTTTGACATAGCTTTAGTAAGCGATTTTATCATAAAGTTTTCAAATCGTAGTGGTCTTGTAGTGAAAATATACACCAAATACTAAGATCTAGAAAGTTTGAAAGCTCTTGCGAATGGTAACCCTAAATTTCTTTTTATCCCAATAACTTCCAATGCAGTAATTGACTTCAACGTGAGGCAGGTATGACTTATTTTTGGCTTCAGTGCTAGCAAAGGACTGCTAGCACGAGGTGTTTTTTGTTATTTTCGTACCAATAAATGCTTGCATTAAGTATTCACATCGCGAATATACAATATATAACAATACATATGACAATACATACAATATATAATATATAAGACAATATCAACATTATAACAACAATATATAAAAATACACTCAAAATCTGCACAAATCCTCTATTGTTCTTCGAACATTAGTATTTCTAGCGGTTCTGATGCGCTAGGGTTTTTTTTCTTTTTGATTCTAGTACTAGTTTTTTCAAAGCTTTATTACTTTCGCGAATTAATAGTAATGCCTAGTACTATACTCTTCGCGAAACGAATTCAACGGTCAAATCCCATACAAAAAGAGCTTTTAAATTCGTCAGTAAAGCTCTTTTGTATGGGATTTGAACGTTGAATTCGTTTCGCGAAGAGTATAGTACTAGGCATAAGCAAGACAAGCATTCAGTAAATCCATCTTGTGAAAAACTCTTCACAGCAACCAATACAAATGTTACGAAATATACATTTCCGCTGTATTTTCTCTCTGCCTATAAAGTATAGATATCATTTCACCAAAGAGAAAATACAGAGGCAAAATTGACTTATTTTTCCTATTTATTTTTCAGAAAAGTCTGCTCCATCTTGACAACATACGAGATAATAATACGTATAACAACCGTTTACATTTTAAAAAAAAGTCTAGCGCATCAGAACCGCTAGAAAACTGATTTTCGAAGAAATTATCTTTGAGGGGCTTAAAAATGTGTAAAGACGTAATACACTTCTTTGCAGCATCACATCAACTAGTTCTTACTCAAAGTATCAAATATCATGTTTTGACAGCATTTCCTATAACAAAAATGATGAAAATGTTGAAAGTTCTCCTATAACACAGATTATGAAAAATGAGAGTTTCAGCGATTAAACTATGTCTGGGGCTGCCATCCGAAAAATTACCAAAAATCGGAAAATTTAAACACCGGTTGTTTATTTTATTGTAACTGCTTTGCTTTTGAAAACAAAATGGAAGCATCTGTTGGTGTAATATTTACGAAATTGTCTGGTGCTGGCAATCATGTAGTAGCACCATATTTACTAAATCTACTTCACGTTGAGTTAGACCCACCCTGTGAATTTCGTTTCAATTGAATGACTACGCTGGAAGTTATAGGAGTGAATAGAATTTTAGGGCTACCACCCTCAAAACTTTTCAAATTTTCGAAACCTAAATATATGTTGTTAATTGTCACTGCAGGATCATTCCCATTTGGAAATTCCATGACAACATCGCTCGATAAAGAAATGTCAATAAATTACGAAATTCACCATAGCTGGCAGCCCTTTCATGATTTTTCAATGAAATTCGTACAGAGTTAGAGATACAGCAAGATCCACTTATTACATGAATTGCGTTTTGATTTTGTTACTGCATCGGAAGTTATAGGGGAAAGACCATTATTTTCCTGAGTAAATTTACTATGCTTAGAAGACAAACATTGCCATAGCTGGCAGCCCTACGCTAATTTTAAACCAAATTTATATCGAATCTGTCTTAGAGTAAGGTTCAGCTACTGTGTAAATTTTGTTAAAATCTGTTGGTTAAATCGGAAGCTATATTTCTCGGTGATTTTTCAAGATAGCACCAATGCCACAGTGTTGCCCGTATCTCAAAATCATTTCTATCAGACCTGCTAGCTAATACCAACATGCCCGGTAAATTTCATATTGATCGATGGTATATATATATATATATATATATATATATATATATATATATATATATATATATATATATATATATATATATATATATACATATATATCTATATACATATATATATATATATATATATATATATATATATATTATATATATATATATATATATATATACTATATATATATATATGTATATATATATATATATATATATATATATATATATATATATATATATATAAATATACATATATATATATATATATTATATATATATATATATATATATATATATATATATATATATATATATATATATATATATATATATATATATATATATATATATATATATATATTTATATATATGATGAATTTTCGGGGAAACGAGCTTAATACAAATTTTCGTCGAAAATCAGTAAAAATTCGACATCTCCCAATCACCCTGTAAGCTTGAATCTAAACGCCACTATCTATTCCAACAACTTCAAAAGCTCGCAATTTTATTTCCCCTCATGTCATCGGCTGTATTATTATCTATGTAGTGTTTTGTGCTAGGTAGGAATGGTAAATTGTTTTAACTGTTCTCTCCAGAGCTACTTCGCCCGAAGCCACAGATAGCCAGCGCTAAAGCTTTATTTCTCTTAAATCATTCATCGTCCAATGCACTCAGGTTGGATTGAATACGAAGTACGAACTTTCAACTGGAAATTTATTTTAAAATTTATGCACAATTTCGAACGAGGTCTATGTGTTTTCCATGTTTCTCTTGACTTTGAGCTTAGCTATCTTCTCCATTCCAATGAACAGTGCGAAAGTTACGTAATTTTATTGTAAGGGGAATATTGCATGAAATACATGATAGGGCTAGGAACGAAATGAAAGTATCGAATGAAGAAAATTTACGGATTTGTAAACTTGAAGTAAATTTATTATTATCAATATTCAACCGAAAACGAATGTGCACATATGCGAAACGCATATTAATAAATTTTATTTTAATCTGGTTTCATTTATAATATTTATATTTCGAAAAAATAAGCATAGGATATGAAAATCGGTCATTTATTTAGTTTGATTACGATAATGTTTCAATTTTTAAAATTTAAAATTGCGATAAATTGCCACAGAATCATCAAGTCATTACGAAATTTACAAAAACACGTTAAAAATATACTTGCGTGGCTATTGATAAATATGCGGGCAAACATGTTGCTACGGCAGGTACGGAAACAGTGAACCTGCAAATCAACGACTCTCCGGAAAAGTATTTTTTTTGTAGATATAATGCAAATGGTTAATAAATTTGATGTTTTGTATATGCAGGCAAATCAAAACTTATACAATTCTTCATGAGAACGGTAAGCCTTCACTAAATTACTTACATTTTTGAGAGCCGAAATTTGTGCTCTCACGACATAATATTAAAATCAAATTGAAATTCACAGGATGTAGTAGTTTTTATTAAGAGGTCTGATAAAAGTCGTTTGAAAATGTAAAAATAAATTTATAAATCAATAAGATACCAATAAATTTTCATATGATAGGCACTTATCGATAAAATTAATCAACTAGAGTCTGTTTGCCCTAAATTTTCAGACTTTTGGGACGGCAACCCTCAAAGTTTGTTCATGCCTATTACTTCCGATCCAGTTATACGATCAAAAAAGGGTATAATTGCTGTTGATTGCATTACAAAACCAATCAAAAACAAACGAGGAAAAGATATTCAGTTGGCGCTGAGAAAAGGTACATGAGCATAGATAGTTTTCTATGGGATTTGGAGGTTAGTAAGTATTCTGAAGAAGGAAAAGAAAATTGCTGGTATTCCTTATAGCGCTGCATTTATTGGCAATATGTGCTGTCCTTAGTAAATTTTCGTCGGCAGTAAGTCCGAGATATGTGCTGTTCTTTGGCAATCTATTGTCTCTCCGTCCACTGTAAAGCTCCTGAATATAGAAATTCCAAAAGGGCATCGATGTAGCATTAGAGGTTTGATGTGATATTGTGTGCTTGATTGTAAGGGTAGAAAATGACCGTTTCCTTGACAAAAAGGAAAATGTTGACTCGGGGTGTGTTCAATGTGCATGCTATAGCTGCTCCAAAAGCATAACATAGCATCACTTTAGCAAGTGTCAAAATTTGCAGTAGCTAGGTGAAGCAGCTATGGATATTGGACAGCCAAGAGCTGCTACGAAGGTCAGCCTTTACACAGGAAATTCAAAAATAATTTTGTTTCAATTTTTTTCTTGTAATTTTTGCATTTTCGTGGATCAGTTCAATACTTCCATTGCACTTTGGAAACTGTATGAAATTTAAGAGTTTTCAACATACAGCTGCACAATCCATTAAAATTTTCCTAACATATTTAAAACGTATGACTTATTTCCGGCTTTTGACGCCATATATGAGAAAAAGAGCAAAAAATAATCGTTGAAAATTTGATGGCACATGAATCAGTGCACCCGGCCTTTTGCGCTCCATGCTCGCCTGCTAAAAACTCAAGATGAGCTGCACTGTGTGAAAGCCGACTTAACTCGAGTTGAGTTGAAGTGTTTAAAAGCCCGTATTTAATTTATGCTGTCACTATTTTCAAATTTATTCCTCATCTCCTGTGTCACAAAAGCGCAAAAACTTGTTTTCATTTCAATTTCCAATTGAAAATGACGATTAAACTGCATGTCAGCTGTGTACGCACGGCCATTTTGCCTTAGCTACTTTCTTGCTATCCTCCAAACTGCGAGCAGCAAATAGCTGCTACCTTAGCAGCTATTCCGGAATCTTGGACAGCCCGACTGTCAAATAGCAAGCATCAGAAAGTAGCTATTTCCTGACATTGGACAGCCAGAGCTGCTAAAATAGCAGCTAATAGCTGCTATAGCATGCACATTGAACACACCCTCGGTTAGAGCGAGTAATATACGCCATGCACAAATTGCGTCTTGAAGAACTCTAGTTTCAATGTAGCGGTTACAACAGATATGGCCGTAAATTGGGAACTGTGTCGGGTGATTTTCGTTTTGCTGACGTTTCGTACTACGTCAGTTAAGGGTATTGTTTCACCCCCAGGAAAGTAGAGCTTATCAAATTTGATCCAGATTTGATGGTTCGGTCTTCTTCGTTGTGATCATTGTCTGAGGAGTTACTTCACTAGAATCGACACAAATGTATCTCCTCAAGGTTCTTCCCTTGATGATGTTCGAGAGCTCGCACGAGTTATGATTTTCCAGGATTGGGGTTGTAATTTTGCATTTCTTTGCCAGGATGATGCTTCTGGTAAGGGTTTTTTTTATTGATTTTTACATGTCATAGGATGTTTCTGGCATTTCGAAGCTGTTATCATTGATTACAGCGACTTCGAGAGTCATAAGAAACAGCAGTGCATATTTTCCGATTTCGGGATTGTGATAAAATATAGCGCCACACGCCATAGTACATGGCGAAAAGTACATAGGAGCAGACGCTATGCTTATAGCCCTCCGTGCCATGTACTATAGTCCTCCACGCCATCTACTATAGTTCTCCACGCCATGCACTTCATGCAAACTAAAGCGCCACAATAAAAGTCTAATAAAAAATTTAACTCTTAAATACTTGCACGCATGCTTAGCACCAGATATGTATACCTCCATATAATTTTTTTTTAAATTTTTTATTGTGTTTTTTCTTTTTCATAGTGCTTCCCAGACAACTAGTTTGTTTGGGTAAGGGACAGCACAAAGTTTTACGTGCCAACGTCACGTGGTATTCCCAAGCGGTCCCCCATATAAGTACTAACTGCGACCAACACTGCTTAACTTCGGTAATCTGACGAGAATCGGTTATTCCAGTTTCATATGGCCGTACATTCAAATATAGTTCAAATAAAGAACAATATCTAAATTCGCTTACCTATAAATGAAGCCATATTACATGGCTCATGGTACTATGTAATATGGCGTGTGGGAACATAATTTCTGCGCCATGTAATTATGGCGCTGGGAGCCATACTGCATGGCTTAGGGTACTATGTACATGGCGTATGGGACCACAAATTATGCGCTATGTTACATGGCTCTGGGCGCCATGTGGATTTTTTTCAGTGTTTTTATGTATGTTGTACGATTACAATGAAACTATTGCAAGTTATTTTATACCTGCTGGCGATGGTTCTTGACTTTCGAAAATTAAGAGGCAAAAAAAGACCTGGTGGCATTTTCACTCTCACTTTTCATATCTTAAAAAAAAAGTTTGGCTAATTCAAAATGCAGTACGAAACACGACTTTGGCAGCTTCAACTTAAGTTGAAATAGCTGTCCCATTACAACCGATTTGGAGTCTTGCGAATACGAGCATTTTTCTTGAAATGAACTCGTGAGACGATAAATCGTGAGCCTCATTTTACCCCTGATCTTATTCGGGTATCTACTCAAAGCCAAATTAACTCACAGCTCGATGTGCGAGTCCGGCCAGTACCAGGATTCGAACCAGAGACGTTACGCGCTATGAGCTAGAGCTGAACTACAGATCTATTTTAGGTCTGTTCGCGTACTACGATTAATCGCAATTAATTGCAATGAAGCCGCTTTTGTACTCCGTTTTACTGAATACTGAAAATTTTCCCTCTTCCAGTAAAATTCAGCTGGGTCTGAGCACAGATATAAGAGAGAATGGATTAGAAATCGACCGAGAGAAATGTGCTAATTTTCGACCTTTTGGTTACTGGTGTGAGATTGAGGTACTGGTGTGTACCCTACACAGTTCATATGGTAACGCTCATGTAAAAACCACGAGAAATCGCCATTTTGAACGTCGTTTGACATTTGTTTCTCCGAACCGGCGAGTGGAGATTAAAATGCTTTTTGTGAATGAAATTAATTATGATTTCACACAAAAACCAAACAAAATTGATGCCAAAGGTTAATTTTACCTACCCAAAATACGATATCCCCTGCGAAGCACTTCGGTAGCTACTTTTGCAGCCTGGAACGCGGTACTTCATTATCGCACTATTTCATAATTTTTGGCCGCTAATTTATTCGCGAAACCGACACAAATTATCGATTTCCACCGTTTCACAATTTCCACCGAATACGGCGAAAAGTTTTCAAATTTTATTTCACAAAAAATTTGACTAAAAGTCAATGTGTTCATTCCCTGACACAAATAAAACTGACAGTGACGTTTCTTTCCGTGCTGCCCGTTGCACGCTTTTACACCGATCTGGTGCTCACAGCATTCAGACACAGCATTAAGGCCTTTCGGTTGTGGGTGCGATAGAAAGGGGCGCACTGAGCGGAATTTTTGTGAGAGAGCAATGTTGTGCGTGTATTAAAAAAAGCACACTCATGTATGGGTACACGGATAGCCATTTCGTATCCATAATCTTTCATATCTGTGGGTCTGAGCTACTGAAAAATACTGAAAAGTATCAAACGGTGTGCGCGGCAACCAGCATATTTTTTGCGTAAGTGTTGTTGTGCAGGTCGAAAATTTTGGTGCCAATATTTTATCACCGCTTAAGATGACTTTATAATCACTATTGTTCTCCCAAAAACCGACAACTGACACTTTTGGTAGCCAATTTTCAGGAAATACATTGAGAGTGTTTTCGTACTCTTTATGAATTTCCCCCGCCATATGATTCAGGAAAATTCAGTAAAATTCAGTGACAGTGAAAGTACGCGAACAGATCTTTTGACTTTTAGAAACACACAGTTTCCTTTACGTAAAAACTGGTTCAACAGCTTACCTAGAACTCTGTAGCTCATAATTTAAGAAAACATATGTTTCAATCTCTTTGTAAATAACTCCTATAGTTCAAATTTATTTCAATCAAATTTAGAGTGTTGGTCCTGCACGAGTTTGAAAGTTCCTGGATATTTTGCAAAGTCGAGAAAAAATCGTGGTAGCTGCAGCATCAATCCGCATACCAAAAGAATGAATGCTACTGCTTAATTTAATTTTTATATGCAACCCTTTCTCAGAGTAGTAATGAGCACTAAATACCAGGAAAATGGAAATTTGGCCCAGGAAAAAATTAAAAGCTTTTATCTTAGGAAAGGAAAAATTAAGGGAACAGAACTCTAAGAACACCAAAAATTACATCCTGAAAATATTCGGGAAATAGTTTGAATCCAGAAGAAACTTGGAAATTTAGACGTAGCTTTTCCTCGGACGAACAATTGAATTTGGTTAAAATGCCGCCACAAACAGTATAAAATTATTCAGTTTCGCATAGGGTGGAAAACATTTCCCTTTGAGTGGCAAAGCAACCCAAGCAGAGCGTTTGCTAGTAAATATATAATTCCTTCATAAATCACAATATACATAGCTCCCAGATTCTAAAGATTTTTTTTCGAAAAGATGGGTCAAGAATCATGACAAATGCAATTAGAAGTCATTTTACAAGCAAGGCACCTAAGTACAGTGGTCCTTTGATAATTCGGACGGTTACGTTACATGGCTTGTCTGAATTACCAAATCGGCAGGATGACCGAGAACATTCATAAACTAATATTTTAAGTAATTTATGCATTTAACAAAATCGTTTTATTTAAATATACAAAAATTTTATTTGCCCAAATTCATAATTATGAAGTTAAAATATAAATCAACAAACTGTACCAGGAATAAAATCAATCGAGCAGTAGTTATTTGAAAAAATTTGTAATCTTTGCTTGACGAACCCGAACCCGTTTGATATCTAGCATGGCTTTTTCTCTTAATTTTTGAAGGCACAATATTTCATTTATATTGTACTCTTCTTGTTCTGCATATTCAATGCATTTGTTAAGTGCAGGCACAGGTTCAGCATGGGAGACCTTCGTGTTTTCCACAAGTGGTTTATCGATTTGATCTTCATCGTCTTCACCTTCACTACTCAGTTCTTGAATCGCGTCATCCGCAATCCATTCGTTAACTTCTGAAAATTAGTAGACGTCAATAATTGCATTCTCTTCAGACCTAGCAGCGAAATGTTCTCTCAATGTGGAAATAGGTAATTCATCTTCAGATTCCCATTCACCAACTCCTAAAAGTTTATTCCAACATTTTCGCAAAGTGCTTTCTGTGACAGAATTCCATGCGTTGGCGACAATCATTGCAACATCGTTGAGATTGAATTGTTTGATGCACTTCATGAATTTGCCTATCATCAAGAGTTTTAGTCGATGCTTTCCAGTGGCATTGGAACAAACTAAAAGAGTCACTCGTTCTTTTCCAATTTTTTTACCTGCAGCACATTTTTCCGTACGCAGCGCTAGAGTCTTTTCCGGTAATTTGTCATAGCTGCAAATTCATCTCTTTTACTCTTTCCTTAAATTTAATTTTAAATGGTTGCACAACATTGCAGCCATTGCTTAATTTCTCCCCAGAAATCTTTAGAGATCTGACACCAAAGCGTTTTTTGAAATTATGAAGCCAACCTACACTAGCAAAAAACGTACGTGTGCCTCCATAAATTTCGTCGAAAATATATTTCGCCTTTGCACAAACAAGGATTTCGGAGATCGGAATGTGTTGCAAAAAGCAACTATGCACTGATATTCTATACGTCAACACAAAATGACAAAAAATGACTGAACCCGGGAATTCACCGAATGTATTGAAGTTTGAATTGAGAAATGTATTCTAATTCTTTAGTTTGCTAGTCCGGATTACCGAGAATTTTACAAGATTTGAAAATGTCCGAATTACAGAGTCCGCAGTATAAAATGAAGAGGTGTCCGGATTGCTGCGGGGTCCGAGTTAACGAGTATCCGGATTATTGAAGGACCACTGTATAATCCGCAATAATAGCTGACGCAAGTAAAAAAAACCACATAGCCGGCTTGCAGCTCCCATCTTATGCTCAACACTAAATACCAAACGACAAGATAACATCAAAAATCTACGACTGATAATCAAGTGTTATCAGAATTCACAGCGTCACTGTCGATTACACAAACTCTCTTCAAATCAATTAATATATCTGCACATCTGTCACCGCACCGCGCACATCAGATACAAATTTTCCACTCTTCAATAATTATTTTCTATTTATCTCTGTCTACCACCTGTTCGTTTTTCAGCTTTACTCTTTCTCCTTAACAACTGCCGAATCATCATGCTATGGCAATCCAACGCGACTCTCTTAATAATTTTCTCTTTTCACTTCCCCGGCGAATCTTTTTTTTCCAATTGTATCTTTTTCACCGCCGGTTGGCAGAGCATATTTCGAAGATACATATGTACATATCGCGAACGGAGTAGCGCGCATGGTCGTCGCTCATTTCCTTGTCACTTTCAACGCGCCAGTTCAGTTTGCGGGAGCCCTGTTGGAAACGAGAAGAAATTGAATTGTATGTGATGTCATAACAAGCCCGCGCTCCTCAAGTGCAAAACACGACAACGGTGTGCAAAAAGCAAAAGCAGTAGTTTTACCTTGAACAGAGGAAAATCCAATCTGATCCGAAACGAGTGCGAGTGCCTGCCTGCCAAGTGTGAACGCGAAAGCGAACGTTAAGTTGAATATTGAGAGTCAATTGTGCGACCGCAGGTCAACCCGAAAGGAAAGTGCTTCTTGTGAGTGTACCGAAATCTGATTCGATTCAAGAATATTGTAGTTTTCCCGATCGGCGTGAAAAGTGTTGAAAACCAATCAGGCCTAAGCCAACCGACTGAAGGCCTTTGTGTTGTTTTCCTACCCCGGAAAGCGAAAGTCAGGATACGGCAGGAACGCTGAAAGCAACGACATTTCCGCTATCGACCTTCCGCGAAGCGAAATTTCCTGGCGGTATTTCAAGAAACTGACGGGAATCCGAGCCAGAATCGAAGCGAACGTAAGTACAAGTGTAGAAATTGGCGCAAATTTACGTGAATTTAGATTGTCAGATTGCCAGCATATAGATGTAATGGCGCGCTAAATTTTCCGTTCTGATTTGAATCGTTCCGGAAAATGTCATCTTATTGGGTATTGATGTTTTTCTCCCGCTCAAGGTCATTTCGATTCCCTATTTCTGTCCCGTTCTCATTCTCTCGCGAGTTTCTTACTTTCCTTTGAATGCGATTCACGTGTAGGGGGAGGGCACAGGAGGTGGAGAAAGGTTTTGCGTTTCCATGGATTTTGGGGAGTGCTGCTTGGTGACTATGCCAGCTCGGAGAGAAAAATCGCATTTCCCATTCCCGGTTGCATATATCGAAACACTGCGATGAGACTGAGGTGGAATTGGGCCGGAACACGGACTGGGTCGGGATAAGTTGGCTTTATGCGCCGTATTTATAGGGTAACAGCACTGCCAGCTCAGTGTGAATCGAGTCAACAAAATTGAAGTAATCGAGATTGTTTCGCGAGCGGCCGGCTCGAAATGGCGAGTGATGTCATTGCCTGTTGTTATCGGCTTAATTATGCGGTTCTGTTCTGAAGTGAGATAGTATGTGGGTGGCGGGTAATTTATCTGCCAATTGGAATAAATGAATACTTTCGAGCTGGTTCGGAAAAATAGAACAGTTAGTGAGTGAGGTAGAAAATAAAAAGCGATGAAATCATGGTTCACGTAATTCAGATAAAGTGTAGATGGGTAGTGGGATATTAATTTGTACGCTTATAGAACGAGTTGGAATAGACTCAAATACAATTTGGTGCCTGCAATTCTAGTACACAGCCTGATCAAAGCCAGTGTTGTCCGTCAACTTCCTGTTTATAATCTAAAAAGTAGTTTGAAATCTGCCAAACAGTATGGTGAATTGGCGAACTATTAAGTGAGTGGTGATATAGTCACCCATAATTGATCGCGTCGAATCAGTTTGTTGGTATCTTTCCACTAAGTTACTACGTATCCACATAAGTAAATCAAAATTAGAACTAATTTCCATTAATGTTTATTTATTCATCCATTCCTGCCACTTCAATCTCATCACCCAATGAAATACTTCCTGGATCATTTCCTAGCCACAAATCAACGTCCAACCCAACTTCAATAATACTGCTGACTTCGCATTTCGACAGCACTTCTCATTCAGCCATAATCCTCGACTTTTCTAATTTATTTGATTTATTCGTCCGTTTTGAGCCTTACTTGTTGCGTAGCACAAACGCAGAAAGCATGTTGCTTCATGCTCAGATTTTTCTGCATTGAGCGCCAATAAGGATTCTGCACACACATCTTGTCGGTAATCAGAGCGTGGTTGGATATATTCACAGTTCAAGCATCTTATCGAACATGGCAAGGACTGTAAGTTGTTATTGGGGGAGATTCGAGTAGATTCCCCCGAGTGGCTCTAATCCCGGAAATAATAGGTTCTCTGTAAGACGTTAAAAGGATTATTGAGAGTGCATTCGTTTTCATGTTGAATGCATGGAACGCAGTGTTGCATCAATGAATGGCGTTATTGATATGTTTGAGACCAAGATTTATATCAGATTACATTTTCGAGTGCATCAAATGAATTATTTTTTGGTTTTATGAGTGGTTTGCAGAGATCAGGTTACAGGATCGGAAGATGCTTCGAGATACTAAAACGATTTAAAGGTGATAAAAAGTCGTATGTTGAATGCTAGAGGACAGCAATAAAACATTGAAAAGTTACTGAAATCATTGAGGAAAGTTGACTTTTGATTATTAGTACTGTCCGTAAAACTTGGTAGCGAACATTTTTTCCACCGGCCTAAATAACTATTTGTTCTGATAACATAAAAAACATCAAATCTGACGAAACAATTTTAGAAAAGGACCTATACATCGCATAGTGAACATGCCACTAACCAAATTTCAATCTGGCTACCAAAAGAGCGAGACAACTTCATATCTTCATATGGTATAAATAATAGAAAAGACATTGGATAGTAAGAAAATGCACTTAAAATAAGTTTTTGATAATTCAAGACACGAATTGCTGCACCATGCAGTCCAGAGTAGAGAAACCCCTTCAAGAGGTAGTGCAACGGGTAAGTAAAGTTCTGAGTCACCGAGGTGTATTCGCGGAGCTGTGGAAAACAAAGCTATGGATGAAAACTAGGTTGATGACAATTTCGCAACTGTCAAAAGTAAGGTTGCTCTACGACACCGACGAAGGAGTCAAAAAGAGGCCTGTCACCCTTTAGGTGCGGCACAGGGGTCGATCTTAGGACCTGACCTCTGGAACATCATGAACGATGATCTGCTGCGCCTGGAAATGCCTGCAGATGTGTTTCTGGTAGGTTACGCTGATGACATCGCAGCGGTAATCACTTCCAGATCTGCCGAATTCGCTCAATTCAGACTCAACCAAATCATGAGGAGGGTGGATCGGTGGATGACCCAGCATATCCTCCAGCTGGCAGTCTCTAAAACAGATATTTTTATGCTGACGAAGCGAAGGATACCAACTGTCATACCCATGACAGTTGGCTCCGTCGAGGTCCAGACCAGCAAGTCAGTCAGGTATCTGGGAGTGACCCTGGACAGCACCAAGCTGACGTATTGGGATCATATCCGCAGGGCATGTGACAGTAGTCGTCTCTAGTAGTCGTCACTTCACTGAGTAGGCTAATGGCCAACGTCGATGGACCCAGTGAGATGAGACGGAGGCTGCTGATGGTAACGACTGATTCCATCTTGCTATATGGAGCCGAAATCTGGGAAGATGCGCTCCGAACTGAGAAGTTCCGGAAGCGCATTGCCAGTGTCCAGCGCAGGGGTGCCCTGCGTATCGTCTGTAGCTACCGCACAGTCTCAGAAGAGGTTGGGATGGTGGTATCGGGAGTAATCCCCATCGACCTACTAGCGCGATAACGCAAAGAAGGGTACCTCTTTCGCTCAGAGTTGAGTAGAACTGAGGCTCTGACGCAAGCGCGTACGTTTACTCTTCAACTTTGGCAACAACGTTGGAATGTACGTGCTAAAGGACGCTGGACTGCTAAGCTAATTGGTCTCATTGAGCCTTGGCTTAACCGGAGCCACGGAGAGGTAAACTTTTACCTTTGTCAATTCTTGACAGGGCACGATTACTTCAGGAAATGCCTGAACAGAATGGGTAAGGTGGTCACACCGTACTGCCAGTACTGTGTGACTGAGTTCGATGATGCTCAGCACACATTCTTTATGTGCAGTCGCTTCGTAAGTTTGAGGCGCACCATTGAATCCACGATCGGCCTGGTAGTGCCTGAGACGATCGTGGAAGCAATGCTGCGAAACGAGGAGAACTGGCGCGCAGTCTCAACATATGTTGAGAAAGTGTGCTGCGCATAAAACGGGAGGAGGGTTCCCTTACCGACCCATGATTTGTGGTAGTTTCTGAAGTCCGTGGTTACCGATGGGTGAGTCAGCTCGACCGGGTCGAAGCAGTGCTTAGCGGGTCCCGACTCGGAACTTCGTGGGCTTGTAGATGGTCCATTTTTAAGTTAACTTCATATACCCCGAGGTAATAGGTCACCCGGGGATCTGAACCACAGATACTGTACATAGACCAAATTATAGTTCCATTCACCAGCAAAAAGGAAGATCGAAATATAGGCCATAAAAATTAGGGGCACAGAGATGCGTCCCGGAAACTCACATGGGACAGTCATCTAAAAAAAATGACACTGAATATCACTTAGGCACTTTGGTTGGAAAAACAAATGCTTGAACGATATTGAGGACCATCTCCAAGGCACACACTCTGGACATACGATTAAATAAAGATTATAAGAAATTTGATAGAAAAAGAAAACATTCAACAAATAGCTGCTAATTTGCTCAATAAGCTCCAAAGGATGGGCTCAACACATTTTTCTGTTTAACAGGCAGAAATATTAACGAGAGTTGAAGGAGAAAATGTATCGTTATCTGCAGTTGGCGCTACGTAGACCGCTGGCTACTTCGAATATACAGGCCGCGATTAAGCTGTGTCGCTAGTTTCAAAAATGTGCATCTGCCTGGCGACCCAGACCATGGCGGTTTTGAAAGGAAATGAATTTGCTGATGCCATTGTGAAGAATGGCTCAACGCTTCGATTACAAGGCCCTGAACACGCACATATCTATTTTGCAGAGATTTGGCTATTTGCTATTGAGGCCAGGCACACGAAGGTTTTCCTTAGAAGCTTAAATTGCGCTACGTCGGCCCAATTCCGTGCTGGGGCTATTGATAATGCGTGTGGATATTGTATAGAACATTGCGACATAACACACCCAGTGAGGCCGCAATGTTAGCGCAACACATGCACTGTACTAAAGGAGTTCATGCCAACCTATCGAAAGTTTAAACTTTCGCAAGCATAAAACCTGCGAGCACGAGCTATTTTTCGATTTACAAGCAGGAGACTCAGGCCATAAGTCTGCATGGAGCTCAAGTTTGGCTCATTTTTGAACATTTCGTAAATCCAAACTCCAGATGTCATAAAGTAAAATTACAACTTTTAAAAGAAAGTAAAATTTTCAAATCCTATGAGTCAACTGACACCTTCACTTCGTGATCATGTCGACCAATAACTGTTATACAGGAGAAGAAAGCTAAGATAAAAGAAAGCGGACGTTGCTTGACTTGCTGTGACTTCACATTCTGTTGCATAGAGCTGAAGACGAAGATATCAATTCGGTAAGACTCTTAGCAGTAAAGTTGTCTTTATTCCAGAAGTAGGAAGTTTCTTCGCTTTCAATATCCACTGTGTTAGAGCAAAAATGTTGCAGGGGGACACAGTCTTTAAAAGTTTGGGAATATATTACATACATTCTAAAGAAACACAATCAGACCTCAGAACGGGTATTCTGTTGAAAATTGTAAGATATAACCGCTTAAAATTGATGGACCTTGATTGCCTTTATATTACTTTTCGCCCTGAGGCTACTGTACAACCCTTACGACTCCCAAAACTTTACCCCCTATGAGGTTAGACTGGGTCATTTGAACTTAATTCCACTTGCGTCTAGAAGAATGGCTAATTGAGTCTGCTTCAAGTCCGATGTCGTTAAAGATGTTATCGGAGCTGAATTTCTGAAAAATATGATGGTGATTAATATCCCTGTGAGGACCACAGGGTCCAACCATTTGCGAAAGAAATATCCACATTCCACCACATCTGTAGCTAATGAGCCGGTAAATAGATGCTGCAGGATTTTCAATGGCTTGGGCGACCTTTATTGCCCAAGGATTTCCTAATTATCCTTCAAGCCATTTGTAAACCGTAATTTTTAGGCTTTTTGTTATTATTGTTTTCAACTGGTATTCATTTATTCGTTTGTTATATATTTATTATCTATTTGTAACTTATTTATTCATTTCCTTATTTATTTATGCGCTATTTATTTATATTTTACTTTTTTATTGGTATTGTATTCGTTTGTAGTTTTTTCTTTCTTTCGTTAAATTGTTTCGTTTATCTATAAATGTATTAAATTTTTGCCTTACTTGATAAATAAATAAAATAAAAATAACAAAGAGGAGGTGGCCACAGTCATCATCCGTGATCTGGGGATGACCTTTATGTTGCAGAACCTTTTGACGCTCAACACGGCCTGTGCTATTGATGCTCAATGTACCGAAAGTCCACCGTTAGCGGATTCCCCACGACACAACGGCATCAAAAAGGCTGACAGCCCTCGCGTGCAATTGGAGGGTGGCTGGAGACTATACAGGTACTGACCACAACTACATCAGCTTCCACATAGCTGAGAACAGACACAGGCAACACCACTCAATCAGAAAATCTAGAACGCAGACAAACTAAGCAGAAGTGAGATGGCAGTGTAACTAAATTTGAGTCTGGAAGAGGAAGCTCCACCCAATAGTGCTCCAGTGATCCATGAAGTAGTTAAGGTTCTAGGGTGTATTCGCACTGGGAAGCAATAAGCCAATTGGTAAACCGATGAAATCGCTAAACTGCAATGCATCGCTTGTTGTGCAAGCGTACGATACAGTAGGATTAAAAATGACTGAAGTCTATAGGGCTTTTTATTTTCTTATTTCTATTTATATTTTTTTTATTAACCAAACAAGGTATAAACAATGCAAGAAAATATTTGAAATAAAAATATGTGTAAACGAAAAATTAAATAAATTAAATTATTAACAAATAAATCAATAACAATTGATAAATAACAAACAAGTAAAACATTGACATATAGCTTAAGATAACAGGTTATGGATGGCTTGGAAAAGGGAGGATTTGAAGGAGAATTCGGAGATCGTTGGGGAATACAGAAAACTTATACTGTTAAATATTCTTCAGCATCTATTTACCGGCTCATTAGCTGCGTAAGTAGTGGAATGTGGATATTCTTTAAGTAAACGAGAGGACCTGGTGTTCCTTACAGGGTTATTTAATACCATTTTACTATTTACAGGAATTAACGTCGAATGTGAAGCAGGCCGAAATCATCTCTCTTCTGGATGCAAGTGTCAATAAGTTTAGATGACCCAGTCGAAACTCATAAGGAGGAAGGGTATTAAAATCGTAAGGTTTGTATAGTTCTCTCAATGTATAGTTCTCTCTCATACTGTTTTTGTATGGACTCACGTCTGTTACTGTGGGTTTCAAAAGCCGGATTCCAGCAGATAGAGGCATATTCGAGAATGGGGCGTACAAGTGAGATGTATAAGAATCTTGCAACCCACAGGTTACGAAATTCCTTGGAACGTCTTTTGATGAACCCTAGTTGTTTGTTTGCACGGGAAAGTATTTTATCATAGTGCAGGGTGAAGCGGAGTTTCTCATCCAAGAGAACACCAAGGTCAACAACATTTTCAACTCGGGCTAACAAATTATTGCCAAGGAACTACGTGTTATGTGAGACCGTGCATTTTCAGGAAAAACTAATAACCTGACACTTAGCAATGTTGAGAGAGAGCTTATTTTCATAGCACCAATGATCAAGTGAATTAAGTTTAGATTGGAGAAAGAGTGCATCGGATTTAGATTTAATGATGTGATGCACTTTGAGATCGTTGGCGTAAAGTAGATGAGGTATATTTGCTAAGACGTCAGATAGGTCAGAAATAAATATATTAAAAAAGAGTGGACCAAGATGGCTACCTTGTGGTACACCAGAGGTAACAGACATATTTTTCGATAAAACTCCTTGAAATTTTACCATTTGCGTTCTATTGCGAAGCTAAGAAGTCAACCAGCAACCAACACGTCAGCGAAAAATGATCTGGTCAAAAGCATCAATAGGACGTCACCTTAGATCCGTGCAAAGATACAAGTTGGTTTCCTTTAGTCTCGGCTGCAGGTAGCCTGGCACTCCCAGGAACGTTAAATCGTCAGTCTGCTGTTCTTGGCGTATTCACGAGGGATAAACGGAGAGATGTTTCACTCCTTGCAAAGGGGAAGCTAAACGACGGGATGTCGGGACTGAGAGGTAGGATTGTTCCAGGCCCTGATGGAGTGCCGGTCGAAGCATTTAAATTTATAAAGGGGAGCCAACCGCAGCTATTCCTGGGTCTATATAATTCCTGTTTAGTGGCAGGGGTCTTTTAATCGAGATAGAAAGTTTCAAGATTGGCGCTTACATGGACAGTTCGTCAGTGTACCACCCGCTCTGCATGAGGAAGCCCGAATGCCCTATCTGATAGTTATGGCTTCCCAAAAAGGCATTCAACTGTTGATGCCATCTCAGCATTGATTAGGACAGGAGCAAAATCTAAGGAGGGATGCTCCAGCACCAGACCCTAAGGTATGCGATTGGGCTCTGTGAGACGTCTTATTGCTGAGTAGACTGCTAGCCAACATAGGTGGCCCCAGCGAAACGAGATGGAGGCTGCTGATGATGTCCACAAACTTCACTTGTAGTACGGGTCGGGAAATCGGGCGGCCCCACTCCAAACGAAAAAGCATTAGAGCGTAAATCGCCGGCATTCAGCTTAGAGTTACCCTGCGTATCACCAGTATCTACCGCACAGTGTCGGAAGATGCAGTGTTGGTGGTATCGGGAGTAACCCCGAAAGGTATTGTGGATGAGAACGCAGAGAATGGAACTTCTCACATTCTGAATCGAATGAAGTGGTAGCTCTAGCTGAAAAACGTTTCTGAACCCTCCAATTTCGGCAGCAACGCTGGAGGAACCCATGGATAAGCCGTGGCTACGGAGAGATAAACAATTTCTAATGAGACATAGCTGGCATTCTTTGCTTCCAGTCAAGAAACTGTTTTGAAGAGCTCTCTCGAGCTCACGATTGGCTTGTTAACGTCATAGTTAATCGTTTAAATAATGCTGTGTAACAACAATGCCTTCTAGAAGTACGGGCCGTCATGATACGTAATCGTTTTAGCTATGACGTCAATTAATTAGGGAATTTTGATATTTCTACCAGGCAGTGTCGGTATACACAGAAATTTCACGTGCGTATTTTTAGCTAAAATATGAATGAAACGTTAGTTTTTTATGCGTGGATGCGATGTAGTAATAATATTTAGTCATAGCTTGCATTTCGTGTCAATCAATTGTATCGACAGTGAATCGGCACAAAACATTACATAACAACTGATAAACATTTCGTAGCGAATTTTTTCCAATTATACCGCACGCACCGCATTAATTTGTGTTTTAGTTGTTCACTAGCACTGTTCTGCAAATGTCAGTTTATTTTCACATCACTCACTTTAACACACCCTGTACAATTAACATTTTCCCGCGGACGTCCCATAAGACTACGTGTTTTTCGCGACATTTTTCCCGCAATCTGTGACGTCATAATTCTGCATGTCGCCCCGTACTTCTAGAAGGCATTGGTAACGACAACCGGCGCATAGTCTCAACATACTTATGTTGAGGAAATACTTACACAAAGCGAGATTAGCGGTGCCTTTCCGGTTCACAAGCTGTGGGGCACAACAAGCGGGCACCAATAGGTAATCAATTACGACGGGGTTGAAGTAATGCGGAAGCGGATTGCGACTCAGACCTTCGTGGCCGTTAGATGAACTTATTTTAGTTAGTAATAATCGGAAGAGTTGTCCGAGAAAATTGGAGTCGACATCTGTTAGAAGCCACGAGAGGTGCTGTAGTGCTAGGACGACAACGGAAAATTTAAATAACCCGCGGTTCGGGGACTGGAATATAGTTTGAAGATTTGTTTGGCCCTCTACAACAAGCAAAAACACTATCGTTTGTCTGTTTTCAACCATACCTAATAAAAACCGGTTCCATACGATACAGCTTCAATGTCCATTCATAAACCGATGAATTTACACAATATTTTGAATGACTTCTGCACTTTTATTCAAGCTATAAAATCAAACAAATTGTTGGCAAACTTTTCTCTGCAAACTTATTCAGATATACAATACCATTATTTACATTCTGTCATTGTAAACTCGCAACAATAACGTGACTCGTATTCTATACCTTACTTCATGCCATTTAGTCATAAGACTCGCTAAAGCGATTTATCTGCGTCTTATCGCTCAATTGGCCGGTAATGTTTGACACTGCTAAGATAAGCTTTAACTCTACAATATTTAACCAGCAAACACCACCTTGTAAGAGGCACTTCACATGAAGATTTCCGTATATACTTGCGCGCGTTGCCGTATGTGTGCATATAAGGTGTGAAAATTGATTTTACACAGCCGGCATAATGAGGCACTAAAAAAACTTCCACTCAAAAATAGATAGAAATGGCGCAGATTTATTACAGGTACATAAAAACTACGTTACTGCAAACTGAAAGCTCTCACTTATTAGATAATCTGTGGTGCAGAAATTATAAGTGGATTTGCATGCTTTGAAGAGCGTAGATTCGCGTAGCAGACACCTTTCGTTGGCTCGACGGAATGAAAAATTGAATATTTGACCTGGTCTGATGTGCAGGGTCATCGACACTTGCTCGTGCGCTGCACTGTAGGCTCGCGCGGTCGTTGCATGTATTTATTTGGTACATATTTGTGTATGGCGGTTCACATATATTTTAGTTTCGGCAGACTGATATCTGTACTTATCGTCAGATTAAATTTAATTCTAATTTTTTCGATATCACGCATTTTTTAAGGCCATTTGGAGGTAGAATTTAATTTTGAACATATTTTGGCTTAAAATTGTGCATCTACTGGATGTAGTAATTTGCAAGTAATTTTCCGAACAAATAAGAAAGTGTATAAATCAATCTAGAATTAAAATAGTTACAAGATAGCTAGTGCTAATATCCATTTCATCGCCCCTGGACAGTAATACAATCTACATCTTTCCTTAATTAGAAGTGACTAACGGTAACAATCCGCAATCTTAATTATGTTTCCGTGCAAGTACAATCACAAACGAACTCTTGAAAACTAATATCTTTCAAAAGTGCCAGTCGTTCTTTCGCGTTAATGTCACACTGAGACAACTAGAAGAAAAAATGTGCTTGGGGTGAAAAATGCAATTGGAAAGTAAAAGTACATCCACGTCTCTAAATGACTGACTCAAAGTCACACTGTCATATGATATAATCCGGCCTCAGTTCGTTGCAAATACGACATTTTTACTCTATAAAGATCAGATTTATTGGTTTTCTTTTGAACTGACCGGCCCGAAGACCGGTGAAATGCGCCTGTACAGCTCAGATTATATTTTCTTTGTCAGGAATGGCTGCAAATAAAGTTTACGGTAAATGATTTTCTTTGTTCGAAAATCATAGTGGTTTCCTCTAATTATGTATGGAATATTAGTAATGTAATGTACATTGGTGGATAGTTTTTGATAATTTATGGTTAATGTCTTATTTTAAAACATTTGTCATAATTTCTATCCTCCTTTCACCGTGTTTTTGTTTCTTTAAAACTATCTTTAATTAGCAAGTAGTCGCTGCATACTATCTATGATGTTCAACCTCTAAAATTTGATTGTTTCATAAAATGCTGGTGTCTGTAAAATTGTCTAGAAAACTTAAAAAAAACGGTGCAAGTATCTACTTCACACGAAATGAAGATCATCTTCAACAAGATCAGAGGAAGTATGATACATTCATACGTACAGACTAGTTGTTGTCGCAATTGTTCAAAGTATCTTGGAACATATCCAGACGTGATTCTCAATGTATTTTGATCACGTACTCTACCAACAATGATCATTTCGTTTTTTTTTCTCTCTATCCCGAAGTTGATTAATGTGTACACGGAGAGAAAAGTGTAATGAAATTATACAAAATTTGCAATTAATTTTATTGCAATAGTAGTAATTTTTTGCCCCATTACCTTTGTAATCAATTGCACTACACATTTTACTACTTTGTTGTGAATTATGTATACATGAATGTCTCTACTACAGCGCAATGAACATGTGTGAGTTGTAGTATGTAGTGGAATTGACTATTATTTGAAGGAAAATAGTAAATTTTCATCAAATTTGTAATAACATTCATGTTTTCACATCGAATTTTCGGAATAGTAAATTTTATTATCCACTGTAGTAAAAATCATTGCCGAAATTTCTCTCCGTGTAGTTAGAGATGCTGGAGTGAAGTGAACATCGTTACGAATCATTGGAATCGTGTTGTTGGTAGTTCAACTCGAGTTTGAAGCATTTAACGCAAGACTGCAGTCGTTAGACGGAAGAATGATAAAACAGAACGAAATAAGTGAATCGTCAAAAAAAGTTGAGTTTTCTAATATTCCAGAAAAACTGGTGAATAACCTTTTAGAGCTGGAGTACAAGTACCATATATGAAGAATAGAGTGGATGAGAAAAATGGCTTTGTCGTGTGCGCACAATTCATATGAGTGCATAACATTCTCCAGCCTCAGCATATATATTTCAAGATGTAAGTGAAATTATATTGGAGGCAGACAAACGCTGCAACTAAATTTGAAGCACATAGATATTGTTATTGTTTTTAAAACAACTCTTATATCAAATAATAATTTCGGTAGATACAAGAAGTGCAATAAATCTACCTTAATCTTTAACGCGCACGGTGCTAGCTGTTTTTTTAACCAAGGGTTGTATAGGCAAAGTTATATTAGGCTGCCCTACTGAAAGACATATAAAGGTACAGTAAAGAACCGTTGCGGTACCACAGATATTGCTCTAACATAGCCCCTGTACTCAGGAAACCAATTGGTCCATTTAATACACTCGAATACTCAATTTCCCGCTTCGGTCCACACGGACCACTTTTACCCTTTAACAAATCCGTCAAGGGTGATGTTATAGATGCTCCACACGGACATGTCCATAAATCTCCTTACCAGTTTTGCCGTTTTGGGCTTCGAGTAAGATATGCTCTACGTTAATTTTCGGATTAAGTGTGTTGATATCCGGCTCTAAGACTTCTTAGGGCTGGAGTCGTCCCTACGAATGCGGTGCACAACTGCTCCTAAAGATTGTCAGTGTTTCGTAAATGGACTGCGAATACTCTTTGAAAGAATTTTATCCTCTACTGGTTTAAGGGCTTCAAATACCTTCTCGGCATCAATTTTTCCCGTGATAGTTAATGTAAGGTCTTCTGGTCGACAGATCATAAAACGTTTGCATTTGACCAGTAATACGCATTGAAGCATGACACGTCTTAATTTCGTCATCACGTCTTAATGTAGTTTTCATTCATATTCATTTCTGAAATATATTGTCACATTTTCTGCTTAGCACTTATGTAATTAAATAATGGATTTCAAGTAACTTTCGGGTTTTATTATAGAATACTACGCTGAATCGTTCTTTCAATTCCCTCTTATTGTCATGTGTTTAAATGTTGTGTGTTCAGCGTGCTGTAGCCCGCAGCGATTCTTCCGCCCGCAACCCACACCAGATTGAGCTGTTTAGCTGGAAAAAGGAGGCACGCCAGGAAAATTGAAAGAATATCTTTTATAATACTCATATTGCACCAATGACGGCTCGGTAGAATGTTGAACGGTCACAACATGATCAATTGACTTTTTAATGATTCTTACCTAGAATCTTTCATTCGGACTACAGCTGGAAAAATGTGGTCAAGGAACGGAGATTAAAACGGGTCGAGAGAGTTTATTTCCCACCTCAATTGAAAGTTTGAAATCTTTAGAGCTAGCGATAAGATGATGGCTTTATCCGCTTGATCAGCTACGTATACTTCGGACTATAATTCTCCGGAAAATGTGAGTCCATAAAGAGAGCCAGCGTATCGGCCCTCGAATTTACATCTTTCGGTGTTGAGACCTTACGGAAGGCATTTGACTTTTAAATGGCTTTTCTTTACGAGGTTCTATTTGCCTTGCATACGGCTTACATAAATACCTTCAGTTACCTTTTATACATTGGTCAGTCATTAGATAACTTTTCACGTTGTTAAACTCTTTCCAGCCTTTTTAAAAAAAATTCCACATCGACAAGCACAAAACCGCTTATTCAAGATCCTACCATCAATTGATGCATCTGGAAGAAAGTTCCAGTTAAGATCGAATCGGTAGTTGAATCTTCGTTCAATGCGTTCGTTTCCTATTAATAAAGGCTATCGGCTCAGTTGAGCTTCAGCCGCCCGCATTAAAGGATATGTACCTGTGATCAGCGTGCCGTCCGTTTGATAAGATAACGTTAAGACCCTTCTCCGATCTGTGATGAGAAAAGTCGGTCTGATGCCCACATTTGCGATGTAGGCCGAGATAGCATTCAAGAGAGCCCTTACCCTTACGCCTTTACCGTTTGTGTCGGAGCTGCTTCTAACTTCATAATGAAAATGAGAGTCCACTCCTAGAATAAGAGTCGTACAGATCTTCGCAGCTGCAGCCTCTTTCACAAGCAAGCAATCTTCGAGCTGGATGAACTTGGTCAAGACGCTAAACTAAAAGTGGTGCCATCTATGACGATGTTGTAGCTAGGATTTGAGTCATGGTTGTGTGGAAACCTTGCGTCCAGATCCTAGCAGCTGCAACCTCTATATAACTGACGGTCACGCAACGAGAATTAGCATCATGGCTGAGTTTCATCTAGGAAGAAACAAATCAACATGTCCACTGATCGATTTCTACTCCAAAAAACATGTTGTACTTGTCACAGAAACTGACTTTATGATATACTTAGCAAAAATATGTGGTTTCTCCAGACCATCCGGTCTGATCAGTCTGTATCTATTAGTGTCTAACCCGCAAACCTGATTGCTTACAGCTAGTGATTCTGAGATTGATATAAACTCTTTCACTGTCTCCGACAGGTGAAGCATGGTAGCTGTTACAGCTTTAGAATTGTGGTGGTTTTTTTTAAGTATCCTCACCATTACCAATTAGGTTCAAGTCGAGATTCTCCTCCGATGCTAGAGCTAGCTTTCGGCACCCCTTTCCAGATAATTGCTGTTCGAGCCTCTTCCTCCGGATTGTGATTGGCGGACTGAGGTTCTTTCGATCCGGAGCCCTTAGCAAAGTACTCCTACAAACACGAAGGGATAAGTTCTTGGCCCCGTACTTAATGATGCCCTTCCGGACCTCTAAAAGCCGTACCGTACAGTTCCTTGAAAGATCCTGCCATCGGTTTGCTCTAAGCTTTGAAATTTCGGCGACTCGCCAAACCTGCATCGGAAGATCCTGGTTGATAAGCCGGACGATCTCGAAAATTTCTTCTACATCTCGTGTTGAGTGGGGATATCATCCTTCAGCACCATTTTTAGTTTAGCGTCTTGCCCAAGTTCATCCAGCTCGAAAACTGATTTCTTGTGAAAATCGGCCGAGTGCCTATCTTCGCACGCTACTTTAAAGCAAATCCCTGGCTTTCTGCAGTTTACAGCAGACTTTGAATAAAGTGTACCCTATCTTCAGTCAGTTTTGCAGACATAAATTCACCTCCTTTGCTGGTATAAATTGCAACCCCTATGATGCGTTTTTTTTTAAATTTAATTGAAAGACCTGCTTTGACTATTTCCTTCAATCGACCTCTGTCGTTTCTGAGCAGAATCTGCAGCTATACGAAGGACTGTGTGATCCATAGTTAAATTACGCTACCGATTACAGGAAATTTTCGTTCTTGTCGAACAACGTGTCAAGATGGACGTTTGTTTAATTTCCTCAGAACTTTGAAAAGGCTTCCCTAAAACCTAGAAATGGATGCTTATTGGAAAGTTAACTCGGGCTAACTTATTTTCCTTAACTTTCTCGCCACTCTAACCACAAATGAGTTCCCGGTCATTTCTCGGGCTCAGCTTGGTGACGAAAGACCGGGGACCACTCCAAGATGTGGTTGAAGATAATAGACGCTTATTCGACATATATCCACAATCTTCAGCAGCTATTTAGCTCGTGTGCGTGGCTCATTCACCATCACTCCACTTCGCGAGGCTTTAGCTACACCCAACAGCAAAGTTAGCTTAGCCCTCCTCAACATAAGATTGTATAAAAGACTTTAGTGTAGACTTCCCTCTGATGAGCTTTAGGTATGTGTTTCTATTTTCCGTTGTGAATCAAAGAAGTTTGAAGACTAAGGCAGTCTATATCATTTGGCATTACCCTGAATGTACCTCAAGGAGGCGATTTAGGTTACATCTGTACATCCACATTAAATGTGTAAAAATGAATACCAAAAGCATATTCAATTTCCAAATTTTTTTATGTAAATAATACGAAATAGCTACGTATTGCAGTGAACACTGCTTTGAATTTTTTAATAATAATAATTTTATTCATTAAATATTACATAGATTACTTAACTTAAGGGGAATTTAACATGAAAGATCTTATATTTAGCGGCTATTCTATTTTGTCCTGCTAGCTTTTTTTTTGGATTTTGATTAAATATTATTTTTTCATTCATTTATTTTTCGTTTTATACTTATAAAATATTACCCAGGTAGTACAATACCTGGGGTTAACTTAGCTATATAATACTTAAATACTAACTTAATTTACTAAACTAAATCTAGCTTAAGCCTAACTACAATTAGCTTAGCCTAATTAGACTTAAACTTAACCTAGGTCTTAACTATCCTCTCCGATACGTCGGAAGGCCAACATAATTGAACAGCATGTCCATAAGCCGCCGCTGTCCTGCTATCTCCGCCGGACGCATAACCGCCGGACTCCGGATCAGTCCGTTTTCATGTCCGTCTGTCTGTGCGTAAAACCGTGTAGTCAGTTCTACAAATCGGTCCCTAAGCGGCTCAAGGCCTGTCTTCTGATATAGGAGAGAGTTCGTCGGCCACTTTTTAGTTACCGGGTTGTAAAACCTGCTAGTGCAGAAACGCAGAATTCTCCGTTTGAACATATCCGCTTCTACCATGGCAGATTAGGAACAGGTAATCTAGGATGGGGATGCGTATGTCAGGATTGGCCGAATGAGTGTTTTGTAGCAAATGGATTTAGCCTTTGTCGTCATGCCCATCTTTTTGGTGAAAAGATGTCTGATGCGCTGAAATGCGGACCTGGCTAATTTAATTCTATGTCGAACATAATGGCTAAATTTCAAGAATTCATGAGCAGAAGTGCAGGTGCTACGCTATTATAGTGTTATTGCTAGTTTTGAAGTGTAAGGTCGAAAAAATGTCGTCAGGGAAAAAAATTTGCAGTGATGTGCGGAAATTGGTCGTTCAATACAGAAAAGACAATAAGTCGTATGGTGAAATAGCGAAACTATTGAAGTTAAAACGAAGTTCAGTGCAAACAATAATAAAAAACTTTGAAAACACCGGTTCTATTAAGAACAAACCACGAACTGGTCGACCGAAAAAAACTTTCGCGTAGAGACGTCAGTCTAATTTTGAAGGGAGTGGGTAAAAATCCCAAAACAAGTGCTCCAAATTTAGCGGAACAAATCGCTACGGTGAGTAACAAGATTGTCCATCCAAAGAATATTACGCGAGCGTTGAATACAAATGGTTTTCAAGGCAGAACTCCCCGAAAAAACCATAAATATCAGCTAAAAACCGACTTCTACGCCTAGAATTCGCAAAGGCTCATATTAACAAGGACATAGATTTTTGAAAGCGAGTCCTTTTTACTGATGAGTCCTAATTCAACATTTTCGGATGTGATGGTCGCGCCAAAATCTGGAGGAAGCACTACACTGCCTTAGATCCCAAAAACTTGGTACCTACAGTCAAGCATGGGGGAGGCAATAGCAGCCATAGCAGCCTCTGGAGTGGGAAGATTAGCTTTTATTGAATGCATCATGAATCGCTTTGTATATAAAAAAGCCTGTTGGAACAACATTTGCAGCCATCGGTGGAGAAGTTTTGCCTTGGAAAGAGGTGAATTTTCTAACAAGACAACGATCCAAAGCACACAGCTCATATCGTCAAGGATTGCTTGTTATATTACGCTCCCAGGCAGCTTAATGATCCTCCCCAAAGCCCGCATTTAAATCCGATAGAGTATGTATGGGAGCTCCTTGAGCGAAAAATTCGAAAGATTTCCGTAAAAAACAAAAATTCGCTAAAGGATGCTTTCATAGCAGAATGGGAGAAAACAACGACAGAAGAAACCGGTAATTTAGTTGCTTCTATGCCCCGAAGACTGCAAGCAGTAATTGATGCTGCAGGGGCCCAACAAAGTACTAAAACTAAAAATATTTGGAAAAATTCTGTTAACATTTTGTGTATTAGTAAACAAGAACAAGCATTGACTGTACGTAGACTTTTGTCACGTAATTTTTTTTCGTTTTTATGAATTTCTTTGTAAGTTTGTTATGAAAAGTTTTTGGTTCGGTTTTTCATAAATATATTTTCGATAATGCAAAAAACTGCATCAATGGTTTTCTGATTAAAGCTTCCAATCACTCAGAAACTTAGTATAAGATGCTGTATGTAGACTTTTGTCCGCCACTGTATGCATAGCACAGAATACTAAGAGTACAGAGCGGCAATATAATTGTGTGAGGTATGCTGTTTTGCTTATCTTTACTACCTATGAAAAATGTTGCGTCCATACTGACCAAACAAAAAATTAAGTGACAAATAGTTCATTCTCACTTTGCATTAATTTTCCCTTGATTTGTATCTATGGCAAAACTATTTACACGAAAAAATATACTCAATTGCGGTGTATGTAGGCATGTAACACTACAAGCGAATCACATGACTGTTGGGTCAATGTCGTGTTTCATGATCGAAATTTACATCAGCATGACAACCGCCATCAATAACTAGCAATAAAGCGCAAACATGTTCTTGTACAGATAGTGTTATTTCACACATGACCCGACTGGTTCTGAAAATGCTGTCATAGCCAGACAAAACCCTATCCATTGAAATGACACTGATTCATTATTGTGTCATGTTTTGCCATGCCACAAGTCGACACTCACCCCGGTGCGGCCGAAATTCAATTAAATCATCAATATGTCTCTGGTGACGAAAATTGATTGCCCATTGAATCAGATTGAATATGTAATGGCCTATGCGAATATCGCTCTAAAGAAGACATTCTAGTGGGTGTGTTGCATATAACAAATACAAAGATGGTAGAAAGTCTAGCTGTCTTTCTTTGGATTTGACTTTTCGGAATATCATACGAATAGCAACTGTAGCCTAAGGGCCAAGCGTAGCTCCCAATTAGCGCTTTTAATTCTTTCCACGTCGACGGAGTGGAATGTAAGGCAAACGGTGTAGACATAACTGAGCCGAAATAGAAAGTGCACCTCTACTTTAACTTTATCGTCTCAAAAACAGTGAGCCGATTTATTTATTTTTAGCGTGCCCTCCACAAAAACCTGGGAGCAACGCGAGTTGTCTCGTTAGCATCTCCCGATCGTTGCAACGGTTGCTTCAAGAAGAAACACAGGAAAAGGGTAAAAACGGTACAATTAGAAAAAGCGATGAAATTAGTTTGCAATTCGTCGGTCAATTACGTACACCTTAACTGTCACTACCACCATGCAATGCAGGAAGTTTATACCTGTGCCTTTCAACGTCAAATCGACGAATGTGATATCATCGAAGACCTTTGCATCAAGTTCAATAGCTACATGACTACAAGCTCAATGCCCTTTCACCATTGCTCACGCTACATAGCAGTGCGCTCTCTAACGGTTCGAATTACGCTGGTACGTTTGCATGCTCCAGCAAACTCCATCCGCAACCACGGTCCAGACATCACTTCAGCAACGTGAGCCGACTTTCAATTGCATACCTAACGATTTTATGTCATTAGGTTAACATCATCGCCGAATCATAGAAAAAAATAGGTTTACACCGACTGCGTCTCTGCGGCCACCACTGCCGCCGTCATATTGAGCTAAAAGTGGAAGCGATGGCGGCTTCTATTTTGTAAAAGCGTCGTTATTAAATCGTCGTGATGGGCAGACGTTGGAGTGCACTATGATGAAGATAAAAAAATGCATGTTAGGAACTAATAGATTGCCCAGCGGCAACTAAATAATGAGTAGACGCCGGCAAATATTGTAAAGCTGAAGAGTATTTTGGAGTTAATTGTTGTGCTAAAGATCGAATCGGATTGTTATTTCAGTCAAAACTCTGGTCACTGTGTATGGAATGTGAAACACCGAAAAAAGATTTTCAATGAATTCTCATTTTGAAAAATGCTGACCTAAAATAATGACAACAGCCCATTCTCATTTATAGTAATTTGGAATCATTGGTCCATGCGAATGTAAAGAGAAAATATATGTTATTATTGAATTAACAACTATAGAAACATATTCTACTAAAATGAAAGCTCTGATAAACCAATTGTGATATTGAAACGAGATGTTTCAATTATTTGAAAATAAACGGCACATTATGCGTTTCATGCTGGATGAGAAGCAAATTAAAATCGCCTCCACTCTGGTGTTTGGGGCTGATGCTGAAGTGAATTTAATTTCATTAACGATTTGTATTGCGGTCACAACTTTAGTAGTGTCTTAGCATTTCTCTAATTGACGTCCTCCCTCTTACTTTTCTGATTAAGTGTGCTAAACAACTGATCTCGTCCCTTCATACTATGTTCAATAACCCAGAGGAGAGGGCTATTTCCTTCGTATTGGAAATCTTCTTATGTTACACCAATTTATAAAAGTGGCGATAGACGTTTTATTCAAAAGTATAGAGGCATCGCCATTGTATCTGCTCTTCCCAAACTATTTGGAAAAATCATCTACGGCAAACTTTCTCCTCTGGTCGACGCTCGACTGAACGAGCAGCAGCATGGATTTAGAAAAGGTCGTTCTACTACAACTAATCTTATGGTGCTTGTTTCTGATGTTTTGTGCAAAATGGAGAAAGGTGATCAAATTGGCGCAGTCTATATAGACTTTAGCAAAGCATTCGACCGAGTTGATCACTCCATTTTGATCCCCAAGCTAAAACAATTCGGAATTGCAGCATCTTTACTAAAGTGGATTGGCTCCTACCTCCACGACCGCTTGCAATTCGTGAAACTCCAAGGTCTAATTTCTAAGAAAGTCGACGTTAAATCCGGTGTACCTTAAGGAAGTCATCTTGGACCTCTTTTTTTTTTAAATATTTTTATATGTGACATATCGGAGGCTATATCTGACATTCCTCATTTACTATATGCGGGCGACCTCAAAATCTACCATGTAATCAGGTCTCCATCTGACGCTACCTTTTTTCAGTCTAAACTGAACTCTATAAACCATTGGTGCTCCGCGAACAAGCTCCTTCTTAAAATTGCCAAATGCCGCGCAGTTAGCTTCTCTCGCAAAACTACGTACCGCCTCAACAACACGGCACTCAGCAGGGCAGACAAGATATTAGATCTCGATGTTATCCTGGATGAAAAGCTCCTCTTCAATCTACATTACGATAGAGTGCTTTCCCGAGCAAGTAAACAACTTGGTTTCATTAAGCGACGAGCCAAAAAGTTTAAGAATCTCTGGGTTACTAAATTCTTACATATTTCACTCGTGCGTCCTCTTCTCGAATATGTGTGCACTATCTGGAACCCGGCTTTCGAAATTCACAGCCAAAGATTTGAGTCTGCTCAGAAGCAGTTTTTATTATTCGCTCTGAGAGATCTTTTCAACCCTTATGATTTCAGTAATCTACCACCATACGAATATTGCCTTAAATGTATTAACTTGTTACCTCTTTCGTTGAGAAGATTAATGCTATCTGCCTGCTTCAGCTTCGATGTCATCAGAGACGTGGTTAATGTCGTCTACTTGAAATAAAAGTTTGTACTCAATCAGCCCTTCAAAGTCACTAGACCCCGAAGATTGCTGATTGAATACCAACACAGCATATGCAACAAACGAGCCAATAAATAGGTGCTGCAGGCTATTCAATAGCATGAGTGAAAGCTTTTCTTTACGATATCTAAAGCAACTTTTAAAAATAACATTATCAAGGCTCTCTCTTCATAGTCTCCCCATTCCCCTACCATACTAATATATATGTATTGTATATTTAATTAAAATTTAAATTTGGTATTTAACTGTTATTCATTTAGTTATTTATCATTTATTTATTACTATTTTTATAACTATTTATTTATTTTATTTATTTTATTATATTTATTAGTTTTGTATTAATATATATTTTTTTTTTTGTATGTACTATTTTATTTTATTCTTCTATACATGTACACCTTGCTTGATGAATAAATAAATAAATAAATAATTTCTTGAATATTGTAATATCATATAGAAATGCATTCGTGCTACTTTTTTGAAGCAGGGATTGTTGTAAACGGCTCTTGCCCTGTGGAGCAACCTCTGATCTAGGGGAACCAGACTGTCGCCTGGCGATGCAATATGAGTCCGAACTAGTACCTGGCAGTCAATTTTAAACGCTGGCGACGGCAATAAAAAACCAATCGTCTACCAAAACAATTGTCATTGCTGAAATTTTCGGAGGACCTAGATGTATATAGTAGGCAGGTCCATGATTTGCTAAAATTCAGATATCTTAAACCTTTTGGCGGCGGCGAGCGTTTTAGTGAATTTTGAGGTACTCCTATATTTCCAAGCAGTGAAAATTTTTGTTAAAAAAAAGTATTGGGAATGAAAACTTAGTATGTTTTAAGCTTGTTTATGATAAAGAATTGGAAATTTTGAGCCGTTTGTGGGTGCAGCGTGCCTAAAAGTAGGCAAGGATTTTTTTTCAAATTTTGATTCTTCATTACTTCTGACAAAAGCGTTGGATGATCGTGAAATTCGCAGAGCTTAGTGACCTTAACTAAAATTTAACACACATCCTACAAATATTTGACCCTCCTGAAAAATTATTGATTTTTGACAAAAAATTCAAATCATTGATAAATTCTAACCTTTGTGCATCATGTCAAGTTAACATTTTGAAAATTCCGATTTGCACAAGAACGGCAACCCATCACCAAATTACCTCTATTTTCAGCACTCGAAAGTTCTGTTCACGAGAACTGACGACCGGATTATCCGATCATAATGAAATTTACAGGACATGTTGGTATTAACTAGGACCAGGTCTGATAGAAATGATTTTGAAATACGGGCAACCCTGTGGCAGTGGTACCATCTTGAAAAATCACTGAGAAACAGCTTTTTGGCCTATAACTACCGTTTCAGCCATCGCATTTAAACGAAATGCACACAATATTGGGATCTTACTTTAGATAACATTTGATGAAAATTTGGCTGAAAAATTAGAATAGAGTTGCCAGCTATGGTGATTTTTGTCTCCTAAATCTTGCAAATTTGCTCAGCAAAATAAAGCTTTTTCCCCTATAGCTTCCGGTCCAGTCATGAAATCAAAATGAAATTCACACATTAAAGAGACTTTGATGTGAACCAAATGTCGTAGGAATTTCGTACAAAAATCATGAATCGTGCCAGCTATGACCATTTTTGTAATTTTTTGGAATTTCTTTACTGCGCGATTATGTCATTAGATTTGCAAATGGAAATGATCCTGCAATGAAAATTAACAACAAATATTAACGCTTTAAAAATTTGAAAAGTTTTGAGGGTGGTAGCCCTCAAATTCTTTTCACCCGTATAACTTCCAGCGCAGTGATTCAATCGAAACGAAATTTACTGGTTGGGTTTAACTTAACGTGAAGCAGATATGGTATATATTTTGCTTTGCTGCTGACACAGGGTAACCAGCTTTAGCCATTTTCGTTAATATTGTACCAATATATGCTTCAAATTACATACTCATATGCAAAGCATTTGTAATAAAAATAAGAAACCAATTTTTAAATTTTCCGAGTTTTGAAAATATTTCGGATGGCAGCCTCAAACAACGTTTAACCGCTAAAACATTCGATGAAATCCTCCGATGAGAACGAAATTCAAAGGATAAGTTGATTTAAGTATGAGATTGTTATGATAAACTTATTGCTGCTTCGTTGGGAAAGTGTTGCCAGCACTGAACATTTTCATAATTTGTGTTATAGTTGAGTTATGTTGCTTTGGATAAAGAATGGTTGATATGATTCTACAAAAAAGTGTATTATGTATTTTCACATTGTCACTCAAAGACAATTTTTTCGAAAATTAGTTTTCTAGCGGTTCTGATGCGTTTTTTTTTTATCTTCTATCTATTTATATAAAAATCTATGTATGTGGTGTGTTTGTCCATTATGCATTACTACACCATTCATCCGATCGATATGTAACTTTACGACTTTCTTAAGTACACTCCCAAGAAGGTTTGTATCCAGGTTTCTTGTTTCATTAATATACCACGACTTCGCAGCAGGAGTTTCGGTGGAAAAGACTGTATTTTGAATAGGAAATTCAAAAGGGAAGATGTGCTGTTCCCATGTATTCCAATAATCCCAAGAGATATGCCATTTGAATTCAAACGTTTACAGTTTCGGGTGTGACTCGCTTTTGCAATGACCATAAACACAGCACAAGAACAATCGCTGCAAGTGTGTGGACTAGGTTTGGATAATCCGTGATTTATTTATGTACGCACCAGACAGAAAAACAAAAAATATCGTGCATCCACAAGCACTCAAAAAAATAAAAAAAATTAAAACGATACTATTAATAATTAAGTGGTTTTTTGTTTCTTCTTCTAAGATCGCAGCAACACTTGACGGGTCAGCTAGTTTTATATAAAAACCTGTCTGTCAGCTGGTCGATATCCTGTCGGACTAAAAAGTTGATACAATAATTATTCAAGAAAACTTATGAACAGTTTTTTTTTTGAATAATTTGTCATCCAAAACACATTTAGCTCGGGCTTAGGTCCTGGTCAAACAAAAATTAGGAGACTTACTGGGCTTTAACGCTGTTAATGAAAAAAAAACGTGATCTCTCGCCTATGTGTCAATTTTGCGAACATCAGCCTAGTAAACGTTCACGTATCTGCGAAAGAGTCTACTGACTACTCGTATATTGCGAGCAAGTCGAGTGGAGACAATGCCTACACAAGGCATAATTTGAAAATCCTCCTCGGGGGACCGGAACAGGTCGGAAGCCGATATTCAGGCACAAACAGTTGTTCTCCGAACGCGGATTACTTTCCATATACGTAGCATCTGCGGGCCATTTTTAAATCAACACAGCTGTCTTACGTAATGTTAGTATCATAAACAGATTTGACCGGCGATCCTAGAGGCATTCCAGAGCGCAGGCAAGGGCACTTTAGTAAACTGCTAAACGAAGATTCAGAGGTTCCACCAATGCAAGAAAAGACCTTATGCTGCCGCCCCAAGCATAAAAGAGATGCAAGGAGATATAAGTCGGCTAAAATTTAGCCAAACCCCCGAAGCCAATAAATAGCTACATAAACTACAACCATTATTTAATAATATCAACGTCGCTTCTTCCCAAATCAACAAATAATCACATTTTTCCCCTTAGACAGGCGATAGAAAGATGTGTAGAATTCAATATTCTATTTTACCATTTATGACAGCATGGCCAGAGTGAAACGGTTAAAAGCCATTAAAAGGTTTGGCATCCTAATTCAACCAGCACGATTGGGTGAATTGGCCACGGTAAAGACAAGAAGTTAAATGAAAATAACTGGATCGCTATTCAGAGAGCTATTCAGTGAACTCCAACATGGCGGTGGTCTGATCTGCCTCCTTTTCAACCTAGCGTTAAAGAAAGCAATCCGAGACTCTGGTACGTCAAGGAGAGGCTCTATCACTACCAAGTCCAGCCACGTACTTGCTGTCGCAGCTGGCATTGGCATCATTGGAAGATTTGAATTAGCTGTACAAATATCCATCCAGATCAAGCAGGCGGCAGAAAGAACACATCAAATCAATAGAGAAAAAATAATATACACTGTGGCACTATCTGCAGAAAAGACACCTAAAGCTGTTATTACTCAAATATAGATCCGAAATTTAGACGCTCTTAGCTGTGTTCCAAAGGAGAATCGTTGACTCCATTTGTAACGAAAGGCAATTCCGAAGACGAGCTGACCGCTTTCACATATAATCATAAACTCGGTAGAGTGCGGTGGACTGAGCACCTAGCTCTTATGATCGAAGAGGAGCCTGCGTGGAAATTTCTGCGTTTCAGATTTTGTGGCAGACGAATGCGGTGGAGACATTGCTTGCATTAGAGGAAGTGGCGTTGGCTATGATGCTCAGAGCTTAGAAAAGCCCAATGGGATGTCAGTGGCTCGCGATAAGCACTGCTCGGAAGACTTGTTGAAAGAGGCCAACAATGTTGATAATTACACTATTAATAACTTGCAGTTTGGTTACTGTCACATTTAACGCAGTTCGCTTAATTTCTTTAATTTCAAATTTACTCAAATTTTTCGTCAATTAACCTTTTATTGACACGATCTGCTCATAAAATGTTCCTTTTTTTATTTGGTTACTGTTTTGGTATTTTATTAGCATTAAGCTTAACTAGAAAAAAAAACTACTGCAGAAAAAAACTTAGACAATTTTTATATATTTTAATAGTTAGTGAGTTTGAAATTCATGATGTTCTAACTTTTTGAAAAATATACTTATAACTTTAAAATTCTTATGTTTATATTGTTTTTTTTATAATGAAAATTCCTTTTTCGTTGCAGGTAAGATGATTTTTCTGATTTCTTTGACTTGTATTGGTAAGCGCTAGACTAAAATAACAATTCTTCAAACGGAGCTTAAACAAATAAATACTGCAACTAACTTTCTCGTTCCTAAAAGCACTTATTTTGCATCAAATCTTCCATTAAGATGCATTTCCGGCCAATTTATGCCTTTGTCTAAGGAATAAAATCTATATATGCGGTTGTACTGAGCGCTTGCAAGCTGCGCGTTATAATTTTTAGTTTAATTTAATTTATATGTATTACGTGAGTTCTTTCGAATTCAGTAATCACGAATCAGGCGCCGATTTATATGAAACCTGTCATAGACTGTGCATAGACCAATAGGCATAACTGCAATATCTTTCAAAATACTTTTTGGCACCTAGCAAATTCACATTTCTAGCATTTTAGAACCAAGCAGCAGCTCTTGTTCGCGATGAAGGCCTTCCGATTTTAATTGAAAAAAAAATGAACCGTGATTAGCCTCGAATCAATTTTAAAAGTGACCACTCACATCAGAAAGATCTGAAAAAAATTTTCTTCAAAGTTCTAACTAGATTTACCACAGATCTTATTTTTCTCACGCTTCGAATCTACCAGGAAGCCGTTTCAATCCTTCTTCTTCTTTTGCTAATCAAGCTGACTTTACCGCACGTTCTATGACCGATACTCCCTAATAAATATTCTTTCAGTGTATTCTCTCCCTAGGATAAATAATTAGAGATTACTCCACATAGCATCATCCCGAAAAAATTCAATCTTGTTCAAACTTACTAGTTCAATAAACATAGTTTTGTTTATGAAATCAGTCTTACTAGCGATCGCAAATATTGAAAAAAAAACCCCAAAGTTTGAAATCATCAAGGCTACGAAAAGCACCACAAAGTCTAAACATCGTGATAAGACTTGACATCACCGCCCACTTGAAGCTATCGCCTCCTTTGCTCTCGTTGTTCAACAGATATTTAAGGCCCTCTCTTGGTGAGGCCTATAGTTGTATAAAATATGGCTACGAAAGTGACGAAAGATTTCATGTCGGATCAATGTGAAAGAAGCTTGCATTGCTACTACTTTAACCCTCCGAGAACACACCTATTTTTTCAATCATCGAAAACAATTGGGGTCAAATTGACCCCAACCACTTTTGAACGTCTATAGAATCGCCGCCACTGAAGATTTTCATTTGACAAAATTTGTAGGTATAGATTGAGTCCTCTTTTAGTAGTTCTCATGCATTAAAAGTAGCCTTAATGTCCTTAACATACCTAAAAAATTAGCGAAAAAAACAGTTTTATCAAAAATCAGCTTATTTTTTACAAAAAAATCGTAACTTTGTCTTTTGCAAAAAAGGTGTAATCATCTGAATAGTCAGATTTTGATTGCTCCGAGACATGGTCGCCTTCGGAGGAATCACCGTCGCCAAAATTGTTATCATTGTCTTCAGCTAACAAATTATTGCGTACACTAGAACGCAGATTATACGTCATAATGGTAAAAACAAAAAATAAAAGCACTTGCAAAACTTATTTTTTGGCTTTATTAAATTAATCTATCGATTTATTAAGCAAAAAAAAATTGAATTTTTACCTCGAAATTGACGTCGAGTACATATGGGGTCTATTTGACCCCTTAATCTGCTTCAAAGGCTTCTCAACGACGACTGACGACTTGGGACTGTATGCGAACGGTGTAAACTTATAGTCAAGCCATAGAAATACACTTAGGAGCCTATAGTACCCCCCTTTTCCTCCAGGCCTAAGCGCTGCGATCGGCCAAAAAGGTCACTGAGGTCAATTTGACCCCCTGTGTTCTCGGAGGGTTAAGCAGAAATGGATCCACAATCTATGAAGTGGAGTTTATCTAATGTATAATCTAAACTAAATATAATAAATTTCCTTCTAATTTATACTGCGAAAATAGTAAATCTTAAATAAAGTGGACCTAGTCATAATCTACAACATAAATTGATATGCGTGATGTAGTATGTAATGTGGTTCTCGATGTCAATCCATCTGGCTTCCGAAGACTGCACATTTTTTTCAAATATTTCATAAACCTTTCTAGTGACTTAATGGTGAATGGGTAAAAAGAATACCGTGTATCATTTCATGCAATAGCTTTGTGTTACAAAAATATTTTCATTTCAAATGAAAAATGAACAGTGCTGATTGGGCGTAGATTAAAATGCTAGCTGAATGTCGTTCCTTACATTTAGTGCATTTTACATAGTCGCGGCCATATGGCACAACGTTTCTGCAATATGCGATCTTTAATTACACTGCGTATTCATTCATTTTGATCTCAAAGAGGGTGTAACATTATAAGAGTATAATAATAAAAAGGGTATTTTGGCAGAATGAAAAACTTTTTCTAAGTAGTTTTTGTTTAATGAGGATTAAAATGTGTTTCCAACCTTTCTTGTTTTGAGAATTTAAAGTCTATGTACTCCGAATAGATTCAAATGAGCTTTAGGCTTAGAGGCAACAGATAAACGCTTTCTGCACACCGTAAAAGTATTTTGTTTTCATTTGTTTTTCTTTCTGTTGGATTTCGGCTAGTTTTTACACAGTGAGATTTACTGAGACTAACGCCCATTATTTCTTGAAAAAAATTCGAATATTTAGAAAGAAATTTGAATAGAAATAAAAAACGAGTCTATTTATTGAACCAATACGCCAGTAAGCAATATTAACAAATTTTCTAAACACATTAAATATTACGTTAGATTTTGTTTCTCTTTGCGATCATCGACAAAAATAAAACGTGACGAAAAATGTTGCTCATTCATAGTTTTACCTGTTCGTTAGTACAATTTCCTGAAATGCTTTGCACTTCGGTATACTTGATCACGAATCCTAAAATTATTCATGTTTTCGAATATTTAAGAAATGACCGCAATTCAATCATCAGTCCGAAAATGAAAAATCTATTTTTGGCGCATCCATGCTGTAAACACTTATAATAAAATGTAGAACGCAAGTAAACAACAGTCCCCATCGAAGAAGAAAAAAATCGGACTTGAATCGAAGCCATTAGATTCATCCGTTTGTTTTTATTTCAGATACTTTAGCAATGTAACATTTTCGCAAACTTGAATATACTCGATTAAAAATACTGTTGCCATTGGCTCAATTACTTTTCGATTTCTTCGAGTGGAATTAGTTCAATCACGAACGAATATAGTGCGCTCGCGAGCTTAAAAGCCAGATCGTTCGATCGATCGATCGGGTCGATAGATAAATAGCCGACTAAACGATATTCAATGAGCTTGTTTTTGTTGTAATCTAACCTTGGCATTAAATTCGATTTGAAAATTGAAAAGATACGTTTGATGTAGCATTCATTATTTACAGAAGCTCTCCGATCCGAGACACATGTTCAATATGCTTACTACATACGGGTGCGGCTCTTTATTTTCAAAATACTTTTTCTACTGGCGTAAATGTATTTGTTTTGGCAAGAATTAAATTTTTTATATTCAAGTTCAGAATTTATAGGCGAAATAATAAAATGCTACGCTACGCTCGTAATGGGCACGGATTTTTAGCGATATTCAGCTGCGGAAATAGATCGTGCTGATTGAATGTTGTTTGGGAATCGACAAGATACACATATGTGGAGTTTATCTTTTCGACAGTTTACAGATTAGTGATATTATTTTTTGTTCGCGGTAGAGATAAATAATTTACTCTATGAAAAACCGGTGATTTCGAAGGTAATACTCAGGGCAAAAAATGTGAAATGGTATGAAAAGAATGGCTTTAAACCATTTTTGGAAAATTGGTGATATGTTTTACAGAAAGATCAAAATATTTAGAAAAACCGGTCATTAGAAATATGATTTCCTTTTGGTTTTATTGGAAGAGAATAACGTGAGAAGATTTTGGGGCAATCGTTTGTCGAACTAAATATCCAAATAATGGCTTGAGGCATGCCGACCTTATTAGTCTTCGTCTAGGCTAGAATTTAGATGGCAACTCTTCAGCTCAGCTAACTTTTTAGTCAATTTTTGGCTCTGGAATGGTCGCTGAATTTGCTGGATATGGCTCTAGAGTCTTTGGAGCCACTCACAATAAAAACGACACTGACAGCTCTTCGAGCTTAAGGCAGTATTCTGGTCTAGAGGCACGATTTTGAGGTGACTTTACGGACGCAATAAAAAAAACCATAAACATTTTTTGTATATATTTGGTTACCAATCTTTTATTAACATTTTGAAAGTACAAAAATGTATTTCAAAAACAAAAAAAAATTAAAATTTATGTAGATACAGGCCGGCGAAGTGAAGGCTCAAAAAAAAACTTATCTTATGGTTGACATGATTCCAACCTTCCTGGTCGTTTGAAACATACATTTTTGGTGAATTCTGTAATAAGAAAAATGCGAAATTCGTCTGACGTATGCGATTTGACAAAAAATTTTGTTTTTTACAAAATGGCGTCCATGTAAAAAGTAAATTGGTTTTTTGCCTTATTTTTTTAACTTTGGGGATTTTTAATAAATGTTGGAAAAAAAATTCTGAACAATCCCTACGTCAGACGATAACTAATAGTGTTAAGAGGGTTTGTAGAAAATTTCACGTAAATCGGTTGATTACAACTAGAGATATCCTGTCAACCGTATCGAGAAAAGTAGTTCCGAGAAAAACGCGTTTAAAACTTGGAGTCTCGTTTCGGGCAGTTAGTTGGCGTGTCACAAACACAGCTGTAACTCCAAAAATAATTCGAATTTCCAAAAATCCTTTTAAAAGCTTATTCTCAAAGGTCTAAACTTTGAAAATATGCAAACGAAAAAAAATCGATTTGATCAAATTTCTAGACCAGAATACCCCCTTAAACTTGTGATAGTATTCCATCCTTATTAAATTTCTCGAAACATTCTTAATTTTTTTCCCTGGAACATTGCTAAAAACCTCTTAGAAATTAATCATTCAACTGACGTGATTATACTAGCTTTTGGAAAATACATTTTTGAATTACGAGATTTATAGACGAATTTAACAGAATGCTATATTATATCAGTTTTTCAAACAGTATTTTAAGCGACTGTTCTAAGCGAACGTATAGCATCATCGGTAGCATTGGTTGTTTCGTATAGAGTTTTCTGCATTTGATTTTGATTTTTCATAGATAATTAGTAAAAAAATTGGGAAATTGTTGTGTTATTTTTGCAATCATAACGAATTCTTTTCAAACATTCTCTCATTTATCTTATATTTACCATCAGCTTTTACTTTCACTAAAAACTTAAATCATTTCAAATTCTAATATGAATCAGTTTCACATCCCCGGCTATCAGTCGCACCTTCTGTTCTCTTATCGAAGAAAAACTGTCATTTTCATATGTAACACTGTATCGATTTCGTTTCTAGGCATCGATTTTTCCTGAACATCAAAGGCAAATCCTTTACTATTATTTTATAAGTGTATCTTTCGTCAAAGTTTTTATGTGAATTATATTATCAATGTTCTTTTTATGAAATAACGTTCCCCTAACATCGATAAGTTTCTGAATTCAGCTACATTTCGAGAATCGCCCTTGGAGAAACTTCAATGTCAACACTTTGTAACTGCTTTAAAAATCTACCATTTTAAAAGTAAGTTTCAGAGCCTGCAGCAGCAGTAACTTTCTAACTTGATGTGAGGCAAGAAGGTAAATTATAATTGATCGATATCTAATCTTCTCATCATTATTATCATCGGGGCTGCAATTGGAGTTATTTCCTATCCTCTCCCAAAGACTCTGCACCGAACCCAATCCTTAGGTAATATCAGCTAGTTAAGCATCTCTGCTCTGAGTGTTCTGGTCAATGTCATTGCACCAACCCCAGCAAGCTCTCTCCCACTGTCGTCTGCCGAAAAAATATTCACCTGGTTCCTTTAATAAACTGCGCGATACACTTTTAGGGAATAAAGTATAGTTCAGTCATATTTGAGAGGAAGAGTATTCCCAGTAAGGTAACTCTTCTCTTCGTCAGAGCAGGGCAGTGCCACATGACATGGAAGATCAATACCTCTTCATCATCTGAACCACAGCCCCAATAAAAATCGTTGAGGTCCACGTGCAATTATTGCGCGTATCGTCCTCTGAAGATGTGGCACTTGAGAACGGCTACGACACAGCGAAGGTTTCAGGGAGAGCTTTTATTGCCGAAGACTGACTTTTTAGCCCAGGACTTCCTACCGTTCCGAGAGTGTTTCTGCGAGATAACTAGTTTGAGTAAAGCCATTGGTGTTCCTACGGAGAAACCTTTGGCAACTACTTACCAAGGCTTGCCAGTTCGTCGGTTACCCTGTATACCCCCTACGTCCAGCGACCATCCTGGACACTGTACCAACACTTGTAACGGAATTTGTTGCTGATTGGCTATTCATGAAAATACATACATATATGAGCTCCGAATATTAGATTACACAGGAACCAGTCGATACGTGAAAAATAGCCACCAACACCGTTTAAAAGATACAACAGTCGTCTGAGCGACAAAGGAGGGAGTCTTACATTCAGCCAGACCCTGCTCTATTCCACGCAAAATGTACTTCAATTTTACAGCAAAAGATTTGCATTCTGTAGAATTAGTAGATTCTTTGGTGACCAATGAAGCAACACGAAAAGTGCTCTAGGGGTTTAGGTACCCCTGTGCCATAGTACCCCTGTCATCAGGAGAGCAGCTAACCCTCGCAGTTTTTCAATCAAGCGTTGACAGGTAACCTAAAGAAAAGCTTGCCACCAGGGAGCCCACTCATAGAATAGCTATATGGTCAATCACTCCGGTGTAAGGTTATGCGACAATACGAGGTTGCAAACCCGAACTCAATCCTATGGCTCTTTTGCACCAGTTAAGTGCACTGAAAGCCTTCCGCACTTCTTTTGCTGTATTGTTGTCCCATAGTTGCTACCAGTTGGCTCTCAATAATTTATCCTCTGTCTCAGGTCAATGAAGAACTTTGTACTTAATATCAAATCGTGGAACTTTGTGCTTCCTTGTAAACAGTACTAATTCCGTTTCGCTGAAAGTGAAAGAAACGTGAAAGATAGTGATTCATCCTCTCCGAAAGAGGACTCTACCTTCGGGTGTGTCCGTACTGACTCCTCGTCGTAGTGAGCGTTTCCTAAGGAAGACGGTTACACTCTACTCCAAAAAAAGCTGTTTGTTGCATATCAACATCCAACACCGCGAGTGCCTCTAAAATTTCATCAAATTTGACGTTGTTAAAAGCTTTCTCAATGTCTACAAAAGCGACAAGCGTATATAGTATTTCTTAAGAGTAAAATATTCCTCCATTTTCTCAATGAGAACATAAAGTACTTTCAAGGAATTTTTCTTTTGTATAAGCCCGCTGTGACTGCGATATCAACATAGGATCGATTGACTATTTAATATAATTGCCAATTACAGAATCTTTAGCAAGATCGTCCATTGATTTAAAATACGAAACTTATCCTGCTTTAGGAATAAATAGAACTCTAGTTTTCTGCCAGCTGATGAGAACATTCGAAAAGCCTAAGCACGCATTATATATCGCTCTTAGCCATGTATAGACTGGTAGATATCAGCCGGAAGAACGTAATCAAGGTGCTAAGTGTTAAATGGCTCGAAAGAGTTTATGGCCCACCTCAATCGGGAGTCAGAAGTTCCAAGAGACGGCATTCAGCTGATAACCTGCTCCATTTGAATGCCGCGTTTGATGATGATTTTGACAATGATTGCCCAGAAAATGTCAGTCTATAAAGACGGTTAAAGTGTCTGAGCTCGAACTATTGCAAACGTCATAAGGGCTCAGGATGTACTCCATAGCAATATATAGCTACGTATACAATGTGATTTGAAAGGGGATTGAAATCGGTTTGAGATTGAAACACTGGAATCGAGACTTTCATATAACCCGTCTACTTTCCAGTGTTTCAATCTCAATCCCTAAATCAGTCCATATTGTATACTAGGCTTATGTCGAGCTTGAAACCTTATGAAGGCAATTTTTCTGATTTAAAATCTTCACGCTTCCACAAAAAGATTTTCATGAGGACCTCTTTGCATTGCGTACTGCGTGGTTCAAAGCCTTCAGCTTCGTTTTATACAGCGATCATGATTGGACATTTTAGAGCTGTTAAACTGTTTCCCCACTCTCTTCGCAGGCTTAGAGTTCCTTTGACTATGGGTAGGGTGGATGCTGCGGCCGTACATAGTGCGGCCGAACGCTAGTCCCCATATGCAACCAGCCCTATTCCTTTATATAAGACCGCGTCACTCACTTGCAAAGGACCTCAGCTTGACTTTTGCATTTTGCCGCACACCCTAAACAAAGCCTGGCTTATTTTAAGCCAGTGTCCCGAAGAAATGATTCCACCTCTAAATGAGGCACAATTTAGGCATTTCATTGAAAGGCCGAGTTAGCCTTAGAGTAATTGCCATAAACTTCGTTTTTTTTTTGCTAAATTGATTGCCCTGGTTCTTTTGCTTTTTCTTTTGCTCCTTTTCAATTTTATTGTAACCCATTCGAGAAACTTTTAATCCTTATCGGACAATTTGTCAAAGGGATTGGGATGGTTGTGTTAGCCCAGACCCGTTCACGAGCAGGCTTGATCAAACGAACGTTCTTTAGCTTGTTCACTGAAGGCATAGTAAAAATCAGGGACCTCTAACAGAGCAGTAGACCACATCATTTCTTTTCTATCCATAGGCCAAGTTGAATTAGTAAAAATGGTAGCAGAACTCTCTACAAGTGTGCAGGAAGCTAGTGGAGCTGATTCATTCGTCATATTCCCACTAATCGTAGTCAAATTAGTAACAGAACTACCAGCAGTCATCAGGGCGGCTTATTCGCCATTACTCCGCTTCCCGTGACTTTATTTGCCGAAGAAAGCAAAGCTGCCTTAGTCTCCCCGCGACATCAGAGAGAACTCTGATATCCTTGCCAAGATTGCACCTAACTATTTTGATTTTGGAAGGTAGTTTATTTTCCGCTTTGTATAGGGTCACTATCATAGTTAAGAGAGTATAGACACCTTAGTGATCGGAGCCCCCATGGAAAATGTGCTCAGAATCGAAACGGTGCTAAACAGGAGCTTACTCTGAGGTCTACCAAAGTTTTAAAGGGACGAAGATGGTTGTGTTAGCCCACATCCGTTCACGAGCAGATTTCAGTCTGTTCGAGGATAAGCGGTTATTTTTTTGAAAATAAATCTATAAGCTAGCAAATTCAATAGAACGATGAAAATTTATGAAAATTAACTAATTATAACTAGCAAAAGCTTATTCAGTAGCTTAAAGAACTTCAAATGTGCTTTACTAGCTAAGAGTGCCTAGCTAGAGTGGCCTAAAGGCCTCCCATAAGAGGCCAGTAGTGGCTAAACTATCTGCTGCTTACATTGCGGCAAAAAAGGCGCTGCCCAAGGCAATCACGAGCAGCAAGCTTGCCAAATAGCAGTCTCTTTATGAAGAGGTCAACTCAGACCCGTAGGGAGATGGCTGCAAATTGGTCACTCGTAGACTCGGCTACATGCGACCTAATACTCTCATGGATGCGATATCCATGGAGCATATCGTTGGTTCGTTGTTCCTGGCGAATCCGCCAAGAACTGGTGATCTCATCATCGTCAACCAGGCGGATGTTCTTCCCTTTACGGATAAGGAGCTGAACAGTGCAGTGTCCAGGATGAAGAATCGGAAGGCTCCGGGGCCTGATGGGGTGCCGGTCGAGACGCTTAACACATTCAGTGCTAACGCGGCTAGACAGTGAAACGCTCGTGGCCGGTCTGATCGAGCCCATCACTACATCCTGAAGCGGACCCGTGTCGATGGCCATACATTCAACTTGCCTACACAATGCTCGCTGATTATATATGTTTTCTTTATTCTATATTAAGGTTTAGTAACAGAATTTCATATATTTTATAAGTATATATATATATTTATTACAATAGATAAGATATTTTTAACAGAGCTATTTTTTATATAGCATTTAAAAAAGAAAAGATTATTTATTGGAAAACAGTTAAATTCCATAAAAAAAAGAAGATTAAATAGTAAAGAAAATACAAAAACCTTTTTTGCTTAGGGTTCTTTAGATAATGTACAGTAACTCATGTTTAAAAATTTTATAATAATTTAAATTTAAAAAAAAGCAAACACTTACGAATGTCAAATACCAACATCAAGCAATATAACCTGCAAATAACCTGTAAAGGCTTCTGAAACCAAGAATGCCAACTTACACACTAGACTATTGTAGAATGTCAACCAGAATCCTGGTCATATAACCCAATCGCCAAGCTCACAAATCAACGAACAAAATGAAAAGGACTACTTATAGTTGCATTTGACGCGGAGCCGCGTCGCTGGCACTGAACGTGTTAAATTTGTGTCGGAGAGTTAATCGCTTCTATTATTAGATTTGTATAATTCATGTATAGTCGTGGGGTCTTTCCGTCGAGGTGGAAAGTAGCTCGACTGGTACTTGTAGACAAGGAGAAGATTGACCTGGGTAATCCATGAGCATACCGTCCGCCGTGCATGCTGGACACTGCGGGGAAGCTTCTCGAAAGGATATCCAAGTCGCGGCTGCTGCCAGCAGTAAGATCTAGTGGCAATTTTTCCTGCAGGCAGCACGTCTTCCAGAATGGTGCATTCAACAATCGATGCCATCTCAGTGGTTGTTGGGGCTGTAACAAGAGTGGAAGAGGCATGTCATCAAGGCAGACCGGTCGTTCTGCTGGTAATGCTGAACGTATAAAACGCTTTCAACTCGGCGAGGTGGACGGACATCCTCCGGGTGCTTGAGCAGAGGTTCCATATTCCTGACTACTTACTAGCCATGATGCGGGACTACCTCAGGGACCGATCGTCGCCCTACGACACCGACAAAGGGGTCATAAGGAGGCATGTCATCTCAGGTGCGGCACAGTGGTCGATCTCAGGACCTGACCTCTGGGAAATCATGTACAATGATCTGCTACGCCTGGAAATGCCTGCAGATGTGGTTTTGATAGATTACGCTGATGACGTAGCAGCGGTTATCACTTCCAGATCTGCCGAAGATGCTCAACTCAGACTTAACCAAGTCATGAGCAGGGTGTATCGGTGGATAACCAAGCACGGCCTGCTGCTGGCAGTCTCCAAAACAGAGATTGTTATGCTGACGAAGCGGGGGATACGAACTGGCATACCCATGCTAGTTGGCTCCGTGGTCCAGACCAGCAAGTCGGTCAGGTACCTGGGAGTGACCCTGGACACCAAGCTGACGTATTGGGATCATATCAGCAGGGCATGTGACAGAGCTCTAGTAGTGTCACTTCGCTTAGTAGGCTAATGGTCCACATCGGTGAACCCAGTGAGACAAAACGGAGACTACTGATAGTAACGACCGATTCCATCTTGCTATATGGAGCCAAAATTTGGGGACATGCGCTCCGAACTAGTTCCGGAAGCGTATTGTCAGTGTCCAGCGCAGTGGTGCCGTGCGAATCGCCTGAAGAGGCTGTGATGGTGGTGTCGGGAGCAATTAAGATGGACCTACTATCTCGACAACGCAAAGAAAGTTTTCTATATTTTTGATAAAATGATACGGCAACTCACAGAATTATGGCAAAATGATACATTTTGCTATCCAGTAAATAGATTATTTTTTTTTTCAATTTTGCTGCCATGTGCCAACCAAATCTCTTCTCTTTAGCAGTAATAACTGCCAGCTTAAACCTACTTTGCACTCTCCACTTCGAAAGATATCTAATGACGGATTTATACATAGGGACGAGAGTCTTGTGGACAAGACTCAACAAGACTCAGGAAGACATTGGACGAGACTCAACAAGACATAGGGTAAATTGTTTACTTAGGATATTGCACCATGCAACACGGACCATACACCATGCACCTTTCATAGGGTGAATTGTTTACTTAGGATATTGCACCATGCATCTTTCGACAGTTGTGAGCTGTTTTGTTCAGTTCAGTAAACGATGGCTGAGGTACAGGCAGTGGCTATTGCAACTGCCTGGTGTGCGTTGAGTGATTTCAATCTGGGACACGCAAAGACATGTTTGAAGTCCCAGCGAAAAATTCGAAAATGTGAATGAGCACATGCTACCCTCTCGAATCCCTTTGACTCGATGCATAAAACCGACTTCGCTTCCAGCGGCTTCGAGCTAGGACGAGACGGTCATAAACACTCAGGCACAGCAATAAAAGGATCATTATCCCTTCATAAAACAAACAAGAGCCGACGAGCAAACCATTTACACACGCGTGCTTGCCATGAAAAAAACAGCCGAGAATAGACAAGGAGACCATTTACACACAGACCTTGTCTACATTTGGCATTCCTCGGCGAGAATGTAAATCCGGCATAATATTTGATGACTCTGAAGATTTGAAGTTTTCAAGCTATTTAAATAATTAAGAGAAAATGAATGGTGAAGCGTTTTGGGATAAACCGAGTTTAGTTAAAAACAATTTAGGTGAATCAATCTCATCTGCCGCCTTTCTTCATGTTGACTTTAGCAGCTGTACCTTATAGTTACCTGGAAACGAAGTTTTTCTGTATTAAACTTGGATGGCAATGTAAAAAAGAACTAATTAGAGTTGAAAAGAGATTAGAGGAATTTCGGGAAGCAAGAAACCAAACAATGTTTGGGTGCCACTGTATGACATACTTGCGCAAAACATATCTTTTTATTCATGATATTCCGGTATTCCGGTAGCTTTTTCCCTTATTAAGCCGAAGTTTTTTTTTTAGAAAATTAAAACAGTGACTTCTCTGAAAATAATCTGCGCTCCGTATTAATTTCGTGAAAATTTTGAGCGCATTCGCAAAGAACCCACATTTTGTAATAATTTTATTTTGGGTGGCTTCAATATTAATGGCAATATACAAACAAAGAGCGGAAGCAATGTTTGATATTTTTTTTGAATCTATATTATTCAATAAATATAGTAGCTCGAAACTATGTTTTTTTTTATATTATTAGTTATAGTATCAGTACCTCGACAAACATATACTTTTGGGAACTTTTTGAAACATTTTTACCCATATTGATACACTTTTTGAAATTTGATACTGAGGAAAATTTGGCAGTGGGAACACTGCTCAGCACACATTCTTTATGTGCATTCGCTTCGTAAGTTTGAGGCGCACCATCGAGTCTACGATCGGCCTGGCAACGCCGGAGATGATCGTGGATGCAATCCTGGCCGTCATATAGAAGGCCGGTCGCAAAAGCCATGTACCTTTTTTCGACCACTCGACGTACATTTTTCGACCGATTCGACCAATAAAAGTACATTAGTACCTGTCAGATTGCAAGTCGCGACCGGCCTTCTATATGACGGCCAGGATACAATGCTATGAAACGAACAGAATTTGCGCGCAGTCTCAACATACGTTGAAAAAGTGCTGCGCAAGCAGCGGGAGGGTTGCCTTACCGACATGAACTGTGGTAGTTTCTGAAGTCCGTGGTTAGCGATAGGTGCATCAGCACGACCCGGTTGAAGCAGTACTTAGGCGGGTCCCGACTCGGAACTTCGTGGGCTTGTAGGTGGTCTTTTTCTAGTGAGTCAAACCTTACATGCCCCGTGGTGGTAGGTCACCCGGGGATCTGGTAAGCATATTTTTTTTGGCCATCTACACTAGGGAACAACAAAATTGTTTCTCATAGCAGCATGTGATATATCATAGTTGATTAACAGCTGGGGAATTCCAGTTCGAGCCTGGCACTCGAACAGAGAAGACGTAGAGCGACTTGAGCGATTTATCATTAGCGAGCGACAGCGAATAGCAGAGACGAAGAGCGAGCCGAGTGATTACGACGTTGCCGAGCAGGCAAGTTATTAAGACGACTCGAACAGCCGAAAGATTTGGACGAAGAGCGAACGAATTACACAAGTGACCGGCAGGCGATGAGGAGCTATCCCAAAGGGCAAATTCAAGTCAACCGAGCAGGTAGCAGTGTGGCAGCAGAGGTCGAAAAGGAATATTAAACAGAGAATCAGCGGACATTAAAGCGAGCAGATAAACAAAAGGTTAGTAATTTCAACGTTAAGGTTGTTAAACGTTTAAAAAAAAAATATATATATATATATATTAAAACAATTTATCAATCTTCCTATTATTAAATTATCCTTCCTGTGCTGAATTTGATATGACTAATTACGAGAGGTCGGAGACACACTCCGACCTTAATCCTTCTGAAATAATAGACAAAGACAGTATTATTTTAAGCCTTCGAGCAGATCTAGCTCAACAGGCCCAGCTTATTGAGGGCATCAAGTTCGAACTTGAACAGCAAAGATCTCAAAACGCAGATTTGAAGAAACTGCTGAAATCCCTTCAAAACTCCCTGGTAGGCCCCAAGAGAGTAAAAAAAGTTAAAAAGGCCAATAAAAACAAGGTGGTTATTGGTACTCCATCCAAGAGAAAGAGGTCCGAAAATAGTAGTGACGCTAAAACTGTAGATTCATCCGACGATGAAAGTAACCTCTCAGAAACTCCTGACGTTAACAACGTCGAAATGGAAGAATTCCCGCCACTTCCCTCACCGAAACCTGTAGAAAAAATTACACTCAATTCACAAAATACAGTGCCCAAGCCACAAAATCCTCCAACCGGTGGAAAGACTGTACCAATCATTCTCCGCCAGCCGGAGAAATGGTTACAAGTAGAAAGAGAGTTTCGTAGACTGAACTTCAAATTCACGTCTGCAAAAAGGATCTATCTAGGAGTCCAGATAAGTCCCGAATCAATCAAGGACCACCGAAACATGACCAAATTCCTAACCGAGAGGAAGATACAATACCATACGTATCTCCTCCCTGAGGAGAAAAATCTGAATGTCATTATCAGGGGCCTACACGGCATGCCTACTGAAGAAGTAGTAGAAGATTTGGAAGCACAGGGCTTTCATCCAATTGAGTGTTTCTTCCTGAAAACAAAAACAGGAACGTCCAAATTATTAAAAGTATTGTTACCCAAAAATGAAACGGGTATTTACAATATTCGTGCTATTTGCCACCTACTTGTTCAGGTAGAAACCCAAAAACCTAGAAAAGGTCAAGCACAATGCCATAATTGCCAGCAGTTTGGACACTCGTCAAACAACTGCCACGCGCAAACAAGATGCGTGAAATGTGACGGTCTTCATCACTTCAAGTGCTGTCCCAAAAAACCTGAAGAAAAAGCAAAGTGCGTGAATTGTGGAGGAGACCACCCAGCAAGCTACAGAGGTTGCCCTCGTAATCCCCAAAACCTCAAAAAAACCTTCGCTGAAATCGCGAAAAATCAACCCCTCCAACAACAAACAACAACCACAAAACCAACCAACCTCCAAGCTCAGATAGGGAAAACAAATGCGATCCCCAGCACAGGTCAAATGGATCAGCTGTTCGCTGGTATACAACAGCAATTCCAGCATATGATGCAAGATATGATGGCCAAAATGGTCCAAAGCATATTCAATGCTCAATCATCCCTCCCAACGTCAAGCGTCGCCTCACATTATGCTAGGAAATAATCAGAGACCAATCTCCATCATTTCTTGGAACGCCAACTCTCTCATCAACAAAAAGGGAGAGCTAACACAATTCCTGCTTGATCACAGAGTTGACATCATGCTAATCCAAGAAACTTTCCTGAAACCCTGTCATCAATTCCGCATTCCCAACTACACTCTCTATCGCAATGATAGATTAACTGGAAGGGGAGGCGGTACAGCAGTCCTCATTAAAAATATAATTAATCATCATAGTACCCAAATTCCCATACTACAAGAACTCGAAGCAACAGCTATCAAAGTGCTAGGGAACGCTCTCGAATTCGAGATTATTTCAGCGTATAAACCACCAAGCTCCAAAAACTTCATACCTGATCTTGCAAAACTATTTGACCATCAACAGCCACTCTTCTTAGCAGGGGATCTCAATGCACTACACAGTGACTGGGGTGCGAGAAGAAATAGCAGAGCTGGGACCATGCTTTGCAAGTTTGTTGCAGACAATCACCTGGCCTTACATACCCCTAGTGAACCAACACGCTTTGGGCCACATTCAAGGGGATCAGTACTGGACTTAGCAATATCAAAAGATATGCACTACCACGTATCCATAACAGTACTCGATGAGTTACCTTCAGACCACAAGCCAGTTCTCTTCACCATTCAAGAGATTCACATCGACAACCCCCTAAGACTCCGAAAATCCACAAATTGGGAAAGCTTCCATAACACACTGGCTAACATATCCTGTCCACTAGGTGCAGAAAACACCAACATAGACGCCATGAACAGCACATTAACTGGAAAAATACAACAGGTCCTTGAAGAAAATACCTCAACCACAACGGTAACAGGAAACAGTCCATATGAGCTTCCAGGGTATATAAAAAACCTAATTCGAAAAAGAAATAGAATTCGAAGGAGATCTAGAAGTTCAGGAGATCCAAACCTCAGAAGAGAGTCCAATCGAATCACGAACCTCATCCGGCTGAAAATATATGAATTCCAAAACGAGCAATGGGGCAACTTCCTAGAAAGTCTTGAGCCAGGGGACAATAATTTCTGGAGGCTAACGAAATATTTCCGAAAAAACTCTAAAGTAGCCAAGGTACCTATCCACGGTACACAGGGACTCCAGTACTACAAAGAAGGAAAAGCGGAAGCCTTTGCAGACACACTAGAGCTACAGTTTCGTGAAAACATCTTTTCAGACGAAGATTCAGAAGAGGAATTATTCGAGAGGAGAGTACTTAGGGTCAGTAATAGTATTCTAAATTCGACAGCCCCCCCCAACTACATCATTTCAGAAACTAGTACTCAGGAGGTTAAGGACACAATAAATGGCCTCAAACGCCGCAAAGCTCCCGGCCGAGATGGCATTAATAATGACTGCCTAAAACGCCTACCCGATAATATTATCCAAGCCATTGCTGATCTCATAAATACAATGTTCGAAAAACAAGAATACCCTACAGCCTGGAAAATGGCAACAATTACAGTCATCCCCAAACCTGGGAAAGACCTTACTTTTCCACAAAACTGGCGACCTATTAGTCTTCTCAGCTCTATAGCAAAAATTGCGGAGAGAATCCTCCTCTCGCGCCTGTGTCAGGAAATCTCCAACAGGAATATAATCCCTGCCGAACAGTATGGTTTCAGACCGAATCATTCCTGTGAGCTCCAACTTGCAAGAGTAGCGCAAGGCACTATAACTGGATTCAACCAGACAAAATCAACGGGGCTTATTATGTTCGATGTATCCAAGGCATTTGATAAAGTCTGGCATGCAGGACTTATCTTCAAAATGCATGAACTCCAACTCCCTCTCCCACTTATTAAGACCATTGCGTCTTTTCTCACAGGCAGAAAATTTCAAGTTCGAGTCGACGATCACCTCTCGAACGAGCGGCTAATTGAAGCAGGCGTCCCACAAGGATCTCCACTCTCACCCATATTATACACATTGTATACAGCAGATATACCCACCCAACCGAACAGGAATACTAAACTAGCCTTATTCGCAGACGATACGTGTATATTTCATACATCCCGATCAGCACAGATCATCTCGTCGAGTCTACAAAACTCAACTAATCTACTCCTAAACTATTTTCGAAAATGGAAAATTAGAATCAACCCCGACAAAACACAAGCAATATTTATCACAAGACGAAGAAGACAGCAACCAACAACTATACAAGTAGACGGACAAGAAATAAGTTGGTCAACAACAGCAAAATACTTGGGACTCACATTCGACAGAAGACTTAACTGGAAAGAACACATTAGAAAAAAGAGAGCTGAATGCGCGTACAAAATCAATTCCCTGCTTCCCATGCTTAAAAACAAAAGGCTCAATGGAAAAAACAGACTCCTAATCTACAAACAAATTATAAGACCCACTCTACTATACGGTAGCTCAATAATTCAACAAACATGTAGAACCCAGAAACACCAGCTCCAAATCTGCCAAAACATTTCCCTTCGTAGGATCTTTCAATTTCCATGGTACGTAAGAAATAAAGACATTCACAAAGACTTAAGAATTGATACAATTGACAAATACATACGAGATAAAGCACTAAAACTTTTTGACACAATAGACCGACATTCAAACCCCACCATGAATCATCTTCAGCTCAGGAATGACAGAAACAAAACTTACCCTGACCTAAGGGATCTTATTTAATTACATTGGTAAACGTTTAACCAAATTTTGTTGAGATGCTAGCCGAGTGAATAAAACACTCGCCCAGAAAAGGGAGCAAAGGTGTTCAGCACCAGCTCCAGGAAAACAAAGTTCTCAGTGGGGAATTCCACGTGAAGCGGACAACGAAAAAAAGTCGAGGTTCTGGATTTCGTTCATATTGTGTGTATTCTAGAAGATATGAATGTGGATGCACAAGTTTTTTTTTCTATGAGGTTTAGTTGCCGAGTTATGGGCTCGATGAAAGGTTTTTTTGGAAGCGGATTCTAAGATTCAAAACAAAATCTAAAAAACATTAAACAAACTGATTGGTATAGAAAATTAGCTGTTCTTTTAATTTTGAAATTAGATTTGAAAAATAATTTTTTTTCCTGTGTGAAACCGGAAGTAGACACTTCAACTTGTAATTTGAATAATTTGGACCAGGCTAATTTTGTTTATTTTATTATTGTCCCCTTCACGTGAAATGCCCCAGCTGTAAATTGACAACTCAAGCTCACAAACTACGGCCTTGGTGTAGACGACAGTATTTTAACACACTTGATGTGGTCTGGATTGGACCGAACTCGAGTTGGACTAGTCTAGGCCAACGTGTAATCAACTATGTTATTTTAATTTTGAACTTTCTAAGCTTTGTTTAAATATTTCATTATTTTTGCGATATATTTTTCTATGCATTATTCATTATTAATTCTTAGGACTTTGTGCTAGATTTTGTGTAGTTTTTTGTATGATAATTTGATTGCTAAATATTCTTTAATATTTGTTGTTTTCGGTTTTTACTGAAGTTACCCTTTTAACTATATCATGATTTTTTATTGTTCAGTGAAATAAGTTTCCGCCTCTTTTCTTTGCTTCGTAAAAATTAATATATATTTCAATTGCTTAGGAACCGCCGATGAAACCGTTTTCGACAAGCGGCTTGCCTCAAATAGCTGTAAAATATGAGAGCAATTCAATATCAAACACTCGTTCAAACGTCAACAATAAAGGAAGTCAATCGTCACTTAAATCGAAGTACTATTTAATCCGATCACTGAAGCAACCGTAACTGATTCAAATATGCAGTAATCCAAGTACATACCCTACTACATACAATGTGAATTTCAATGCGGTGGTCATGTTACAACGACGCTATCGAACCGGTCTGCTTTCCATAGACAACCCCGCATTCTATTTAAAGAGTATCTATTTCTTGCGTGTAACGGTTTTTTGTGTAACTATGCGAGAGGTGATCAGAAACATACAGCTCGCTCTTAATAAACAAAAGCGGACCCCCTAAGTTCACTTGATCTTTAATTTTCATCTTCCAGCACTTTTTGCATACCAATTAGAAGCATACACATATCAAAATAGACGCAAGTCTTCCTACATAGATTCCTCCACGGTCCAAAGAAGCTGCACCACGCAAGCAAAGCAAGCACTTTACAGCATTCCAATGAAATCGTCACGGCAATAAGTAACCATGATTACAGCTACTGAAATTCATTTAAACGCTCATTTAGTTTTGTGGGCACACACACCTACATGTGAATAAATATTTTGAATGCGTAGCTATATAAACTCAGTTGATTTATTAATAGGAAATCGAATGTAAACATATGGGGGTATCGTTGATATTAGTTTGGGGCTATCAAATCACTGTTTTTGAGTGTCTGAGGCTTAATCGTTTGTTCGAAGTAAATATGATGTATTTTTTGGTTGTTATTAAGTCGACCTCTATCTGTTAAATGCTGTGTTGGTGGAGGTTATCACTTAATGGTTTCTTTATCGAACATTTTTGTTATTTCTTAAATGTATTTTTGTGTGGTGATATCATCATCAATGCGGTGTGTCGTCACCTTTGAAAATCAAATGAAATCGAGGCTATTCGCCATTTATTTATATCGGAGACACATGACCAATTTGTTTGTCTTCCCACGACAGTATTTCTTATCAGGTATTCAGAGTTAGGTATGCATAGATATGTGCCTAAATAGACATCACGTTGCTGATGAGTTTTTTATTAATTCAAATTTTGGGAAAAATTACGACTAAACTTACGCCAAAAACCGAAAGGAAATGAAGAGGTTGAAAGAATTATGTAAGACCTAGTAATAGGTACATGTTGACACTTCACTATATCTCCAAATGATCCCAGATAGTTTTTAAAGACTCCAAACCGAACGGACCTAACAAAATTAAATATTCATCTGACCAAGATATCGTAATTGTAGTTTGAATTCAGTCAAGCAAGATGACTAAACTTTGGTGTATAGCTCTTTTCTACCAATACCACTGCAGTGCTATACTATAAGCCGCTCAGCTGGTGACTTCTGTCTTCAATACCCCCAATTTCGATAGTCATCTGCTTTGCATTGCCAAGATAGTGACTTCTGCGGTATCAGTGCTGAAATATCGGTAAATAATAAGAAGTTTTTATTGAAAACATTGATGATTGAGTCAAGATAAATGGTCTTAATGAGGATTGCTGTGGTAAGCTGTTGCTTAGACATGCGATAGTAAAGGACGCACTTGGTAGCCAATAGACAACGGTGATATAATCGCTGCCTCTAGAGGTCATTCTCTTGAAGGTCATTCTCATGTTACTCGTAAAAAAATAGCGATTGTAGGTCAGTCAACACCAAATTTCAATCAAAGAGTATCAGTATTTGTAGTTCCTCCTCATTTTGAAGTCCGCTCTTGTTTGCTTCCCTTATACTTTATGAAATTTGGTTTTACTTTGATGATGCTCATCAGAGAAATGCTTTCATACAACTGACTTATACCAACCTGTGAATATGCAGCATAGAAAGTTTTAAACTTAAAGAATTTAAACTTAAAGAAAGAATTAAACTTAAAGAATTTAAACTTAAAGAAAGAATTAAACTTATAAAGAAGATACCGGTTGAACTTAAGGTAGAACTATAATGCAATTAAGTGAACTTTAAGTAGCTTAAGTGACAGTACGGTTGCATAGAAAACAAGCGGCATACCCATAATGTACTTATCTGCCGTTTCGTTAAGTTTCGTTCAATTCGGGCCACTTAAGTGGCGTACGACTGGGACCGTACATCAATTAAGTAAATTTGACAGGAGGTTTGTGTAACGACTACGACCAATAGAATGCACGTAAAATATTTGAATATGTTTTCGTGGATCGCTTGCTATTTTTGCAGGAGGTAGAAGTAATGATCGTTCGTATGCGGTATTGTAGAAGCAATAATAGCTATATGAAATATTTGAATATTTTAGGTATGTTCGCGTACTTTCAGTCACTGAGTTTTACTGAATTTCCCTGAATCATGCGGTGGGGGAAATTCATGAAAAGTACGAAAACGCTCTCATTGCATTTCCTGAAAATTGACAAACAAAAGTGTCAGTTGTCGGTTTTCAGGAGAACAATAATGATAATAAAGTCATCCTAAGCGGTGATAAATTATCGTCACAAAAATATTCGTCCTTCATAATATTAAAACATTAGGCCAAAAACCGTTTGACAGTTTTCAGTATTTTTAAGTAGCTCAGACCCTACTGAAAAAGGGGAAATTTTCCGTTTTCAGTAAAACGGAGTGCAAAAACGGCTTTATTGCAATTAATTGCAATTAATCGTAGTACACGAACATACCTTTTATTGTTAAACGGCTCATTGATAGTTTACAATAGAGGAAGTAGTAATTAGATGTCTCGAATATGATTCTGTGTGACATTGTAAAAAGAATAACAGGTATCTAAAATATTTTTTCGTCGATCACTTAAATGCTATTTTTACAGGAGGTAGGAATAATGAGTTTCAAACATAATTTCAAAGCGAAAACGCGTTGAACAGCATACGAAATAATAAATTATATAGTAGTTTATTTACTTGTATTTTTAAATTACTTACTTTTAAAAATACAAGTACATAAACTACTTAGAATGCCGTCTCACAGCTTTTTTCATTCAAAGAATAACCACACACCATGCTTCAGCTGTCCACTATTGAATATTAAACTTCAGCAGTAAAGACCTTGTTGATTAAATATATTAGGGTCGCATACCAATATTGCTCAAAAAACATTTCTTTCGTACACTTATTTGAATATAAGCACAAATTAAGAGCCTGCACCAAGCCCATCTTTATAGATTTAATAATCTACAGCAAAGTCCTGAGGTTCAGCTCAGCTACAATTTTCTACGATTTCTTGCAACAGAGCTAGCAGGCTATGAAGACAACTATATTTCAATTGCAGCAAAAATCTATTCAAATATATTGCGTAAACGCTCACATCAGTTCATCTCATATGCCTCCAAATTCAAATTCATATTCGCCACTCTGACGGCAGCTTCATGAACCTTCACTTAATTCTATTATGGGCAAATTAACCGATCGACTTCAATTGAGTGAATTTTCGTTCAGTTTCAGCGCTCACTTAAGTTCACTTAATTGCATTATAGTTCTACCTTTATGTTGGACAGACTCGACTACATCTGACAAATATACAAAATAAGAATTTTAAACTCGGGAACAGTATTCAAGTATGCTACACGCGAAATGAAAAGTCGGCCTCATGAGGAGCTGTTGAGCGTACAACGAGTACATCGTAAAATAAATCCTACCAATCTTGAGTATCTAGAAGCAATGAATTATGCACTGAATTGTGCAAACTTTAGACGCGGGTCGCCGAGAACGCCAAGCTCCTTATATTGGTCTACATGTGACAACAGTCTACAAGAAAGTATGCAGTCAAAGCAAATAGATACAAGTTTGTTTGCAGTAGGCACAGCAATATACTTTCGAAAATTAAGGAAAAAACAGATCACAGTGACCCAACTATTAAAGTATGAAACTCTGCTTAAAAGCTTAAGGTTGTCTGCGTGTAGAATGGAATCGGAACTGCAGCAACTGAGGCATTCATTAATAATTAAGCCGAACAAAAGAGGCCCAAGGATGAAACCTTGTAAAGCACCAGCGGTGAGTAAAAAAGTGAGGAAGATGATATGAAAAGTACGACTAACACAACATTGAATGAGATCCAGGAGAATAGAACATCAAAAATACTGAATTTACGAATCTTACGCAGTAACACAGCATTATCAATCCTGCTAAATGTCTTAGCAAAATCTATGTATGTGGGTGATGTAAACTTATTGTCCATCATCCAACAACACGACAACGAAATCAACAAAGTAACAAATTTTGTAAATGTAGCACGGCCCTTGGCGAATCCATCCTGCTCCTTAAAGAGCAGATTGCTTATGGCACTATAGAACTTATTGTAGATAATTCTGAACAAAACAGGATAGAAGGAATATAAGACAGTAGTTAGAAACATTCTCAACATTCTCCGATTTTAGAATCGGAAAACTATTGGCAACTTTCCAAACAAAAAGAAAAAGGCCAGTAGATAATAAGCTTAATCCTTCAATAAAATAATAAGAGAAACACATAAAAATGAGGAAAGAAACTTATCAAACAAATTTAGAATCCCATCTGGACCACTGCTGGTAGTATGATTCCAAGAAGATGTGAGCAAAGTATATCCACTTATCTAATGCCATAACTTGTTTCGCTTCTAATCGGGATTTGCGGAAGTTTTGAAGCGATTACTCCGATTAGTTACATAATTATGACTCGTGGCCGAATTAGCAGTTACAATACTGGTACGCCCATAGATGTAAGAGTTAAACCAGGAAAGAAGAGGACCAGCTATGCCATTTTTCCTTAGTTTTGAAGAACGATGTTATGGTTGACAGAGTCAAAGGTTTTGGAGAAGTTAGTATATAGTACATCGACCTACTTTTGATGGTCAAGAGCGGATGCGACCATATGTGTGAAGGAAAGAAGGTTGGTTAGTTTTTTTTGTGTGGAGAACAATAGACACAGTAATATAATACATGTCCTGGGAGTATAAAGGCAAACTAGGGTAGAAATCGAAGCGTAAAAAGATACAAGAGCTTCATCAATGTCTAGGTCATGGAGAAAGGAAGTCCAATCGATAGCTTCAATTCGCAATAATTCTCACATAATTGACTTTGAAGAAGTTGAAGTGTGGAGGAACAGCAATTTTTTTTTCGCTCCTGTATATTATTCGATTCTGTTGACAAATCCCAAACTGCCAAATTAGTTTAGAATTCTTTATTGTCAAATTTATCTAGCATGCTAGATAAATTTAACAGCAAAGCAAGCTATTTATTTTTCATTATTATCCATTGTATCGCTAATTAGATTATGTTAGGAATACATTACCACATAGTTAACTTTCGGGCTGCTATCTTACAATTGGTTTGTTTACCATATGCTGATCTTGGGTGTACTACAAGATAGCCATCTTGGCCCACTCCTTTTTAATATATTTATTTCGGACCTATCTGACGTCTTAGCAAATATACCTCATCTACTTTGCGCCGAAGATCTCAAAGTGTATCACATCATTAAATCTAAATCCGATGCATTCTTTCTCCTATCTACACTTAATTCACTTGATCATTGGTGCAATGAAAATAAGCTCTCTCTCTCTCAACATTGTTAAGTGCCAGGTTATTAGTTTTTCCCGAAAATGCACGATCTCACATAACACATACTTCCTTGGCAATAATTTGTTAGGCCGAGTTGAAAACGTTGTTGACCTTGGTGTTATCTTGGATGAGAAACTCCGCTTCACCTTGCACTATGATAAAATAATTTCCCGTGCAAAGAAACAGCTAGGATTCATCAAAAGACGTTCCAAGGAATTTCGTAACCTGTGGGTCACAAGATCCTTATACATCTCACTTGTACGCTCCATTCTCGAATATGCCTCTATCTGCTGGAATCCGGCTTTTGAAACCCACAGTAACAGACTCGACAAAACCCATACAAAAACAGTTCTTGCTTTTCGCATTGAGAGAACTATACAGTCCTTACGATTTTAATGCCCTTCCTCCTTATGAGTTTCGACTGGGTCATCTAAACTTATTGACACTTGCATCCAGAAGAGAAATGATTTCGGCCTGCTTCACATTCGACGTCATTAGAGGCGCTATCAAAGTTGAATTCCTGAATAGTAAAATGGTATTAAATAACCCTGTAAGGAACACCAGGTCCTCTCGTTTACTTAAAGAATATCCACATTCCACTACTTACGCAGCTAATGAGCCGGTAAATAGATTCTGCAGAATATTTAACAGTATAAGTTTTCTGTATTCCCCAACGATCTCCAAATTCTCTTTCAAATCCTCCCTTTTCCAAGCCATCCACAACCCCTTATCTTAAGCTATATGTCAATGTTTTATTTGTTTTTTATTTATCAATTGTTATTGATTTATTTATTAATTATTTAATTTATTTAATTTTTCGCTTACACATATTTATTTCAAATATTTTCTTGTAATGTTTATACCTTGTTTGGTTAATAAATAAAAATAAAAAAAAATAAAATATTATTCTTTGGCATTTTCCATTGTTCTAGTGTGTGTTCCAAGAGGCCTAGTTGCTACTGTTTCTTCGTACAGATAACTAATCTCAGGATTTAAAATTGAAGAAATTACATTTGCGTAAAAATGTTGCGCGCAAAGAACGTAGTTGCTTTGGAGCTGGTAAAGGATCTCACGCTTATTCCATTCTTATCAGTGAGCGGTCTTGTGCTGGGCTATGTGTCACAATAGGTCCTCATTGTTGTTAATAGTCTACGGAATCCTTAACTCTGAATACTCCTCGGGAACTTTAGGATATTGATGGTACTTTTCGTGGGTCTGTATATTTCGTCCTAGAGTTTGATCAAATCATGACTCGGCGAGAACGCTGATGTACACGTGTTGGTTCAGTGCTTGTGAGATCTCTATATCCTGGGAACTCATATGCACTGCTTATAAGTGCCGAGTGTGTTCGGTCATTGTGGATATGTATGCTTGATTGTTTTTCTATGCAGTAATTGTTTATCTCGATCCCAGATTTGTTACTTATCACAGCCGGGCAATTTAGGTCTCTTGCTATGAAGACTGTGCTCTCAGAGTCGAAGCTAGCACGAAGATCTTCGATAAGTCGCCTTAGGCCCATTTTCACAGCGACGGCTTCACAGCGACTGCGATTCGGCGACTGAGCCGCTGGCGTCTACGCGACTAAGTTAAAAATATGGGACTAGATGATGTTGTTTACATGAGCTGTTTGCAGCCGCCGGCGACTGCGATAGTCGACATCAGTCGCAATTCACCGAGCGTAGTCGCAGCGGCTTGCATAGGCTGGCGTGTGAACTGTTGTAAAGTGATCGAAGTTATTCACTTTCGTGGAGATATTTTGTTAAATTTCAGCTTACCTTTGCAAGTTTGCACTACGATGTTTGATACGGAACTCTTTATTGTTGCCGTAGAAAAAAATCCCTGTTTATGGGATACTTCAACAAATGCATATGCTAACCATGCTCAAAAAATTGAAGCCTGGAGCAATTTTCTTCCTCTTCCTCATCTAACAGAATAGCTGTTATCGATAGTATGGTGTGCCTATTCATTTTATATGATGTCCTAATTCAATGAGATAAAATGTCCCTATTCAGCAAAAGCAAACACTTCTCTGCAAATCGCTCTTCTACAAATCGCTCTTGTAAAACGAGAAAATTTCGGAAAGCGGCTGAGTCGCAGTCGCCGTGAAACCGCTTGTGTAAAAATACAATACAGTGAAACCGCTCATGTAAAACGGGCCTTAAGAGGATGGTACGCCTAGAACAGTATGAGCTCGAGAATTCTCGTTTGTACTTTAATAGAAGTGGATTTCATGCCCCTGCAGCTGACGATTAGATGGAATTGTGGCTTATATTTCTTCTTACGAGAAAATGTGATCCATCCACTCCTACCGTATGATGTAGTTGGGGAACCAAGCGGTAGATAGTCGCTGAATTTGAGGAAAGTTTTTCGAACGAGCATCAAATCAATTGAAAATTGCTCAGCATATTCTCAAATTTTTAGTGTTGTGTGGGCAGCCTTCATAGTTTGCAGAGTGTTTGTCTCCACAATTTGCACATTTTAACCCTTAAAGTGCATACTTCTTAGGAATCACGTAAAGTGCACATTTGGGTGTCCGAAACCCTGATGTGTTCTATGCTGATTTGCTCTGCTGCTATGGAATATTTTATTACAAAAAAATTATAGGATGTACTTTAAAATATCTCCTTCAAAGTTATGTAAATTTTATATTAACTTATTAATTTTTAATTTGCTGAAGGAAAAAAGATTGAAAAAATGGCTTTTTTTAACTTAATGTTGTTGGGTGTCAGGCACCCACAATGCACTTTAAGGGTTAACCGAGGTTCATACTCAAATAACTTCGCTGAAAAAGTACGAATGTAATCTCAGTATAATACATCTAGTTACTCGGAAGTAATTTACCAGTAATAGTCAGCAAACAAGTTCGGGTGAATTTCTTTAAGAGAGAAAGCTACGGCGCCAGCAAAAAGTAGGCTCCTCTTCGAGCACAAAAAAGTTAAAGGCTAGTCTTTGGGTTAGTCTTATATACTAGTAATCTTATGTCCCAAGCAATGTATTTTAAATTCAATGCATTTAAAAGGAACGCCGCCCATCCAAATGTTTGTATCATCATAGGCTATAGCAGCCTTTTGTGATGTTACTTTGAAATGAGAATGAAAAAGCAGCCACTGGTTCCAATTCATAAAATCCGGAAACATTCGTCATACGTAAAGAATTATTTTTTTTTGTCACTTTTTGGTATCGTCTCCACGAGTCTGTTACTCAGACTAGTGGTAATAAATTATAAAGAAAATATTCTAAGCCGTAAAAAATATTCAATGGTTCGTGCTTCGAACCATGTTACAAAAGTACATAAATCACAAACTGGAATCATGTGAAAAAAAATTAAATTTTCGTCATAGCGTGTCCTAACAATCCGAAAAATTCACTATAACGCAAAGGGATCGTTTTCATTGAATCATAAGGAGATACATACGTACTAACTTGAAAAAAATGTAGTTCTTGAAATACCGCATCACTGAACGCACTAAATCTATTCCATTCATTTGGCGCACGTGTTTAATTTCGCCCTGACATCATCGTACATTTTTTTAGATGTTTGATGATAAAAAAAAAACACTCAAGAATAGCAACACAAGACTTACATATCGTAATTTATATTCAAGTCTAAGGTCATATTAAATACCGGCTTTTGAAAAAGAGAACATCTGCCCATAAACCATAATACCCCCAAGTTGAATCGACTACGGCAAACGATGACGAATAAAAGAACCTCGAACACGATTGCTAAAATGATGATAATCCAGAAAGAAATTGCGATGCGTAAAATGTTTTTCGAAAAGATATTTTGCATGTGTTTGACTTATACATACGTGGAATGGGGACGAAAATAGCCAACATATTTCATTGCAGATATTAATCAAATTTCGTGATTTTGAGTTTATTTTATGATAATATAGCGTCTGTACCTAAATTTCGTTGTGATTTATAATACAATTAACTTTTAGACTAAAAAATTATGTTTGGATCCTGCAAAATCACTTTTTTCATGATAAAAAATTTTTTTGAAGTAACAACTATTTAAAAATTTAATGACAGTTTTCTGATAACAGAAAAATTGGTACTTTTCTGTTTTCCGCCCCCCATTTTTTTCACTTTTTGTTGTTGCAATGCTTCTAAAATTGATTAGAAAGTAGTAATTAACCAAAATTATGATGGAAAAACACGTTTAAAAGAAGAAATTTTTTTTTAACATTAATTTTATAATTTAAAAATTAATTAAATTAATTTAAATTTGGAATTAATGTCACATAACAGTGAGAATAAATTTTGGTTCTTTTCTGCTTTTCCCCCTCCATTTTTTTAATTTTTTTAATGAAAACTGCTCGAAATGGGTTAAAAAGTTACTCCACAAAAAATTGAGATGGAAAAATGCATTAAAAAATTTTTTTTTTCCGATTTTAAATTTTTTTTTCACTTTTATGTGGCAGAATGAGTTTTTCAAAAGTTAATGTGTTGTTGGGGAGGCCTGCTGCCCCTCTTTTAGAATCGAATCACATCCAAACCACTCAGTTAAACGTGTCTGAAACCTTTCAATCGATTGTAGTGAATTCCAGTAATACCGATTACAGTGAAAAATAATTACCATAGTTGCACTTTAAATAAATTCCTATTACGCAGCCAATCGGGACTGCAACTGTTACTTGTTAGAAATGTGGCCGCATTCAATAACTCAACGGCTCTAAACGAGCTTCTATTGTAAACTCGAATGACTCGATGACATCAGCGTATGCTAATTTAGTAGTTATTTTGTACAGCCATTATATTATGACTATTTGGCACTTTTTAACGATCTTTTCTAATCTTGGCTCAATAACAAGAGCAGAATTGTTCGTGTTTGCATTTAGATTTGCCAATTTTCAACCAAACATGGAAATATCCATACAGTAAAATATTTCCCGTTAGGAGGGCATAATTTATCGTTGTAAACAATAGCTATCACAATGTGTGATTTATTCACACTATGAGATCATCTTTACCGGTGCAGCCGGTCTCAGGATTTTATGTTGCGTAATTTATTCTAGAGTATATCAATCGGCTGTCTGATATATTGATAAGATGTCATGTCACGTATTCCCCCGGTGGTGTATAATTTGATGACGTCAGAAAAAAAAAAATATTTTTATTTTGTAACAAGTGAGGAGACTCAAGAAATTTTTCGATTTTTTTCGTTGTCAATGATAAATCGTGTTTTGGATTATTTACCTCCAAGTAAAGTTCAACCTGAACACCAAAAACTACAGTTGATATTTTCAGAACCCATATCAATATTCCAGTTCGCACAATGCACGTGGACGTTCTTCTACATACTTGCCATGTGCAACTTCTAAACTCATAAATCTTCGAATCAACTACAAAGTCTGTAACATGTTTCTACAACATCGCCGATGCCAGCACATCAAACCAACTGGAACGGTTTAATTGGCATGGCTTAACAAAAAAGCCGAGCGGCAATAATAAATCTAAACATCTTTTTCTCATGACTGCCAGTGTTCCTTTCCGGCTTACTATCACAGTTACAAAGCAATCGCGCATAGACACATACTAATAGTACTTTCTTTTCAAGTCTTGCATCTAATCGCAGTCCAGTTCTCCTAGCCACAAATTTCCCGATATTTTTCGATGTACATACATAATAAAACGAAGCGCATAACCATCTAAACCTGACTCTAACAAAGGAAATGGCAACTTACGTAACTGAACACATCTTTGAAGAACAGGTCAATAAAACTTTCTTGAAAGTAACGTAACGATCGAACGCGATGTATGCAAGAAGATGAATCTGTGAGCGGCCGGTAAAAAAAGATCGACTTGAATAGACCTACCTGTCTATCAACAATTTTTATGCATAATCAGTGAGAGAATGCGTTAATTCCTATCGTAATCGACAGTTTGAATATTGGTTTCTTGGTGAGGTTGGTATGGTAGAGTGTTTAAAGGGGGCACCTATTGATGTATCAGAATTGATCTATTTATTTTTTTTTATTTTTTAGAATTAATTTTATAATAATATTTGTAATATTTGTTTACTATTATTTTATAAATGACTATTTGTTCTTTAATCAAATCTTTTTTTCCCTTCCAGGTAAGTTAAATTCTAATCCGATCTCTCTCGAGCTGTGCGTGATAGGTAAGCGTTGAGCATAAAACTTTAAGTGGGTGCATACTATTAATAGAAAGGACGTCACTTATTTGGGGAAACCACAGCTCCAAATGTATTTTGGATGTAATTAACATCCTACAATCAAAATCAGATCTCGCATATACTTATGATATAAAAAGATGCATAAATTTGATGTTTTAGCACTCCATTTTGATAATTATGTCAATAATATAACTTAGAAACTTGCCTAAACGAGATATAGGAATAAATAAGTGAGGTGGAACATAAACCTGTAAACCACGGTCAGCTGCAAATTTAATAGTTATAGTGAGCGCAAAAATTATGAATACAAGATGTAGTGTGTAAAATACACATTAACCTTCATTAGACATATTATTTAATATAGTAAAATACAGGGTTTTCCATTAAGAGCGCCCCATTTATCTTTTTAAATAAAACAAAAACGATTTCAGATATGAACGAATATTTATTGGAGGTTAAAGTACAATCGATGCCATTACGTATGAAACACGGCATCATTCAAATGATCACCCCGGGCTTGCAACTGTCGATCCGCTGAACCCAATTTTTCATGATTTTTCCGCACAGTATGGACGATATTCCAACGATTTCACATTCTTTATTGAATCTGTGCATCCCTTAAGTTTGCGGATAGTTGGCAAAGACCAATGACTTGACGTAGTCCCAAAGAAACATATCTAATGGAGCCAACTTACACGATCGAGCCGGCCAGTTGACAGGACCATTCCTTGAAGTGATTCGATTCTCAAATTACGACTACAATAGGTCGATTATTTGGCCAGCTGTGTGATATGTGGCGCCATCTTGTTGAAACTACATTCGAATTATTTTCTTCTAATTTACGTGAAAAATAACCGGTTAATATGGCAGGGTAGCGCTCACCATTGATCGTGACTGGGTTGGCAAGATCATTAAAAAAAGCATAGACCAATAACACCACCAGCATGAGAACCGTACCAAACAGTCAATTTTTGCGAATGTAATGGCATTTCGTGAATGATTTCGGGAGGCTCACTTAACCAAATTCGGCAATTTGGCATATTGACGAATCCGTTAAGGCAAAAATGTGCTTCGTCGCTCAGTATGATTTTGCGGTAAGTCATGTCGCTGTTGGTGATCTGGCGGCTTTAGCTCTTGTGCCAGTGCCATCTTCTAGGCACGTTAACACAATGGCTATTGTCCCACATATTGCACTTTAGATTTCGTTTTGACGAGTCTGATTTTTGTTATGAGAAAAAAAGTTTTGAGTGGCTAGCTTTCGGACCAGGCTGACGTTCATCCTATACAACTCTTCAACTTTCAGATCATGTCAAATACCTAGGCGTAACCTTGGACAAATAACTTCTCTGGAAGAAGCAGTTGGAAATTATTAGGCGTGTTTTTTTGCTCCGATGCAGAGCAGAGTACAACTATGCCGCAAAAACAACGATCTAGTATAAAACAGCAGTGCATTCGCTAAGACTGACATAGGTTGCTGTATTTGCTGTGGTAGCACAAAACAGCTGAAAATAAAGTGAGAAAATAACGAGCATAAACTACCACAATCGATAGAAAATAGAAAAAGAACTAGCAGAAAATTACTTATTTTAACTTTCTACACATTATGAGAGCTTTTTCTAATTTCGTAACTACCAAAACATTCAACAAAACCTTGAAAAAACCATAGCCACTTCACAGCAAAAAATAAAACTTCTCATGAGCTTTTCTTTTTTCTGTCAGCACATTCTATAGTTCAGCACGTGAAGTACAAATGAGGAATAAAATTTCTGTACTAGTGAATTCACTGGTGCAGGAGTGTTGTTGTTTTCAATGCATATACTCTACTCTCTGCTAGATAGAGGAGCAAAAAACACGCCTATTGTTATCCGAGCTTTAAATGCTTTTGGGTAGTGCAAGAGAGCTTTCGCCAACTCATGGGGCCTGAAGCTTAATGTAGCTATGTAAAAGTAAAATTCATAAGGGTGATAGTCATTTACGTATCCGTGGTGTGGTGAACACCATCACAAAAAGTAAGCCACAAAGGACTGTGTGCCCTGAGTACGATATCGGACGCGAATCTTCATGCGGTTCTCAATATGTCTCCACGTGATATTCAAATTCAGAGTTTGGCCATCGACAAACTGAATTTGTCCTATGGGTAGACTGATCGGAGATATGTAGTATTGTTCTATATATGAGGTTCGGTGTGAAAGATTTCTCAGATTCTCGAAAGTCCTAGCACCGTAACTCTATTTGGTTTGTAGATATGAAATAATCTTTTCGAGTAGGTGTAACTGAGAGCACCCAAATGTACGGATGAGAGAATACTTCGAGATTTGCTTCTGCTGCTTGCGCTGCTTTCGTTGTTAGGTGTACCTGAATATTTCAAAAATTGCCCAAAAATACAGAACACGATTAAACCCTGTCGCTTAGTTCAATAAGATGCATATGCTCTGCGTACCGGGGCACTGCGGTGTTGAGGTAAAAAGAAGTGCTGATGATATTGAGAAGGAAGGCTCAAGAGATGCTTAGAAGTTAGAACTTGTTTGGTTACGGTAGGATAAGTGCAAACAAATCAGCTTGTAACTGGTAACAATTGCCTGCAAATTTGATTGCCCTGTATAATTTTAAGCCATCAGTATATAAAAGATAGGAGACGTTGATTAGAGATGTAAGATCATTGATAAACCTGGTGAAAATTAAGAGACCTAGAATAGACCCTTCAAAAACTTCCAATGTGGGTAAAAAGGAGACAAAGTGGAACCGTTTAAGGTGTTTCTACAGAGAAGGCTGTCGAAATAGGAAGAAAACCAGGAGTGAAGGGGAATAAATATGCCGAACCCTTCAAATTTATTGAATAGCAGGCTCACAGCAGCTCAAATTACATCAACCTGACATTCAGGATCAAAGAATAAACGACAAAATTAGAGAACACTATAAGGCAAGTCGTTGTAGGGCAGCTTTTGATGTATTCATGCTAATTAGGAACAAGAAAAGGTTGGAGAGAAGGATTAATTTAACTATAAACAAGACGTTCAAGAAGTTTACTGAAACAACGGTGGAAATGATATAGAGCGATAGTTCGAAACGGTCACCAGATTTCAAAATCAGGAAGATATTGGCGACTCTCTATTATGTATGCATTGCCCCACATGCAAGGTTAATACTGAAAAGGCTAACTAAAAGAACGCGGAAAGAAGATGAAAGAGAAGAGACACCAGGATATGGAGAATACCATCAAGATCGAAACTAGTATTTAATTGAATCAAAGGTATGCGTCAAGACTTCAACTTCCAAAGAATTAATACTAAACAAGGTTAAGTGAGTTACAGAATAAATCAGAAGCGATAGAGGTTGCTGATGGAGGATGAAGGAGGCGACTAAAATGGAAGCCGCAACGACAACGGAGTTTTCGGCGATTTCAACAACCCTCGCAACAAAGATGATGACAATTATCGAAACAACCTTCCGTCAAATCGGTGATCGAGTGACTCTAGACTGCTACGCTGCAGTTGGAAGCAAAACAAGTGATAGATCCAAGGTAGGATTTAACACACTAAAATATTTGGTCTTAACTTAAGTCAGATACCTTTGGCCAATTAGTTTTTATTTACTGATAACGCCCAAATTTTTGTGTTAATTGAAGTTCTCTCAAAGCCGAAATTACAATCTCGGCAAATGGTGGCGAGCCAAGAGTGTAAATGGACACCTCGTATATTCTCGCCTTTTTTCACATGCCAAACAGGGAAGCACGTTTCATGGGGTTTTACTGATGGTTTTATGAGAGAGTTAATGAGGGTCTCGTTCTAGTTTGCGGCCGCTCGAACTGTTGTCGGTTTTACGTATCGAGTCAAAAAGATTTGAAAAAAGGTCTGGTGCTGGCTCTGATGATATTCACGAACCTATGCATGCGCACGGATGAATACAAGGCACACTGTTATATACTTGTAAACAAATTTCTGAACAATGAAAATGCTACCTACCTACACGATATTACTACTTAAATTTCACTCCATGCAGAAGGCTGCGAAGTGTGCAGATATGCATATCGTGTAGGTAGGTAGGTATCCGTTCATAAGATAAGCCATCTTCACCCTATGCCTTCCCGCGACTTTCGTCGACTATTCTGTCGAATGATCTGACGAAATGTTCGCCCTATGTGTAATTTTGGCATAAGAAGGTCCCCGAATCGAAGCAGAAACCAGTATAAAACTTAACTCAGGCGGTCTCACAAAGAAGTCAACTAACTCTTTGTTTCGTTGCTCATATTTAAAGGATTGACAAGTTTCGCCAATAGTATAATGACTCATGACCATCATCAACAATCCTTAATTCTATCACTAGAACGTCCTAGTATTACGTCAATACTAAACTTTTCATACAGACCTCGTTAGTGAAAAAACACCAATAATCCACCACGCAATTAAACATTTCAATCCCCAGAAATTTCGGCTTATACAAATGAATTATCGAATTGTCCAAAATTTTCCATTCCCTTACTCTTGATGAATTTGAAATGTCACACTAAAAGCATTTTGCTAAATTACGATTACCCTCCTGCCCACAATATCATAGACAGTGTATATCTGCTCCAAAGCTTGAATTCTAAGCGGAGAATATTTGATATAGTAATATTGCATACTTTTGAAACCACTTAGTTGAAAATTCAATTTTTGATAGTTTCTCAATAAAACACTGCAATATTTCACTTATATAATATTTCACTAATAATATGTACGAGGGCTGATCAATAAGTAATGATAATGAATATTAACCAAGGTGATTAAACTCAAAAGATATATTTATTTTTCAACATAGTCTCCTAACAAGTTCATATACATTTAGTCCATTTTTCTACCCTTAGAAAAAAATTCTTTATCTTGACTCTCCCAAAATGCCTCAACAGCGGCCATCACTTCGCTATCAGCTTCAAATTTCTTACCCCGACGGTGTTCTTTGAGCCGAGGAAAGATGTAAAAGTCACTGAATGATGTAAAAAAAGTTTTCCGAGGAAAGATGTAAAAAGTTGAATCCTGTTTTTTTAATTGCAGCTATTAAAACTGCTGCCTTGTTTTACTCGTGCGTTGTCCTGATGAAACAGCACTCCGGCTCGCAGTTTGCCGCATCTTGTTTCCTCAACAACCTCCCGCAATCATCTTATTTGGTCTGCGTAGAAAGAGCCTAATATAGTGGCTCCCTTTTCCAAATATTCCACTATGATAATTCTCTCAGCGTCCCAAAAACCGTATGCATAACCTTCCCCGCCGAGCTCGACACTTTGAATGTCTTCGGCGTTGGTGAAGAGAGTTGCTTCCACGTCATCGATCGCTGTTTAGTTTCAGGATCAAAATGGTAGATTCAAATCTCATCCATGATCACGAAACGTGACAAAAAAATCTCTTGATCTGCCTGGAACTTTTCGAGATTCACTCTGGACTCGTTTCTTCTTTTTCCAGTCGGTTAACATTCTCGACTCCCAACGCGCAGATACCTTCTTCATATGTAATTCGTGGGCAACGATTCTTTGAACACTGCCATTCGAGATCCCTGTGACTTCAGCTACTTGCCTGATGGTTACTCTTCGATCTACCAACATGAAATGTTTGATTTTTTTCACATTGTCTTAAGTAAGGGACTAGGTTGGACGTCCTTCGGGGTGTTTGCCTTCATTGGATGTTCTTCCCAACTTAAACTCTTTGGCTCAGCGTACAATGGTGGAATATAGAGAAGCTGAGTCCCTTAATGTTTCAACCATGTCGCCGTGTATGTCTCTGGTAGATAATTTTTTCAAACAGAGGTACTTAATGACAGCTCTAATTTCGTTTTTCTCCATTTTGATGTTCTCTCTTCGACTGTTTGTATTCAAATGAATGTACCTCTCTGGAATTGTGGCCTATTTAGATGTTTTTTTATGCTGACCTAGTGAGTATATGTGGTGGTAAAAAGAAATATTTTTTGGAATTTTATGCGAACTGGAAATAACCGATTATCATTACTTATTGATCAACCCTCGTATATGTGAAAAATAAGATAATAGTACACTTCTTCATAATTATAGAGAGGCTTATTTATGGCTTCCCAATTAATCAATGATAAATCAAGTAGCTGACGCTCACGCATTGCAATATTTTATAAATATATTATAAATTAGACCTACACCCGGGATTTCCACGAATTTCTCACTTAGCTAATTCGGGACCCCACCTTAATTCTACTAACCTTTATCGAATGCGGTGCGGAAAAAACTTGCAGAGTGAAAAGTTAGTCGATTTATTCATACGTTGTCGACCGGGCTAAGCTTACAATCGCATTCGTATTCGAAATCCAGTTGGGAAGAACAGGTTTTAGTTTCGATGTCAAGGGCAGAATCGTGTGTTCGCGAATATAATGTAAATGCGGCGTGAAGTTTGCGTTGCAATCATATATGGCTGTACGAATCTATGTTGAATCAGATGTAGATATAAACATACAGGTTCGGTGTACTGTGTTTAAAATAAAGTGTTATCGTATATATCGTAAATCCTGATTGAAAACTTATATTGTTCAGTGTACTACAGTGCATTTTCATTGTCGGTGAAGAGTTCGTTAATGTTACCGGTGAATGGTTGATTAAATTTCGTGGCAACATCAGTAGACGTGTTGAAAACCCATACAAAATCGTACGTATGTATAGGGCCCAGTGATACAATGCGAATACAATAATGATTATTGAAAGCGACATAATAGGCTTTCGGAATTTTTTAATTGCAGTGATCATACCGTAATGTAAGAAAATATGAGTGGTTCGTATAATTTTTTATTCGGGTGTGATTTTTCAGTGAATGAATCAAAATCACAATTAGGAATGTGTAGTCATTTTTGGTCAATCTCCTTCACCATTACTGTTTCCAACTGTGTTACCCATTGTATTCCGTCGATTCATTGTATTCTTGTTTGTCTCCCATTTAATTTCATGATACAATCAGTATAAAATGTGCTCTAATTAGCTTAAGTGTTATCACAATTCAGAATATTACTCTCATTAGCACCACATTGCTACAACTATATTACCCTGAACAAAAAGCATTAAAACCACCAAAATGTGACAGTCGGTAGCCGCCGATTTGAATCATCTTACTTTGTCATGATATGTTACTTTAACATATAGATACATCACATGGCTTCTGCTGCTAGTCTTTATTGTTTGATCATTGCCGTTTTTTATTGCAACAAATAAACATGAATGAATGTAGAGCACAAAACGGCATCTATTCGATGCGAAAATTTAGATTGCATAATGTTTATTGCAGTTAGTTAAATCCATTGAATAGAAACTTAGAGGAAGTAGTGGAAATAAACAAATATGTGGCTGCAATTATCGTCAGTCGTAATGCAAGGCAATTTATTTTATAGTTTTTTCGACCAAAAACTTCACCGGAAGCTTCTTTGCGGTTAAGTATATACAATTAATGGTTAACAATTTTATGAATATGTAATAAAACTACTTGGTGTTAGTAACGATATTTTTGTTTGTTCGAATGTGATTTTTCCACGGTTTGGTAATACTATTTGTTTGGGATGTTGTGGAGTTTTTTTTTTTCCTTTTTTCCATAGTCTTACGAGAAGAAGTTGAAAAGCTCTAATCTTCAAACGTTCATCTGTCATTACTAGTAAGTTTTCCAAACTGTTTTCCATCAACTTATCAGCAGTCAGTAGCTCGAATCCGGCAATTGTCCAGTTGCTGAATAACCCTTGTGAGCTGGAGTATTGTCCGCATGGAATATTTCTCTTCTTCTGCAATCCAGTGTCGATCCAGGATAAGGGGCATCGAACTTGTGCAACTGACAACGAGTAAGTTTACATTGATCAGATGCAATTCCGTCCAGTATGTTGACTAAATTAGTAGACAACGTTTGCTTATTTGTTATAGACAAAATAAAACGTTTGGAAAAATTTCCCCACAAACTACAGTTAGCAAGGTTAGCCAGTCAAACTGCATTAGGGTACAATCGTTTATTGAAAAGATTTCACGTAATAACTTTAGAAAGTCCGACGCAATTCAATTCTCGGTGCTGCATCTGGATGAGCGGCTGATTGCTTTTAAGAATAGAGTGGTAATTTTCTTGGGGGATGCTCACGTGCGACAAGGGGTCAGCACGGGCAAACTTCAGGGTGAAGTCATAGCATAAGTACTAATAAATAGCACTGAAAGAACGTGATTGATTGATGGGAGAGATTGGCAGGGAGTGAAGGATTTACCATCAGCTGGCACGTAAAAAGAGACAAAACCAAAATAAGTTCAGTTTATCACATCCGAAAGTGAGAAAAGCATACTGACAAACGACAAGTGAGAATGTATATATCCGTGTGACCTGATAGGTGAGAGTGTGTTGGCGCGCGTATTATCCCATCAAGAAACAGTAAGCGCTGCGAACATTCGTTGGCAGCAAACGAAATTCCCTGTATTGGGTTGCATAAAAGTGTCGGAGATATTCCTTTTACTCGCCATATGTTATCGAAAGTAGTATTCCGCGTTTACTACCTTATCGCTTACCATTTTAATACTCAGAAAATACTTTAAGAAAACCAATATTGTATAAATCGCCATTCGTTAAAATAGTCTCTTTGGCAAAGCACATGTGAATTGCCTTGTGGGAAGGAGAAACGTATTTGATCGTAGCAGGGTTGCTTGGCGGGGTACTTTGTGTCTTTTTCCAACTTGGACTTAGATATTGCTATTTACTTCTCGCAATTGTTTCGCAATTCACGTACTTTCCGAGCTATATGTAGTTCTTAACCTATGGTGAAGTCCTCTCTCCCCTGTTGTGTGTCACACACTGAAAGAAAAAGTCGTGGTTGATTTTTAGTAATGCAACAATTCATTCAACATTGTCGAATGAACTACGAAAAATGGTTCTTTCTACTATGCTAAAATAGTTCATTTTAGCATACAAAAGTAGTTGACTTTGCTGATACGAAAAATATCGAAACCTTCGAGGATTCAACTGTGTTAATTGGTTCATAAGTATGATAAATAGTTGATCTATAGAAAAATTATCATCAATTCATTTAACACTACAACATATTGAATTATCAACAATTTTCATAGTAAGCGAACCACTCTACACTCAGAAAAATGTCATTTAATAGAATCAAATTTAAATCAAAAGTTGAAATCACTTTGAAATAAAAAGCGAATCTTATATGAATTCCACTTTATTATGAAAATTTTCTTTTCAAATCAAATCATATTTGAAAATTTTTGAATCAAAAATGTTCAAATATGATTTGGCGCCATATACGTTTTCTTTTTAATTCAATGATGAAAAATTTTGATTTGAAAAGAAAATTTTTATAATAAAGTGGAATTCATATAAGATTCGCTTTTTATTTCAAAGTGATTTCAACTTTTGATTTAAAGTGATTCAAAGTGACATTTTTCTGAGTGTACAATTGCTAAATTTAACAAACATAATTCCACACCACAGACTATAGTCATTTATTATTTCGTACTATGCATATTGTTGGAATACCATTGTTTGTGGTAGATTGCTTTTTTGCACCACGGACGTTATTTATCAACCACGCGTCATGGTACATAAAAGTAATCAGCAATTTTCTTATAGTTGTTTTAACTACGCAAAAACAACTAAGGAAAATTGTTGATTTTACCAAGATTTTTCTTTCAGTGCGGTGAATACGTTCCTTATGAGGCTGGACCGTGCTCGCTGCAAACTGATTGCTTATGTGGACGATATAGCCGTAGCAATGTCGGCAAAGTATTTTTATACGCTATCGGAGTGGCTAAAACACTCTTTTAACATACTTTCACGTTGGAGTCGTTAGTGCGGCTTGAATGTGAATCCTAGCAAAACGGAGCTAGTGCTATTTAAAAGTACAAAATGCCTTGTTTTGATTCACCGAAATTAAACGGGGTCTCCATTGACCTGAGCCAGAGGGTCAGGTACTTAGGGCTAATCCGCGACTCGAAGTTACTATAGAGCACTTCACTGCTGTAATAGCGGCATAGCAGCGAACTGCGGACTGGAGACTTATACTATTGCTTGGCTTTATACCGCTGTTTTTGAGCCAATTCTATTGTTTGGGGTGGTGTTGTGCAGACTGCGGAGGATGGCTGCGCTACTGGACACTTCAACCCTCCGCACCACCTCTACTAAGGCATATTTCATTTTACTTAATTAGCTACCAACCAATCTACTGATCATACAGCAAGCTAATCATGCTGCTGTGAGACTGCATAATATCTCAGCATGGAATGGAAGAGAGTTCAGTAATGCGAGGATTTTGGCTGAGTGAGCTCCCGCCCCAGCGGGTGTTGACTACATCGCTCTGCACTTCCTACTAGATTTTGGATTCACTACTCGCGTTCCTGATAGGGATGAATGGCGTGATGGTGCCACCTTCGAAAGTGGGCTCATCCATGTGTACACCGATGGCTTAAAGCTAAACAATAGAGTCAGGAGTGGTGTATACTCTGAGCTGAATGTCAAGCTGTCTTTCTATTCACCAGACCACTGTAGTGTCTTTCAGGCGGAGGTTGCGGTTATTTTTTAGACGATTGACTAGCTTTTGTGTAATGAAATATTCGAAGTCAATATTGGTATTTTAACAGGTAGCCAGGCGGCTATTTACTCCCTTGCAGGTCCTTGTACAGGATCCATGGTTGTTACTGAATGCCGTGCATCTCTTAGGGAGATATCGAGACATTCAGCTGTTCAATTGATTTGGGTACCTGGACCCTTTTTCACTGTTACACCAATGTCACTGATACTTGAAAGTGATACAGCCCAAATGTATCAGGTATTTTTTATAAGAACTATCATTATATTTCGATGAGCCAATACAAGGTGCATTCATTCACACCCAGCCAAATCAAAGTCAATCATAAGCGACCTGCACAGCGTATAGGCGTACGATTTGGATGGCGCGGTTGCAAGAACTCACCATGTCGTTGTCCGTTCAAAAAGAATCAGTGACAAAATTAACCGTATACGCTTGTACCTGATAGAGAAGATTCTTCTCACAGCCCATCTCTTGGTATGTACAGAGTATAGGCATGCAATCCGAATGAATGGATCCATTTGTGGCCTCGGTTATATTCATTACAAAAAGCCTTAAAAAGAATCAGCCATAAAAAGTATCAGTGAGAAAAAAGATGAAGTAAAAGTATCAGAGGCAGACGTATCAGTATCAACTTGTACCTGATACAGAATTTTTAGTCACAACCTACCTCTAGTTGCAATTAAACTCACTGTTAGACCGTCTGCACATGGAGCTACTAAAAAAAACTGATTAGTAACGCAAATTACTAACCAGTCCGCAATGAGTCACTTTCAATGTAACTTAATGGGATACCAGACATGACGCTACTGATTAGTAATGCGTTACTAAGTTGTGAGTAGTTGGTGCCAGGGAACTCAGCTGCTGGATTACTAGTGACTGAAGTTGCTCGGTTTATGTGTCAGTTTGAGATGGACGATCAAAACGTGAATATATTTCTCGTAAGTGACATAGAGAAATATCCAGTTTTGTATAATATCACGCTTCCGGGATATGTAAATCTGAAAATTCTGAACAAAGTTCCTTCTGTAGATGGGAACTAAAGAAGTTTTTAAGGCTGCGAACTTAAGATTATGCGTTACAAGCAGTCGAAGGGTCAACGAGATGAAAGCATTTCGTTTTCCCAACTGAGATGAGAGTTTTCCAAAGTTAGGTATAAAATCCTTGGTTTGGTTATCTAAGATTGCAGGTATTCTCAAAAGACAACTGAATCGATACATTATTGTGCTATATTGACGGTGAATTCAGTGTTTGAATTTTTTCGCGGTAGCTACTCAAATTACACGGAACTGGTTTATGACTGCAATTGCTAATCAGTTACTAACTGGTTAGTAACGCGGATCTACACACAAAGTGTGCTTTTGGGATGGGCTGCGAAAAGTTGCCAGCTTTAAATGTTTCTATCCGCATTGGGGATCCAAAATATGTAGACTTGACCATCAAAAGTGTCTGCGTTCTTCACAACTATACACGAAATCGAGAGGGACGCCAGTATGTGCCAATCGACAAATTCACAATGAAGACAAATTTGTAATTCGATAGCCGTGTCTTGGTACAACCACCACAAAATATATCAATACAAATGAGTTCTCCAGCAACAAATCTCAGGAATTATTTAGCGAACGATTTTATTACACCATGAGAATCTCTACCCTGGCAGTGGAAATATTGTTTATAAACATAGAATACAACTGGAAAACAAAGGTTTTAGTATATCCTCTATATCACTTTGAAAATAACTTGGTGTATGCCTGTCATATTCACTGCCTTTCGAACTTTATTCCATGCATTTTGCGGTTCATTCCTCTTTAAATATCACGGAAGCGTGATATTAAACAAAACTGGATATTTCTCTATGTCACTTACAAGAAATATATTCACTTTTTGATCGTCCATCTCAAACTGACACATAAACCGAGCAACTTCAGTCACTAGTAATCCAGCAGCTGAGTTCCCTGGCACCAACTACTCACAACTTAGTAACGCATTACTAATCAGTAGCGTCATGTCTGGTATCCCATTCAGTTACATTGAAAGTGACTCATCGCGGACTGGTTAGTAATTTGCGTTACTAATCAGTTTTTTTAGTAGCTCCATGTGCAGACGGCCTAACAGTGAGTTTAATTGCAACTAGAGGTAGGTTGTGACTAAAAATTCATCATCAGCCATCATCATCTCATCTCTTCATCAGTCAAATCAATTGTAGAATCTATACAGGTTATGCTCATCCTCCCCCTCCACAGACCCCAAAGGCCACCAAACCTTAGCGAACATGAAACCTTTACTGGATTTGGCCACAAATCTTCCAGCAAAAATGTCATGCAGAGAAGATGGCTCCTCCAATTTAATTCTGAAAAAGATTCCAACCTGCTTTTTTGAAAATCTTTGCGAACTCATCAGCTGCTGTCAAAATAGTGGATATTTGCCCTTTACGTGAAACCGTATCAAAATATACTCAATCCCAAAAAAACATCAGGCTCACGTCCCATATCCTTGTTTTTGAATTTGGGCAAATTGCTAGAAAGAGTAATTCAGTGGCAGATATCACAGACCATTGATGAGTATCAAATAATACAAATGAGACAATAAGGTTTCAAAGCCAAGCGATTGTGCAAAAATTTGCTGAAGATAGCATCCACAGCAAAACGGTTGTGGGTACCTGCCTGATTGATGTGCAGAAAGCTTTTAACTCCATCCTGTACGAAATGATGAATTCCACCTTTCAATCAAAATTATCAAGATCATCGGCAGTTTCCTTGGCAGCAAGGAAGCGTTCACTTCCTTTAACGGGATATTTTCTAATAAGTTTCCTATACAAAATACAGTTCCGCATCCTTAAGCCCATTTTTACAGGATTTTTTTCAAGATACCTGGTTTGTTGGACTTTCATCTGTATCGTTAAGCGTATTTGTCGTACTACCTTCAATGGATGCGTATCTTCTCCATCTATCATACAATTGATTTGTTTAATTCTTATTGCTTCTCCCACGCGGATGAGCTACAAATCTTTCGCAGCATTTAATAACATATTGCGCGAAACTTAAGGTACACTTCACGATGCTTTTGATCAACACTATCCACCTCCGTTGGAAAGAAAATTTATGTTGCCAATAATTGAAGATATCAATCGAAATAGGAATTGATTGTTAGGAGATGTTGCAGCGTCACACACTGGAGCTTTCAATTTGTTTGAGAACCAGTCTAGTGATTGTATTATTTTAAGCAATTATTCAGTTGGTCAGCTTGTAGTGGGCATAGAAAAAATTTGATAGATAGATAGATAAATATACTTTATTTATGGCTGATCTTAGTTTGTACAAATACAAATGATAATTTCTTAATTTAGAGTTCAGACTATGTCTTTACATCTATATATGTATTTAATAGTTTATATCGGAGTTGATTTATTTAAAAAATGCATACATATTTAAAAGTTGTCAACTTACAAAGGAAAATTCACAAAAACCTTTGGGAACTTATAAACTACGACGATATCGCCTCCTGGAGTCTACATAGAATTACTTTTTCAAAAATTTTACTAAGAGATGGAAGTAAACTAATCGGCCTATAGTTGCTAGGATCATGTGGATTCTTTCCAGGCTTAAGAATAGGAATGACAACTGCTTTTTTCCAGGCAAACGGAAAGTAACTGATCTGAAAGCATGAATTGAAGCATAAGTAATCGATTGCTGCTGTAGGTAGGTTTTTCAGTAGTAAGTTGGGGATTTTATCGAAGCCGGGAGATTTTTTATTTTTGAGTTTTTTGAGAATGCGCTTAACGTCAGATCGTGAGCATAAAATAGCGGATGCATCTGCGTCTCTGTTAATTAGTTCATGATTAAAATTTTCGGCTTCAATTTCCAGGGTGGTGTCGCCTAGGGAATCACCAGAATAATGGGCTCGAAGGAAGTAACCCGCAAACACGTCTGCTTTTTCTTGGTCAGTATACGCTGTACTGTTAGCAGGGTCGTTGAGAGGGGGAATAAAAGCCGGTTTCATTTTAAGAGCTCGATGTAATTTCCACACGGTCGAAGAACCTTTTTCTTGGGTAGATATTACTTCATTCCACCTACGGTTTCGCACTTCTATGAACTTATTCCTGATTAAATAAGTGAAACCGTTCACTTGAGTTTTGATGTCTGGGTTACGAGCTCGCTGCCATTGTCTACGGAATTTGTTACGCAACTTAATTAACCTATTCATTTCACCGTTTGATTCTGGAAAACGTATGGCTCTTGGTGAGACCTTTGGTGTAGATTGATCCCTGGCTGCCAATATGACCGATGAGAAAGATTGGATGATAGAATCAATTTCCTGGTCAGTTTGTGTTTTCACATACATTATGGGACTTTCTACTAAACACATAGTCTCGACTCCCATGCACAAAGTTCAGACTTTTATGTATACCAATACATAGCCTCTCTGTGCATAGCATTATAGTGGGCTATATAACATTACATAGCTTAGTGACTAGAGCATCGGCTCTTAGATTCTGGGTTCCTTAGTTCGAAACCAGGTTCGAGCAGACGTGGCACTGTTTTTTATCACAGACTATAATACATGGTGTCGGAGCTATAATACATACCCAACTAGCACTTTTGGTGTCGAATACTGGATAATAGTGAACTGCCACCAGATCGTAGTTATCGATACTCTATTTCCACTTATTTTGCCACGACAATGTAAAAAGCCACTCAATGCACCCATTCGCAACGTGGTGGCAACGTTCACATCGGAACCATAATCATCCGAAATTTTAAACTCCAGTTATAGTATAGAAATAGTAGCGAAAACGTTTTAAAAACTTGTGAAAATTCCGTTCACCTTAAAGTAGTTTTATTTATTTGTTTGCTTGGTTTTTGCTACTACATTTGGTCACCATAAAGTGATCAAATTTATGGTTTTCGTTTTGCTGGCAGAAACGTTCCCAATATCGTTTTTCAAACACAATTAAGTGTGCTGATTTAATGTTGGGTTTTAGCCTAGTGCCAATTACTCCTGAAAAAGCCTATAAAGTTTTCGTTACTACAATAGTGAGTGGCGTTTTCTACTAGAAAGTATTAGAAACGTTATTTTCTTACTGTGGTATCCTCTTGCCATATCTTTCATTAGATTCCCATGCACTTTAAGGGGCTATGTACACTTGGGACGTCCAAAAAAGGCTCTTTTTTAGGATTTTTTTTAGACACATATTAAAATAATTAATAAAAAATGTTTTCTTACTTGAAAGAAATATATTTGTAGAAACTATTGTAATTTTTTTAAGGCAAAAAGTTGAAAATTAGTCGAAATAGAGAAAATTTTCGAGGTGTCCAAAAAAAAAATTGTTTTGCCGTGATCACTGTAGCTTGTCACTGGATCATCCAAAATAAAAAAAGTCGAGGATTATAAGTTAATGACATAGTGCTCCGTATGAACGAAGGACTTTGGCAGATTTTGATTTTTTGAATAATGGCGGTTGATGAAATTCAAAATTGTATTTTCGACCAAATTATCATTCACATTTTCAGCTATTGAAAAAAAATATAGTCCAATCGAAAAATCTTTCGTTCTTCCAGAGGATAATTACGTATCAAATAAGTGAGAAAAATTTCATGCTGATCGATAAAGCCGTTTTCAACACCGACCTCGAAAACATAGTTTCGAGAAAAATGCTTATAAAACATGCGAAAAACGCTTTATGCAATAGAGACGACTTCATTCAAAGTGATAAAGAATCTCCATAAAGATCTCCATAAAGAATTGTCCGATTGAAAATGCAAAAAAAAAATTTAATCGATTTTTTCAAAATTCTAAGTGTACCTGCCTCCTTAAATGTAATGTAATTTACACGTCGCAAACACTTCGTTCGACAACGAAAGGAAAACTGTGCAGAAAGTTCCAATTGCCACTTAACAGTTGCAGTTGGGTCAATAAAGAGTCAAAGTAGACATCATAGTGGATCTTCGGGACTAAAAAGTTATGTTTGGTACCATAGAGTGGCATTTTTTCACATGTGTGGTTATAGATACCATATAGTTGCAATTGTTACGTGATTGGAAAACTCATGCAGGTTATGGGAACTATGAAGTAAAATTATGAAGCAACAATGAGTTTGTAGTGGCAGCTCAGCACTCGGCCATCTTTTTATGGCTGAAATATGAAAGTCCAAGGAAAATTTATTTTATTGAGAGACACAAAATGTGCTCTTATGGGAAAATAACGTAAATTTTATGCAGGGACGTACATACGGTACTGATACAAACAAAAAAAAACTGAAAAACGTAAAAAAAATTTACATGAAATCTAAATTTGTTGTATTTTCGCCAAATTCCTTCTTTAATTTTAACACTTTGCTCAGGCGCATTGCGATTTCTGGTCCTATAATGTAAATATTTACGATGAATTTCAGTTTGTAGGTCATTTTGGCTATGAAATTTGGAATATCATCCTCATTATATTCTCTTAAGAATTCAATTTAAAATTTCAAAATGAAACTTTGACCTTGTGCTAATTTTTCGTCATAGCCACACAAATACATAGTGTTGGTATAATACATATTGAAACACATGAAATGTTACACCTAATCAATCTTTTATTGTGTTAGTGTAGTATTGGCTAATGAGTATCAATTTGGTTTTTGAATCGTGTTCGGCACCATCCTGAAACTGTCACCGTACGTAACAAAATATAGTTCCTGCCACCAAATGCCATCGTACCTTTTCATTCCCCATTTGGGTAACATAAACGATTTTCGTACGTGGCAAAAACGTATCTTTGGCAGGTTGTTGCTACTATAAAAGCCTCTTTTCAGTGTCAGCAACGTGGCAGCACACTAAAATTGCTAGTTGGGTAGGTTTCCAAGCTTTAAATAACAGCTCCTATAAAATTTTCGCTACATATTATAGTGCCAGGTGCTGTAATTTATAGCAATGCACCTACATAGCATTTGAAGTATGTAAACTCTAGACTCTGGCGCTATGCTTTTCTCAATGTATGCTTTCTGATTTCACACCACCATATTTTTTGCTCCAAAAGTGCGTTAAGCCCTGGTTTTACTGATTGTCAATAGACAATTGAGCACTAAAGAGCCAATTTCACTCCCGCGTAGAAAATGATTCAGCATATAAAATTGTGGATTGCATTTTTTTTAAAGCCCACTATATACGGAAGTGATAGTAGTTAAAGGAAGATTTTTCCATCATGAGAGTAATCTAAATAAAGCTTGTTTGATAACAAAACATTGACAAAGTGGGAGATAGAACTAATCACCCCGGGTGACCCACCATGCATTCAATACATACTGATTATCTAATGAAACCTCTACACACTAAGACCTCACGGGATTTAGTTCGATAAGTTTGCTTCAGGTCTTGTCCGGATTAGTGGCCATTGATGATGAATGTAAACTAAGTAAATAAAATTACTTCTCATTAACCATTTTTAATATGATTTACTATTGATTTTCTGTCATAAATGCTCAAAGCTAATATAAATCGAATTATAGTAGCCTCATAGCAAAATAATAAATAACTTAATGATAAACTCTCTGAATACGAACCTAAAACTTTTCGGATATGTTTTTATGTTACCAATTTTCATCTCATTGAAAACCAAACAAAAGTAAATTAGCTTTTTTATCATACATCTACAATCGATTGACTTTCGGCGCCATGAAGTCCACTAACGTTGTCAAAGCTTGCGTGATGAATGAATCAAATCATTCACATGCACACACATACTCGTACACATAAAAACGTGCAAAGAAAACATTTACAAATTTATCCATGGAAAACTACTTCATGTAATGACCCAGTTTTCAATAAACGTTCTTCGTTTCCTAGCTACCATATGAAAATTCCCGAACGAAAGGAAAACTGAAAATACAGATTCGAATCACGCGAATATTTCTTAGGAAAGTAAACATTCCATCAGTCATTCGAGTGTTTATTTCATACAAATATCTATATGGAGTTATTTGTTTTATATAGGCATAAATATGTATAGGGAAGACCATAAAGTTGGTAAGACAGTAAATGATATTGGGGAGGAAAATTGGAGAAAGAACTCATAGTGAATAAAGATCCATGGAAAATTTTGAAAAAATCGTAATTTAGGATTTAAATCTGATGTGAAATAGGAATTTCAAAACCATCCCTTAGATTCTTTTGCAAAGGAAGTAAAATAAATAATAATGGTTGAGAGTGATCTTGTGGAGACAACATGGATTTCGTTTAGATGAATATTGTAACATTAACACGGATATCAATAAAAAAAGGTCTAGCGCATCAGAACCGCTAGAAAACTGATTTTCGAAGAAATTATCTTTGAGTGACTTAAAAATGTTGGAAGACGTAATATACTTCTTTGTAGTATCATATCAACCATTTCTTCCTCAAAGTAACAAAAATAATTTCCTGACAGCATCTCCTATAACACAAATGATGAAAATGTTCAGTGCTGGCAACATTTTTCCAACGCATCAGCAATAAATCTACCATAACAAGCTCATGCTAAAATCAACCTGTCCTTTGAATTTCGTTTTCATCCGCTGATTTCAGAGATTAAACTATGTCTGAGGTCATCCGAATAATTTCCGAAACTCGAAAAATTTAAATATTGGTTGCTTATTTGACTGTAAATGCTTTGCATATGAATACGAACTGGAAGCATCTGTTGATGCAATATTGACAAAAATGTCTGGTGCCGGCAATTCTGTGTTAGCATCACAGCCAAAAATTTAACAAATCTGCATCAAGTTAAACTCACTCTGTGAATTTCGTTTCGATTGGATGACTACACTGGATGTTAAAGGGGTGAAAAAAATTTTGGGTTTTTTTTTAAACTTCTTAATTGGAAAAGTAAATTTTCAGAGAACATAGATGCGTATAAGGACTAGTGCAGTGGCTAATTAAAATTCCGATATCTTTAGCCATTTGGCGGCGGTAGCGTTTTAGTGAATTTTCAGGTAATCCTATCTTTCTATGCAGAGGACATTTTTGTTAGAAATAAGTATTGGAAATGGAAACTAATTATGTTTTATGCTTGTTCATGATAAAAAAAAATTGGAAATTATGAGCTGTATGTGGGCACTGAGCACCTAAAAGTAGGCAAAGATTTTTATTTCAAATTTCGATTTGTCATAACTTTTGACAGAAACATTTAATCATCGAGAAATTTGCATAGCGTATTAATGTTTACTAACGCAATACACACATGGACTTTAAAGACTGTGCTTGCAACTCTGTAGCAACAACAGGCACCTGAAAAAAAATCCTTCAAATCATCGATCCTCCTGAAAAATGTTTGCTTTTTGATAAAAACTTTAAATTATTGATAAATTCCTATCTTTGTCCTTCATGTCAAATTAAAATCTTTAAATTCCGATCTGCACAAGAACGGCACCCCATCACCTCTATTTTCAGCTCTCTAAACTTCTGTTCACGAGAACTACCGACCGGATAATCCGATCAATATAAAATTTTCAGGTCATGTTGGTATTAACTAGGACCAGGTTTGATAGAAGTGATTTTGAAATATAGGCAACCCAGTGGCAGTGGTGCCATCATGAAATTTCTCTGCAAAAAAAAACTGCTCCTTGTCTTATAACTCCCGATTCAGCCAACAAATTTTAACGAAATTCACACAGTACCTATGCCACATTTGTTATAAATTTGGCTGAAAAATTAGGATATAGCTGCCAGCTGTGGAAGCTTTTGTCACCTAAATCTTGTAAATTTGCTCAGCAAAATAAAGCTTTTTTCCCGATAACTTCCGATGCAGTCATGAAATCAAAACGAAATTCATGTAGTAAATGGACCTTAGTGTAGGCAAAATTTAGATTGAATTGTGTAGAAAAATCATAAAATGGCTTCCAGCTATGGTAATTTTTTTAATTTTTTGGCAATTCACTAAGCGAGGTTGTAATTAAATTTGCAAATGGGAATGATCCTGTAATAGCAATTTGCAACAAATATTGAGCTTTCCAAAATTTGAAAAGTTTTTATGGTGGTAGCCCTAAAATTCTTTTCATTCTTATAATTTCCAGCGCAGTCATTCAATCGAAACGAAATTCACAGGGAAGGTGAAGCAGATTTGGCATATTTTTCCCAGGGTGAAGCGGATTTGGCTATGCTACTAACCCAGGGCTGCCAGCACCAGACATTTTCGAAAATATTGCACAAACAGATACTGCCATTATATCAACCCGAATCAAGCCTGACCGTCCTTAATACTTTGCCTTTATTCGTCTCGGTTCAGTGACCGCGTCCTCCAGTTTGGTGCTCCCAAAAGCGACCTGCAGTCCGGCATCTATCGAATCCTCCCAGCGTTTGCGTGGCCTACCAACTGGCCTGGCTCCGCTCGCTCGCCCCTTGAGAGACTGCTTGGGGATTCGGTTGTCGCTCATTCGTTCGATGTGGCCAGCCCTTTGCAGTTTTTGTAATCGTAAGACGGTAGAGAGTTCCGGCTCGTCATATATGGTAAACAGCTCGTTGTTGTATCGGATTCGCCATTCATCTTCTTCCCGTATTGGACCGAGGATTCTTCGCAATATCCTTCTTCCGAACGTATTCAAAGCCTTTTCAGACGCCTGGGTCAGAGTCCAGATTTCGCTTACGTAGCATAGCACAGGTCTGATAATTGTTTTGCAGACGCGAATCTTCGTATTCCTGTGTACGCATCGAAATTTCAAAGTAGGAAGCACCGAAAAGAATGTCTTATTGGCTAATTGGATCCGTCGTTTGATTTTATCATGCTCATCCCCATCCTTCGAGAGGTACTTCCCTAGGTACACGAAGTTGTCTACGTTTTCAAGGCTATAGTGCCCTATCGTTATGTTTTGTCTTACTGGCGTCCTTTTCCTTGATTGGATCATAGTTTCTGCTTTTTGTTCGTTCATTTGAAGATCAACTTCTTTGGCGGTTTCGTCTACAGTTACAAATACTTCCTTGGCGTCGTTGAACGAACGTGACATAATATTGATCTCATCAGCAGAAGCTACTAGCTGTGTCTACTTAAATAAAAGAGTTCCTCTCGTGTCAACGGGGGGCAACCAAAAGTGTCAGCTGTAAGTTTTTGGAAGAACAATAGTGACTATAAAGTCATCTTTAGCGCTGATAAAGTATCGCCACAAAAAAAGTCGACTTTCAAAACAATATTACGCAAAAAAGATGTTGCTTACCGCGCACATTTCAAAATATTCACTCACGCCACACCGTTTGACACTTGTCAGTTTCTCTCAATAGCTTAGATCCTACTTAAATCTCATATTAGGATGTTTGCGTACTACGATTGAGAAGAGAAGATCAATATTTACTACCTTAGACCTTGCAAAATAATTCAAAACGTCATAAAACCTCCCCTTCAACACCATAAAATATGTGCAAGCATGATCGGAAATATGGGCATCTCAGTCTGAAAAAATACCATTATAACTTTCCACGAGAGATTAAAGTTCAACCTCAGGAAAAAGAAGATAACATAAAAAAGTAAAAGTCTTTCCATCTACCAATAAACTATTGATAAACTCATAAAAAATAAAATAACCGTGATAAACTGCTAAAACAATAATATAAAGAGTAAAATAACAAAAAAAAATCTGTACTGACAACTCGAAATCTTACAACGCTACAAACGTTGATTAAATTTTACATGTCTCGGTTGCAGTCTGCGATATTCCAATCGGCGGCAAAATCTTTACTGTGTTTTCCAAACATACATTGTTAGTGGAATTTTGTTATTGTTCCTGGCGGCAATCGACAAATGGTAGTGGTGGTGAGTCAAACGTCAGCATGCATTTAACACCAATTTGTTACGCGAGTGATTGATAAGGTCAATTGCGGTGACCGCTACGAAAAAAATGAGCCGAAGCCCCTGGTGGCATTCAAGACAATTCGAAAATTAAATTTTTCGCGAGACGTCTCTATAATACAATCAAAGCGTACGCTTATTGAGACTTCCAATCAGCAACAATTGGCGATAAAAGATTTTATCAGCAATTAATGAACACCTAACAATACTGTTTAGATTTCCTCACACTGAAAATTGTTAGCATCATCGTTTGTGGTTTTTTGTGTGTGTTTCAAATGTGTAACAATGCACATTGTAGTATTTTTGTGATTATTATGTGTTGGTAGTGACTTTGTTCTTTAACAGTCCCATAAATGGAAATCTGTGTTTCCAAAATGTTGAAACTCTTCAACTTTCTCATAATAAATTGATTACATCCGACATTACTGGCCATGGTTCTTTCGGAATTCAACGCCATCAGTCCATCCACAATACACATTGTTCTTATCACAACAAATTAAACTGTGTAATGTGTTAATTCAGTATAAACCATTTAACTCTTTATTTAATTAGACGATACACATCAGATATATGGAACATTCCATGTGAACCGCATATAGAAATAACTAGCTCAGGGTCAAATAAATTAATAGGTCATTATAACGAGTAGAACGAATGTTGGCATTTTCTCCCTATCTCTCTCTCTCTCTCTCTCTCGATGTGATTACGTTAAAGTATTTGACTAAATTGTTTCCAGTGTACGCTATTAAGTCGCGAAAATAAATATCATGAAGATCACCACCATTAAAACGATGATGAACCGACAATAAAAATTGCGCATTTCACCGGAGTGGAAATACATCAACCAGCCCAAGCTAGAATAGCTATAAGCGTAGGTTGAGTGAAGTGATAAAGCAATTACATAAGAGTATTTGCATTGGAAAACAAGTTTTAATGAATTTTAGCATTTTGTTTACTCGCGAATTGACATTGATGAATGTTTCTGACATCATCAATTAGAATGGATATTGAAGAGATGATAGTGATCAATTCGCACGATCGACGATGAGAAGAATGGAATATACAGTGGCTCACAAAAGTCAACATACAGCATGTAAAAACACGAATATGGTACAGTGGAAAAAGAGAGAATGCAATGAAAACGTAAAAGTAGCTTTATTGGCATTAAAAATAAGTTTCATAACATAACAATAAAGAAATTCCGAACACAGAAAGAAATAAGCCATGAAAACTAAGAAAATTCATCCATCGAAAGTCAGCATACACTACGAGCCATATGTCGAAAAGAACGAGAATGACCAAAAAACGTGAGCTCAATACTTTGTAGGCCCTCCACCAGCCTTAATAAGAGCTTCTAAACGGCTTCGCATCGAACGAACGAGATATCCGGTAATTTTGGGTGGAATATTCATCCAGGTACACAGCAGAGCAGATTTCAGGGTCTTTTTGCTAGTAATAGTTGCTCTTACGGCTGGCTCACGAATTCTGCGATCCAATTCCTCTCATAAATGCTCTATAGGGTTTAAATCGGGAGTCTGAGGCGGACTGTGAAGCTGATGATGGACTTTATACAGCAACCATTCCTTGACACTTCTAGCTGTATGTTTTGGATCATTGTCCTGCTGAAAGATCCAACCTGGCTGTAGGCCTAATTTCTGCACAAAAGGTATCAAATCGCCTCGCAATATGTTCAAATACATGTATTGATCCATAGTACCATCAATAAAATCTAATTGCCCCACACCAGCGGCCGACACACAGCCCCATACGAGGACTGACCCTCCATCGTGTTTCACTGTAGGACGCAAATTCTTCTTTGCCAATGCTTAGTTCCGCTTCCTCCACACGTATCCGCGCCCATCAGAGTCATAAATTTTATACTTGCTCTCATCACTAAACAGAACTTGATTCCAAAAATAAATAAATAAATAAATGTCTCGACATTTCGTTAAGAGACATGCGGCATTTGAAAAGCAGATTCAAATGGATGTAAACTCCAGCAAGGTGCTATGCAGCCGTTTGAATATTGATGATCATGCAAGTGTTCGCTACAAATATTTGATTACATGAGATCCAATCGGCCGCTTCGAGAACAAATCAAGGTGAATGGAAAATATACCACTCCGTTATTCAGTGTGGAGTCATCGATATATATGTAACCACATCTGTTCGTAGTGATAATTATCGTTCCCAAATCTCTCTACTTGGTATCAGAATTTCAAATCTAAGCAGAAATGGTTAAGCAGTAATATAATCGATTTCCGCCGGAACAGGCTTGCCCTGCACCAATATTTTAGCATGGCCTAGGTCAATCTTCTTTTAAAGATAGCCACAATTTAGTCTAATCGCTGCGCACATCGTATGCTGTGATTTATAGCCTTGAGTATCGCTTGTCACTAAATTAATGCTCCCTACCGCTGGTTTAATTCCACTCTTCTAATGTAAATCCAGGAGACGATACGAGGTTGCAGACTCCAAGGTATCATATAGCCCTACAGCTGTACGGAACACACAATGAATTGCGAACCGTTTCTATTATATTTTGCTTCTACAGGAGCTTAAAGCCTAGGAGTAGTCCCAGATATTTTACTTTGTTTGGTAGGTTTTCCATTCGATAGGTCGACGGACTGGACCTTATACTTGCAGTACTGTTTTGCTAGAGCTAGTACTTAGGTCACAGTCTCGCGACCGTTGCGAGAAATATAAAAGGAATGATTTCATCTCTCCTATAGGGTCGGGTTTAGTTTCCCTGATATGTCTGTCGTCTACATATGCTATCACTTTATATTCACTTTGCCCAAGCTTCCTATTAGCTGTTAAGTCCTAAAACAAAGGAGACAGAAGACCGATTGATTTATAGGTTCAACTAGCTGCGAGTTAACATCCAGATTCCGAAGAGCACTCAGAGTTGCCTGGGGGTCCACATTGTAAAACGCTCCCATTTGTCCGACATGTAGCCAGCGTGCACCCTTTGATAGTAAGTGATTTTTCATGCTGTTCTAGGGTATGCAACGCCGTTTTGACCGATTTGCCCTTCGTATAAACATTAGGTGTTTCTTAAATCAGAGTAGAATCCAAGACAGTAGTTTTCCAACACCCTTTCTTTCTTTTCTCCTCCTCTTTAAAAATCCCTCTCCAAATCCCTCCAACCCTCTCTAAAATCTTCAAAAAAAAAAAGAACTAAGACAAATCAGTCTGAAGCTCTCAATTGTATCACGTAAAGCACTCCCTGCTTTATGAATGAACAGAACTATATTTTCCCTCCAACTACTAGAAATGCTTGAACGCTTTAAAGCAAGTTTCTACCTTGTGCAGTCAAAGAAATAAAATTGTTGGTTTTTGCTTTTCGGATAGATACATACGAATAGATAGATACATGTTGATAGATACGGTAGATACATGAATTACGGAAGTTATCCCTTAAAATAGGGAGCGGTGTCGAGCGCGCTGAGCTGCCACCGCCCTGCGCGCTGCACCGCATTTTTTTTACCTGGTGGAAGTGATTGAAGGCAGACGGGTTAAGGAATGATCACAAAATTTTTTACAGTTGGGTATCAAAGGCTTGTTTATGGCTGGTAGCAGAGTCATTAAAAAATATTAATAATCTTTCATTTTTTTTTTCAAAAAAAACCGGAAAATCGTTTTTCTTTTTCGAAATTGCATTCCTTTTTCATTTTTCATTTTTTTTTTCACAATTCTGGTAGGGGCCATAGACAAAAGTATATTAAATAAGATTATGTTTTATTTTTATGTTTCAGATCATCTGCATCTGCACCAGCAACTAAAATCCGTTTGGCGCGCCGCCATTGCTCGATGTACTCCCTCCCACTCTTTGCATATTTCGACTAAACATTTTTTTTGTACATTTAAAATAAACCTATACCTACAATTGAAAAAAATTTAAGTGTCTATCTCAAATACATTCCCAAAAAAAAATTCCTGGGCAAAGCACATTTTTTCGGCTGCACAAGGTAGAAACTTGCCTTAAATAGGTCACTTAATTTAAATATAATAAAATAAAATGGATTTGAAAAATTCATGAGTTGAATCAGTGAATTGTTGTAGATTAACGAATCGGGAAAGTTTTTAGGCAAGTAGCTGAGTTAAAAATTTATTCAATTCCATAGTATTAGCTATGAGTGTAGCTCCTCAGGATTTTGGTTAATTTCTATAAAAATGTCATTTCTGTCAACTTTATCGTCATCATAGCGAATAAATTCATACATACAATACATATTTATTGATTATATATTGAGTGTTCATAATTTAATTTTCTTTAATTCAAATTATCATTAACACAACCCATCACTTTTTTCATTGCAGATTAGAACGATCTAAAGTCCGTGTGACATTTTTCCAAAGCAGTCAACCACAACAAGTCAGTCCACCCGAAAGTTATATACACTATCCCGATAGCAGTTTACCACTAATAACTGATTCCTTTATCATCGATTCAAGTACGTTAAGTGAAAGCAACATGACAGCTGCCACAGCAACACAACCCACGTACGACAGACAAATAAGGTTAGTTGTTATTGAATTTTTTTATTTTGTTTTGAGTTTCGATTGCAAATTATATTCTGGAAAACATTCTCTTACATATGTATAAACACCTTATCGGGCACAATGAATGCATACACCATGTCTGTATTGATTTATTCATTGATGGGTACATCCATTCACATTACCTGTCGTTTGTTCGTATATTAATTCTGACTTTCACATGATTGTTCAGCCGGAATTTATTGATGAATGAAAAAGAAATGCGTAACGTTTCGCTGTGAGATAGACCAGGTTTATTGTTTTGTTGGACACATAAAGTAGCGTCATTTGAGTCGTAACAGTAGCGTTGATTAAATAAGTTGTTGGATCTAAGTGTCACCTGTGTAGCAATGAAAAGAAAGTAATGAGCTTTTGTTGGTTTTACGAGTCCCATTTGAAGTTCTTGCAATGTAATTAAGATCTTATTGGCCAATTTCATACCATTCATTCATTTTATTTTATTTAATTAATGTACTTTGTCTCCGTGTCAAACTCATACTCTCATCTCCAATAAAACAGTACAATAATCGTAACAATAATGGAAAAGCTTCCAGGTATTCTGAAATTATCTGGCCTAAGTATATTTTTACTTTTTCACTAGTTATCTGTCAGTACGCACTAAGCACTATGTATCTTAAATTGTTATAAAATAAGGCACTAGAGTTTATCAGAATTAAAAGAGAGAAAAAATATATTAGAGATGGTGCAAGATTTTGCTAAATTTTCTTCACTTGATTTGTGAAAACTGTAAATTCAAGTCGGAAATTGAAGAAACTGAGACACATTTTGAGAAATATTAGTTCGCTAGACAACGAGGTAACTCCTCAGTAAAATTGCATAGTTGCAGCCTGATGGCTGAATTACACCTAAGCGTCTCAGGTCATTAGGGAGGATTAGTCACGTTGTCAGACCTGCAACATAGTTGTGTGAACTTTGGCATGAGGCAAGTCTCCTGAAGCAACTATCACCGAGACCCCCCATGGAAATGCTTGAGCGATGTGCCGACAACTCATCCTTGTAAAAACTTCCTCTGTCAAGAAACCTGGAACAAAAGCTTCATATTGGACTGATCAACAACGACGACCACGCAAACGGATTATTCTCCCGGAACCTGGAATGTACGCTCCCTGAACAAACCGGGGGCCGAAAAGGCCCTCCTTCATCAGATCGAACAGTAAAAGCTGAGCATTACTGCAGTCCAGGAAACAAATTGGCTAGGCTGCGAGATCAACAACAAGAAATCGCACACAATTTTTACAAGCGGCAAACCATCGGGCCGCAAGGAGTTTGGAGTAGCATTCATAGTGAATAAGCAGCTTAAGTCGCGCGTTACCGACTTCAAACCCGTAAACGAAAGGCTGTGTGCAATTCGCATCAAGGCACGATTTTTCAACCTCTGGCTCATCAATGTGCACGCTCCCACCGAAGTACAAGAAGACTCTATAAAAGACGAGTTGGAATTCTCCAGACGCACATACCGTCTACCAAATCGACTACGTCCTTATTAGCAAAAGATGGGCGTCAAGTATGGTGTATGTTCGGGCGTACCGTGGAGCTAACTGTGACTCCGATCATTTCCTGGTGAAAACAACATACCGGTGCAGAATTTCAAAATCTCCAATCGAGATTCAGCCCTCCCAAAATCTTCGCGGTTGAGAATTTGCTGAACCATTATACGGCTCATGCATATACGACCGCGCTTGAGAAAAGAATTTCACCAATCCTGCGCGACTCCACTAACGTAGGTGTCCACGAGTTCTGGGAAGAGCTCAGAAATACAATTAAGAATGTGGCAGAAAACGTTGTGGGATACAAAGCCCGACGAGCGCAAAATGAATGGTTTGTCGAAGAATGCAGAAACTCACTTGACGCAAAGAACGAGGCCTACTAGCAATGGGTCCAACGTGCAACCAGAGCCAAGAAGGAAAAATATGACGAGCTACGGCGAATATCCAATAGAATAATTAGGCGTAAGAAACGGAAATACTTTGACGAGCAGTTGCTGAACATTAATGTAAACCTAGTTAGTAAGAACACCAGATAAGCGTACAGACTAGTAAATACTATCAAAAATGGCTACCAACCCAGGACTAGTCTCTGTAAGGACAAAGATGGAAGTATTATCAGCGACACCGAAAGTATTAGCAAACGATGGGCGTCCTACTTCGAAGAGCTTCTGAATCGGCAATTAAACATCCTGACAGCAGAAGCTGAGCTCCATGATGATACGGCTGGTCAACCCCCATCCACACAATCCCCGACAGTAGAAGAAGTTGATCTCGCCTTGCGTTCACTGAAAAGGAACAGGAGACTGAGGTGATCCCAGACGATTGGCGCAGAAGCATCATCTGTCCCATACATAAAAAAGGAGATAAACTGCGGTGTGAGAATTACAGTACGGCTTATAAAATCCTGTCAAAAATCATGGAGTATAGGATTAAACCGTTCGCGGAACAAATCGTTGGCGAGTATCAAGGCGGTTTCAGATCTGGTCGCGCCACAATCGACCAGCTCTTCAGGGTCAAGCTAATTTTACAAAAGTGCTGGGAATACGAGGTCGACGTATACCAAATCTTTGTCGACTTTAAACAAGCATATGACAGCATCAACCGAGGCGCTCTATATAGCATCATGCTGCAATTTGGTATACCGGCCAAATTAGTGAGACTTATAAAGATGACGATGACCAACTTCGTCTCGCAAGTCCGGATCCAGAACAGACTGACAAAGCCTTTTGAAACTCTGGGTGGCCTGAAGCAGGGCGATGGAATAGTGCCCACGCTCTTCAACCTGGCACTTGAGTTCGCTATTCGCGCAATGAACCTGAACACTAGCGGCACGCTACTTTTTAAGTCGACACAATTGGCAGCGTATGCGGATGCTTTTAACATCATGGCTTTAAAGCTGACCGATGCAGAAGAACTTCTTCTTAAACTTGACACCGCAGCACAGGAAGTTGGACTACGTATCAACGATGACAATACGAAGGCTATGGTGCAATCTAGGACAAGGACGCCAGCGCACACGACGTCCAACGTAGGGGACCGTTGCATCAAATTCGTGGACAACTTCGTTTACCTGGGTAGCAATCTATCGAGTGACGCCAACGAAACTGACGAAATCAATCGTCGGATACAACTAGCAAATAAGACATTCTTCTCGGTCCTCCCCATTATGAAATCGAAATATGTGCACAGAAAGACTAAGCTCCGCGTTTATAAAACTATCATAAGACCTGTGCTGTGCTATGGTTGCGAAACATGGACCCTGATCCAAGCCTCCGAAAATATGATTGACACCTACGGCGGATTTTCGGGGCTATTCGCGATCGAGATGGATGGCGCATCTGGTACAACAATGAGTTGTACGAACTTTACGATGAGCTGGAAGTCTCCAAAATCGTTAAATTACAACGGTTACAGTGGGCTGGGCACGTGCAACGCATCTATGACGATCGCATGCCAAAGCGTGTCATGAACGCAAGACGAGTCGACGGAGCGAGGCCTAGAGAAAGACCAAGAGCTCGTTGGGAGAGCTCAGTGTATGCGGACGCCGAGCAACTTTTGGGGTTCCAAGACTGGAGGACGCGGTCACGTGACGGAGATCGATCCAAGCGACCAAGGCCCGACGTCGGGCTGTTGTGCCACGTTGATGATGAAACTCATCGAATCTGAGTTTTTCGTAGAAGTTTATAACTGCATGCATAAGCTAGATCAGGTAAAGGACGCTGCTTTGAGCAGTATATTTGCACTCCGGGCAAATTTCTTTCAAAAACACGCTGATTTTTGCATTATTGCAGTACATCAAGGTCTTAGACTTGAAAGTTATATGTTGTACATCTGATATGTTGAGAGGAAATAAATTATCCTGCAGCTCTTCAAGAGAAACACGACACTCATTTACCAAAACTTTTATATGGCGAAATTTGATGTGCATTGTAATAATTCTCTTTATTTTCAAGTTCATTAGATTATCTGAGTATAGAAGAAAAATACATAAATTAAACTTAATTTCAAGTTGTGGTGAATTTTACTCCTCGACCACTTCAAAATTGTTTTACGGGATGATTAAAATTGAAAAAAAATTTATTTATATTGAAAATTTTTATTTGACAAAGTGGTTTCGAAAGTATGCACTGATTCTCATCAGACACCAGCTCACAGTGCATACTTGACTGATGTGACCACTTGTAATTGGAAATCATTAATTTTTATTTACGCTAGTTGTGGCAAATTTTAATATGCACTGGCAGCTGTTGTCTGATGAGAATCAGTGCATACTTTCGAAACCACTTTGTCAAATAAAATTTTCAATATAAATAAAAAATTTTCAATTTTAATCATCCCGCAAAAACAATTCCAATTTGATTATGCTTTCGGAGGCTTATTCCGCAAAACGATCGAGTTTCCCGTATCAATTATTCTCTGCTTTGATGAGCTTTAGAGACGCTATACGTTGTCTATGCTGATTTATAGACAAGAAGGGAACCATGATCACAATTCAATAACCTTTACAAAGAAGGTATCTTGAATTTTTATTCAAAATCACTTCCCTGAAATAAGAACACTTACTTACACTTACAGTTACGCATACTTGCCCTGTCCGTACGAAATTGAATATTTTCTCTACTTTCGTAACGATGTCCCTCACTACACACAAGATGTGCCGTTAGAATAATCTTTTACATTTTTTGTTACGATTTTCGCGCGATAAATTAAGTGATTTCTTGTGAAGACATTGTGAGTACAAATTTGAATATTGCTAAGTGTATAAACAAAGGCATGGCATCAACATTAATAACCAGCATCAGTGCTACCACTCTGGGGAACAAACGCATAGTACAAATTTGTAAAATGCGTATCAAAATCAAGACCAGTGTATCAAATGGACATTATACTCTTAGAAAAACACTCCTTAAAACTAAGTGATGAATCCGAGACCAAATCGTATCCAAATACAGAGCTAGCGTATCAGCATATCAACATATTTCACGAGCCAAAACTCGTACCATATTTTTAAAATTGCATCAAAGTTGTAGCCCTGACCAGCATGTCCTGTTTACGAACAGTGATCACTTTTTATCTGAATATTTGATCTCAATTAACTCAAACTCTTACTTTTCTAGGATATTATTCTTTTTATCATATTCATATCCTTCAAAATACCTCAGTCATTTCGAGTGTTTGACAAAAAGTAATAGCAGTCCTCTCATCATAATGACCATGTGATTCAATATTTCGAAAGGAAGAAGAGAAAAACGATACAATCTTTATATGTCAAGTGTCTTGAAAAAAGTAGCGTTATTATTATGTGATTAACTCCTATTAGTAGTCCAAGCCTGATAGCCAGCCAGGCTTCATATTCATGCTATGTTCCCCATTGTTGGCGAACAATAACCTGCAAAGATACCCTGCATTATTACCACAAGTCATTTCTCATTTGCTATTCACAAAAATTTATGTCAGAATCAAGTGCCATACTCCAAGCGCCACTCATCTTCATCTTCTAGTACTCAATTAAATACTTGATAGACTTGTTCAACCAAATAAGGCTCTCGAGCCACTGAAACCCCAACGTCTTCCTCATTGCTGCGCGTCATGTCGTTTCATTCGATGTCATTTCGAACTCATAAAATGTTTTCACCTGCTGAGTGAGTTTCGTTAGTTCAGTGGTTTGATGTGGACGAACAGATTAGCCTGCATAGATATGAATGTATGCCATACAAAGCAATCACAAAAAAACTACCCTTAGGACATATCTTGCACTGAAAAGCTTCTGGAATAGAAATTTGTGCTATTGCTGAGTGACATGTCACAGCCATAAAAAAGGTGAATTGCAGGAACGTTCTGTTGTTAATGCTGCATGTCTTTAAAATGCTTCCTACTCAAAGACATGGGAGTTCGTTCAACTCGACGATGACAAGTGTGTTGACAAAATGTACATAAGCTCTTTTGTAGAAAGTGCAACCGGAAAGAAATATGTGCTTTCAAAATAATAAGAATAAGCTTCAAAGAAGCAACGGTAGATAACGTGGTCTGATGGAGCGAAGACTGTTTGCATTACAAGTTCGTTCTGTTGTTTCTCAATGCGGATTTGATTCCAAATACAGAACAATTTATACATCGAGTCCTGCCAAGTCTTTTCTTAAGTTAATAAATAATCAGGAAATTGGAATACAGCTATGGACAACACCATGCTTGAGGTCGGACAATTTTGGTCATCAAGTATGGTCATCTAACTCTTTCAGAATATCATCCAATTGTTTACATTTTTTACTAAATTGGAGCAAAAAATTAAATAATAATTACTTCTCCGCTTGCTTGATGATTTGTTGCATTAATTCGTCCATAAATATCTGATTTGTCTTAATGTGTCTCCTAAAAAACTAAACTTCAAACTCCAAGATAAACATTGATTGACCCACAATCATCACGAGACAGCAGTAATTACGACCAACTAAACAGTGAAAAATCCAACTATAAAAGCATTACATCTATCCGGAGGTCAATTACCTCTTGTTGGTGGGTTTGTTGTTGGGTCGATAAAAATGCATGTCAGTGGAAACAGATAAAAGTGAGATGGGGTAATTCAAAGTAGCTTGTGCTTGTTGTGTTTATAGAAAATGTGAATGGGTGAGTGCATTTAATGATGAAAGTTTACTGTACAGTTTTTTTTCGGGCTGATGTTAGCATTCAAAAGGAGAAACTAAAATCAACAGTTAGATAATATATGATCGGTGGAGCGTTGAAGATGGATACACAATTAGGGCGAAAATATTCCGGGATTAAATCTAAAAATTTGGATAAAAGCAAATGTAAGTTGTCCCACTTCAATCCATTTGTCGTCTATTGGTGTCGAGGAAATAATTGGATGTTTAGTTTCTAAAATACTTGTTAGCTGCTTTTTCGGTTTACTTGTCAATAAAGAGTAGTTTTCCCAGCAAATTTTCATCTTTTTCAATAATTCCTTTTAGAATATTAACAGTAAAGGCTAGTACTGAGTTAATCGAGAAGCTTAATTTTTGCATGTCTCCATTATCTGATCATTCTTTCGAGTGAAAATATTGGCAATGGAGAAAATCAGAGACACTGCTCATTCTTGACGGATAAAATGTCAAGAATTTCAATCTTCGTCGATTTTCTTATTGCAAACACATTTGCACAATTCTATTTTCAAATTGAAACACCAAATGACACTATTTACCTCGAAAGAATGAACTGCACATACTAAATTGGCGTGAAATGATTGGAGACATGTGTCAATACCATCTGCATTTTCAAAACGAAAGCAACTTCTAAACAATTTTTCACGCTAACAACTGAGTACAACTTTTGCTTATTTTCAAGCTAAATTTTCGCCTAAACACATTTCACGTGAACTTTCGTATGAAAATTTCACGTGAAATCGAAGACAGTACTATGCTTAAGAGACAATCATTCACTTACAGTCTATAGCTAAGCAAAGTGTTATACATTCCATTACTGACTTTATTTTTGTCTTCAAAGCCACTTGTCAGAATTACTTGGCGTTCCCAAAAAATGCCATGATTTTCTTCATATTTTTCGATATTGCTTCGTTTTGATGGTGTTCTAGGTTAGATTCAAGCCAATCTATGGCGGGGCTGTAATATACATATCTGATCGCGATTCGTCCAATTTTTTCATTTTCATTTTTAGTGCCATGGACCTCCAAATTTATATCTTTTCCGCCTTTATTTCGGCATTCAGTCAACAATCAACGCTCAACTTTATCTGGCAAATCCAATGCAGAAAGATTCATAGTCAGTTTTATTTTTTCCCCATAGTGTATGTGGCTGGAAAGAATCTTCATGCCGAATTCCTGGGTGACCCATCAAACCACGAGGTATATGAAGCTTATCTCACAAAAAGACAACCACGCACAAGGCCACAATGTTCCGAGTTGGGACCTGACTCAAACCTGTGCAATCACTAGACAATTGTAGAAAACTTTTGACATTTGATCGATTTAGGAAAGGGATTTGGGCTTACTGCCTGTTTGGCAGCATGCAACATAGCTAGGTGCCTCTTATAGCGATTTCTGCCGTAGCTGTCGATACGAGGAGGAAGATGAAACAGATCTTCATGTCCTATGTGAATGCCTGGCCCTTGCTGGAAGAAAGATGGTGTCCCTTGGTTTATACTTCTTTATTTGTCTAGCCGAAGTGGCTTCGGTGGAGCTGAAGCTTAAAAGACTAAAGGACCAATTCATCAAGGCCTCAGGATTGCTCTCCGCTTAATAAGGGTTGTATACCATATCCAGAGTCTGTCTCAAGGCGGCAGCCGCTGAACCTAACCTTTCCTGTCGTAAGTACTGGCAGTCTCGTGTACCCTCTTTATCCAGTCTATTTGTATATTTTCTGAAGAAACCGTGCCCCGTTAAGAATTGACAGAGATATAAATCTATCTTTCCATGAATATGGCTAACCTAAGACTTTGTAAAGCTCATCAGCTTCACAAGTTTAGCCACTTTTGCTACTTTTATTTCTGTTGATATCGCATATATATATACCAAAGTTGGAGGGTTCACCTACGCGCGCATCAGAGCTTCAGTTCTGGTCGGATTTGAAGGAAAGATGTACCCTTCTTTGCGTTATCGTGCTAACAGACCTATTGGGATTGTTTCAAATACTACTACACGGCTTCTTCTGACGCCGTGCAATAACTACATCCAATACAATGGTTGTCTATGTGCTTGACAAAGGCACAATGCGTCCGGAACTTCTTAGTTCGATACGCATCTCCCCTTTTTTCGGCCTCATGGAGTAAGACGGAACTGATTTCACCAGCTCTTAGTCTGCAGCTTTCGTCTCGTCTCACTGGATCCGCAGATGTTGGGCATTAGCGTAATCAGTGAAGTAGCAACTCTCAGAGCTCTATTACATGCCCTGAGTATATAGTCCTTATAGGTCAGTTGGCGTCCAGATATGTGACTGGTTTACTAGTTTGATGGGTATGACAGTTGGTGCTCTCCGCTACGTCATCATTATGATCTATGTCTTTGAGACAGCCAGCTGGATACCATGCTACTCTAGCCAGCGCTCCATCCTCGTTATAATTTGATTATACGACGGTGAGTCAAATATAAACGGAATTTTTGTTCTTGAGCAACTAAGGCGCGTGTAGTTTGCTTGGGTGCGTTCACATTCGAGCGGTTCGAGACATTATTGAAAAGGGTAGATGAATCGGAGTATCCGAAATTGGAGAGAAGGTCGGAATAAGTTATAAAACCTGTCAAGTGATCATTAAAAATGACGTACGGTACCGTAAAGTGTGTGCCAAGCTCTTGTCTTTTGATCGAAGATCAGAGGTTGAGACATTTAAAGGTTCTTCGGAAAATTACAGCAAGGTTTGCTGAAGAAGGTAACACATTTCTGAGTTGAATCGTAACCTTTGAAAAACGTGGGTCCATCATTACAGTCCCAAGTCGAAAAAAGCCACTATGGAGGGGCGGAAATAAAGAGAGGTAATCTTAGTGAAAGCCAAAACTAGTCTCTTAGTTGGTAAGGTTCACGCAACAGTTTTCTTCGGCCGTCCAGGCATTTTACTCATTGATTTTTTACACGAGCAACGCACTGTTGGATAAAGCGATTTCATTCATTTTCTTTCACAATCGCCACACAATAATTACTGCTAACTACTGTGAACTTCTTGACCAGATTCGAGCTCCATATCGGTCAAAAAGGCTCCATCAACCCATTCGAGACGTTCTGCTCTTACACGACAATACACTGCAGCCCTAACAACCCAAAAAATGGATGAAATGCATTGGACTACACTTGATCATCCTCCCTACATCCTTGGTTCTACCTTATGATTTTCATATGTTTGGGTTTCTCAAGGAAGCACTTGGTTGCACAATTGGTTGGGTACCCGCCCGAAGTCATATTTTGAAAACGGCATGAATAAACTACCTGTTCGATTGGAAAAATGCATTACTAAGGAAGGTAACTATGTAGAAAAATTAGTATAAAGTGTGTTTTTTCTTAAATGTAAAATAAATTTCTTTTTGCAAAAGGCTCGTTTATATTTAATGCCCCTCGTATCTTGACCTTGTCACAAAGTGTCTGGCGCTTGCAGATCTCTTCGCTGATAAATATTAGCAGCAGAGAGTTCGGTTTCTCTTGCCCTATTCATAACTCCCAGCACCTTGTGCCTGCACGCCAAACCGATGCCTCACAGTTCAGTGATTTCATCGTTCCAACGGTACACATGTTGCCTCTTACGAAAGAATTTCCGTTGGGCGTTGAAACAGAATATGCCTGGCGAATTCGCCCTATCGTGCTGTCAGTAGTGGCCTCTACTGCTGCTTGAGTCACTGAGGTGTTAGTTTTTAGGAAAGCTCGACACAGTCGATGCGACCATTTGGTCCCTATTAAAACTGGTGGCATTCCAGCCCAGTCACTTACCAGAAGACTGATGACACACTGGTAATTGTCATAATCCTCCAATCGCGGTCGTGTGCCTCTGATGCCACTGTGGCATCGGAAATAGATTCGCCAAATCTGGGCCTTTGGAAAGCCGGTTTCAAATCCGAATTCGGCATCACCAAAACCAACTCGACCATGCGGCGTCTGTAAATATTTTTGGTATGCATGCCTCACTCCTGCATTGCCAGGAAAAAATACAGAGAGTCTTGAGCATTGTTCTCAGAAAATCTGGAGAAATCTGGGGATTGTAGTTTCAATAAAAAAAAACGTAACTTAGTTTCAGTATTTTTGAATAAAAACCATTTTTTTCATAAAAAAAAAAATAGCTCATTGCACTTATTATCAACGTAGGTACTATGATTATATTTTGATATATATTTTGCGAAAATATTTTTGATTTAAGGGCTTTAGTTAATTCTATGCCTGCATTAGTTTCATTTCTGATATTAAATATTCTTTAGACAAAAGTATGCCGCTTAGAATATTTATTTGCAATCGATTGCTTGTTTTTATCGTTTATTGAGATATATTTGAGAGAAAGTGCTTTCTACACACGCGGAAGAATTGGATAAGGATAATAGGTGAAAAACAAAAGTACTGAATATTGAAAAAGCAGACTTGCATTCTCATGATTCAATTGTTGTCACTTGTTTCCAAAATAACTTAGCATTGCCGGTTTCGAAATCGGTGAAAATAATATTTCTCAGCTCCCATCACTGTGAATCTATATTCTGCAATTCTGATATTTTTATTAATTTTATAAAACATTGACAAAGTGCGATAGTTGTAAATTGTCTTTTCGAAAAAAACATTTTCAGGATCCATGAAACTGATACTGACATATTTGGTTCACAAGCGCAATATAATTTTCAACAGTGCGTTCTAAATACTAAAATCTAATCTTTAAGTCCATTCAACTAGGCATTCACTGCTGTCCCCAAGTAAAGGTTATCCTATGGTAAAAATTACATTTCAATTAAAAATTTAACATTCTCTATTTTGGTTTTCTCCAAGTAATCCCTTTAAATATAAATATTGAATATTATTTACGTAAATCTTGTTATTCGCAAATCAAGCCAAAATATTTTTGGGGGTTCACTTTGAAAGAGCTTACTTAATTGTAGAATTCGACAAAGGGCTGCGCTGTTCAAACTCTGTACCTTTTTGTTTGACATTTTGATTTGCGGTATGTGATTTTTTCAAACTTTTACTTAAACATTTCAAATATAAAAGTTTCAGTATAAGTGTAAAAAAATCTGGAAATTTTGAATAAAATCTGGGTATCTGGAAAACGTTGTGAAAGTCTGGCAGTCTCCAGACTTAAATCTGGGTCTGGCATCACTGCTTCACAAACACCCCCACCCCCACCCCCACGATGTAATTGTCGCCAATGTCACAGAGGGACAGAGTTAATCTTGTCTCCGTATTCCTGCATTGAGTCATTTCCGGACAAGTACCAGCTCAATCCTAAATATATATTATATATAAATAAATTTATTATAATTTATTTTTTACTAATTTTTAATTACTTAATTTGAATTTTATTAATTCACTAAATTTTCATTTACTTGAAGTTTTTTTATAAAAACTTCAAGGGGGGAAGTAATGGTAGTTAATCCTCAATATATATTATATATAATCTCATCTTGATACCATTGTCGTCGCTGTGTTTTCTGCCCATTAGCGATCCAAATCGCTGCGTTGCCTGTGACATCTGACAATCAAGCGGACATATCCCTCCCCGTATAGCGTTCACTTATAAGATCCGAGTCTTGAGTTTGCACACGACCCGCGTGAAGGAGTTTCATGTTCTTCTTTTCTTTTATCTCATGTTCTTTTTTTCTTTTATCTCCGGAAACTCGACACAAGTTCGATTGCATTAGCGGCTTTGTGCTATTCGCACCATGTTCGCACCGGTGGCCAACCTGCCTGCATTTTTCGTAGCTGGCACTGTGATCCAGCTTTTGTGGTCGCAGCCTAGAAACCAGTAGCAGCCTGCCACCTCAGCGCTTATTTTGAGGTGACAGGCTGCTATCATTGGGGTGCTAATTATCCCCATCCGTACTTAAGCTGACTAGAAGATTTTGGATGTTGCTGCCTCATCCATTTCCACCACTGCGATTCTCGGTTCGCTTAAGTTAAAGGAGAAGAGCGTGGTCTTCACTTCAGCGGTTCCTCCCTCTTCCGCCTCGCATCTGATGGTAGTTGTTACTTTCTTTTGGATTGTGAGTCAATCGAGGGCCAAAAGTTCCATTTCGACTCTTCATATCCCCTGATCATCTACAGCAGCTCGCGATTCCAAAACAGCCTTTCTTCTGCGATCTTTTTTTTAGCATTTCAGTTTTATCTGCGCAAACATTTTAGTGGATTGCCCCAGGATCTCAGCGTAAATCCTTCCCTTAGCTGGTTTTACGATACCAGTGTTAAGTCCAATATCTTCGTTTGCTTCTCCTGTTCTTTTTTGTAGGCGTTATCATTACTAGCAGGCAATATTCTTTTATTTTTTCAACATTGTTTCGATTCCATCGATACTTAGTAGATTTTCAAAGTATAACTAGTTTCTAAAGGTAAATTTTAAGCGACATAAAATTTTATTGTTTATGTATGTATCTGTTTTGAAAACAACAGCAAATCATTACCATCTTATGGAATCAACCTCAAACATATTTTGAATTCAGTTCATTGAAATTTTTCTATTGCATGAATCGGCCTTGCTATCTAATTGGGAATTGTGACTGGCATTCAGCATTTTGTTGAGTAAAAAACTATCAATAACCAGCTTACAGCCTGCATAGGTACACGTTCGAAAAAAAGGTCTCCTACTGGGAGGCGATTCTATATGCTCAAGCATAGTTATTACAGTATCTAATTGCTGTTTCGTCATCGCTTTTGTTCATTTTAGCACGTATTAGAAAGTTTACACTAACTTTCAATTAAATTGTGCAATAGGCTGAATTGCGGGTGTGTATATTTTCATGTCATTTTTTTCATAAATTTTGTGACTATCAAATGATCTCGTTACAAAACGATTGTTCAAGAATTTCTCTTTAGGGTGCTGCTCAAAGTACTGTCATTAAAATTAGTTATTCCACGCTCACCTCAATATTTACACAACACAGTTTCCCTTTAAGACTGAAATGGAGCATTATTTGATTAGAGTTTGTTTTTCAAATTCAAAAGAGTAAATATTTAACATTGTTGAGAAATACATCGCATATTAAAAACCGAATGTTATCTACGTCAAACAAAATAACTTACCTATTGTAAGCATTTTACAAAAAAATATGTAATAATATTTCATCCAACATAAATAGTTAAGTTATTTAATCATAGAATTCTGTTCAGATAGTAAAAACATGCTCACACATACCATATCAAAAAGAGGCCAAGATACTTAAAGATCTTATGAAAAATAAAAAGTTTGAGTAAATTCGTAGAAGATACTTTTAGTGTTTGTTTAGTTTTATTTAATATGTAGGCAGATTTTTGGATTATTATTAAAGTATTCAACTGTGAAAAATATATGCTCTCAAATAATAACGACTCCCGCGACATAAATATTTTGAAATTTGGTGTAAAAAGAGATGTTTTAAGATACAATTCCTATGAATTTCCATGCTGGCTAGTTGAAATTAAAGTCTCAGCATACATTATGTACTGTATAAATTTTAACCAAGTTTTAAGGATCTGTTTACATCCTTTTAATTAACTTAAAATTTATCTGCTAAACATCTAAAAATAGTCGCAAATCTCTATTCGAATACGTATGTATGGTCGCTACAAGGCTTCTTGTTGTTTATTTACTAAATAAATGGTATAAGTATTTTCTTTAGCGTTTAAATTTTTCATTGCCTTCCTGACTCTAATGGGACACTTGAACTTCAACGAAAATGTAAATCGAATACAAACGAATGAAAAATGCATCTAAATAAATAAATTCAGACAGTTTTTGTCGAAATGGAAATAATTTTCGAAGAATTTCTGTATTCATCTACATACGCTGCAAGTATTCAAGAATCTCAAAAATTCTCTGTAAAATAAGAAAAGAAAATATTGCCATCCTGAACTCAACAACAGACAGGCGCCAGATTGGAGGAGTTTCACTTGAATTTTAGCAAGATTTAAGACGCATGAGCGCTCCAACCAAATCCAATGTTATTCCCCTTCTGCTCGGAGACCACACATTCTTCCTCATCCCGGCAATCAACTCGGCTCCATCCGTCCAACAAGCATCGTTCCACATATTATCAGCGTCCGTTACAAATCTCGATCCACATTGCTCTGGAATCCGAACTGAGAACTGCGCATAAAAACACTGAAATGAAAACTGCCTGGAAATATTAATAGCTATTAGGACTGGGACTGGATGTACATACTTATGTACAAAACACGACTCAATGACACACTTATCAAGATGGATTTGTTTCGAACTAACGGTTTTGAGAGCAATGATGCTTTTGCATCTCTCGCTCATGCAAAATTAACTGTTCTTTTATGTAGTTATGTATGCACAGCATAAAATCACATGTTGGAACGATTGCGAATTAAAATAAAAGCAGGAGCAACAGCTGATGTTGATTTACAGTGAATGGTGCAATGTGTTACGAATTTATAGAGCTCCTATGTGGCCGAATGAGTAAATATTGTTATTGGAAGCATTTGAGGAACGAAGCCAAAAAAAAAGTTGTTCCTACATTTCACTAGGTAAATTTTGATTGAATTGAATAGTCATCGTTGAAGAAATTCATCGAAAAGACAAAACATCTTTATACGCCAAAGTAGTTTTGTCAGAATATTGAGAATGGTCGTATGATCAAATAATGTAAATGTCTCACTTTTGTTACAGTCTCGAACCTCGGTTCAGCACAGAAAGTAGAATGATTGCTATGTAGTAATTGGTCTAAGTTAGATTAGAAATATATATATATATATATATATATATATATATATATATATATATATATATATATATATATATATATATATATATATATATATATATATATATATATATATATATATATATATATATATATATATATATATATATATATATATATATATATATATATATATATATATATATATATATATATATATATATATATATATATATATATATATATATATATATATATATATATATATATATATATATATATATATATATATATATATATATATATATATATATATATATATGCTAATCTTCTAGCCACTTAGTTATATAGTTTTTTTTACCAAATGTGTCTACAATATCTTCTGGCTTTATTATTCAACGTAAATAGTTAAACTCCCCCTTCTATTCTCAACTAATTTTAACTCGCGGTTCTAAATCGCACTCTTTCATTTCTCAATTCCAAACAGTTCCTGAATCAAATATTAAATAAAAATATCCAAACAAATTATTCATTCTATTTGCTATCAAAATGTTTTTGAAATTTTGAAGTCAAAATTAGCCATAGATAAATAGATAGACTTAGGTCTATCTGGAAGCTAGAATTCAGCTGTGAAAACTGGCACACCTATTAATCAAATTGGAGATGAATCCTTAAAGAAGCTCATAAATAGGGAGCATTAATAATTATACTGATTATGTGTTACATCAAATAAATTTCACGAGATATCGCTGATTAAATATTGAAAAACTAAAATTTCATGTTACAATCTGAAATGGCTCTTATAAAAACTAGTATCCATCGGTAAGGAAGCGAGAAAATATAGGAAAATGACATGATAAGCGGAGCAGTTAATACTTCGAGCAGAGATAGTACGTCTAAAGTAACATAAATCGTTATATGTGATATTCTAGTAATAAATATTGTTAGCGCCCAACGTGGGTCGTAAACTCATTTTGACTCATATCCCTGTACTAAGTGAATATATATTCTTAAAATGCGATAGCACATGGCGTGAAGCTTTTTTTATTTTATTTTCATTTGAACAACCTAGCTCTCCTGAAGGATGCGCGAAAAGTATTGGGCTAAATATGATTTCAGTATTTTTTTGTAAAATTTTTATTTTTTTTACTATGTTGAAGTACTCAAAACTAGTGTACGACTAGTGTACGTTTCTGGATCATGATCGGGTGGTTGTGACCTTCATTTAGTAACTAAGTCCTGACGATTGCAGCAAGTTATTCGCTGAATACATTTATCCGGTTAAACTGTATGTTTGAAATATCCAAGGAAGTTATGAAAGAAAATGGATGGCAGTCGGTAATTACTTCTCCTTCCTTAACTTTCCTCTTTTGCTCGGCTAAATTCAACTAAGCCCCTTACCACTATAAAGCTGTTGAGTATTGGAGTTTTAGTTCGCTCAGTAATAAAAAATTATTGGCTCCCAGGATCACTATCACATCCGACCAATATGATGTTTTCTGACGACTTTGGCACTTTTGTGTTTCTGCTGACGACGGTTCTCAGCTGGTTGTACTCTTTCCTGATGTCTATGTATTCCACTTGATCGCCCTCTCTCCTAAATCCAGGCTGAAACCGTGAGGGCCAAAAAAGCCTATGCTAAGTATGCATTCGTCGATTCTCCCCGCTACCAAGCATCGATGCTAGAATACTATCTCGATAACACGTTCTTAGCGAATTATTTTAATGTCAATGGTGATGTTGCATAGTTGAGGTTCCTCTGCAGACTTAAGCTATTCTCGTGGTGAGAGATTCTGAAGACTATGATGATGGTTCTGTGGTCGACCATTCCACAAACCTACTTTAAACCAATGGGGTTGGCTCCCAATGGTATCCAGCCTCTTCCGAAGAAGACACGGCTACTTTCTCTGAACCAGCTTCGTTCCTTTGTCACCTTCTTGCTGCACACCGTTGGCAAAACGTCTACATTCATTTCCTTCAGCAATCATGCCTCAAATTCCTTCATTCTCCACAGTTTTCACATTCTGGAGCTTTGCTTGTCCTTGATTCCTTAGCAGTCTCGGGACTTAAGTGCATTTCTCATGCTCTTCATGGGCTCTACGAGACGCTTGCTGCACTGAATCTAGGGTCAAACCGCAGGCCAAAATGCACTCCAGTATTCGTTTGTCAGCCGACCGAAGTGCTTGTTTTTCGTGACGCACTCCCTACATGAAAGCATCCTTCAAGGTTCCGTCCCGATTTTATGGATCTGTCGCAAGATAGGGTAGCAGCTTTAACCTTTCGTTGTTCTCAGTAGCTGCTGCTTGATTTTCCTTGGCTTCTGTGCGCATGCTCCTCGTTAGGAACGTTGAATTTCCTTTAGGTGGTATTTGCCGTATCTAATATACAAAGCGCTCATCCGGCTTGAATAGCTGTTGTATTTGTTTACTAGAATGATTTGAAGAATTTTCACCGCAACTCCACTATATGACGCCATTTGAGTTATTGCACGTTTTAGATCGCTCCGTTGGTTGTACTCTGCAATATCTTCAAACTTTTTTTTTGTAGATAGTCCAAAATATTGGTCCATGGAAAGTGGGTCCTTGAATGTTATATTCCCATTTAATCGAGCTGGATTAATCCCTATAGCTTTCACGCGCTGCAAATTTGATTTGAGCAGGTCCATTTCTGCTTCTATTACTACTATTTCTACTTCAAGTACTACCAGCTTTTCCTTTGTCGAAATGCTCTTGGAACTGATAATTAACGCCCATCAAATGTTGCGTGTATTTCCTAAACTGATGTTTCAATTTGTTCCTTGACATCCCGAGTTTCCTGATCAAGTTTCTGCTCTAACCGCTCCTTGATATTTTCAGCACACCAAACCGTCATCCGATTTTCGTCTATGCTACTTTCTTGTTCGTGAAAGTTTTCTTGACTGGTTTCATCATCCGGGAATTTAAAAGTACCGAATCTTTACGTTCCGCGCTAAAAGGCTGGCTCAGCCATGATGGCAAAGGCATTTTGTTCTCAGTCATCAGCAAATCACGCTTACGGCCCTCTACTTTTCATTTGACCAATATTAAATCGTTTGCTAGATTAGGCATTATCCTTCATTTAGTTCACGCACTTTCTCATAAAAATCACTGTAAAAAATATCTTACTTGTTGTTTAGCCCGTGTAAATTTTTATGTTTTATACTACTATCCGCAACTTAAATAAGGTTACTCGTAGAATTGCGAACTGAAAACAATCCAACTTCTGACACCAGTTGTTGTGTTTTTCACTTGAAATTTGTGATTTTTGTTTATCGAACCGAACTTTTATTTAAAAAAAAAAAACAGTCGTCACAAATAAATCACTTCACTTTACACAAAACTATTCTTTTAGTCAAATTAAACGAACGAATCTATTCAAATTTAACGATCGCGCTATTATCAGAATAACTCGTTTCGAAATTATTTTGCCTCGATTCGATTCTGCCGATTCTAAACCAGGGATGTTCGTAGTCCCTCGGGCATTTCCTGAGTGGTCGATTGCATGTTTCTAGGCTGTTTTGGACTTCTCTTGTTTCTAGTTTATCCTCATAGGATGTATGTCTTGAGTACTAGACTTTTTTTATCGGTGTTTCTATGTGACATTTTTCATGGGATTTCCCGTTTTATTATCACGGCGAAACACATTAAAACAGTTTGAATCGATGTTTCTCTTTATGTTAACGTGCATGCAACAATATCAACTTATATCGATGAAGATCCAAAAAAAGTTGAACTAACCGCAAATTCGTTGTTCATCGGGTCCTTTATTTTGATCATTGAAAATTTCAATTTTTCGTGCATAATTTTTTTTTACATCTAAATTCAAATTTTGGCAGAGTTTGAGATATGTGGGATTAACAGTGAACTTCAAAGTTGTATGCGGCTCTCTTGTTGCAGATGCAATAAGTGGTATTACTTCAACACTTTTATACTGGTTCATGAATTCCGAAACGCTGTTTCTCTCAATATTCTAAATCAACTTTATAACGCCTTGATACCAATTTAAATATGGGAGAATAAAATTTGATAATGATAAACTGGAATCAGTGATATCCTGCATCGGCATGATTTAAGCGAAACACAGATTTTGTGGAGTTTCATTCCAAAAGTTACGTTAATGAATCGTAGCGTGTGTAGTTCGAGTCCAGCCGTAGACGGTCAGTCATAACCAGACAGAACTAGTTACTCCGCACTTGTACATATTGGTTTCGAAATGAGTTTGGCTTCAACTTGAGCCCCAAGACATGCAACGAGCTGTGGTCGAGTAACTTTGCTTAATTAATAAATAGCACTCCAAAATATAATTTTAAAATAAAAAAGTAACAATATATTCATAAACTATTTTCCAAAAAACCTTTACAATAAAAAATTTGATGTGAATCATGCACTGAAAATATAAGTTTTTTACAGTAAAATTTATAAAAAAAAAAAAAAAGAACAAACCAGCCACGGTTTCTTATTAACAAACAATCCATCCTGTAAATTTTTTCGAAAGATAAAAGGCAGAATATTTTAAATTATTAGTGTTGATAGATTTTTTGTCGAGTTGAGACTTTATTGCATTTTTTTCAAAGTTTTGTTCACTGCTATCAACTATTTTTCCCATCTTTGTACAAAAAGACGTATTCCATTCCAAAAAAAAATCTCACCTTTCCGTGCTGTAAAGCACCTAAATTTTTGATCTCCCTGAAACAAGTGCAGTGTTCTGTGGGAAAGTGATTCTGCATCGACCGAAACTAGTGGTAATCAGAAAGGGAAAGACCTCGAAAATGCTAAGACTTGGAATAGCATTGTCATAATGGAAAAGTAATAACTCGTGTCTATTTTCTAATTCTCGTCATTTTTCTTCCAATGTTTGTTTCAAACGTATCTATAGTCGTTGGTAGAGTTTTCCAGTAATGGTATGATCTGATTTCAACACACAGAATATGACACACACAAAGCATTAGCTTTATGCTTTATGTGCCATTCCCTTGATGATGGTGTAGCCATGTTTTATAGAATAGTATTTGACGCGATCGATAAATTTGTACCTAAGATAAGGAAAAAAGATAAACTCTCTGAACCTTGGCTTGACAAGACTCTTAGACGTCTGAGAAATCACAGAAACAAACTTTACAAGCTAATGAAGAATCAAGTCGACATTAGCCATTGTATTAAAGAAGAATACGATTTAATTGCTCAAGAATTCTATACTAAATCTCACGAAGCGTATGACAGATACATTAAAACTACTGGGGAGAATATAATCCGCGACCCCAGAAAGTTTTTTGATTTTGTTAATAAAAAAACAAAGAAAACAAGCGGCTACCCCTCTTCAATGACCACTGAAAATTCGATGTTGTCTTCTTCTCCTCAGGAGATCTGCAACTTTTTTGCTAACCATTTTCAAGAAGTTTTTAGTCCAGTTAGCATCCCAACCTTGTATCGATTCCCGGGCGCGACTCAAACAATTTTTGCTGAGGATATGACCATATCGAGGAATGAAATATTTACTGCCATTATGGAGCTTGACAGTAACAAGGGCCCTGGACCTGACCTCCTCCCTCCTACTTTTCTGGCCAAGTGTGTAAAACAACTGATCTCGCCCCTTCATACTATATTCAATAACTCTCTCTCCTCTGGGCTATTTCCTTCGTATTGGAAATTTTCTTATATTACACCAATTTATAAAAGTGGTGATAGACGTTTTATTCAAAATTTTAGAGGCATCGCCATTCTATCTGCTATTCCCAAACTATTTGATAAAATCATCTACTAAAAAATTTCTCCTCTGGTGGACGCCCGACTAAACGAGCAGCAGCATGGATTTAGGAAAGGTCATTCTACTACGACTAATCTTATGGTGCTTGTTTCTGATGTTTTGTGCAAAATGGAGAAAAGTGATCAAATTGACGCAGTCTATACAGACTTCAGCAAAGCATTCGACCGAGTTGATCACTCCATTTTGATCCCCAAGCTGAAACAATTCGGAATTGCAGGATCATTACTTAAGTGGCTTGGCTCCTACCTCCACGACCGCTTGCAATCCGGGAAATTCCAAGGTCTTATTTCTAAGAAAGTCGAGTTTAAATCCGGTGTACCTCAAGGAAGTCATCTTGGCCCTCTTCTTTTTAATATTTTTATATTTTTTAGGCTTTATCTGATATTCCTCATTTACTATACGCGGACGACCTCAAAATCTACCATGTCATGAGGTCACAATCTGACGCGACCTTTTTTCAGTCTAAATTGAAATCTCTAGACCATTGGTGCTCCGTGAACAAGCTCCCTCTTAACATTATCAAATGCCGCGCAATTAGCTTCTCTCGCAAAACTGCACGCGTTCATTATACGTACGGCCTCAACAACACGACACTCAGCACGGCTGACAACATATTAGATCTCGGTGTCATTCTGGATGAAAAGCTCGCTTCAATCTACATTATGATAGAGTGCTTTCCCGAGCAAGTAAACAACTTGGTTTCATTAAGCGACGAGTCAAAGAGTTTAAGAATCTCTGGGTTAGTCAATCCTTATATAGTTCACTCGTGTGTCCTCTTCTTGAATATGAATATGGAACCGGGCTTTCGAAATTCACAGCCAAAGTTTTTTGTCTGTTCAGAAGCAGTTTTTATTGTTCGCCCTGAGAGATCTTTTCAACCCTTATGATTTCAGTAATCTACCATCATACGAATATCGCCTTAAATGTATTAACTTGTTACCCCTTGCGTCGAGAAGATTAATGTTATCTGCCTGCTTCAGCTTCGATGTCATCAGAGACGTGGTTAATGTCGCCTACTTGAAAGAAAAGTTTGTGCTCAATCAGCCCCTGAGAGTCACTAGATCCCGACGATTGCTTATTGAATACCAACACAACACAACATATGCAGCAAACGAGCCAATAAATAGGTGCTGCAAGCTATTCAATAGCACAAGCGAGAACTTTTCCCCTACGATATCTATATCAACTTTTAAAAAAATATTATGAAGGCTCTCTCTTCATACTTTCCTCCTTTCCCCCACCATACTAATATAAATACATGTATTGTATATTTAATTTAAATTTAAATTCACTTAGTTATTTATCATTTGTTATTCATTTAGTTATTTGTCATTTATTTATTACTTTATTTGTTATCTATTTTTAACTTTTTTATTTATGCGTTATTTGCTCTTTTTTGCATGCGATCCATACCCCTAAACTTTACGCTATAGCTTTTATGTCAATGTTTTATTTATTGGTTATTATTTATTACTCTAATTGTTTCTTCTTTAATTTGTTTGTTACTTATTTAACTTGATTGTTTTTACTTTAATTTACGTTTCCATTTTACTTCTAATTTGATATTTTATATCTGATTTTTTTTTGTACCTTGTTTGGTGAATAAACAAATTGATTAAATTGACTAAATCGAATATGACACACACAAAGCATTAGCTTTGAACCATGGATGTTTGGTTTTGGCGTTGATTTTGGTAGTTGGCAAGGATTCATATGCGATTTTGTGCATTTTGGTTTGTCATAATGCATCCATTTTTCATCATCAGTAACCATACGATGCCAAAGAGAGTTTCCTTTATACCGTTGAAAGGTTATTTTAAACACGTTGAAACACAAACGTAGTTCATATGATATCTAACTTCCTTGTTTCTGAATTATTCCCATGGCTTCGAGGCGCATAGACAAGGCTTTCTTAGTTGCTCTCAATGTTTCTGCAGATTCTTCTTCTGTTTGACGCGAATCTTGGTCCACCACTGCCACCAATTTTGCATCTTCAAACGTTGCTGGCTTTCCATCGTGCTCCTTGTCAATCATGTTGAAATCGCCGTTTTTGAGCTGTCTAAATCCGTATTCGCAAATTGAAATTTCCTTTGGATTTTTCTGCAAATAGAAACATAATAGTTAACCTCTCCGCGAATTGCGTTTCCTTAGCACAAAAGTATATTTTCAAACCTAAAAAAAAACTAAAATACTGACACTTGGTAAAATGACACTGGTGATAAAATCTTAAAAGTGATGTATTAAATGAAGTTGCATACAATATGGCCCGATGCGTCTTTGTACGAGTTACGTAAAGTTGACCTCTGTTAAAAATCTTTAAAAGTTGTGCGCCTAATATTTTATTTTTCGCATATGGTTAATTATATGGCAAATTTTTACACTTTCAAATTTCAATTTCTATTCTCTTCGATCGAATTCAATCCAAGTTGTTGATATAGACAATCAAATATGGTTTTTTATGCGTCATTTCAAGATCGGGTTTTTTTTAAAGCCAAAAATAGCTCATAACGTAAACATTGTATTTTCGATGTCCTAACCGTTTCCACTTTTCTTCAAAATTTTATTCAAAAACATCAACAAATAGTTTCAGAACTCACACCTTGGCCAAACGAATCATACACTAACCTTGAATAAGTTACAAGTAAACACTGATTAGCAAGCGTGCTTTAATCACCATGAACATTTTACATTCATACGTCCATAGTAGCAATCAACTAACTAAACTACCCCATCCTATTCAGATCTCTGGCACATTAGGTAGGTACATTAGATGTTTCGGATCGGAATTGTGGAAAATTCATTCTCTCACACTGACAAAACTCGAACCAAGTCTTCGTCAAATTGGATACCGAATCCCACAATCTGTACGTGTGTACACGGCGAAGCATGCTGAATGAAATAGAATCCATTGCCCAAGGCGTAGTAGACATAGTATAGAGATGGGGCAGTGAAAAGCGCCACCAACCATCGAACGTTCGAATCGAACGAAAAAGCTTTTAGTCGAATACGCGCCTCAAAATAGAACGAAACGAAAAATCATGTTTGCAACTATCGGTCACGTCGAGGAAACGCGAAATAAGATTGCAATTCGAGAAAAAATCTATTGAAAATAACGAGGGATGTTCGATAATAAATATTCAATAGAGAGAAATCAAACTGTAACTTGAGATGAAAGTGCATTGAAAAAGAGGTGTGTGTGCCAAGAAGTGAAAATGACGTTGTGAATTACGGTTGAGATATAGGTGCAAAGTGAAAATCGTGACAGAAATAGTCACGATAATGATGTGTTCTAGTTTGTGCAGATCGCACAGTGGATCCGGAGTGGCATCTGAATGATTGACTGGATCCAGTCTTTGAAAATAAAATTATTAGTTTATCGTGCTTGCCTTCGAAACCCCAAAGTGACAAAATAGAACGTCATTTTTTTTAATTAAACTGAAGTGTCCTTGTCTTTAGCTTCTTTCCGTTTGCGGCTTTCCTTAAACCTCGCATGTAGATCTTAATCCGATAACGCCGCGACTAATGGAATACAACAAAGACGGTGTAGCGGAACAGAAACTCCCTACTGCTGCTTGAAATCCAACACCCAACGCCGCTCATACCCAGCCAACTTCTCGTATACTTTCTTCTAACCCAGTGACCTTCTTCGGCAGGATTTCCAAGGCAATCGATACATAGTCCACAATACACTCTTGACTGAGTCAGCAACCTAACGGGGTTGCAGGCAGGAACTGCGTATAGTTCACGTTGTGGCAACAAATAGTTTTTAGATGGGGATGTTCTCGAGTTCGGGTGAACTAGCCGAGGTCAGGCATGACTGTCAGCAAACTGCGTCAATCCAATTTCCACCTTTAATTCATTAATCAATTGGTTCCGACGTTTGAATAATTGTTGTAGAATTGAGCGACTGCGGTACGATGGTTTATTTAACCACTAGTAACGACTAGACAAGCACATAATGATGATGCTCGTTGTTGTTCGTTGCAGAGAATTGAATTGTTGCTATGGTGGTGGTTCATGTTATTGAGCTGCAAGTCGGTTTTATCTGGATATTTTGAATTGCTTACTGTTCTGTTTGTTTATTAATTTCGGAATTCATGGGCTTGCTAAAATATGCAATAATCCCTGTCCTCAAAGTTATTTGTTTGTTGACGCAAAACCATGACGCGAAGTCAATTTTCAAAGTTTGCGTCAAATAATTTTCAATATTTATAGTTTCCAAGGTGATGTAAGGGGAATTATAGCTAAAATTATAGAAGGCGTGATGTTTACTTGCAGCTTTGAATTTTCATTGAGGTTTCTAGGAGAGTAAAACAAATATAATGACATTCATATGCACGATCAAGACTAAATTGAAATTATTTTTATTCGAAGGTTTAAGAAATATTTCTTTGGATTTTTTTCCCTAAGAAGCACTACTTCCAAAGTATACTACCTGGTATTCAGGAAAATTTATCTTCCCTTCGCCCTATTACCAGATCGTTCTGAAGTGGTAATTAGATCTTAAATAGTACTAACATATTTCAACAAAAATAGAAAAGAGCACTAATAATTTTATTTGTCGGCTCCTGCCGTCTTTTTTCCTTCATTTGAGACTATTTGAAAAGGCAAAGGTGCTTAATAAGCTAAGGACCCCCAAACCAAATTTTACTGTTTCCGAAAGTCACGAGCATTACCTTCAATGATTTCAACCAATTGGTTGTAAACCAGTTGACAGTGTTCAAGAATTGAACTATCTATCTAAAATATGAGGTTTTAAAATTAGAAAAATTTATTTTTTGTACAACGCAGCATCTCAGGTATCGCTTTTGTTCGCGTTCAAAAAATACATTTTTTTTAAAAATTATGTGACGTGTTTCATGCTCTGAGCTAATACAGCTGTGCCCACTTAGTGGCTTTTTAACCGATAATTACTCTGCTCAAAAACGTCTAAAACGCAGAACACTTTCATTTCATATTCAAAAAACAAACACTTTTGACAACTTTTTTTAACACAAATGTTTAAAAAAAAAAGTCAAAATTTTGATAAAATTTCATAATTAAATTTTAAAGATTCTTAGAATTACTTTTGAGAAATATTTCATTCGGTTTTTTCGATGTACGAAGTTTTTGAAAAACGTTCGTAATTTAGTGGCGTCACAATGTTTTTGTTTAAAGTCCAATTTGTGCGTCAAAAAGCTCGATACGTTTGAATTTCTCGACATGTATATCTAGAGTTATTTGTCCCCTTTGTCCATTATTAGCTTCAGAATATAAAAAAGATTTAAAGTCAAAGTAATAATAATTCAATTTTAATAATTAACGAGAAACATGTAATTTGTTTGGCTACAAAAATAAACCTTAAAATCGCATATTTACAAACCACTTCATATTGCATTGTTGAATGTATACTTTGGACATTTTTGATTAAAACATGAATTTATGATTATCGATGATGTCATTTTAAATCTTAAAATAAAATCAATATATTTTCTTGTACCAACCAAAATAATGTAATGTCATTATCAGCCTATCTGAAAGGATCGTCGAGATTCGATGCAGTTAGATGCATTGATGCGTATGTAGAAAGAAATAACGGACATATTATGCAACTTCATAGGCTGATCGGATAGTCTAACGTATTAAAACATGTCCTATATAATTTGACTGATCGAATATGATTTAAATTGACTGGATTCAATAAGCATTTTTTAACTACGATAGTAAATTAAGAGCCTGCGATATCTTAACTCAATAAATTTTCTTTAGTTTGAAGTCATAAGATGGGGTTTAGATTGACTAAGTTGTATCTAGATAGTAAAATCGAATTTGGGGGCAATGAGTCACTTTTTTTTTTTTTTTTTTTTTGAAAAAAAAAGAAGTTTCGTTATGATGCAGTTTAATTAACCATAACTAAATTGATTTCAACTGGCTACACGAGTCACTTCTGTAAACCTTCGCAAAACAATAAATTATAAAATATAAAAGAATAACAACAAGCCCTTCGTTGCCCTCCGAATGAATCTCGAGCGTCGCCTTAACACGTGTATATAACTTACTAGTAGAAGCCAGGTCGGTAGTGTCTAAGCATACTGAAAAAACACATAGCGCCAGACGCCATAGTTTATAGACTTCTAGCGCCATGTACATAGTCGATTTTGGGATTGTGATAAAATATAGCGCCACACGCCATAATACATGGCGAATAGTACATAGGAGCAGGCACTATGCTTATAGCCCTCCACGCCATGTACTATAGTCCTCCATGCCATGCATTATAGTCCTCCACGCCATGCAGATGGTGTGGAGGGCTATAGTACATGGCGTGGAGGACTATAGTACATGGCGTGGAAAACTATAGTACATGGCGTGGAAGACTATAGTATATGGCGTAGAGGACTATAGTATATGGCGTGGAGGACTATAGTATATGGCGTGGAGGGCTATAAGCATAGCGTCTGCTCCTATGCACTATGGCGTGTGGCGCTATATTTTATCACAAATCGACCAAAATCGACTATGTACATGGCGCCAGAAGTTTATAAATTATGGCGTTATTTTCAGTGTATCTAAAGATGATCTAGTTCGCATCCAACAAAAGGCCACGATTCTTCTCAGTTCTGAGCATCTGGAGGTAGAGCAGTTGATGTTAGGTGTTGGAATTCTATCAACGAAATTCCCGAGGGATAAATGACATCAAAGACCATATCCTCTTTTATACTCAAGAAGCAATACTCAAATTTTACTTGCTGACATTTATACATCCCCTCTCACAGTATGGCTGCGAGTTATAACTGGAGTGCCATGAGCCATATTACATGGCTCATGGCACTATGTAATATAGCGTGTGGGGCCATAATTTCTGCGCCATGTAATTATGGCGCTGAGAGCCATACTGCATAGCTCAGAGTACTCTGTACATAGCGTGTAGGACCATTAATGCTGCGCCATGTTGTATAGGACCACGCGTTATGGCATTATGGTGCTGGGAGCCATATAGCATAGCTCAGAGTACTATGTACATAGCGTATGGGGCCATAAATAATGCGCTATGTTACATAGCTCTGGGCGTCATGTGGATTTTTTTCAGTGCAGTATGGATGAGTTTAAATTTAATCAATAGTATTTATTATAAGTAATAAGTAAAATAGCCATAAGATAATATTAACAACCATCTCCTGACATGGTGATCAGCCCCACAAAAAAGCTTTTTCTACGCTAAACATTTTTATTTTCGCACACTACTTCTTACAACCCTAACGAAGTTCTATCTGTCTTTATCTTAAAACTCCATTCTCTACTTTCATGTATTTTTCCAGTTTACTTATTGCTGTTGCTCTAGGCTGTTTTTCTCTTCGTTTATTTTATTTTTACTTCAGAAAAATCGCTTAGCAGCGCGACATTTAAAAGCCAAATAATACATTCATCAATTCTCTGCAATTCTGAAACTTAACTGCTACAGCCCTCTATTTTCCTGATCGATTGAGATTTGAAAGGAGTCAGCTATGATTGCACATTTTGATCTCAATCTATTCTTCTATTTCCTTCAAATCTACCAAATGCAACTAGCCTCTTAGATTTAACTTCTGCATAAATCGCTTCAATACAATTCAGGGCTCTACACTACTGGAGTAAAAGTCAAGATCTTTACAGCTCTGCTGCCAAAACGGAAATGGATTCGTTTTCCCCTCAAATTTGCTCCAGTGATTGGACTACTTTTAGTGCGGCCCTTGATGCACTTCTCAATATGCCTGCACTCGACACTCAAATTCGGAGAAAATTGGTTTATGGATATACAACAACGATGTGGGGTACTGCTTTATTATCAGTTCACTGCAAGAGATCTCTGCGCCTCTCTAAATCTCTTTGGCTGGGAGACAGATATTAGATTTTGGAGTTGATTGAATAGTATCCGTTCTGTTGCTTGCACAGTTCGTAGGATTAAAAAATTTTTGGATCTTGTCTCATCCACCACAATGTCATCATCATCAACATCGTGGTGCAACAGCCCGGAGTCGGGCCTAATTTGGCCTGCTGACTCTTGTCGTTTTTTTTTTTATTTATTCTTGGACAAAATTTTATCCTACTAATAACACTGCTCATGGTTTACACGAACTGAGGTTTCTGGGCAATAATTCGCTTAAAATCTACCTTAGATTCTAAAAAAGGTTATCGGTTGTGGATTAGACAGTGACAAAAAACTTTAGGACTACATACTTCATTTACAATCTATGTTTGCAAGTAAGATAAGCTTCACGACTCAAAAGTAAACCCGTTTTAGCTCAATTCAACACTCACATCAGTGTGCTACATAGGACCATGCGCTATGAAGATTTTTTCAAGTATTAAAACAATTTGACTGTAGATCTTTTTAGTGGACTTCTTTCTCATTTTGTAAAAAAAAGACTCTTTTGGTTACTGTTAAATTTCATTTTGTGCCGCTTTTTTTAGCTAGGTTAGAAATGAGGTTGCATATGAAAATATCTTACGGTAGTTACAGTTAGTTAAACCTAGAAACGTTAGCAATAATATAACTAATGTCAACTACAGTAAATACTAATATACTAAAAGGCAACGCTAATTGAATCTTTGAAAATACCATCGATATGTCTCCGTTTATCACTGCTATAAAAATATTTACTTGGTTCGATTTCTTGGCCGATTTTTTCAAGTGCCATTAACGTGTGACTCATTAAAAGGCAGAAGCAATTTTTTCTGATTAGCACCTTTCAAATACGTTATGTTTGCGTTTATCGTACAAAAAATATGGAAATTTAGTTTTGAATACTAATATCATCTCTTTAAATCGTCATCACAGTAACCTCTCTTCAGTGTTATTGATGTTATTAATAAAACTACATAATTAAAATTCTAGTATGCCTACCCTTCAATTTGCGATAACATTTCGCTCAATTCGGGAAAAAAATTAAATTACAAGATTTCAATCAAATAATTCAAACAAGATGTCACTCCTATAGATAGTAAAAAAACTGCGGCCAGATTTTTAACCAAATAAAGTCTACATCAGCTATTTGGCCGACCAATGACCGAATTCAATTGCAAAATCAAATTGAGAAGTTCAGAAAAAAAGATCTTGAACTGATTACCAAACAAGCGATGTGCGTCTACCAGTTAACGGTCTGTTCGGCGACGATTCCAAATTGAATGAATTTTTCAAGACTGTTTATTGCAAAACACTTAGCTAACGAAGTTGATATTTGTTTGGACGAAAGCGGTGAATGATTGTTTGAATGCTCCACAATCAAGTAGATTAGAATAGAAAAAGGGGGAATTATCAACGAACAAAGATGTTTTAGATGATTTTTGATGTTTGTCTGAGTATAGATTTTATTTGAGAATTTAAACTGCATGATATTTCGAATTGCTTTTGAATATGGTCAGAGCAAGGTATTAAACTGCTCATGCCTACTTGAGTGTTGCTGATTTTGGATGTGACTCTCGTTCTTGTATCCGAATGAGAAAACGTGTATTCAGCAGTTTCAGTTTATTCCTAAAAAAAATATAGGTGCTTACCTGTTTTATATGTGTTCATAGTCTTTAGTTTGTCAGTTTCTAGGTCTTTAAATGATGTCATGCCATTCCACTTAGCTCAAAAAAAAAACTAAATTTTGCTAGTAATAATAGATATTTTGAAACAAACTAAAATTTCGGCTAAAATAAAATCTTATTATGACTCATTAAGTTTTAAATTAGTGTAGATTTACGAAAAACTGCCAATTTCCTTCCTTAATTTTTTCTCCATTTTCTCTGTTAAAGAATACATTTAAAATTCTAAATTAAAATTAAAGCAAAACTCACCTTATTTGCCCTGAAACATTTTCGAAAATGTCAGACAATTCAATTAGCAACGTGCACTTGGCTATCGAACTAACTAATAGCATAGAAGGGTGTGTGTAAATTTAGCAATCCAGACGTACATCATGTTCAATTCGAATCGCTTTCTTATCGCAGTACTCCACACTTTTCCTCCTGCTCTCATTGCTATAATACACACTCATAACATTAAAACTTGAACAAAACGAGAAAAAAGTAGTTGCACTTTATTGGAATGTGTAGTGAATCTATTTTGGTTCTGGCGTGAAAAGAATTCGAAATATGTTCAAGTAATGGCCACAACGTGTTGCGATTCGTGGCAACGTTTCATTTCAACTTATAAGATTGTTGTCGTATTAAATCTTCCCTGACTTGAGCGGACGAAAATTTCCATGTGATGTAATAAGTTCTGAAAGATATATGATCTTTGACATTCTGAAAGATAATTTACTTCTCTCACGAAAATTTACAATTACTAGAACGACGATACTATGAAGTAAATGCTTGAAGCGTGATGGTATGTCAATTAGTCCGCCCACACTGGGCGCGAAATTTGAGTTCCAATTTTCATCGCCCCCTTTAAATATTTTCACTTAAATAATATCGGTATAATTATCGAAAAGATGCCATTCCGGTAAATGTTATAACGTGATAATTTCCATTTTTCCTTGTTTAGGACACATCGGTTCAAATATAAAATGTGCAAAATCATACGAACATTCTATCCTTTTCCGACTACAAAACACTTTAATAGTTTTTAGTGTAGCTAAACTAGAACAGAAATCAACCATAAAATTAAAATCAACGAAAAGTGAAATATTTTCTAGTGCGGTAATAAATCGTTAATCGACTGGGGTGTGTGCAAAATGAAAACAACATCTCAAACACACGGCGGCGGTGCACTTTACTATGTAGTCGAAGTGCCGCGACAAGAATACGACAAGAGATACTCGAGGTAAATTTTCGCGAGGCTAACATTGAACAGAAGCATTAATCACATCATGATTTTATCCAACCCTAATTTTTATTTCCTCGACTTGATACTGAAAGCACACTTGAATTTTGCATACATTAGTAGACGAAGGCCTATTAAAGTCTGGTGCGTGCCATATATACCACTTTCAGTTTCAAGTCGTTGCTATTCTGCTTTAAGTTTCAATTAGCTCTTGAATATGCTTATCGTGGCAGTATTAAAAACGTTAATTTTTTTTTGTTTCAGCACTGAATCCGGATGGGATAATCCATTTAGACCAGGCGGCGATCTGTCGCGAGAGGCCGATGAAATTGTTAATATGATTAAAGGTGAGTAATTTATTTTGTTACCGTTTAATATCGCTTAAATGTGTAGCCATATAGATCATTTGAATACTAGCAACCGATTCGAAAATGGTTTTACCTAATTTCTTTTGTGTTGGAGCATTAAACTCAATATCAAATAAGAAAGAATACACGATTACGCGTACATTTATAGTCGCGTTTTTTTGCATCTCTATCGAGTTCTGGTAAAGCTAGAAGCATTGAAAACAGTAATAAGATCTTGCTCCCACTGATGCGGATTATTTGGGTAGGAATACAGTCTGAGTAAAAGCTCATGGGCTCATAATGGAGTGGAAAATTGAGTTCACACTGAATCTAAATCAGGCGATTTCGATCAGCTGATCGATTTAGAGCTAATAACCCGTTCACACTGACGCTAAATCATGCGATTTCGATCAGCTGATCGCTTTAGAGCTAAATCGACCACAAATCTACCTGATGTAAAAAAGGCACATTTTTGTGATTTTTTTAGATAAAACAGTTAAAATCTATTTATTAAAACCAATGGTACATTATAGTATAACATTTGAAAAATATTTTGTAAAATTTTCATGAAAAAATATTAAAAAATACGACAGTGGCAGCAATTCTTCTGGAGCGTCTCGGGAAAAAAGGTGGTTTCGGTGCCCATCATAACTCGGTGTGCCGGATCATCGGAAATCCTAAAATCAAACGTATTTCGTTAGATAATTGCTTTCCCCAGGTAACGCTGGGAGGGTTTTTTGAAATTTCAATTTTTCACTTTTTGGGAGCACTTTGAACGAAAAAACGCGATTTTTTGCAAAAAAAAAAAAAAAATCGGTTAATTTGTTATTGTAAAATTAAAAATATAAACAAATTCGAAAAAAAAAACTCTCCAGCGTTACTTCGTAAATTATGTAGAAAAATAGTGTTCAAAATTTCAAAAGGATCGGTGCAGTAGTTTTGGAGCTATGATGGCTACCGACTTTGAAAACGTTAGTTGTGGGAAAAACGCTTTAAAGTTTTGAACACTAAAAAATTTGGGATGAAACGTTCATAAGCGAGATCTATCGGCTTACTTCACACTGAATCATCAGTTTCATTCGTCAGCCATAAAGGATGTTGCTATCATCCACAATGTCTAGGGCATCTTTTTGCTCCTGTCTACGATGAATCCTGCCTTCTTTTGTTTGCTTCTTTTTTAGTCGGCCTTCTTTTTTAGTCGAATGAAAATTTATTTTTCCATCATATTTTATGCATTTCACTACCATTGCAATTGTTGAAAAGACTGATACAAATTTTTTAGGTTGATATAATCTCGCACTAGTTGTTGCTCTATCAGATCTTGTAACTTTTTTCGGCATTTTAGCAATATTTTAGCACAAAACTGAACGAAAATGGAGCTAAAATGATGCAAAAATCGGAAAGTGCGTGTACGTCTGCTCGATAGAACGTTTACTGCCACACTAAATTATGTACTCTACATTGACTAAAGCTATAAATAATATAATATAAAGTTATTATTGACTAAAGTTAACACGTTTGTACTCGTTTTTAAATTTCTATAAAGAAAGATAGGGGTAGCTTTTAAGGTATTCTATAGAAATCGAACCAGCTGCCTGGTAACAATAGCGCGCTCGAGTCAGGTAGGTATAAAAATCCAAGAGGTATAAAAATAGTCATAGCTTCGTCAATTTTGCTCCGATCGACTTGAGATTTAGACACAACATTCATGAGATATTAGTCATTCCTTTACAATAAAAAATAAAATCGAAAAAAATAAATTTAAAAACCCTACTCCCCCTTTATCCCATACATTTGCCTCGGCTTCTGACAGTGTTCTCAGAACGTGCTTAATTCCATCCGTGGGAGGGAGAATAGATTTCAATGAAATGTCATTCAAATTTCGTTCGAATAGTGAAAATTGAACACGAAAAGAAAAAGTGAGTTGCACCAAATGAAAAGAAAATGTTCTTGCATGTTCCTGCACCATTTTCAACAATTTTCATGCAAAAAAAATTGTACACATAAATTTGAATGACATTTCTTGCTCTAAATCTTCTCATTCTAAATCACTTCGGCTAGTGTGAACGCTTCACCTGATTAACTTGACAGCGCCTTAATATACCTGATTTAGAGTGTAGTGTGAACACCATATAAATCGACCACAAATCTATCAGTGTTACCATACATTTGTCTCGCCTTTTGGCAGTCGAATGCTACCTACCTGATTTATGGATAATAGTGTAAATCAGGTACTATTGTGAATTTTGTCCCGGCTGAATTTTTCTGAGAGCGTGCTGAATTCCATCCATGAGACAGATAAATAATGAATAAAACCTCGAAATTAGTCAAAAAGAGTTTTGATAGCATCTATTGGGCCTTTTTACACTTGCATTCTTGACGCACTCCTGAAACTGGTTTTACACAATGAACATTTCCACACTTGGTGTGTATCAGCAACGGAAGCGTTCATATACCGATTATGCATATGAATGTGTGCGTGTTGTTGTTTTCTCATTTCGACTTGAGTGTTTCATGAAAAATTCCTGAACCGTGAACTATGTTTATAGTTGTGTTAGTGATTTGCAGCAGTTTCAATCAGTTTCAAACGTGAGGAAAAATTCTCTCCAAGTGCATCACTTTTTGTAGAGATTTCCCCTCGATTCTTCTGCCTCTTGCCCAGATAACCGGTTATAGGACTGTATCAAGAGTACAAGTGTAACAAGGCCCATTAGTTGTTTTTTTTTACCTCCAAACTGTCTGCCGTCTTTGTAGACTTTTCTGATTAGCCAATCCCAAATGTTCTTCATGATGTCTGAATCCGGTGAGTAAGGAAGCCATGTTATTAAGTCAACATTTTAGCGTCTAATCCAGGTCTTAATAATTCGTGCTGTATGTACAGGGTGAATCAAACTATTTGTTGAAATTTGCACATTTCATGCGACGGGGCTTATCGGACGGTCAATTAAAATTTTTACGGGAACACCTTCACATCAACACGAACTATTTATCGTAAGCTCTTGTAAGGGATGCCTAATTGCGCAGAATAACATCGATATGATGCTTTTGCTAACATTTTAGATTGGCTCCGTTGAGCAATGTTTCCCCGAATGAAGTTAGCGTCAGTCCGAGAAGATCATAATCTTTGGTATAAACGACTAATGGTGTTCCTTCATAGCACACTATTTTATATATATTTTCTCCACGTACGTTGAGTTTTCCCAAAAGAGAAGTTATTTTGAATATACAGCTGGACAGTTTCAACGCGTTCGGGTAGAGTGTACTGTGTCATGGCAAAAATGTTCTTAGACTAAACGTTGCCTATGACAGCTGTCAGACAAAAATTGTCAAGGTTATAGTGTTGTCCAATAGGTTTATCTAGTTTGGTTCGCCCCGTAAAGGAGTGTTTTCTTGTTGTTCCAAAAATTATTTGGCATTGTTTACAACCGGATTCTTATATTGTTTGGTATGACCTAGCTGTGATTTTAGTGTTTCGACAATTTAGCGGTATCGCACCATAGCAAGAAATAGCTCAAAAACGATGACGCGGCCTCGCAAATCGTCAGTCTCTTAGGAGAGAAAAATGAAAAATGAGGTGAAAGTGCTTGGAGTGAAGTTCGGGCTGAAGAGAAGATGGTCGATGATGTCCCAGCGAAACTGGTTCAATAGTGTATTGGTCTTCTGGACTGCATTATGTCGCGCATTGTCGCAATGGAAGTTGCCTACAGCTAGGAGCTCGCTCCAAGCGACTTTCACCTCCTTCTTAATTAGGAGATCGACAATTCACTGCAGACGAAGAGGATAGGTATTTTACCAAACGCATCCCACGAAGCGATAAGTGTTTAAAACAACCTGGAAACTATGTCGAAAAATAATTTAATGTATGCACTGTCAGTTATATGTATTGGTTGTATGAAACAAAATGTGCACTCTTTATTGCATTTTACGCGTAGCCTTACTTTAACCTTACGTACTTACATAACCTCATTACCGATCATCCCTTGTAACTTTAAAATTTTTAATATTTTATATTTTTGATCATCCCCCGGCTGTTATTCGAATGCTACGACCAATTTCTTTAAAAGCATCAATTATTGCTTTTTCGTTCAGATCTAGTGATTTTCTTCCACCCAATATCACAAATTAAAATAACAGCTAAGTACGCAAAAAAAAAGTTCAAATAAATACTACAGTGAATTAAAAGGGTGGATCACTAAGCTGGCGGAACACGGAGTAACAAGTGCAAATAAAAATACATTTTTTTTTCCTTTTTCACTATATTTGTCTGCTACTCTGATACATTTTTCGAATTTTTCAATTAGTTTATGTATACCTTCCAAAAAAATGTTTACGTCCGTATCAAAATAAGCGGAAACTGCGTCCTTTGCTTCTTCATCGTTTGAAAACTTCTTCCCACGAAGTTCACCACTGATTCACTTTCGATAACCTACTCGTTGGTCCGCACTGGCGTAATATCCCCAATCCCCATTTTGTTCTGGGCTAATGACAGTCAGTGTTCCGTATTTTGACGAATGGAGCATCAAACCAAACACCAGTACGACTCAGCTTTGCGTATTTCGCAATACCTCCAAGTATCGATGATCTCAAACTATTTGCAACCAGACCAAGAAACTTGCTGTCTCGTTCGGAACATCTGAGATTTCTCCTGGCCCATCTCTAAAGTACCTCAGAATCAATTTCCAGAGATTTTTAAAATTTAATCCCTTTGTGCGGCGGAAAATCAAAGCTGCCAACTCTGCATTTCAACGCATCCGACCTCTTTTTGCCAAAAAGATGGACATGAGCTAAATCCATTTTCTATCAGATTCTGATCCGGCCAATCCTGACACATGCATTCCCATCCTGGATTATCTGCTCAAAAACTGCCATGGCAGATGCACAGGTATTCGAAAGAAGAATCCTGCGTTTCTGCACGGGCAGGCTCTGCACCCGGTAACTAAAAAGTGGCCGAAGAATCTTCTCCTGTGTCAGGAGTCGGGACTGAAGCCACTTAGGGACCGAGTTGTGGAATTAACGACATGATTCTACGGACAGGTAGACGGGCATGAGAATGGACTGATTCGGATACTAGGGCGTGCAGAGGGCTCTAATGAGCCATTTATGTGCCCCCCGATGATAGCATTGCAGCAGCAGCTTATGGATGCGCTTTTCAATTATATAGGCCTCCCGACAAACAGAAAGGGTTAGATTTAAGACCTAGGCTAAGATTTAGATGTAATGAGGCTAAGGTAACTATAATTAGGCATCGTTTAGGTCGTAATTTTAGTGTGATGTAGTGTTTAAGCAAATTATTACCAGGGTAATTCCAGCTTTTGCACAGACTGGGTAATACCATTAGTGTGTAAAAAACAAAATTTGTGCCGCAAAATAAAAACAAAAAAAAAAAAACGAAACCAAAAAGGACCAGTAAGCCAAAATAGTATAGTCGCTAGATTTTGAGTTTTACTTGTTAATTAAAATTAGGTTAATAAAAATAGTTTCAATTCAGTCAGTGTTCCGTCATCCACCTGTAGATAAAGATATTCGCAATTTATTTCCAGAGAATATTCAATGCACCAGACTCATCTAACTCAAACATTTCTGCTTCTGATTCAGCTCTAACCGCTTTTGTCACCCTCATAAAAATATCACGCGAAGATATACGTAAGGCTATCTGGGAACTCGATGGTTCAAAGATCCTGGTCCTGATCTCCTTCCACCGATCTTCCTGCGTAAGTGTTTAGAGCAGCTAATAACACCCTTGCATATATCCTTTGACAGGTCACTTTCATCTGGTGTTTTCCCATCCTGTTGGAAACTTTCATATGTGACACCAATTTTAATAAATGGCGATAGACGCTGCATTGAAAATTATCGGGGCATTGCCATTTTATCTTCGATTCCAAAATTTTTTGAAAAGGCTGTCTACAATAAACTTTCTCCACTAGTTGATTCCCGTCTGAACGAGCAAAATCATGGCTTTAGAAAAGGTCGCTCAACTATCACAAACTTGACAATTCTAACTTCGGACGTTCTGTGTAAAATGGAGGAAGGCTATCAAATTGAGGAAGTCTACACAGACTTTAGCAAAGCTTTTGACAGAGTTGTCCATTCTATATTGATCCTAAAGCTGCACGAATTCGGACTTGCCGGATCTTTACCTAGCTGGGTCAGTACCTCCTACCTCCACAATCGAACCTAATTCGTAAAATTTCAAGGAGTTTTATCAAAAATATGTTTGCTACCTCTGGTGTTCCACAAGGTAGTCATCTTGGTCCACTTCTCTTTAGCATATTCATCTCCGATCTATCTGACATCCTGTCAAACATACCTCACCTACTTTATGCGGACGATCTCAAACTGTACCACGCCATCGAATTTAAATCTGATACACTTTTTCTTCAATGCAAGCTTGACTCACTTGTTCAGTGGTGCAATATAAACAAGCTCTCGCTTAATATTGATAAGTGCCAAATTATAAGTTTCAGCCCTAAATGCACGGCTACGCAGAACACTTACTTTTGCGGCAACCACTTATTAACTCGCGTTGGTAGCGTTGTAGATCTCAGTGTTGTCTTGGATGGGAAACTTCTTTTCATCTTGCACTACGACAAAATTCTTTCCCTTGCGAATAACCAGCTCGGCTTTATTATACGACGTGCCAAGAAATTTAAAAACTTGTGGCCACAGGTAGTCCGGGGAAATTTAATATGGTGCTTCGGAAAAATTAGGAGAAATCTGAATTTGGGTGTGAACCTTGGTACTGGCATGTTAAACAAAATGTCAAAAGTCCCCATCGATCCGAGTGCTGCGTTACTTTTTACATGGGGTCAAACGTCATCAAAAGTGATATTTCCTAAATATATCAGTAACGGTCACGTGTTCAGAAAAACAATGTATGATGAAATTGTAGCTTAGAAAATTTCCAACAAAAAAGATCTGAAAAGTTTTTCTTGTAACCATAACCGTTTTTGAGATATATTGATATAAACATTTGCTACCAACAGCATCCTCTTTCTCAATGGCATGTTGATATTATCCGATTTTGATTACGACTTGGAATGTTTGTGAGTTGGTTTTTCTATGTTTAAGAGGCGCGTAAAAAAAAGATGTAAACACACTTATCTACCAGATTCCAGGGTAGGTGGAAAAGTGTGTGGAAGACCCTTAATTTTGAACCGACTTTGCCTCGATTTTTTGGATTTCGGCTTGTTTAGCTAGCGTCATTTCGATGATTTGCTGGCTGATTTTCATATCATAATCATAGGTCCAAGTCTCATCACCCGTAATGCCGCGTTCGATGAATGTAGAGTCTAAATTTATTCGTTCTAGTTTCTCTCCACACACCGATTATGATTCTCCATCGGGAAAAAAACTTTTGGAACGAGTCGGGCTGCGGGTTCCTCCTTATTTGGGGTTGAAAGCTGTCCAGAACGAGATAAATCGTCAACGGCTTCACGACCCTCTTTGAACGCTTTGTATCATGCAAATGCTCTTATTTTGGATATAAAACACTTGCCAAAGGCTTTCTCCAAGATTTATAACACTTCAGAACAAGGAATTTCGTTGGCAGCACAAAATTTCAAACAAACTCGTTGATCGATATATTTTTCCATAGTAAAAATCCACATGGCGCCCAGAGCTATGTAACATAGCGCATTATTTATGGCCCCATACGCTATGTATATAGTACTCTGAGCTATGCAGTATGGCTCCCAGCGCCATAATGTCAGAATCTACATAGCGCGTGACATGTAACATGGCGCAGCATTTATGGTCCCAAACGCTATGTACATAGTACTCTGAGCCATGCAGTAAGGCTCCCAGCGCCATAATTACATGGCGCAGAAATTATGGCCCCACACGGCATATTACATAGTACCATGAGCCATGTAATATAGCTTCATTTATAGGTGAGCGAATTTAGATATTGTTCGTTATTTGAAGTATATTTGAATATACGGCCATAACACACTGGAATAGCCGATTCTCGTCAGATCACCGAAGTTAAGCAGTGTTGGGCGCAGTTAGTACTTAGATGGGGGACCGCTTGGAATACCACGTGACGTTGGCACGTAAAACTTTGTGCTGTTCCCTTATCCAAACAAACTAGTTGTCTGGGAAGCACTATTTAAAATAAAAAAAAATTAAAAAAAAGAATATTAAAAAAAATGATATAGAGGTATACATATATAGTGTTAAGCATTCGTGCAAATATTTTAAGAGTTAAATTTTTTATTATACCTTTATTGTGGTGCTTTAGTTTGCATGAAGTGCATGGCCTGGAGGACTATAGTAGATGGCGTGGGGGCCATAATACATAGCGTAGAGGACCATAGTGCATAGCGTGGAAAACCATAATACATGGCGTGGAGGACTATAGTACATGGCGTGGAGGGCTATAAGCATAGCGTCTGCTCCTATGTACTTTTCGCCATGTATTATGGCGTGTGGCGCTATATTTTATCACAATCTCGAAATCGACTATGTACATGGCGCCAGAAGTCCATAAATTATGGCGTCTGGCGCCATGTGTTTTTTCAGTGCAGAGACTATTGAACCAACTATTGTTTTTGACTCTTGTAAACAACCTGAATGCCAGATCGCAATCAAACTCAGCTTCGTAATGCATTATAATGCTACCAAGCTAAGAATAATGAAAACATTTGAAAAACAATTAACGCAGGCGTTTTAAGATACTCATTCCCGAAACTTACTTGTCACATGTAGATTAATAAATTCAAATCGGTAAAACGTTATTGATGTAATACTTTCCCAGGACTTACTTATGTTAGTATTCATTAAAATCTTAGGTTTTACCACGGCCCAGCCATACCTTATTTTTATACTATTGGTTTCATTCTTTTAATTATCTCAAAAAATTATCTCAAAAAAAATCTTATTCGCAATAAATTATCAAATTAGTTCACACGAATATTAATTATTGTTATTGGTTTTAGGCGGTAAACCCATCACGCCGACGGGAGACCCAAGCCATTCGATTGCCAATGGTAATGCACAAAAAGACACTGGAAATCATGCAACTGAGAATGGTACAGCAGTGGTCGATGGGGCGACAAAAAAGGAGGTAAGTTCATTTAATAAATCATATTTATGTTTCAAACTTTCCTAATAATTGTTTAATCAATTTCTAGGTGTCGCATGTGCAATCTACACCAGCACAAAATGGTACAAAATCGCCGCAACAAAATTCAACGACAACAGCGACCGGCAATAAAGCAAATGGCGACACAAAGTCGACGACAGCGCCACAAACTCAAGTCATACCGGGACCGATCTCGGCCAGTCATGTAGTTATTGAGGATAAAAAGAAGAAGAAATGTACTTGCTGTGTTATCCAATAGGCAATAATTGATGTTTTTTGTATACCTGGTTTTTATATTTTTTAATTTATTTTCACAAATGAAAATATTATCTGAAGGCAAACTAAGAATGCGAAATACGGACAAAACTAATTGACCGACGCAACAACATGAAAAATTTCTCCAGATAAAAATGATACAATCTATATACATAAATAGCTAAAAGTAGTGGAGCGAATGCAAAAAAAAGGACGAAGAAGATACTATCATTGATTTTCAACAAAAAAAAAAGAAGTGAAAGTAAGGAGAAAAATTATGATGATGGTAGCTTTAGAAACACAATATTTTTATTTAAGACTTAAGTGTTTTAGAATGTTCTTTTTCTAATTAACAAAAGCAAAACAAACAATTTTTATTACATTAACTTTTTACAAATTCAACAACAACGCTATATGTAGATTGAAACCAGTTCAGCAAAACTCACACTATGTCATCGAATATTAGGTGGCGAAAAAAAGAACGCTATATATGTACGCAAATGATGATGATAAAAAAAAAAACAGAAAATAATGTGTAGAGATTATAGAAGTGTCTATATATTTATCTTCTTGTAATTATTTTAATTTATACTTTAAACAAACAGAAATATATTAAAATTAAGAAAAAATTGTAAAGAAAGATAAAAGAAAAATTATTATACATCACAAATCTTGTATTTGATATCTTTTATTTATGCTTGTATGGTTTCGTCTCACCATGATCGATATTTTTCTGCTTTTAAGAATGTTTTGCAATCTTAAAATCTTCTCTGGAATTTAGACATGATATCGGCATGCATCGTTTCTGCTATTTCTAACGCTTTAAGCTCTAGCTTTTGAAAGTGGCTGTTACAGCAGTGAAAAAGTGTTGGTTTTCGAAATTATCGAGCATGATGCTTTCCAGTAAACGCGAGGAGAAACTATACTGCAAAATACTATGAATTTAATAAGGCTTGTCTTATTATCGTTTTAATTGTTTTATTTATTCTTCAACAACGTCAAAATATTGAAAATATTGTTAATATTATCAATCATGCAATTTAAACGCCATCCTGCTTGTGTGCCACTCTTCAGTTCAATTGATGTTGCCCCGTTTCTCTCATTGAACTGTAGTCCAAGAATTAAATTGTATGCGTTAACTGATTTGTTATTTTATTTGATCTGATTCAATTTTTTGTAGCTTTTAAAATTTACTACACCATTTTCTGGTGTAGTTTCTCCGTTTTCGAAAGCGGAGGATGAAGAAATAGTGGTCGTTTAGGAAGAAGAACATGCAGTTTGTTTTCTTTTTCTTTTGTTTGGTATTTGCTGGCTGCATTGGTTCTGTTTGTTTTGTTTTTTCATTAGTTGATTAAGAAGCTCTTCGTTACGATTCATTAAGTTTTTCTTATCACGTCCTTGTTCAGTTAGCTCTTTTTATGTGTCCTCCATTTGATGTACTATTTTTATTTAGTTGCTCGTTTGGTTGTCGTTGGCTTTCTCTGTCCTGTTTGTTTTGCTCGAGCTGATCGGTCAGAGCTACGATCAGTCGGTCTTTGTCTGTTTCGTAAATTGGCTTAGTCTGTGGTGACATGGGTTGTCTTTCTGCATTGGACAAGACACACCGCCAGCCCCACAGTCGGAAATCGGTATTTGATCACTATCCTATTTCATTTTACCCTGAAGTTACCTCAAAACTTGCTGATTACTCAACCACTCTCTTGCTTTCTTTCTTCTTTTTTTCTTCTCGTTTTTGGTTATTTATTACTTTGTCACTATTCTTTGTCGGTGTTTGGCACTTTTTAAATGTCGTTCACTTTGACTTGACCGCATGCATCGTTGGCGCTTATTTATACACTCTTAGTCACTTTATGACAAACATTAGGGGAGACGCGCGTTCCGTTTTAGTGTCCCAACAAGACTTACGAGAAGTTGAAATATTGCGCGTAATCGTTTAACTTGATTTATTTCACATAATTCTAGTTACTGTTTCTAAAACCTGGTATTGGCTTGATCGTGAAGATAATTCTTTCGAATGAAAATTTTGACAATGACGAAAAGCGGAAACTCTCCTGGTTACTGACTGATAAAACTTACTTACTTTTGCATGATCCACAGTCTAACTCTGTAAAAATTTCCACTTTTATGCACTTCTGTTCGTACTCACTTGGTTTTATCAAGTGGTAATGATCACTTGAGGTGACTCCCAGAATAGGCTCATTAGTTTTCTCAGGGCTGTCAATGAGAGACCCCTTCGAGATTACTTATTTAAAGGCGGCTTTATATATGCGGTTTTTTGTCAAATACCGAGCACCTAGTTTGGCAAACTTCGCATGTGTGGTTGGGTTGCTCGCCTAGTGCTTGCCCTAGGCCAAGCACAAACATTCGGGTGCTCGCTATTCCCGTAGTTTTTGGAACTTTCAACCAAATCAAAGTAAAGGAGCAATGTGTTTGGTTATGTTCGAATCCCCGCTTTAGACATTCGGTATTTGTTGCGGTTGTTGATAAATACTGAAAAGTGTCAAACTGTGTGGCGCGAGTAAACATTTTCAAATCTGACACGGTAAGCAACATATATTTTGCGTAATGTTGTTTTGAAGGTCGAATAAATTTGTGGCGATAATTTAATAGTAATGTTACAGCCAATCGTTCCACTGCCGGAATTGCTTTTCTAAACTTTGTATCTTCTTTAGCAATCATTGCTTCAACTTTTTGAAGAAGGTAGTGGAATTCTGCGGAAGACGTCCGGCAAAAATTTTCGAACTGTCCACTTGATTCTCTCAATAAGTCCACAAGTAAATTTGTTGCATTGTACCTTCAAAAAAGTATATTTTACATAATATAGGGTACACAATTTTCATTAATTTTGACAATTAATGAGCCTTTATTAATGAGTAGGCATCTTTGTGAAACGTTGGATACTTACACTGTTCTACTTTTGTTAACGCTCGTCATCCACCACCTTTTATTTCTTCTTTTCTTTGCATTTTGCAAAGTTAGCCCAGCACAAGTTACCACTACATATGCAACTACTTTTTCTGCGTTTGTCAAATCCACATTAAATGACATAAATTTATTTAATTATTTACTCAGAGATGCAGCAACTATTTCGTTATTTTTTACAATAAAATGTCGGGGGTGAAAAACAACGACGAGCAGCTCGTACATGTTCCAGTTTTGGCAAACATTCGGCAATGCCCGAATGTCTAATTCAATGTGCTTGTCATTTCGTAATCACCAAGCCAAATGACTTGACTAGGTGTTCGGTATTTGGCGAATAGAAGGTGTTTGACAAACACCGCATATCTAAAGCCGCCTTAATGCAGGCTGTATTTATTTCAGAATGCGAACTCTATCTCGCAATCTCGATCTGCCATGTATTTTTGTATTAAATTTTCTTAGACGTTCAGGACTTTTTCACTATCCACTTTTCTTGCGTGACTCGAACAGATTTAGACTTAGGTTGCTTTCGGTTTTTCTTCCCAAATAATAAAGATGAGTTCTTTTCAATGGTTTGTAAAACTTGTACTTTATTAACTGTTTTTAAAAAATATGTTTTCGGTTTACTGTTTTGCACAATGGCATTTTTGCAGTGACTTTTATAGCCTTGTGATCGTAGGCTGACCAATCTTCGTGATCATCGAAAAGTATTTCACCCAATAAATTTTAATCGGCTTACCAACGTTAATGATTCTCGGATTATTAACTGCAATTAAATCCAAATAGTATTTTGTAAAGGGGGATAATATAGCGATGTTGGTATCCACAATCGTCAACAGATTTTGTTTAGTGAGAAATGATATCTAGATGTTCAATGAAACCTTTATCGTTCTCCATCGGAGCTTTATAAAACATGCCTATTCTGATTATCTCCCTACATAATTCTCCTTGCATAACACTCGTCCTGAGTGTCTGGGACAGAATTCACTCACGAAAAACTGTTTATTGTACAAAAAGATTTTTCTAGTGGGTGAATCCAAGTTTCATTCAAACCAATAACATCACTGCTGGTGTTAAACAGGTTTTGATATCGAATTTGTTGCACTTGTCTAATATTTGCATATATATTTTTAGAACAGTATTGATATTAAAACTAAGTAACGGGTAATAATTGCACCTTGAACGTAACAATACAAGAGATGAATTTTCGAAATCGTTCGAAGACAATTTTGTACCTGTGGAACACCAGGATTATTTCCTTATAAAAATATAACACTAGCCGCGTTAATTACGACTCTATTCAGAGCTGGTTAGGATAGTAGCATTGAAAACATAAGCTGGAGCCGAATTGTTGTTTTCATGGCTCGTATCCTACCTAACCAGCTCTCAATAGAGGCGGAGAAAAACCGACTATTATATGATGATGGTCGATTGATGTTTTCCCGTTTCATATCTAAGCGATTTGTTTTTAGAATCTAGCTTCACATACAGATTTAAGGAAGAAACTATCAATAACAAAGAAAATGTTCCACTTCCATTGCTCTCAACCTCCGATGTATTGATTTGTTTTGCTATTCATCCAAACCTCAAAAAAGCCATTTGCAGTTATAATGTTATCAATATTTTCTGATTTGAAAGTTGGAACTGATCTGTCAAATAAGCAATAAAAGAATGAATTTATCTTCACATATAGTTGAATTTATTTGAAAAATAAGAATTTAAACTTACATCTTTGTAAGATGACACCAAATTTTGTTTGGTATTATAATCCTTAACAATATTCATGTAATTGCAATTATTGACCTTGTAGAAACAATCCCATAAAAAAATCAAAAACTTCTGAGCCCTGAAATTTAAACTTTTGGACAATTTATCAATTTATCCTTAACCCTTCACGTGTAGCGTGTGTAAAATATTGACACTTTTCGTTTGTTGTGTGATAAATACATTTACAATTAATTGAACACTATGGCACTCTGTGATGCTGCTTGCTGCTTGGACAAGAAGGATACCTCACCCTTGGTGACGTGTGCTGGCTTTTGTTCACTGACTTTCCACTCCAAATGTGTTTCGCTGCCGGAAAAGTGCACTGATGTGATCTCTAATCGAAACTCGGGGGTGTACTGGCTCTGCGTGAAATGCAGAAAGTACTCTATGGCGTCCTATGCTTCGCGTCTTCGTTCCGCTAAGTCGGCCATCGATATGCTAGCTAGATCTCTTGCTAAATTATCGGACGATTTTCATTCCACCAGCAAGGAAGTTGATCTGGTGGTCCATGTTGCCAACGTTGAGCAACCTTCAACATCTTCATCCGGAGGGCTGAATAATGACTGTGTTTTACCGAGCCCACCTGGTTCCCCGACAGCTATGCGTACTCGTTCACAGGTTCAATCTACTGCTTCGAAGCCTCAGTTGCTGCCTCAGCTGCAGCCATTGCAACTATTAATGCCTTCATCTGCCGGGTTCAACACACAGGAATGTCTGCAGCCTGAGAGCCGTGTAAAGTTTCCGACCGTGCCTACTAACAATATTGTGGTCTGCTCACCGACTAAATCCGCAAGTGCTAAGAAGAGCGCGAGTCAGCCATCGGCCATCACACCGGTTCCGGTGGCTGATCTTCCCCGTGCCGCTCCTTTATTAACAGTTGTGCGTCCATTGTTACAAATATTTGTCGCGCGGCTCCCATACTCTACAACGGCTGAAGACATTAAATCTTATATTTTCGCTGTAAAAGAAGTTCTGGCCCTCTGTGGTTCACAGTCGATGTTGCGGTTGCTCTTAGAGCCAAAGATGTGGCGCGTAGTAAATACAAAAGGTCTGGCTCTCTTAATAACCTTTTGAATTTTCAAAGTTTATGGGCTGCTGCTAAAAAGGCAGCCAATGACGCAATGCGTGCTTATCTGGAGCATGTCGAAACTTCTATTACTTCCGACAATCCTAAGCCTTTTTGGTCTTATATCAAATCCCTTAAAACTTCCTCTGGCATTCCTTCTGTCATGCATCATCATGATAAGTCTGCGTCCTCACCTCAGGATTCCTGCGAGCTCTTTGCTCAATTTTTTTCTTCTTTTACCTCCCATCTCAGTAGTTTTTCGCTTTCAGCAATTTTTCCCACGCCTGATCGTACCTTTTCCACTGCTTTAACTAATCCTTTGGCAGCCGAATTATTAATGTTGTCCCTCGATGGAAGTGCTAGCATCGGTGCTGACGGCATTCCGAATTTTTTCACCAAATCACTGTCTTCCTCTTTCTGTGTTCCTCTGTCAATAATTTTCAACATAAGCATCTCCACCGGTACCTTCCATGCCCTTTGGAAATCCGCCAACATATTTCCCATTCATAAAGCTGGTTGGTGATACTTCTTCCATCCCTAATTACCGTCCTATATCCCTTTTGCCATGTTTGGGTAAACTCCTCGAAAGAGTAGTTTACAATAGAGTGTACCCTTTTATTCAGCCCTTACTGGCCAGTGAACAGCATGGATTTGTTAAAGGTTAGTCAACGGTTACAAACTTTTTTTTTTCACCTCCTTATCTTCCACCGTCTCACGGGACTGCCGACAGGTATTACTTCGTGGGGTGGGGTCAGCTTTAGCTGTTCACGGGCTGCCGCCTAGTGCTCGCTCTCTTGGCATCCTCTTTTCGAAGAACGGCGTGAATTTGCGCTAGTGCTCCCGTCAGTGCTTTCCAAGCTTCCTCTGATGCCAGTATCATCTCCACCACGTTTTCTGCCGATAAGAGCAGGTTGGTAGAAGTTTGCAGCTTAGCTCGGTGTCGCGCAAATCGTGGACACTGAAACAGTATGTGCTCCGGGTCCTCGTCTATTCCGCATATTGGGCAGTTGGGGGAGTCATCCAGGTCAAACCGATGCAGATATTTCCGGTATACACCATGACCACTTAAGAACTGCGTAAGTTCGTGGGTGATTTCTCCGTGCTTCCGCGGCGTCCATTTAGTAATATCGGGGATAAGCTTATAGGTCCATCTACCGGTTACGCATTGATCCCATCTCCTTTACCATATTCCTACAGAGACTTGCCTCTCTGTCTTTGATTCCGCGCTGTTGTTTTTGTAGAGCCTTTGCATCTCATCTGCTAGGATTTCTATCGGAATCATGCCCGCTATCACATATGCCGCTTCCCCCGGTGTTATTCTGTAGGCGCGAATCACTCTCAGAGCACTTAATCGATATGTCGAGCACATTTTCTTCTTATTCGCTTTTGCTGTCAGCTTGTGTTATCCATATTGGCGCCGCGTAGAGAAGGATAGAGCTCACGACTCTGGATATTAAAATTCTGCTACTTTGACGGGGGCCGCCGATATTCGGTAGCATTCTCGATAGTGCTACGCTTACGTTTGCGACTTTGTTGCACACCTGCTCAGCGTGGGCTTTGAAGCTCAACCTTGAGTCAATCATGACGCCCAAGTACCTGATTGAAGCCTTGGATTTGATTCTCTGGTCTCCGACGGTGACTTCAAAGCACTCGATTTTTCGCCGGCTGCTTATCAATACCACCTCAGTCTTGTGCCCTGCGAGCTCTAGACCAGCACTTTCTAGCCATTGCCTGACTTGGTACACCACCTCGTCCACCAGCAGTTCAATTCCTTCCAGATTTGCAGCAGATACCAACACACCTATGTCGTCCGCGAATCCGATTATTGTTACCCCTCTTGGTTATTTTAGGGTAAGCACGTCGTTGTACATAATGTTCCAGAGTAGAGGCCCCAAGACAGATCCCTGTGGGACACCTGCTGTAACGCAGTGACGTTTCGGCCCGTCATCGGAGTCATACCATAAAACTCGGTTCCGAAAATAGTCAGCGATTAACTCCGTCAGGTAGTAAAGAACTTTCAGCTTCAGTAACTTAGTTACTATTCGGTTCCAATTTGCCGAGTTGAACGCGTTTTTGATGTCGAGCGTGATAAGAGCACAGTAGTTTCGGGATGCTCTACGCGCTTCAAGCGCGGGCTTGGCTAGCTCGATTATCACACTGATAGCGTCAACCGTCGAACGTGCTTTGCGAAAACCGTATTTGCGATCAGATAGTCCTCCATTGTCTTCCACCGCCGGTAGAAGCCTGTTGTAGATGATCCGCTCCAGTGTTTTGCCTAGGACGTCCAGCAGGCAGATGGGGCTATAAGATGCCGGTTCTCCAACCGGTTTGTTTGGCTTTGGCAACAACACTAGCTTCTGCCTCTTCCAACATACTGGGAAAGTTCGATCAATCAGGCATGTGTTGAAGACACACAAACATTTCCGGCCTCGACTTAATGGCTATCTTAAGCCACTTGTTTGTGATTCCATTCAGCCCAGGCGCCTTTTTGTCCTTTAGTCCCTTGCACACCTCCAAAAGTTCTGCTTCGGTGACCGGGTGCACATCCTCCGCCGCATTCCCTGCTTCAGGTACGATGACACCATCCTGATGATGAGGAAACAGCGTTTCAACTATCTTCCTGAGTAGTACGGGACAACTGTCCTGCGTTGAGCATGGGCCCTTTATGCGTGACATGACTTATTGTCTTTTACAAACACCGTTGCTTCCGCAATCGACAAGCAAAAGCAAATAGATGTCCTATATACAGACTTTGCCAGGGCTTTCGATTCTGTGAGCCATGTTATTCTTCGTTCAAAGTTAGCAGGGTTTGGTCTCTCTGGTGTCCTCTTTTCTTGGTTCTCCTCCTACGTTTGTGATCGCTCTTGTGTTGTGATTGTTAACTCTTGTTCTTCTACACCCTTTTTCCTACCTCAGGAGCACCGCTAGGGTCTATTCTTGGTCCTTTATTGTTCCTTTTGTTTGCTAACAATCTTCCTTCCCTCTTTAACTCACCCTGTCTTTTGTACGCTGATGATCTCAAAATTTTCAGAGTGATCGAATCCGCTAGTGACTGTTCCTTATTGCAGAAAGATTTGGGTACTTTGGCTACCTGGTGCGCAGCGAATTCTCTCACTTTGAATGTTTCGAAGTGTCATCAAATGTATTTTACCCACACCCTCTTCTCTTACTCTGTCCTCGGCTCTCCTCTCAATGCTGTTGCTAGTTTCAAGGACCTTGGCGTGATTTTCGATTCCAAGTTAAAATTCGATTTACATGTTTTACACGTCACTGCAAAGGCTTCTCGTTTTTCCGGCTTCATTATTAGATCCTGTAAACGTTTGTTAATCTTTCCACTCCTTTGTATCTGTTTTTTTCCTTCGTTCGTTGTGTTCTTGAATACTGTTACCAAATTTGGTGTCCACATTACGCATACTTGATTGCTGCGGATGAATCTGTGCAACGCAGATTCACTCGCTCATTGTTCTATCAGTTCAATATTCCGTATTGTGATTACAGTATGCGCCTCTCCATCCTTCAAATTCCTTCCCTTCAGTCACGTAGAGTGTTCCTCGACGAGTGCCTCCTCTTTAAACTTTTTAACGGCTGTATATTGGTGGACCCCAGTATTCACCTTTCTGTTACAGATTCGGGCCGTCCTAATAGAACATTTTTCAAATTTAATGTTACATTTACTCGTACCGACACCTATTTCTTTTCTCCCCTTTTGTGTTTGCCTCGTCAGCATAATAACCTTAAACTTGGTCCTCTGCCTCGAACGTTAGCTGTGTTTCAAAATATTTAAAAAAATAACGTTCTGTCAGGTGCATGAAATATGTCATAGTTTAGTCTTTTGTTGTATCATTTTTTCGTCGATTTTGCTTTTGATTACTTTTCCTTTCTAAATTACATTTAATTTTAATTTTTCTTTTATTTTTGTATTTAATTTTTCTCTTTTTAACTCTCATATTATTGTGTCTTTTTTTATATATTTCTTCGCCGATAATTCCCTTGATTCAGCTCTTCAAAAGACTGACAGCCAAGTCCTGCATCAGATATGCTACAGAAAAATAAGAATGGTCGATTGCGATTTCATTCTTCTAAACTATTCTACTATTCTGGACTTCTCTCGTCCTATGGGTATTTGTTTATTCTTACTTGCTTTTCTTTTGTCTTGGGTACTACAGGTTTCTTATCGATATTTTACATGTGATTTTCCTGTGATTTTCCATTCCATGAGATACATTATATATTTTGTATGGACTTAGTTCGAGACAATATTTTTCGGTGTCTCTCGTTATTTCTGGCATTGATAAAGTGAAGTACGATACATGTTCAAACACATGCAACAATCTATTTTGATGCTAGGATAGGTTGGTGTGGATACTTTTTTTTACTACTATGGGTAAAAGTGCTTGATGAGTTTTAGTTTCGGCGTCACTGGCATCAAAAATTTTTTTTTTGACACATATGTGTTGTAGCTGGTTTACATCTTTGTATTAGTTAGACTTGCTGTTTGTATTATTTAGAATTTGCTGCTGTAACTACTGATCAAACGCAAATATCTATATTTGATAGGATAAGAATTATTTTACTTCATTCTCTTTTACATTCGAATAGTTTTCTTATGAACGCCGCGGTAAATTTACTTGACGGTAAGTTGTCTTGATCCTGATAAATGGTACTAGTCATGCATGCTATTTTGCTTTTATAATTTTCAATAAAACATATTCATGGTCCATAGTTCCAGTAAATCAAGTAAGGTAAGTTAAGAAAAAAACAGATAAAATTTTTCATTTACTTGAAAATACACAACAAAAGTTAAAACTAAACTCAAATCCGAATATATTTCGAAGGTGTTTAAAAATAGTTATGCGTTTTTCTGTTATAACGATTAACTACTGCCCAGAAAAAAAAAACAAATATAAAAACGCAAGCTGCCATAAAAGTATAATCAATCGAAGCGAAGAAATTTACTGAGCTTGCATTTTACAATATTAATAAAAAAAATAATGTAATAGTGGTTTTACTACCCTTTACTCATCGAGATTTATTTTCCAGTGAACATTAGATAAATCTGGTGTTAGTACTTCAAATTTATTTAGAAAGACTAAAAATAGCTCGGCGATCACATACATGCTGAACGAAAAACATTAAATTAATATATAATAAATACCGTTTACATGAATGATGAATTATGCACTTTAAAATTAAATTTCGTTTTCTCAACTTTGTTTTGTAAGTTTTATTGTTTACTTATCTGCATTAACTTGACAAAGTTCTGGGTAGTAAAATATTACTAGACATTTTCCATGTTATTAAAATCGATGTCCTAGGTATTCCAAACGACAGAAAACACTTCACTATAATGTCGCACAAAACAAACTTCCAATTTTTAATAGCCAAATTTTTACCACATATCTTAAAAATAGCATTGCTACCAAATGGCTAGTTTGACATACTACGAAATTACTGTTAACTAGAGCAGTTGTTTCTATTGTACTAAACGTTAGCATCCAGTAAAATGATTTATGTTTCGAGTTTTTATTTACAAAAAAAAACATTACAAATTACTCGTTACCTGTGAATTTAAACTCCCTGAAAATTTATTTTTATGTATATAAGATGTAAATGAAATTAAAAGTAAATAAATAAAGTATGTCTAGTTTTATTAAATGATAATCATTTTTTTCAGATTAAGATTCACTTATACAGCCGGCAATAAGGCAGACAACTATAATAAAGGCAACCATAAACGAGTAGACTACGATCCTATGGACTTAGCCTTCGGCATACAAAGTGGGGTTATTTTATCCCCAAGACTACCAAATTGCATTAAATATTTTGTATAACAAAAAAAAATTCATTTCACAGCAGCTGACGATTGAATATTAAGTCTGTCAATTGACAGTGCTGAAAAAGTACTGCGTAGGTTGTATTTATGTGTGAACGGGAAGTGACTAATGACTTAGGCCCTCCTCCGAGGATTGGCAGTGTAGCTGACTTGGAGGCTGCGGTTTAAACTCGTAAAAGCTTTTGCACGGTCCTGTCCCCAGGTCCGTCCGAGGCGCAAACCCAAGCCACCCTGGTGGCACAGGGATCTGGGTTGCCGCAGAGGACGGCATCGGAAACGGCGAGACTTAGAAATCTGCTGGCTAAACGTCCTGTCACGCCTAGCCTGGTTCGTAAACCGGATGGGGAGTGGATAAGCAACAGCTCGGAAATGCTGAGGGTCCTCATAGATGCGTCATGCGCAGACCGATAATATGACGTCATCCTCCACATCATTTGTGACGTCATCATCCACTTGTGATGTCATCCTCCACATTAACGTCATCCTCCTCAGTGACGTCACCCTCCTCAGAGGAGGATGGGGATGCCATCTTGAAAAATCACTGAGAAAAAAAACAGCTTTTTGGCAAAAAACTTCTGATTCAGCCATCAGATTTTAACAAAATTCACACAGTACTTGGATCTTACTCTATGTAGCTATGGTGATTTTTGTCTCATAAATCTTTCAAATTTGCTCAGCAAAATAAAGCTTTTTTCACTATAACTTCCGGTCCAGTGCAGAAATCAAAACGAAGTTCATGCAGTAAACGGACCTTAATGTGAAGTAAATGTCGTAGAAATTTCGTAGGAAAATCATGAATGGGCTACCAGCTATGACCATTTTTGTAATTTTGTGGAATTTCTTTACTGAGCGATTATATCATTAGATTTGGAAACGGGAATGATCCTGCAATGAAAATTAACAATAAAAATTGACGCTTTAAAAATTTGAAAAGTTTTGAGGGTGGTAACCCTAAAATTTGTTTCACCCGTATTACTTCCAGCGCAGTGATTCAATCGAAACGAAATTTACTGGTTGGGTTTAACTTAACGTGAAGCAGATTTGGTACATATTTTGCTCTGCTGCTGACACAGGGTAACCAGCATTTGCCATTTTCGTAAATATTGCACCAACAGATGCTTCAATTTACGTACTCATATGCAAAGCATTTGCGATAAAAATAAAAAAAACAATTTTGAAATTTTCCGAGTTTTGAACATTTTTCGGATGGCAGCCTCAAACAACGTTTAACCGCTGAAACTTTCGATGAAATCCTGCGATGAGAACGAAATTCAAAGGATAAGTTGATTTAAGTATGAGATTGTTATGATAAACTGATTGCTGCTTCGTCGGGAAAGTGTTGCCAGTACTGAACATTTTCATCATTTGTGTTATAGTTGAGTTTTGTTGCTTGCGATAAGGAATGGTTGATATGATTCTACAAAAAAGTGTATTACGTCTTTCCACATTTTTTTGTCACTCAAAGACAATTTCTTCCAAAATTACTTTTCTAGCGGTTCTGATGCGCTAGAGTTTTTATACCTGCAATTAATTTGTTTAGTTTTGTTTTTTTAAATTGTAATTTTACTTTTTATTTATATTTTTATTTCATTTATATGTAGTTGTATATCTTGTTTGGTGAAATAAATAAATAAATAAATAAATAAAAAGCTGAAACCACGCGCCTCGTATTATACGGGTTTTTTTGAGTCTCGCCGTGATTTTTCTGTTGTCAGCTTGTGTTGCCAGCAAGTGGATTCAAAGTTCAAATCTGACCGCGTTTAATGTGGTGACGAACAATTGCTGAGTACTACAACCTCTTAGCCGCGTTCGAGCGGAAAGTCTTGAAGAGAGTCGTTGGTCCCATACGTGAAAAAGGGCGATTTCGGAGACGCTACAACCATAAATTGTATGCTATCTACCTAGAAGCAGATAGACTTCGGTGGGCAGGATACCGAGCAAGAAAGAGCGAAGAGGATCCTGCTCGGAAAACCCTTTGTGGCAGATTTTACGGCAGCCGACAGCTTGGAAGACCTTGCCTGCGCTAGAGGAATGGCATTGACCAGGACGCTCGAAGTTTAGGGGTGCTTAATTGGATGACATCGACATCGATACATTAATTCTGCTTTTCTTCGAAAATCAATCTTTCTAGTACTTTCTATGCACTAGTTACTGATTTGATATACAGGGTGTTTGGTACTCGGTGGACACTATTGTAAGGAAGCATTCCTTGATATATTTTGAGCAAAAAATTGTTCTACAGGGTGGTCCAGTTTTCAAAATCTACGGAGTTACAGGATGGCCAATAAAACTTTCGGACCTGTACCCTGACTCACTTACATCATTATATCTTCAAAACTAATAATCATAACGCAAAGTTTTATAGCTTGTTTTTTTATGGAATGAAATTACCTTTAATTTGATGTAGCATCCTAAATTGTAACTGTACCTGATTTTGAGATATTTACTTGAAAATACAAAATTTTGGCACTTCTACCCGGAAAATTCTGTGTTTAATATCGTTTTTCTCAGAAAATCTCATGAAAAGATGCCATTTTAATTTTATTTTTTTATAGACCATATTGTTGGCTACAAAAGTTGCATACACACTTATGACTTAGATTTTACCGTTCCGCAAGTAGTAAGCAAAAATACATATCGCTTAAAAAGTAAATTTGCCGTAAAGTGGCCCTCGTTCAAAAGAATAGTTTAAATTGTTATTTGTACTTAAGTTTTTTTACTACCTATTAATTACTTTTTAAACTATCAATGAAATAAACTAAATTAAAATTAGTTTCAACATAATTGAAGCACCTACCTGGATGTTAAAGATAAGATTGGGTACAGTTCTTCGCCTTTATTAATGGAATACGTAAAAAAATTAAGATCCCATAAAAACAGAACCACTTTCAAATTATTGTGAGTTTCGGTACATTACTCAAACTAGAAGATATTACTAAAATTTCAAACATAAATTCAAAATGCCTCACTAACTAATGACCAATATGCAGATATTATGTACGTACTATATATGGAGAGTGCCGGGGAAATTCACAAGCGGCGCAATCTTTGTATCAACAGACATATCCCCATCGACGGATTCCTGGACGGAGAGTGTTTCAACAACTATAGACAAGGATTCGGGAAACTGGCAGCGTTAGGACGAGCCAAGTAAACGCAAATACTGCGCCTGCAATCGCTGTACGGACCGACGAAAAAATACTGCTTGCAATGGAAACTGACCCATCAACCAGTATTCGACGATTGGCGTTGCAGTTTAACGTGTCTACGTGGAAAGTTTGGAGTGTTTTAAAAATAGCCCGTTTACATCCCTACGATCACACACCAGTGCAGAAGCTGCTACTGGTCGATTTGCTCAAAAGGATGGGATTCTGCAATTGGCTTCTGGAGAAACAATTAGACAACGAAAATTTTTTGAACACCATTCTCTGAATGGATGAGTCCTTATTTACCAGGGACAGTATCACAAACTTTCACAATTTACATACGTGGGCTGAGAGCAATCCACACACGAGAAGGACTTCATCGTTTCAGCATAGGTTCAGCGTAAACTTAAGGACAGGAGTGATTGGTAACGATTAAATTGAACCTATTAGGCTCCCGCCTACTTTAATTAGTACCAATAACTTACATTTTTTAAGACATGATCTGCAGGACTTATTGGAGGATACTCCGTTGCAACGATTGGCTTCCATGTTATACCAACACGATGGTGCTCCAACTCACTATGGCCGACCAGTCAGAGATTGGTCGAATTCCAATTATACCAATCGCTGGATCGGTAGAAATGGACCAATACACTGGCCTGCGAGATCTCCTGATCTAACAATTATGGATTTTTTTGTATGGGGACGGATGAAGGCCCTTGTCTACACAACGGAAGTATCAACATTGGAAGACCTAAATACCAGGATCGATGCGGCTGCAACAGAAGTGAGGCAGCAGCTGAGAAGTATGAATATCAAAAAACGCTTACGAAACGAGCTTCAGCGTGTATTCAAAATGAAAGTGGCCATTTTGAACATTTACTGTAGCTCAAAAATTTTGAAATAAAGCGTAAAAACCTTTAATAAATTCTTTCAGTTCAAGCAAAGAGTGTAGATCGAAAACGAGGGCCACTTTAAGTCATATTCAGTTTTTAAGCAATATGTCTTTTCGCTTATTACTTGCGAAATGGTAAAATCTAAGTCATAAGTATGTATGCAACTTTTGTAGCCAACAAAATGGCCTATAACAAAATAAAATTAAAATGGCATCTTTTTATGAGATTTTCTGAGAAAAACGACATTGAACACAAAATTTGCATGGTAGAAGTGCCAAAATTTTGTGTTTTCAAGTAAATATCTCAAAATCAGGTACAGTTACAATTTCGGATGTTACATCAAATTAAAGGTAATTTCATTCCATAAAAAAAGCCATAAAACTTTGCGTTATGATTATTAGTTTTCAAGATATAAAGATGTAAGTGAGTCAGGGTACAGGTCCGAAACAGTTTTATTGACCACCCTGTAACTCCGTAGATTTTGAAAACCAGACCACCCTGTAGAACAATTTTTGCTCAAAATATACCAAGGAATGCCTCCTTACAATAGTGTCCACTGAGTACCAAACACCCTGTATATATATATATATATATATATATATATATATATATATATATATATATATATATATATATATATATATATATATATATATATATATATATATATATATATATATATATATATATATATATATATATATATATATATATATATATATATATATATATATATATATATATATATATATATATATATATGTATATATACATTTATTTATTTATATATATATATACATATATATATATATATATATATATATATATATATATATATATATATATATATATATATATATATATATATATATACGTAAAAAGATTAAGGGAGTGGAGTGGCCGCTCCGATTGGGCTGACATTGCTGGAGGACATAGATGTGCATAAGGAATAGGTTCATGATTTGTTCAATTTCAGATATCTTAAACCCTTATACGGCGGCGGGCATTTTAGTGAATTTTCAGGTACTCATTTCTGCGCAGATTACTATTTTGCTAAAGAAAAGTATTGGAAATGAAAACTGGTTATGTTTGATGATTGTTCATGATAAAGAATTGGAAATTGTTAGCCCTGTGTGGGTGCTGAGTGCCTAAAAATAGGCAAGGATTTTTTTCCAAATTTTAATTTATTAACACTTTCTGACGGGGACATTAGCCGTGTTTATAACGTGGTTTCAAACCGGCTTAGGATTAGTCAAGCCGTGTTGTATACGCGCAGTGGATTGATTTGAGTTAAGTCGATCCGATCACGAAATTTTACACGATTGGATCGACTTGGGCGTTAAAAGACGCGGATGGAGCGATTGAGGATTGAAAAATTCGAAGCCGACTTCATTTATGTATGTGACTTTCCAATGCGGCATACTTCACCATTGTGGAAGTGAATGAAATTTTTGAATACTTGAAATTTATGAATTGAGCATATATGCGTTTTGGATATTTTTTGAGATTCTAAGGAAAATAACATGGAATTTAGAATGAGAATAATATAATTGTTACTGTAGGTATGCTCGCGTATTGGAGCAGCAACATATTTTTGCAGGAGGCTTCTTTTTGTGGCAACATTTCGCTTGCAGCAAGAGTACAAAATCAACTTGCTGCGAATGTATTTGCATATATTTTCACATGTTATGATTCAAAATAATTTGAAAATAGGCAAAACTATATGTATATTGTATGCTTCTTGAGTGGAAAAATTTGATTGGAATTAACTAGCCTTAAGCTATTTAGCAGATTAATATGGAAGAGAACATCCCTTAATTATTGCGAGTGAAAACAATACAATTTAAATGAAATTCGCACCGAAGCCCCAATAATATTATCATGCAGGACTAAATACTTTTTTTGGAACCAGAACGCACGGGGGCTTTATAACGTCTCCAGATAATACCACATGTTGTAAAACCTGGTGCGAAAAAATTTAACTCATACTGTTCAGGGCATGTTTCTTACGTTTCACAAAATATGCGATCGTCTGGTTATTACTTATTAATGAAGGAGAGTCGGACCGTGTCTGTAAATACAGTTACAATAAAAAATACCAGAATAATAAATAGCACTGGTGGATGATTTGTTTTGTAACCCGTATGCTAGGTAAAAGTAAGTAAGGTAAGCAATGGAAAAGTGTTTTGTGAAAATACTATTCTTTTCACACAAACGCAAATTTAATAAAAAACTAGAAATGAATGCAAGCCTTTCAATTTATTTTGGGGTTGTTCCGTATCTTTTATTAGAGGTAGGGCCATGAGATGTAATTCAGGTACATGTGTTGGTATTATTAATTATTGATTATTCATAATTATTCATTATTAATTGACGCTGACATAGAAAATTCATTATTATTGTTGATATCAGAAGTCTTTGATTGTCCATTTTAACAAGCTTTCACATTTTTTCACTTTCAAATTTCAAAAAATTGCCGCGTCTATTGTCGCACGAAAACACCCACATGAAATCTAAAACTCAATCGTGTTTCAAGTGACTTGGTCGATCCTGTCACATCGAAGACCTACTTTGACTTGGCAGCCATTTTTATTTCAATCCAAGTCGGTCTAAGCCAGTCTAAGTCGATCTGCATTATAAACGCTGCTATTGAATCATCGTGAAACTCGCAGAGCGTATTGGTGTTGACTAAACTTATACACAAACAGGCATTTGTAAAAAACAATCCTTCAAATCACCGACCCTACAAAAAAATGTTTACTTTTTGATAAAAAATTCAGATTATTGATAAATCTTAATCTTTGTCCACCATGTCAAATAAAAATTTGCAAAATTTCGTGTTATACAAGAACGGCAACCCGTCACCAAATTGACTCTGTTTTCAGCGCTCAAAATTTATGTTCACGAGAACTGACGACCGGGTAATCCGACCATTATGAAATCAACAGAACATGTTGGTATTAACTAGCACCAGGTCTGACAGAAGTGATTTTTGAAATGCGGGCAACCCTGTGGCAGTGTTGCCATATCGAAAAACCACTGGAAAAAAAACTTTTTTGGCTCATAACTTCCGATTCAGCCATAAAATTTTAACAAAATTCACACAGTATTTGAATCTTATTTTAGGCCATGTTTGGTAAAAAAAATGGTTACGAAATTGAGGTAGGGTTGCCAGCTATGGTAATTTTTGTCACCTACATTTTGTAAATTTGCTCTGCAGAATAAAGATTTTTTCCTTATACCTTCCGATTCAGACATGAAATCAATTTCGAAATCCATGTACTAAATGGAACTTGGTATAGGCCAGTCGTCGTAGGAATTTTGTGGAAAAAAGATGAAAGTGCTGCCAGCTATGGTACTTTTTGTAATATTTTGCGATGTTGTCATTAAATTTTCAAATGGGAATGATGCTTAACAACAAATATTAAGGTTCCGAAAATTTGAAAAGTTTTGAAGGTGGTAACTCAAAAATTATATTCACTCCTATAACTCCCAGCCCAGTCATTCAATTGAAACGAAATTCACATTATGAGTCTAACTCAACCTGAAGCAGATTTGGTAAATTTTTGGCTATGGTTCTAACACATGATTGTCAGCACCAGAGAATTTCGTAAATATTGCACCAATAAATGCTTCCATTTTGTATTCATAAGCAAAACATTTACAACAAAAGTAAGCAATCGATGTTGAAATTTTCCGAGTTTTGGAAATTTTTCGGATGGCAACCCCTGAAATAGTTTAATCGCTGAAACTTTCGATGATAGCTTTGGCATAGCTTAAGAACTATATATAGCTCGGAAAGTACGTGAATTGCGATACAATTAGAATATTTCCCCACTGATTGCGAGAAGCAAATAGCAATATCCAAGTCCAAGTTGAAAAAAGACACAAAGTACCCCGCCAAGCAACGCTGCTACGATCAAATACGTTTCTCATTCCCACTAAGCAATATACATGTGCTTTGCCGAAGAGATTATTTTAACGAATGGCGATTTATGCAATATTCATTTTCTTAAAACATTTTCTTATTATTAAAATGGTAAGTGATAAGGTAGTTAACGCGGTATACTACTTTTGATACCATTTGGCAAGTAAAAGGAATATCTCCGACATTTTTATGCAACCCAAAACAGAGAATTTCGTTTGTTGCCAGTGAATGTTCGCTGCGCTTACTGTTTCTTGATGGGATTATACGCACGCCAACACACTCTCACCTATCAGCTAATACGGATATATACATTCTCACCTGTCGTTTGACAGTATGCTTTTCTCACTTTCGCATGTGATAAAGTGAACTTATTTTGGTTTTGTTTCTTCTTAGGTGCCAGCTGATGGTAGATGGTAGATAGATGGCTTCACTCCCTGCCAATCTCTTCTATAAATAAATCACGTACTTTCAGGCCCCTGGCCTTGGTTTAAAATGAAATGCAGAGAATAGGCTGAGCATTGTTTTTGAACATTTCATTGAACATTTTCATCATTTGTATTATAGTAAATGCTGTCAAAAAATGGTATTTGTTACTTTGAGTATGATACTACAAAGAAGTGTCTCAAAGATAATTTCTTCGAAAATCAGTTTTCTAGCGGTTCTGATGCGCCAGACTTTTTTGTGTTAGGTTTTTCTAACAACTATGAAAGATTTTAATCAGTTTTTATCTAAACCAAGTGTAAGCAGCGGCCTATAAAACTTTTATTTGCATGTTACTTTAGACTTTAGAATTATTAAGAGCATGAAATTCTCCCAAAATGCTTACAAAATTTAAATTAAGCTAGCAAAATAAAATACTGTTCTTGTATTTTAAAAAAAGCAGCATTTAAAACATCTTCTTTGTATTTTTTTTTTGTCAATTAATAATTTATTTTGTACCACTGACATTTCAAACATCGTAAATATTTATTATTTATAATGAGCTATTTGCCAGCATAAAAATCTTTCGAAGCTTATAAGTTATGAAATCATCACAATATCCGCTTACATAGTTTCATCCACATTACCTACAAATTACAAAACTCTTACATTATTTGTAAGAGGGAATGTTTCGAAAACAAAAACAATAACATCGTTGACATTATATTAAACTGAAAATATAACAATACCATCACATTATCGATTCCAGCACTTAAGAATGATAATATTTATAACAATATTCGTAAATTATACGATTTTTTCATTAATCTCTTTTGAAAAACATGAAAACAAGCCGACTGTCTGGCTACTTGGCTACCTCCATCATTTTCAATGGAAAACCAGAAATCTGATTGAAAAACTCATATTAAACTCGCTTCTAAAATAGCCAATAAGTCGCATATCAAATAAGTTCTATATGCCATGGTTCAAATTCGGCAGTTGTAATGAATAAGCTAGTATTTTAAAAATAGATTTGACGAAAATCCCAAAACAAAGACACACACTTCAGATGAAAAGATTAAACGAAACACATTAGAATTATGTTTGATGTGTGTTTATGACACCTAGAGTTGATGAATTGCAATGATACTTCAGTGGCAGTTGGAGCCCGGTTTTTCGCATGTGAGCAGATATTTTGCAGCCTATTGACGATGAATTGGTTGTATCAATGATCAGATTCCCATCTTCTCCAGCGAAATATTGGTAGATATGATTTATTACACGAGGCTCATAGCCTGATCTATTTTAATACAAGCTTGAAACGCTATCCAAGTCAGGTGCAATTTAACATCCTAAATCAAAATTTATAACCAAAATTGAATGACGTATTCATCAATTCAAAATCAATTGATTTATAGGCATCTTCAACGACAAATTTTCAGATGCTTTCACCTGCAGATGTTCCAATAAGACAAACATTTTTTTATTGTCTTGTAATAATTTGGATTCTCTGCATTTTTGTTTAGTTTAACTAAGCTAACTTACTCAGAATATGATTTTGTAAGTAGATAGTAATGATAGTAATGTGCGTTTCCGGATTGGTCCAGGTGCCTAGAAATTCATTCGCTGACGATTGCTAGAGACCGATAGTCCCAACCTCGTATAACTCAGCTAATCAATGAAGATATGATCTTTATGTCGTTAGTGATGGCCTTCTAATCCGAATAATGGCTATAAATCAATTTGAAGTGATTTTATTATGAGAAACCGGAAACTTACTGATCGCTATCAATACGCTAGAATAAGATTTATGACGCTCGATATGATGAAGGGAGGTGTATTGAAAACAGTATAAAAATTGCAATAAATACACATAGAAAATGCATGTGGGGCAACTTAAATTTAGCGAATTTATATCATGTATTTTATATCAAGAACGATAGTATTATACTTTTATCATATGCTCGCGAATCGTTTTTATTGAACGGTGAAAAGGGAACGAAATGAGAACTCTGGAATTAACGAATCAGTAAGAGAAATCAATATTTTCGGATACAAGTAATCCTATTTGAGGAAGTTTGGGAACAAATCAGGTAATCCTAAGAGCTTATTTTCCTCAAAGCAACCCTTATCGAGTCTGGAGGTTCAATTGACAGAGATTGCTTATACAATTCGGGTTACATGAATGTGGAGTATAATTTATAAGTTATAAGTTCCACACCTCACTTTATCCCTGATTTGACTCACACACGTAGAAAAATGGCTTCAACACTCTTTTTGTGACACTGATCGAATTCGAACAATATACCATACACCTGGTTTCTGAAAATGTTTCCCCCTCAAACCCACTTGTAGAATATATTAATTTCTTTCACTTAGCTGCACACACTATCCAATCAATAAACTATTATAACTGTACTATTTCAATTTTATTTTTACTAATGTTCAAAGAACATTGCTTATACAATTGAAGTATTGATCATCATCTATTAAAATCGATTCGGCCAAAAATTCATATTTCCATATATATATATATATATATATATATATATATATATATATATATATATATATATATATATATATATATATATATATATATATATATATATATATATATATATATATATATATATATATATATATATATATATATATATATATATGTATGTATATATATATATATATATATATATATATATATATATATATATATATATATGTCATCATCAAAAAAATTCAGTGACTATTTCTCGGGAACGCGCCATTCGTATTGAGCTGAAACTTTCAGGATACATTGGTGTATATGCAGAATAGGTCCAGGTCTCACCAAATGTCAATTATCTTTAACCTTTTGGCGCCGGCGGCCATTTTAGTGATATACCTAGTATTCCGACCACAAATAATTTTTGCAAAAGTTAAGGTAGCGGAATGAATTTCGAACGTGTTTTAAATGTGAATCGGATAATATTTTGGAATTTCTGAACCCCATGTGTGCGCTAGGTGCCTAAAAAGAGAACGGGAAAATTTAAAAATTTTTATATTGCGATAAGTTTTGACAGGGCAATTAAATCATAATGAAACTTTTGGAACATATTGGTATTATTTAGTTGTAAATTTGTGTAGCTTTTAATGAGCATGTTGTCAGCCCTGTAGCTAGGGCAGGCGCTGAAAATGAAAACCTTTATATCATCGACTCTCCTGAAAACATGTCGCTTATTGAAAAAAAATCCACTAATATATAATCATGCTTTGTCTGCATAGTCAAAGTAAAAAATTTGAAATTTTACATCGGGCACGCCTGGTACCTCTTTCCCAATTTACCTATATTTTTAGCATCAAAAACTTCTGTTCACGGAAACTCACGATCCCATCAGCAGAATTAAATGAAATTTACAGAATGTATTGGTCTTAAAAAGGACCAGGTGCCAATGATAGCTTTTGATAACTGTCTACGACAAATTATAGTGTGGAACCCCGATAAATTAATGAAAGCACCCTCTTGTGAGAATTGGCACTTCACTACACAGTCCATGATTAAGGACTTCGGAGTTAAATCAGTACTCGCGCACCCACCGAGAAAATTACTCCAAACACCAGAGAAGAAAAAAATCATTCAATCAAAGTTCAAAAGAAGCAGAAAGCATTGCAATTTGCAAATAGAACTGAAAAGATTACCTATGCGTAAGAGAAGCTCAAGAATAACAGAGAATAAGCGAAAAATAAAATCAAACAGTGAGGAGCGCTAGGTTGACGTTTAAGTCGCGCGCGATGTTGTTACCGTTATTTTTCAACAACCGTCTTATAGCCCTATATCCCTGACTGGGATGTTAGGGTAGTAGTTTCGGGCGCCTCTGGCGGAGAAAGGGGTGGGTTTGAGCGCCACTCGCTTTATTCAACCCGAAACCACTAAAGGCACCACCGCTCTAAAGCAAGAAATGAGCGACGTGCATACACCTTAAATTGGTCACCGTTGGAATCCACTCTATAAGTCAAAATGCTATTTTCGAACTATTTTCAATTTTTCCACGATCACATATATTTTTAAATATCGATTCAAAAGGGATCTTACACTTAAACTCAATTCTAATAATATGCGGCCGCGGTATAAGTACGCACTAATCTTACTTAATACTAAAACACAAATTCAAAAAAAAAACTCTAGCGCACCTGAACCGCTAGAAACACTAATGTTCGAAGAACAGTAGAAGAATCGTGCAGGTTTTGAGTGCATATTCCACCACATGTGCTGCTTATTACGGCCAAACTGTTTCAAATGCCACGTTTTACTTTCGTCTTAAGAATGCATTATAACTCATATGGTGCAAGGTTTCAGATATTACCACTGGCATGAATTTCAACGTTTATGAGAGCAAAACACGGGTTAATTATATTCGTTATCAGTTGCTTATTTCACATAATTTTGAAAGCAGCATCTCATATAACATCAATGAAGAAAATGCTCAGTGCCTGCAGCACTGTAACTGAAGTTGGTGTTTGGGGCTGCGATCCGAAAAATTTGCAGAACTTTGCGAATTGTAACATCGGTTATTTATTTTCATTGTAAATGTTTCCGGTATGTATACTAACTGTAAGCATTTATTGATACAAAAGTAGCACAACCGACTCGTGCTGGCAACCTTTCGCCAGTATCAAATCCAAGAATATATCAAATCTGCTTCACGTTGTTTAATTACATTCGAAGTTATAGGAGTATAAAGAAATTTAGGGTTACCTGCAGCGAGTTTTTTCAAATGATCGAAAGCTTAATATTTGCTGTTTATTGTCACTACAATATCATTACCATTTGAAAATTCTACGATAAAACCGCTTAATAAAGATATTGCAATTAAACACAAAACCAACAATAGCTGGCAACCCTATCGTGTCTTTTCAACCAAATTTGGCCTGAATAATGTTTATGACAGGTTTCATTAATTGTATGAAATTCGTATTGATTTCATGACTGCACTGGAAGTTATAGTACAAAAAGTTTTATTTTCCTGAGCGAATTTTCAAAACCAAAGACACAAAAATTACCATAGCAGGTAGCACCAATCAAATTTTTCAACCAAATTTCCACCAAACAGAGATTAGAGTTAGGTTTAGCTTCTGTGTCAATTTCATGAAAATCTGGTAACTTATTCACATTTCATAGGGCAAAAAGCAGTTTTTTTTCTTTGTAATTTTTCAAGATGGCACCACTGGCACAGAGTTGCCCACAATTCAAAATCGCTTCTATCAAATCTGGTCTTACTTAAGTCCAATGCATTCTGTAAATTTTAGCTGTATCTGATTATTGGTTCGTGAGTTTCCGTGAACAGAAGTTTTTGATGCTAAAAATATAGGTTAACTGGGAGAGGGTTACCGTTCTTGTCCGACATGAAATTTCCAAAGTTTTATTTTGAACGTGTAGATAAAACATAAGATTTATATACAGATTGGTTTTATTGTAAGAAACGGACATTTTTTTGAATATTCGATGGTTTGAATGTTTTTACTTCCAAATTTTTTTTTTCAAAATGAAGACACCAAAATTATCATAGCTGGCAGCTCCAATCGAATTTTTCGACCAAATTTCTACCAAACGTGGCTTAAAGTAAGGTCCAGCAATTGTGTAAGTTTCGTCAAAATCGAACGATTCAATCAGAATTTATAGGGCTAAAAACAGTTATCTTTTTTAGTGGTTTTTCAAGATGGCACCACTGGCACAGAATTGCCCGCATTTCAAAATCACTTCTATCAGACCTGGTCCTATTTAAGGTCAATGCATGCTGTGAATTTCAAATAATTCTGCCCATCGGATCGTGAGTTTCCGTGAACAGAAGTTTTTGATGCTAAAAATATAGGTAAATTGGGCAAGGGTTGCCAGGCGTGCCCGTTATACCATATCTTTTTTTTTTTTTTGGTTATGTAAACAAAGCACAAGATTTACATATGAAAGGCTTATTTTTGAAGAAACTGCATTTTTTCAAGAGAGACGATGATTTGGAGGTTTTCACTTTCAGTGCCTGCCCTAGCTACAGGGTTGCCAGCACGCTCATTAAAAGCCACATAAATCTACAACTAAATAATATCAATATGTCCTGAAAATTTGGTAATGATTGAATAGCTCTGTCAAAAGTTATCGAAATTTAAAAATTTTCAAATTTTCCCGTCCTCTTTTTAGGCACCCAGCGCACACATAGGGTTAAAATATTCCAAAGCATTATCCGATTCATATGTAAAACACGTTAGAAATTTATTTTATTAACTTTATTTTTGCGAAAATCATTTGTGCACGAAATAATAGGTATATTAAAAATATCACTTAAATGCCCGCCGGCGCGAAAAGGTTTACAATAACTGACATTTAAAGAGACCTGGACCTATTCTGCATATACACCAATGTATCCTGAAAGTTTCAGCTCAATCGAATGGCGCGTTCCCGAGATTATCTCACTGAAATTTTTTGTACATATATATATATATATATAAAGAAATATGAATTTTTGGCCGAATCGATTTTAATACTAATGTTCTTCGAACATTAGTAATAAATATATGATAAAATTAACCTGGCTAAAAGAATCCCTCGCTGGGGCCCTGATGACTCGTCGCTGACAATCGAAACAATTATTCTGCTTTAATCTCCCTCGCTGGCACTTGTATCACTAGCCGACTTTCTTCCGTTGTTCGAAAATCTCCTTTTCTCGATGAATTCCGCCAAAGAAACTATCTCACGACGTCGCTATCGTACCTTCGATTTATTTCTCTTCAAAATTTTCGCCTCCTTCCAGAAAGAATAAACGTCCTCACAGACTGGCTCCAATCGACATGCAATTAAAAATTTCGAATTAATTTTGTCCAAAGCGTACCGCTCACGTCCGCCCGTACCTGGCTCTATTCGAAAAAAAAGAAAGGCTTTCACTTTTTCCTCATCGTAGCGCAATTTTTCAAAATTATCGGGACTTCCCTGACCCGTTTAGTCTGTTCGCCCCGTCACTGATCCACCTGAGTTGAGTTACCGTTTTCACCTCACGTTCCACCCATTTGGGACAACTCGTTTTCCCCTGCTCGATCATCCGTCACCTGTGACATTCCGATCCGTGAATTGTCAATTTCAAGTTGTGCAGTGTCGGTGAAATGATTAAATTGACGTTCGTGTATCTAGGAAATTTGCTCATTAGGTAAGTAAGATCCTTGCTATTTTGTGCCGCTCCCGAGGGGAAATACATCTTGCGCGATCCAAAGTTTTGTGCGTACGTCTTCATTCCGAAATTTCTACGGTGTTTGTGAGTGCGGTTCCCTAGACTATTCGCCGTAGGATTATGATTGATTCACCAAACGTCGATCGTTCATCCAATTCCCTCCGAATGTCTCCCGGACTGAGTTTTCCAGTCATTTACCCAGTCACTTGCCTATTGTGGTAGTTCCCACAGTGCATTCCCTTCTCATCATATCTGGGTCAGATGTTGGCCCAGGTCAGGAGCCGCCGACCCGAACGACCAAAATTGTGCGATGCCCTCGTATTCGTGCGTCGAAATTAAATTGTCGCCTTAAATATTATTATCTCTGAGCCGCTTATTCCAATATTAGTACGCTCGCAATTAGATCTTTAGTGCATCTTTAGTGTTTAAAGCATCTTTAGTGATTCGCCTTCAGTAATCTCAGGTGTCTTTGAGTTTTAGTTGTTGTGTCTCGATTCTTGATACTACGAATCATCTAGATGTCACCGTCGAGATCGTCATGAATCGTGATAAATGTCTAGTCGTATATCGCGTTGAGTGTGTAGGTTGTTCCGTCGCTTAGCTGCATGCAAATTTCACGTCCTAAGCTACTGCCCTATCGTTTGTGCTTAATGCATATACACAACATGATTTACTTAATGTAAGAGATACGACAGACTTAAGGGGTAACACCTATGTAGAAATTTCCAAAAAATCTATTTGTTTGTTTTTGCTAAAATGGCAGGGAAACATGTCTAGAATAACGTCTTAAGTTATTTTCAAAAATAAATTTTTTTTTTCCGAGTTATGAACATAAACGTTTTGATTTTTGTGTTTCAGACCATTTGCGACGACGAAAAGAATCAGAGCAGGTGGGTTATAATGAGGCTCGTAAACGATTTTGCCCAGCGTGAGACAATAAGAAGAAGGTGTGATCAACGAGGCTCTTCAGTTTGGACGCAGAAAACTATCGCTGAGTCTGCTACACAAGTCAATCCTAGAATTTAGACAAAAAGCTTATCTGCTCAAATGTATATCACCAGACAGACTAATATTTCCTTATAAACTTCAACTAACAAGCAAACTGAAGGCAGCCGACTTGCCAATTTACTTTAATTTTTGCCAAAAGCTCATTCAAATGGTGGAAGAGGATGCAAGCATCTTGAGCTGCATTTTTATATCTGACGAGGCCCATTTTGATCCAAGGCGCAATGTAAACAAATAAAATTGTCGATCATGAAGTGATTCTAACCCACAGATGCTCCATGAGACGGAAATGCATCCACTTCGAGTCACATTATGGGGTGCATGTGCATCAAGCTGCTCTGTTGGCCCCTATTTTTCCGAAGAAAACAGTCTTACAGTTACGGTCATTGAAGACCGTTACTTAAAGTGATTTTCAGAAACTCCACAAGGTCACCTCATCTTACTGCGTCTGATTTTTTTTTTAAGTTCACAAAATAAAACCAAGAAATTTAAATGATCTAAAGCAATCCCTTCGAACGATAATTGAGGCCATTTCCGCTACAAACCTCCAGGCAGTAATGAATAACGTTTGAATAAGATGTCGCAAATGTCACACGAAATTGATGGAACGTAGTATTTGCACACGTCAACGATTTGCAATACAACTATCAGTTTGCACCGGACGCGCAAAACGATTCATACAGGATAACTACAAATCCAAAAGTTTATGTAGCTTCCAAGTAAAGAAGTGCTGGGACTGTTTGGATCACTTAATCTGGAAAGTGGCGGTAATCAACCGAACCCAATTATCCAGAAACAACCTCCTGTTTGCACCCGCAGTCATCATTCAAGTTACACCCAGAGCCAAAAAGCTCAGAAGAATAAACACAAGGAAGCTACAGCCAAACAAGAGCTTAAATCTTTCTTTATAATCGCAAAGGAGGTGATTCGAGGGATTGTGAGTAAAACCGGATAAGGACGCATTAAAAAAAGCAATAAAGTAATGCTCATAAAATGTATCTTCAAACTTAGGCAGAATTACCCAAAACAAGTTTCGGGCCCCACATTGGGCGCTTTTAATAATAGTCTGCCATATCTATCTTACAAATAACGTTTATCTCTACTAAACATTCTTCTTTTGATCGGCGCAGAGTTTACTTGAATGAGTGCTTTCTCTTCGAAATCTGCCGTTATTACTTTTCTACCTATGTAGTAGCATCTTTGATCATTGAGCGGTAACACGTAAGGGTAATCAGGACCTCCATTTTGCTTTAAGTACCTTTGCTCGTACTGATACATTTTTCCACTATCCTTTTTTGTGACGCTCACGCACTCATAACAGTCTTCAACATGGTCTTGGTGAAAAAGTATTCTTCAGTAAACTGAACTATTGAGTAAATTCTCAGTTATTTTATGGTGTGAGGTGGGATGTAAGAAGGAGCCAACTTGCATTAACATTAATTCACAGTTTGTACGACTCGTTCATTCAAATAAAAAGTGTATGTTTTTTTGTCTAACGCGATTTCATTGAATTTCAAAATGTTGTGCCGTTCATAATTTTGAAGAACTCAAATTGACAATTGTTATAAGTAAATTTGATAGTTTCCAACTGTGCGAAACGGCTGAAAATACCATTGGTACTGTTTTAATATTTATATTGTTTTTTGTTGAGCTAACCGCAGGTATAGTCGTGAAATATGATCGTTTTAGTATTCAATGAGATAAAAATAACGTTGCGACCGCAATTATTTCTGCTGTGCATTTTGCATGAGTATCGTATATCGAAGACCAGTATGATTGCCACAACCTGATCCACTCTTCACATGACTTAAGAAATTGATGCCCTATCCGCTACGATATTAAAGGTGTAAAATTTATCTAACATTGAATGCTAAAGATTACATATATTCACCTTTACGAGATAATCTAAAAGATGGCAACGGTTTGGTCCCATCTAACCGTAAACACCTATGCACATATGTAAAGATGTGAATATTTCAATTTGTATCCCAATTTTAATATTGAATTTTGATTAATAATTGTAAACATCGATTAAAGCTGACCTTCCTTAGATTGACACTCATCTGATGGAACTAAAAATAAATATGTCTAGCAGTGTTTTAACTTTTTTACTATTAATCTTAGATAAACAATCAATGTTTCAAAATCTTTGAGCTCCTCAGTCTGCATTTTGATACACGAGTAGTTATTTTAAAAACGAAATGTTGATAATATATGCAAAGTTTTGTGTGCTCATTGCTAACAAAGCTTTTTTGTCTTGGAAAAGTTCCGATCAATGTTTTTTATGTATTTGTCAAAACTTATTATTTTTCCTGAAAACGTGTTTGAAAAACATCACTAGTAACCGTTACTTGACTATATGCACATAATATGTGGTTGCGAGGTATCATATTTTCATAATTAAGTTGTCCATAATTATTTTCAAGTCAATAGCATATATTTTCTCTTGCATTTCTACAAACAAGCCTAATAAGGTCACGCGTATCATATTTTTGATACGAGATATCCTTATCTGTGAAGTTAATTAATAAATCTGCAACACAACTACAGGTGGACGCCCAGCGAAGCGTATTTATCATTTCTCAATGCAGGAAGTTATAAATTTTTTTCAAATTAAAATGTCTTAACATTGAAAACAACATTTCATTCAATGGCCGATTTTTTCTCACAGCTGGATAAATATCTTTTATGAATTTCGAAAAATATTGATAAGCTAGATGCTTTATTGATTCTGAAAACAATTCGGCGCTTCATTCTCTTCGGAATGATTTTTTGCCATTCTCGTTTTCGAAAGTTTTGACTAAAATTTACAAAATGAAAATAACCGGGCTTTGTATGATTTGAAGTAAAAATGTAATGCATAACTGTAAATGGATAAATTTCAAATGTATAACCGTTAAATTTATACTATGTATATTTGTCAGCAATTTTGAACCTATTTTTCGGTTACAGTTTAAATTATCATCCCTGCAGCATTTAATATCTCTCAAACTAAAAACTTACATCGTTTACAATTTTCATAATTCGATTTTGGAAATTCGTTGAACAACGGTTTATTATGGATGCTCTCGTATAACCAATATTTTATCGATTCTGAAAAAATTCTAGAGCAATTAATTAAAACAGGAGCTATGTGCAAACAAACAACAGGAGTTATGCACAAAAAAAGCAGTACTTCTTTTGCTGATGATACTATAACTGTAAGTGGTTAACTTCAAAGCACATTGATTGATTTTATTCTATATAATATTCAAAACCAATGTAATTTTTTTCTTAAAAAACACAAAACCGTATTACTGCTATAGACAAAGTCATGCTATTATCTAATAGTCAAAGTACAGGGCGTTAAAGATCAATTTACAGGATCGCAATGGAAGCTCATGCGTTTACTCACAACCGTCACTATCGAGCACCATCCGAAGTAAGAACTATTAGTTCATTGCAACACTTTGAAATATGCTTGGCGGACTCCTGATTGGTACCGGTCTGGCTCTCAGCATATGTCCCCATAAAGAAACGAAATCCATCCTACTGTCTGAGACGAAATCCAACTTACCGTCCAATGTCGAGGAGGAGAAAGCGCATTCATGCTGACTGAACCACCTTCGTTGACTGTTGGCTGCATAGCTGCTACATCTACTGGATGTATGTCCTCAACCTCTGTTTCGAGAGGTCTCGGTGCTTCGGTCACTAAAACTGACCCAAAGAATTTTCGAGAACCCGTTTGTCGCTAGAATGATTAGAAGGTTATGCCAGTGTGTTACTTTTTGTGTTACTTTTTGTACCACCCTCTTGAGACACTCAACCTTCAACCTCCTCTCCGGCTTACGGTATTCAGTCTTCAAAATTCTGGGGAAGGTAAAAAACGTCCTTCTCTGCCACATTGCCCGGCAAAGACAAACATTTCGACCAATATACAACAAAAATTAAAACATTAAATATGGTTCAATTTTTATTAGCTTTGATAACCAAATAATTTAATAGAAGCCCCAGTTTTTCCTTGAAAAGCTATATATATATTTCAATTTCTTAACATCGATCGATATTTCAAGGGTAATCTTCCCCTTTCTTCAGTATCTGGCAGTGTTTTCGATACTCACTGAAAAAGAAGGCAGATTATCGTTGAAATATAGATGTCTGAGAAGAAATTGATATATCTAGCTTCGAAAGGAAAAATTGATCTTTAAAACAAAAATTATTGGAGAGCACCCGCTAAAATTAACTTTACAAATTCTGCTCAGAAACGACAAAATTTGGCTTAGCAGAAGAATCAAAGCATGCAAATATCGATAAAGTCTAAGCAAACGGTAATTTGGCCTTTGAATGATATGATTCATCTTAACTCATCAGACTTTATTCAGAGTTTGCTGTTAACAGTAGATAGCCAGCTCCTGGCCCTTGCCTGTAGTAAATTGTGCGCGTTGATGTAAAAGAGTTTGGCTGGTAGCGTGTGAAGATCAACACTCTTGGCATCATTTACTACGGAGTCGAGAAATTGCTCTTGCATGTATGTAGGAGTAATCATGCTAAGGACTGGAATTTGATGAGCCCTAAACCCACCAAACTCAATTTTAAGCCTGAGGCTCCGACTGGAAAGCATCAATCAACCTTTCTCGACGTGAATATGGGGAAAAACCATATACGGGGTCAGTGGTGGGGTCACTGTTAGCATTACCTGTGATTTGGTTATTGCTCTCTAGACCACCTAGCTTTGAAAAAATAGGAGGAGAGTGAGCATCTCCTTCGTCCGAGAAGGACCTGAACCCTAGCTACGGCAAAAATACTTCAATTTAATCTCCATAATTCCAAAGCAACAACAGCAGCCTTGCTTCTCTGCAGAGAAGGAGTTAATAATAACTCATGATCTTGGATTTTTGTCAGGAATATCATGATTTTTTTTTTGTTTTTCGCAGTTTCTATGACAAGAATACCATGGATGTAGCAGCGGAAATCGATCGATGAACATAATGGCTTTTTCTTGCTACATGACATTTGACCATGGCGCAAACACTCTCTTCGACATCGTCGAGGATGTACGTAGTGGGTACAGGAGGCTCACCTGGAAATGTCATCTCCTGTCAAGGAGCATTCCGATATACTTCATTTCGTTGCTTTGTAGTATTGGTACATTATTTAAGTATACTTCAGGACAGGTTTATTTTAGCAATGTGAACGTAACGTCAACGCGTTTGGTTTCATTCATTTTGATTCTCCATTTCGCTAGCCATTCTTCTAAAAGTGAGATGTGGGTTTGCAGTATTCGGAATAACATAACTGGATTTGAGTCAGTGCATAGAATGGTGACGTCATCCGTAAAGGTAGCTGTAGTTGTTTATTGGGAGATCAGAGGTGAAGATTGTGTAGAGTACAGATCCCAGGACACTTCCTTGAGTGAAGTACACCTGCATGTGCTCGATATTTTGTGGTAGTACGGCTTTTGTATCTAACATGGAATGTGTGGTCAGTAAGGTACGAGGAGAATATATCATGGACGCTTTTCAGAAGCATTGGCTTAATTTTGAAGAACAATTCTTCATACCAAACTTCATCGTAAGCTTGAGCTCCGTATATAAAGACTGCTGAGTAGTACTTCTTGTCTTCGAATGCTAGTTTAGTGTCTGACGCAATACGATGGACCTGTTGAATAGTCCTATGATATCTTCGAAACTCGAATTGATGTTCTGGAATAATTTTCGCATGTTTTAGTATTCGAAGTGGCATTCTCAGCAGAACTTTCTCGTAAACTTTGGATATGCAGGAAAAAAGACTAATAGGTCTGTATGACTCCAATTGAGAAGTGTCTTTATCAGACTTGCGGATTATCGGTGGCAACTGTTTTAGCATAGTGTTTGTGATAAGAGCAATACCTGCAGATTTGTTTGCGGAGGTTTCCGGGATAATAATATTTTGCAACTCCTTAGCCGGAGTTTTGATTGGTTGTGAGTCCTGGGCACTGATAAATAGCTGGAAAGTTGCATGTTGCCGTGGTGTAAGGTATAAAAACCTGTTCGAGGAGACCTGTAAAGGTGGTGGCTTTCTGTGTGTCACTTCTGGCATTGTCCGTTGGCAGTTCTAACTGGGGCTTCTCTAATGATAGGTTTATTAATTTGTTTGACTACTTTCCACATCAAATAGTCGACATTTTTAGTGGAAGCGAGGTTCTCCAAGAACGAGTGGAACTTTAGCTCATTGTTCTTCGTAAGTGCCAGCCTGAGCTCCCTAGAAGCTTGGTTGAGCTGTGCTTTAGTTTGGGGTCATCTGTGCAGCTACCGATTTCCTCGTGCTTGTCTTTTTCCCCTATACTAGAATTCTGATTGATGAGATGTAAGTGTTTTTCCGAGCTAAGGAATGCAAATTAATTTGAGATCTAGCTCTGTTAAATGCCTCCAAGACATGTTACGGAGTTCTAAGGTATCCCTTCAAGATTGCAAAGTCAATAAAGTCGATAATTTTCTTGATGTCTTGATGGCCTATACGTTGGCTGGCCAGTTGAGATATGTATCAAACCATTGGTTTATAATGTTTCGAAAAATGCTTTGCCCCTAAGAGTAATGAGTCGAGACCCGCAAAAAGTGTGTTTTGCGTTGAAGTCGCCAGCCTCGATGAATTTGGTTCCCAGCAATGAGAAAAAGCTCCCAAATATTGCTTTTGAAATGTTGTTCTTTGGAGGACAGTAGGTGGACGAAATTAAAATTTCCTTCGACTGGATATATAAAGTCTTCGCTAAGTTTTTCAAAACAAGGATGGAGTAGATGTTTTTTAATGAGTATTGCAGACCCGCCTCTAGCCTTGCCATCTGGGTGTTTGGTGTCTCTAATTACTAGCATATATTCTTTAATGTATGCTACCGAAGCTCAACAGAGCTTGTAGCTTTTTTCAATTGGAAGAAAATGGTTTGGATGAAGTTGCAATCCCTGGTCAATCTTTCGCTGGAACTTTCTAGATTAGTGGTTATCACTGTTGATAGCACTCTAACCTCTGTAGATAGAACAATGTGCCACCTACCTAAACTTAAAGGAAATTCAAATCTCCTAAGGTGGAATATGAACATCAACATCCTGTGGAGAAAAAAAGGATCTGATAGCTGGTCAATGTATAAAACGAAACTGAAGATTATTAAAATCTCCGGGAGAGGCTTCTATGGCATTATAGAGATTATCTCCTTCGTAAGGTTTTTTTACGGCTACTCTAGATGCTGTTTCTAATACCAGCGAAAGAAATTCAGACAGATCAGCTGAGCTTAACGACACCTTAGCTCAATTTAATTGATCTATCAACACATTAAGCACATACAAATCAAAATGCCAAGCGAATGATAGCGATCTGTTTAAAATGCTTGAACATAAAATAACGGCAACATTAACTACCAAGATTGATCAGTTGTCAAATACCATCTCTACCCACTTACTCTCCAACCAAAATTCAATTGTTAATAAATTGGAGAGTATAGTTAAGTCTGATACAAAACCGTCGGCAGAAGTAGAGCCATCCAATCCTTGTGCACATCTGATGGAAATATCACTTCACGAGGAACTACTGAGTGCACAAAATAGCAATTCTTCAAACTTGTTAATGCCGATGAAATCTACCAAAGATGTCGCAACCTCTCCTATCAAGGAATTGTTCACTGCCATCGAGAATCACGAAGTTGTTATCCAACAAAACACTCTATCTGAACCTCCCAAGAACGATTCCCATAAAACTATTTTTAAATTTGGCACTTATTGGTCGGAAGATGATTGGCTGAGACGTATCTCAAAAATCAGAAGCTGCGATTTAATTCATGACGATTTACAACCCCCCCACAAAGTTTCGACCAATAAGAAGATCCCGTTTTTTGTAAAAGGAGTGCCAGATTCCACAGATAAATTTTGGCTTAACAGGATCTTAAAGGAAAAACTGTCTATCAGTGATTTTAGAGTTGAGATGTTACCTCAACGTAATAAACATGCAAGCAGGTGCTTCAAAGTTTCAATTCCTGAAAAGTATGCCTGGCTTTTTACTCACGTGAATGGAAGCGGTAGGAACTATAAATGGAATGGCATCATATTTCGTCGTTGGAGGACCATCATCGCTAGCAGCAACATCAAAAGTAGAAATAAGGACTTAATTGTGACTACAAATTGTACTTCACCTGTATCTACTAACCAGGTAGTTTCTTCAAATCTTCTGACTAGAGACTTTCCTAGCTTGAATCGAAGTTCTACTGTCAGGTGTTCCCATCCTAAGACTCATGCTACAACTCAAGCCTCCTCTTCAACTCAGACTTCTCATCACCGTAAAGAATGTTCCAACCCAACCCTAACTCGTAATTCAAATTCATCCAGTAGAACTTCAACTATTGACACTGCTTTTGCTACGACTTCTGCTAATTATAATTCTGTACGCAAAACCTATAACCGTATCGGGTATCGCTCCTAACAAGATATCCTCAATCAAAAGCCCCAGAATTTATTACCACAATTGCGGTGGTATGAGGGGTAAGATAAATAAACTCTTTCTTGATACCAAATCTTGCCATTACAACGTGCTTGCCTTCACTGAAACATGGCTAAATGACTCGCATATCAATGAAGAAATCCTTGACAGTACCTGGACAATCTTTAGAAATGACCGAGACTATGTTTCCACTGGTCAATCAAGAGGTGGTGGTGTCTTACTCGCAGTTAAGAACACTCACTCAAGTGAACTTGTAAACTCTGCCTCGCACAAATTGTTCCAGCATATATTTATCCGCGTCTCAATTGACAAAACTTCGGTTTACATTGGTTTATTTTACGTCCCACCGAGATCTGACGAATCAGTGTACAATTATATATGCGAGCAAATATCTTCTTTTATGGCTTCTCGTAGTGCTGAGGATAAAGTTATATTCTTGGGTGATTTTAATCGCCCGAATTTACGTTTTGTTTCTGATAAGTCTGATGATGGTTTAATACCAGTAAACCTACTTGAGTCTTCTGATTATAACCTTGTGAGCACGTTGTATGGCCATGATTTGCAGCAGGTTGTTCCGACTCCCAACCAAAATGGTAATTGGTTAGACTTAATCTTTACAAATGTATACGACGATGTAGTGGTTAGCCCAGCTAATGACGCAGAGAATCTCTTTTCTAATAGTCTTCACCATTCCGCTCTTATAGTTGAACTTTCCACTACAGATTGGAACATGTTAAGTACGTACAATAATACGATTGTATATGATTTCCATAATGCTGATTATGATAGCATTCACAATTTCCTTGACAATGTCGATTGGACAAATGCGTTTATGTGCCATTCCCTTGATGATGACGTAGCCGTGTTCTATAGAATAGTATTTGACGCGGTAGATAAGTTTGTACCCAAGATAAGGAAAAAAGATAAACTCTCTGAACCTTGGCTTGACAAGACCCTTAGACGTCTGAGAAACCGCAGAAATAAACTTTACAGACTAATGAAGAATCAAGTCGACATTAACCACCGTATTAAAGAAGAATACGATTTAATTACTCAGGAATTCTATACCAAATCTCACGAAGCGTATGACAGATACATTAGAACTACTGGGGAGAATATAATCCGCGACCCTAAAAAATTTTTTGATTTTGTTAATATGAAGCGGAAAACAAGCGGCTACCCCTCAATGTCCACTGAAAATTCAATGTTGTCTTCTTCTCCTCAGGAGATATGCAACTTTTTTGCTGACCATTTTCAAGAAGTTTTTAATCCAGTTAGCATCCCAACATTGTATCAATTCCCGGGTGCGACTCAAACAGTTTTTGCTGAGGATATGACCATATCTAGGAGTGAAATATTTACTGCCATTATGGAGCTTGACAGTAACAAGGGCCCTGGACCTGACCTCCTCCCTCCTATTTTTCTGATCATGTGTGTAAAGCAACTGATCTCGCCCCTTCATATTATATTCAATAATTCTCTCTCCTCTGGACTATTTCCTTCGTATTGGAAATCTTCTTATGTTACACCAATTTATAAAAGTGGCGATAGACGTCTTATTCAAAATTATAGAGGCATCGCCATTCTATCTGCTATTCCCAAACTATTTGAAAAAATCATCTACTGCAAAATTTCTCCTATGGTCGACGCTCGACTGAACGAGCAGCAGCATGGATTTAGGAAAGGTCGTTCTACTACAACTAATCTTATGGTGCTTGTTTCTGATGTTTGTGCAAAATGGAGAAAGGTGATCAAATTGACGCAGTCTATACAGACTTCAGCAAAGCATTCGACCGAGTTGATCACTCCATTTTGATCCCCAAGCTGAAACAATTCGGAATTGCAGGATCCTTACTAAAGTGGCTTGGCTCCTACCTACACGACCGCTTGCAATTCGTGAAATTCCAAGGTCTCATTTCTAAGAAAGTCGTCGTTAAATCCGGTGTATCTCAAGGAAGTCATCTTGGCCCTCTTCTTTTTAATATCTTTATATCTGACATATCGGAGGTTTTATCTGATATTCCTCATTTACTATATGCGGACGACCTCAAAATTTACCATGTCATCAGGTCACAATCTGACGCGGCCTTTTTTCAGTCTAAACTGTATTCTCTAGACCATTGGTGCTCGGCGAACAAACTCCCTCTTAACATTGCCAAATGCCGCGCAATCAGCTTCTCTCGCAAAACTGCACGCGTTCATTATACGTACAGCCTCAACAACACGGCACTCAGCAGGGTTGACAACATATTAGATCTCGGTGTCACCCTGGATGAAAAGCTCCGCTTCAATCTACATTACGATAGAGTGCTTTCCCGAGCAAATAAACAACTTGGTTTCATTAAGCGACGGTCCAAAGAGTTTAAGAATCTTTGGGTTACTAAATCCTTATATATTTCACTCGTGCGTCCTCTTCTCGAATATGCGTGCACTATCTGGAACCCGGCTTTCGAAATTCACAGCCAAAGATTTGAGTCTGTTCAGAAGCAGTTTCTACTGTTCGCTTTGAGAGATCTTTTTAACCCTTATGATTTCAGTAATCTACCACCATACGAATATCGCCTTAAATGTATTAACTTGTTACCCCTTGCATCGAGAAGATTAATGTTATCTGCCTGCTTCAGCTTCGATGTCATCACAGACGTGGTTAATGTCGTCTACTTGAAAGAAAAGTTTGTGTTCAATCAGCCCTTGAGAGTCACTAGATCCCGACGATTGCTTATTGAATACCAACACAACACAACGTATGCAGCAAACGAGCCAATAAATAGGTGCTGCAGACTATTCAATAGCATGAGCGAGAACTTTTCCCCTACGATATCTAAGGCAACTTTTAAAAAAAATATTATGAGGGCTCTCTCGTCATAGTCTCTCCCTTTCCCCCGCCATACTAATATAAATTTATATATATATATATATATATATATATATATATATATATATATATATATATATATATATATATATATATATATATATATATATATATATATGTATTGTAAATTTAAATTCACTTAGCTATTTGTCATTTGTTATTTTTAGTAATTTGTCATTTAGCTATTACTTTATTTGTTATCTATTTGTAACTAGTTTATTTTTGCGTTATTTATTAATCTTGTATTCATATATAGTTTTGTTTTTTACTTTGTTCGTATATTATTTTATTTTATTTTGTTTCGTAATTTTATCCATGTACTATATTATTTATTCTTCTGTACATGTACACCTTGCTTGGTGAATAAATAAATCTAAAAAATCTAAATCTAATATCAACATTGATAGTAATCTCTGAATGTATCTAAGACACATTCAGAGCCCTGAAGGTATTGACTTAAAGCACCAATACACTGATCGTCTTTATGGACTCACATTTTTTCAACAAAATTATAAAAATATTGCACATTATGTTACTTATATATAGATAACCTGTAGAAGTCTCATCCATATGTATCACAAGCCGAAATAAATATTTGACGGCTTGGGCAAATGCACTATTAAAGTTTTTCTAAATATTTCTGGGCTATTAGAAATCCTTGCAGCTTTCCCTCTATCTGCAGTTACTTCAGAGCAATCATCAATAGTTTTCAAGCGCTCAGATATATAAAATAAATTAGTCCTGCGACTAAATGGCGAGACTTAGCAAACTCCTTGCTAAACATCCTCTCACGCTAAGTTTAGTATGTAAGCCAGTTGAGGAATGGACAAGCAGCAGCTCGGAAACGTTGCTGATCCTCGTAGATACTCATTGAATGACTCCACCACCACACCAATTGATAGGAAGGTATCCAGTCTTAATGACGGGAATAGGTAGAGTTGTGGCCAGGCAGAAACTAGTCTGGGCCATCGACACCTTCAAGCCTTTCAAGTCCTCAGGTCCGGATAGAATTCTGCCTGTCACACTCCTCAAAGCAAAAATGTTCATCATATTCTGGCTTATACCAATTCATAAAGGTTGCCTAGTGCTAATTCATTTACTTGCAGCAATTTACAAAGCAAGTAAAAGCAACCAATCGTATCTAAAAGATTATAAGCCAATTAGTCTAACTTCCTTCCTCCTCAGAGTATACGTAAGATTTTTATGTCTCCACCTTGAAGAGAAACTTGGATCTCAATCACTATTGCGAGCCCAATACACGTACGCGGAAGAGATATCGATATAGACGACTCTTTAAAGGGCATTTATTGAAATAGAAAAAACACTCATATACAAAAAGTACGCTTTGAGAGCCTTTTTGAACAGCAATAATATGCATACAGGTACAACAGACCCTTTCTTGAAAATATAGCTGTGACAATATGGTTTCGTGCACAATCATTTCAATTTTCTTATTTTCAATCTCACTCTTTTCCAAATCATAAAGAATTTTTTTCCTGAAACTTTAGAAAAATAGCATTAATATGTCTTTTCCCAGTTAAACATTATCCAACTTTCATGTGAATTCCGTACAAAGACTTAAACAACGGAGAGTTGCTGATTTGAATCGAGCTATATTTTAATTAATTATTCAACACTTTTTTGTGTCAGTTGTTTTTCGTTGACGAGTCTTTTATTTAACTTCGACATCTTCAAAAATTCCTTACCATAGTTGTATAATAAAACACTAGTGTGCTTACAGGAAGCTTAAGAAATAGTTTCACGATTGCTTCATAAAACTATGTAAACATATACATAAAACCACTCTTTACTGGCATAGAAGTGCTTGTTTCTGAGCACTTAGGCAATTATAACACTTCTACCTTTTTAAATGTTGGCAAGCGTATAAATGAATGTACGAATACAGTTTAAATTAAAATTGCTAATCATAATATGAGCCCCCATATATGTAGTTTTTCAAGCATCCTTCTTGAAATAATTTGCATGAAATCGAAACTCCGTTTATATTTTTTATATGTACTTGGTAAGAAAATAAAATTTCTACAATTTGGTTCCAGAAAAAATTGTCATGAACCTATTAAATTTATTTTTACGCCTCTGAGCCACATCATAACTATGTACACCCAAATTTTTAATTACCTTCAATTTCTGGTTTCAATTTAATTATGTACAAGAATCGGAAGGAATTAAGATGTTGACAGCCATGATAGTAAAAACAAGGAAGGTCTAATCTTACGGCACTTAAACATAGACACTTGCATTCGTGCTAAATTAACATACCATGTTAATTACATTTTAGCCGTAGCATAAAAACCGTATCTTTATCTCTTTAGCTCAAATTCACGAAATCTTCGGGGAGGTGGTAAAATCTACCTAAAGCACAATCTGTAGGCAGATGTTCATTGTTGGAAACTGGATAGCGCCAAAAAATATGAAGAACCATCCTCGTGCAAATTATCGTTTAAAATTTTGTCTCTTCGAAAGATTAATATTCTTTCTATTTATTTTTTAAGATACCAGAAGCACAGGTGGGGACAGCCATCATCGATAGATGATGGTACATAAATATGATGATTTTTGAAGAATAAGAAATAGTTAATATTTAACAGTTTGAGCTAGTGGACTTGGGAGTACGAAGTAATAAGTAACGTTACATTGCCGAAAGCTACTAACCTATAGATCGCAGTGATTGTTTGATGTAAAGATTGATTTTAAGATGAAAGCTGTAAGTGCTTAGATTAAATTACCAACTACATAAAAGTGTGTGCAATAATATGGATCTAATATGTATGATATACAAAAGTGCTTAAATTTTGATATTTAACGTTTTAGTGTTGAATCTGTGGAGAGGAAATTGTGTTTAGCTATTAATGCAAAAATGAATAGGGTGTGATTAAGATTAGATTTACTTAAATACTTTCTTTGAAAAAAAAGTATTTCGGACACTGATTTTGAGTGTGAGATGACCAAACGTATCATTGAAATGCATCAGACTGAATTTTAGGACATAATATTATTTTTCCCAAGCAAGAGTTTGAAAATATAATTATCGATCCATTTTTCTTATTCAAATAAGAGAAGAAAATATAGTTTAAACTATATTTGAAATGAAATGGTTAGGTGTTCATTGCACAGTTTATTAGTGAAAACTTTAAAACAAATAAAGCAACTTATATTCAACAAAAATAAATAATTCTTGTCAGTTTGTCGAATTTGATGATACACTGGACAGGCAATGTGGTGCATGGAATGTCTCCCTAACATAGTCCAATTTGTATGTTAAATGTTGTGTTGAAACAGGGAGCAGCTATAAAAATATGAAAGTACCAAACAATAATACAAAAACTACAAAGATTCGAAAATTATGCTCATATATCTGTCATTAAAATATACTATCTGGTTTTCATTTTCATAAATAGTTATTTTAAAGTTCGCCGAATGAACAAGTTGATTTTGTGTTAACTCTTTGACGCATTAAACCGTTACAAAATAAGCTGGGTCTGGGTTTATTTGATGCATACCAAACCTGATCAAGACTTTTTTTTTGGATAGGACTCTTGGTGTAGGAATATGATCCATTTCGGCTCTGATTTATCTGCAGACCCATATGGACTTCTGCCTTGAATCCTTCTTTAAAACCCTTAGAGCGATTTGACAATGCCATCATTCTCCGCTGTAATTATTCAACCGTCGATGAAAAATTCGCCCTTCCTGGTCGCCAGTGAAAATACAGGACTGAGACCCAGAACTAAGACTTTATTCTAACTCCTCGATCCCTGTTTTATACCGTAAAGGCTGCAATTAAGCTCGCAAACATCGTCGCGTCTATAATTGTATCGTTTTGGTGGCTGCATATAGATTTTTTTCTGGAGCTTTCCGAGCAGGACGCGACCTTATTGTCGAATTGGTGTGGTTTCGGTCGCTCCGACGTGGTGACTGAGGGGATTTTTCGAATGAAGCTAAAGTGCACGACGGGACTAAAAATCTTATCGCAGTCCAGTTCAGCGTATTGGGTGAACAACATGACGTTCCTTGTATCTACTGAGTTCTCCATTAAGGTTTCGTTTGATTTTGTAGATCCATTTGCTGTCGATGGTGGGCAGCTTTGTTGGCTTAAGACCGATGCTCTAGGTCTGATTTTTCTCAAGAGCTTCGGTTTCTTCTTCCATTGTTTGGCTCTGACGCTTGAGTCCTGGGCTTGACGAAGGTTCCTCATAGCTCTTAGGCTCATCTGACTCTGCTAAGGAGATGAATCAAAAAAGGCATTATTATATCGAGGGACGGACGTACCTTGTTTCTACCTTTCAGAGTATTGATTTGCTGCGTATTCATATCTTGCCTGTTTGGTGGTTTCTAGTCACCGTCTTGTCGTTGGTCTTCCATCACAGTATTGATTCGTTTCTCGGTATCTTTGGAATTGTTCATCTTTTATTTCGGGGGATCACTAATTATGTTAGTTGGAGTGTTGGAATTAGTTGCAGAGTCCAAGTATATATTCCAGGAAGCATAACATTTTGGTGAATTTTTATGTCATCCCCTTTAGAATGCCAAACGCAACAGCATTTTGTGTCTTCTCCGTAGTTTGCGATAATTACCAGCTCCGATTTAGCAATCTCATTCTTCACACATAACGCTTTGATGTCACTCCTGTGGCATTCATTTGTGATCCTATATTGAATGCGCTATTTTGCACTAGTAGATGGCATAAATGGTGCTTCTGTTACTGGATGAGTTACGCAGGTTTTTCATCGATATCCGCATTTTTTGGTTTAGCTTTTGATGGCTAGCTTAACTTTTGTCAGCGTTGGAGGGTGATTTTGTTAAAGAATATACTTGCTACTGTGAGCTATCCGTAGTATTGTGGAGCACCGATCGCTCCTGTAATTGTTTTTTGTCCCCAAATATTGCTGCATCTTTATCTTTGCGCAAAGTAGTTTGCGGCTGGAATCCTCCCTTAGACTATCCGTATCTGCAACATTTAACTTTTCGTCAAATTATCGTCATATTTTTTCAGTTGGACGTCATAATTTTTAGGCTTTTTAGGCCATTGTAATTTTAAGATACCGTAAATCTGGACAAATACAACTAAACGAGTGCTGAAAATTAAACCTTTTGCCCAGAACGAATGAAAAAAGCTGACAGGATAGTGATCAAATCAAAAGAGCGTGGGTTCTTATTCAATGGTTTGCTGGTATTTTGATTAATATCTTGTTGTATCCGCCGAACAACAAGATATTTGTGATACAACACCTAATCGACAATCTGAATAACGAACTACTCAATGATTCAAAAATAAACTACTCAGAAAATAAAGTAAGAATCATTATTAAAAACAAACCATGTTTAAATTTCTGCATAAACATGCTCTTGTTATCTTAAATGAAAAAAATACGTCATTAAAAAGTGTGAACGCCATTAATTCTTGTCCACACTTGCTCGCTTGTTCAAACAGGTTTCGCGCCACCTTTTTCCACTTGGCTAATCAATACAAAAGAACAAAAGTTGTCATTTCGTCGGATTATCTTTGCCGATAACAACTATTATTTATCGAAATAAAATTATTATCGGCAATAGCTGTCTGAAGTGAAAAACTACCACCTTCCGACGGAAGCCGGTTTCCAAATACTCCATCAAATTAAGCAAAAAAGATACCGCAAATTCGAATTAGAATATTCTAACTGGAAAACGAATTCTAGCTTGAGTGCTCGAAAAAATGATTAATGCCTCCTCGCGATGTACTGAAACTGAAATTATGTTAATGAACTTTATGATTCCGGAATATTTCAAGTTATGATACCGAGATGTGAATGGTTCAATTTTAAATTCAGAATAATTTATTGGAAATCGTAAATATAACATATATACAGTAATATCGCGTGTGACGATTTGCGAATTGTGAACCGTAATATAAAAAGTAATATATGCATATAATCCTTGAAGCCTCATTGTTTGACGCGTACATATGACCAATTTGCATGTAAATTGTCTCATAAGAGAATTATGAATTTCAATGAAACTAAGTGGTTTGAATAATTGGAAAAAAAACAGCTGTGCATGTAAGGATTTGTTAATTTTTATCAATTTCGATTGGAATGAATTAGTAAAAATTCAAAATGAAATTTGAGAAGATATTGCTAAATTATTCTAGCATTGATTTGTCATCGGATATTCATCTGGGTAAATTGAAGCTGATATTAATTTATACGGTGATGTTACTGTTCATTTTTTTTACTGTTTAATTTCGAATTTGCTCATGTAATAGCTTCTGCAATAGACAGCAGCTATCAATTTGATGTTATTTATACTGATTTTGCCAAATCCTTTGACACTGTTAATCAAACGCTGCTTCTTGTCAAACTGAAGCATTAGGCTGCTTTCACATTATACGGTTCCGACCGTACGGCAAAAAACCGTACGGTGATATTTAGCTTGTGACAAAAAAAAAACAGTACGTAAACCGTATAGTGTGAACGTGTTGTTCATTCGGATTTATACCGTACGGTGTTTTGCCGCACGGTGAAACCGTATAGTGTGAAAGCAGCCTTATGGTATTCGTAAACGTTTGCTTTCCTTGATTTACTCTTTTTTTAACTGATCACACTTGTGCTGTCTTCCTCTTTGGCTTATTGTCCTCACTTTTCTCCCCTTCTTCTGTGTGATGTGTGATCCATGTAAAAACCTTGAAAACTGCTCCTGCAGCCAGACTGCAATTGCAGCTTGCAGCTTAAAAAGTAGCGATTTATGAAGAGCTTTTCAATGAGTTGCAAGTGCAGCAAAAAAAATATTGATTTAATTGAAACTTTGCTGCGGCTGCGTCTGCAGCTTTTCGTTTTGTTATTAGTGCCTTGAGAAGTGCCAGTATTGTGTGTACGGTAGTGACCGCAGTTTTAACATTTTTTACGGTAATTTTATGAAAAAAATTTATACAAATGTCTGAACTCATAAGTTTTTTATTTAATGAAACATAGTTTGTTTTAAATGTTTTTTTTTATTTTTGAATATTTGCGTATGTTTTGTCACTATTCCTACTCTTGATAAAGTTCATTAAACTCTTATGAAATACATTTTGTTTATTTTTTACCTTTAACCCTGGAATGGTACCGATGAGTAACTTTTACTCACATGCGGTATATATTTCGTCGCGCATCAGCCAGTTGGCCACTCTGACTGCCATGCGGCTAGAAGCTATATAAGGTCTGTTTCCGTACTTGAATCTATTATAATATATTAAAATAGATTCGCAGCAAGTCGTTTCCGTACTTTTGCTGCAAGCCAAATTTTGCAGCAAAAAGAAGCCAGCTGCCAAATTCTGTTACTGCTGCAGTTTGCTGAAAGTACGGAAACAGACCTATAATGTTTTTATGTTTAATGATCAAACAAAAAATGTGCATAATACTATTGTATTGTTGCCTTCTTTTTAGTAAAAATATGTACCTAAAATCATCCAAAAATTTACCGTACTATTCTAGGGTTAAATACTTTTCCTTTAATGTACTGAAAATTACTTCACAGGTTTCCTTTACTATTAAAGAAATAGTATTTGATGGCACACGAAATAGGGACGTTAAAGATTGATAACTATCGCCTTTTAGGATAAAAAGAAGGCAAATTATAAACATGATAAAATGTAAATATGTTGAAAACAATTTTACCTGCAGCCAAAAATCGTAACGCTATGATTAATCGTTCACTTGGGCTTATTGATTTCCGCATCCAAGTGTCTTTTTTCTTTATTAAAGGAGTCACCAGTTGTAGAAGTTCATCAAAATCACTACCCGATATTCTCAAAAAGTTTTTATAAAATGCTTCGTCACCTAAACGCGATTCATTTAACAAACAATGCACAGCTCCATAGTGTTCTCTATTTGCGATCCACGTCCTCACCCAGCAGCTTCTGCTTTGGCTTTTCTTTTTTCGTTTACTTAAAACTATAACTAAACAAGCTGCAGCCAACACTTCTGGATCATCGAAATACATACTAACACAACTGGTTGAAACTTTATAACAAACTAAATAGTAAAATACTGTGCGCAGCAAAAACTGCGAGTTATGTGTGAACACCTTTGCAGTTTTCTTCGCAAGAAGTTGCAGCTACCCGGTTGCGCGCAGTAAAAGTAGCGGGTTGCATCCACTATGTGTGAACACAGTTAGCAGTTTTTGCTTCTGCAACCTAAAAACGGCGCAGTAAAAGTAGCGATGTCTGACCCAAGCTTTAGGACCACTTTTGTTTAATCTGTTCATCAACCATCTTCCCAATGCTTTTAAGTCTTCATGTCTTCTATAGGCAGATGATTTAAAAAATCGTCCGAGTTATCAAAAATTCTGCTGGCTCTCTGCTTCTTCTTTGTATGCTCTCTGATTGGTGTAATTTGAACTGTTTGTCCCTTAATGTTATTAAGTGTTTTTCTATGTCTTTTTTCCTTAAGCTTCACACTCATGTCTTTCTTTTTGCTATTGATGGTACTACTCTTTCTTGTGTCGAACATTTCTCAGAACTTAAGGTCATATTTGATAGCAAACTGAAATTCGATATTACTGTTCTAATTGTTACTAGAAGGGGTTCTCGGGTTGCCGGCTTCGTGGTTCGTTCCTGTCACAATTCAGTTAGTATTTCTACTTTTGTCCACCTGTTTATTATCTTAATCTGTTCTGTACTTGAATATTGTAGTCAAGTGTGGTGTCCTTGTTTCAAATACTTCTCTGACGCTGTTTAATCAGTTCAGCGCAGTTTTACACACACTTTACTTTTTAAATATAGTCTGCCGTATATACTCTACACTGAACATACTTATATCTCTTTTTAACATTCGTCTACTTGAGCAGTGCAGAGTTTTCTTGGATGAGAGTTTCCACATCAAATTCTATCGCGGTTACTAATCTTCCTTTTAACATCTTTGTTTATTATGCGACAACTCGTATGGCTAATCAGATTCTCCATTTTATTTGAAGTACCGCATGCTCGTACTGATACTTTCTCCCACTATCCTGTTTTGCGACTCTTACGCACTCATAACAGTTTTCAACTTGGTCCTCTTCCACATTCTATTACCATCTTCAAATATATGGTCCGCTGTAAAAATTTTGTTTCTAATCAGTTTTATTTCCTATTCTTGTTTATAATGGATGCTTTCTTTTCTTATTTTTCTGGTTAACTTAATTTTGCTTTATTTAATTACTACTTTAATTACTTTTTATATACTTATATTTATATTTATTCATTTACTTCTTATTCTTTTATTTTTTTCTTTGTATCCTATCTGTAATTGGGCAGTTTGCTTGTTGTATTAAATACACACCAAATAAATAAATAAATGCAGTCTCCCCAATTTTAAAATTATCGAAAACATTACGATGGTTTCTACCAGGTACTCGATGACTTACATAGATCAATCGAACCTAAAAAAAAAAAAAAACAATTCGACACAAAAAATTCCGCCACCAAATCACAGAAAATCATAAATGATCTGCCGGATTAGGCAACTCGCCTTTAGAGTTTACATTCCAAAAAGGGCGAATTCTTGTACACATAGCGAATCAAAATACAAAGAAAATACATTATCCAATGAATTTCGATATCAGAATTTGGAATCAATTTTTTTTCAAACAGATGCTGCCCTTCTTTTTGCGCTTGAAAAATTTTAGAAATCACAAACAGAAATGCCTTCTTTTCAACGATCACTAATAAGCTGAGACTACATATATGTATTTGATGGCTAATATTTGCATAAATAAAAGATTTAAGTTACTCATATAATTTCCACAATATTATTTTTTTGCAGATTATATTTATGAGCTTGCTCTCTGTGGCGTTGGCATTAAAATACAAATCGTCAGAGAAATACTACAACAAGGAGCTATTTGATTATTCGCCCAGTGATGAATACACTCTTCCAAAAGACTTTGACTCGCAAGACAATAAAGCTCCTGTTGTTTACCAAGGAGATGTCAAACAAGCAAAAATCTTGGCCCAGGAAAATAAGAATCATGGCCGTGGAAAGTTCAAATACACGTAAGTAAAATGATTTCTTCCTATCTAGCACTGTACTGATCATGCTGCTACTATAAATTTCTTTGTACTATTATTTGATATAATATTTTAACATTTCATTCATTTTCAGTCTTCAAACCCAAAATGGTATCGAATTGACACAGGTCGGTAAATTGAAGGATGAAAAAACTTTCGTTGTTAGTGGTTCCTACTCCTATACTGGGGCTGATGGGAAACGTTACCGCGTCAGGTAAATATAAAATAGATGTTCAAAACAAATTCAACCATATTTTTGCAATTTAAGGTACACAGCTGATGAATTCGGATATCATCCAATGACTGAATTGGATGTAGAAATTCCTGAGTAAGTTAACTTATCATTGCAGTAATAATCCAATTTGAAAATATGGACTTAGAAAAATAGTCTATCTTAAAACATATCACTAGAAAAAATTTACTCTGTAAAATCAATTAAACCTAAATCGATTAATTTTTTCACAAACAAATCACAATAAATCATTTACAGAATTAAACCGGCGCCACCCAAAGTCAATACATTCCAAAGCAAAGCAACAGGTATTTTGAGGCCACCAATTGCAACTCCTATTAAGAAGAACTTATATGACACTCGAACCAACGGCTATAACTACGAACCGCCAGTAAACAGAAGGTGAAATTCACTTGTTTTTAATATAATTTTATTTAGTAATACAATTTAATCAACATTATTTCCGCCGTAGCCCATTCAAAGGATCACCCCCGTCTCCCGATAAATTCTACTTGCCAGCCTTCTAGATGCATGTATTGTGTATTGAAATTTTAATAATTAATTCATGTTTGTACACTGTGATGATTTTATATTAAAATTTTTCATAAGAAAACAATTTTTTTCTAATTTAAAAAAAATCCAGCTCCATTATTTTTGCATCAGTTTTTAATGGAAACTTAGATAATTTGAAGTTTTGTTATGGAAGATCTAAGTATATGTTAATGAAAAAAAAATTTCAGTCCGAAATAAAAAACTAAACAGACTTCAAAAATCCTAAAGGAGTAGAAATACATTAGAGAATACCACACTTCAATACCACAACCTTTTCCTTTTATGATATGATACCTACAGTAAATTTGGAAAGCATACGTAGAATTGAAAGTGAAGGAACTTTAGAACAAGAAAACGAACATGGCAGCAACCTCAACGGTAAAAAAATACAAGAGGAATAAAATTATAATAAAGTATTTAACATGTACAAAGCTCATCAGCATCATCGGTTGGTATAATATTTTTATTTGCTTTAATCACCTTGAGCTGTTCCTTTTATAACTACTTATTTCTTAAGGCGTTATTTTTCCCTTAACATAATGTGAACTTTCCGTTAACAGGAAGTTGTGTAAAAGACATGAAGCTGCGATAATATAGCTTGCATTTTTAGTCCAGTCACTTTAGTTTCAAAAATTCCTAGCGCAGCAGAACCGCTATAAATGCTGATGTTCGAAGAACAGAAGAAAATTTGTGCAGATTTTGAGTGTATATTCTGCCTCTAGCTACTTAAGACCACTACCACTAGTTACTTCTCCTACTTCAGACCAGTAAACACTAAGTAATAATTGACCCTTAATTTCGATGAATTCATCAAAAGTTACAGCGATAGAAAGTTGTTTGGCGTTGCCATCCGGAAAATGTCCAGACCATAGAAAATGTAAAAATTGTTTACTTATTTTCATTGCAAATGTTCACGATGTGAATACTAAATCCAAGCATTTATTGGTACAAAAATAACAAAAACGCCCCGTGCTGGCAGTCCTTTTTTAGCACCGATGCCAACAATATGTCACATCTGCCTCACGTTGAAGTCAACCTACTCTGCGAATTTCGTATTGATCCGATGACTGCATTGAAAGTTGTAGGGAAACCATGAAATTTAGAGCTTCCATTCGCAAAAGTTTTCAGATTTTCTAGATCTTAATATTTCTTGTTTATTTTCACTACATAATCTCTACGATTTGAAAATTTTATGATAAAATCGCTTACTAAAGATATGCCCAAAAATACAAAAACAACCATAGATGGCAGCCCTATAACTGTTTTTCCAGCTAGATTTCTATTGAATATTACCTACAATAAGTTCAATTTGCCATATGAATTTCGTTATGATACCATGACTGCACTTAATAACATCAAATTCCAAAACCTTATCAAATCTTTATTTGAAACACGTTCGAAGTTCATTTCACGAACTTAGGTTTTTGAAAACAATTTTTTGATAGAAAAATAAGCATATTTAAAATATCACTAAAATGGCCGCCAGAGCCGAAGGGTTAAAGAAAATTAGATGAACATTTGGCTGCAGTTGCAGAAATTTTAAAGCAGAAGCCTTATGCTGACTTTAAGATGAAAAATCAGCTCATATACAAGCAAGTTGATGGTTTAGATTTGCTGGCAGTACCCAAGAGCATGGAGAAGGAAATTATAAGAAGCGCTCACAACTTTGGCCACATGGGCACACAAAAAACAATGCACAAAGTTCGCCAAGATTTCTATATACCACATCTGGAAAAAAAGGTAAACCAATACATTGCAAACTGCATAGAATGTATAATTCATAATAAGAAGCTGGGGAAGCACGAAGACTTTTTACATTGCGTTGATAAAGGAGATACGCCGCTTACTACACTTCACGTTGATCATCTGGGAACGTTGGATTCTACGTCAAAAGACTACAAGTACATATTTGCTATGGTGGACGGTTTTTCGAAATACACCTGGTTGTTCCCGACGAAGTCAACAGACTCTCGTGAGGTCATCAAACATATAAGTTACTGGGTAACATTATTTGGCAGCCCGCAGCGAATAATAAGCGACAGAGGCACAGCATTCACCTCAAATGAGTTCAAAGAATTTTGCGCTAGAGAAAATATAGAGCACATTGAGACAACCACAGAAATTCCAAGGGGAAATGGGCAAATAGAGGGAGTAAACAGAGTCATACTTTCTGTTTTAGCGAAGATGTCTACAGCAGACCCATCAAAATGGTACAAATACACATCGCAGGTGCAGCGAGCTATCAATGCTCATGTTCATTCATCCACGAAGTTTACTCCGTTCGAAATCATGCTTGGAGTTAAGATGCGAAACAATTCCGAGGTTGAGCTGGTGAAACTCCTAGAAGAAGAGCTATTGTTGGACTTACAAGAAGAACGTCAGCAAATCCGAGCAGAGGATGGAGCTCAAATTCAGAAGGGCCAAGAGACTTACAAACGTAACTATGACAAGAAACGTAAAAGGCACAGTGTTTACAAATTGGGTGATCTAATAGCGATCAAAGTGACACAATTTGTAACAGGCAAAAAACTGGCCAATAAATACATTGGTCCGTACGAAGTCATTAAAGTAAAGCGCAATGGCAGATATGATGTTAAGAAAGCCGCGGAATTTCAAGAGCCACAGCAAACATCAACTAGTGCAGACCACATAAAGTTGTGGCGTTACATTGATAGCAGTGAAGATGAAAGTGCCGAGGAGTCATCTGGGACCGATGACGAGCAGGATGACCGAATGTAAAGTGGCAGCCCTAACTAAGAAGACAAGGTGGCATCCTTGCCATCTGATATGAGTCAGTCGATCCGCAGCCGTCGATCGAGAAAGCCGTGAAGTTGCAGCCGTCGTGTCGTGAAGCGTACTGTCAAGACGTTAGGCACAGTTGATGTATAATTAATTAACTCTAGTTCTATTCATTTCTATTCATCTCTATTCATGTAATAAACATTCATCTTAACATAAATAGTTGGTTTGAATTAAATATTCATCTTTACATATATATATATATATATATATATATATATATATATATATATATATATATATATATATATATATATATATATATATATATATATATATATATATATATATATATTTATATAGAATTGTTGGCTAAAGTGATTTTAATACTTATATTCTAAAACGGTGTCAATCTCGGAATGAGAGATAATATGCTGAATTACCTTCATTTTGGCGTTCTAAAAGTTGTCTCAAAAGTCTCATGAAATCTCGTGTCTGCGTCGTAAGTTATTCAAGGTAAAACGTAAAAAAAACAGTTGTTCGCGATTATCCCGGCTTTTATTGACCCAATGATGTTAACGTCTAGGGTATGAATTGTTGAACATAAAATTTGCAACAAATTTTATTTGAAACATATTTTCATGCGTTCAACTATTTTTGCGATAGTTGGCGGTTAGCGCGCAGTGCTCAGCCATACGTACTGTAATGCAAGGTCAACCGTGAATATCTGTGAATACTACCTTGAATTTTGAATTATTTGTATTACTTACCAGTTAATACATTGTATTTAATAACATTATACATATTTTTAATACATTCATTTAATAATTCTTACCTACTTTGCGTAATCAAAAATTCAAAACAACTCCCAGAAACATTTCCTGAATGTCTGCGGTAATCACGACTGGTTTCTCTCTAAACCGGAACAAAGTGCCCTGCAATGATCGCAGCAAATCTGGCCCTTCCAGTAATTGATCGTTGAGGCTCACACCGTTACTTATTGCCCCCGCGTCGAATACCCGACGTCGCTTACCGGGCTTGTTTGGGTTCTGTACGGTGAAGTGTGGTAGGTACCAGCAGATGGCGCTCTTCTGCTCTGAGCCATCGCATGGTACGGCGTAGCTTTTATCCCATAAGTTCTCTATTTGGGCTGTGCATCCCTTGGCGTATTCAGGATTTGTCCATCTTCTGCTCAATATTTCTTAATCGGCGGTATGCTGTTTTGTAGCTTGGAGGTAAATTCACATCGTCCTGTCGCCATGACAGCCCGACTTCGTATCCGTCATCGATCTTCTTTATTATTTGCTTTACAATATTCATGGCTCGCTGGTCTGCGTCGGTCACTGAAGGCTTGCAGGTAATACCAAGCGCGTCTATCCGGAAGTGCAATTCTAATAGTTCATGGAGATGCTGGTCGTGCTGTCCGCTCGTGTCTATGTGCTGGTTACATAGTATAGATTAGAGTTGGGTCGTACTCGCATTTTCACATACTAGGTATTCCTAGTACGAGTACAAAAAAATACCTGTTCCAAAAATACTAGCAAGTGTTTTTTGAAGTATGTATATATTTATAGTTCATTCGATTTACACTGGGCCTAAAATTTAAAATGTTCTTTTCTTTTGATGTAAATGATTATATATTTTATGGTTTACATTGATATATCGTGATGTGATTAAAATTAGTAACAATATGATCTTATGTTATTTTTTAATGCATTTAAATGATACATTTATAACATAAAAGTAAGAAACTTTTAACATATAAAAGTATGTTGCATTTGCTTCACATGTGAAGGGATACTAGCAAGTGTAAAAAATGCATAAAAAAAAGTGAGTACTAATGCAAAACTGACAAATCAAGAGAGAACATTCAAAAACATCTTACAAATAAAAAAAAGAATTGGGAAATGCAGAACTTTATAGCAAACATAGGTTAGAAGAGACTTATTTACATAGTTGCAAAAGATTTCGAAATTCATCGTAACTTTACCCTTATCTCTATTAACTACATACTGTAATGTATAAATCTCTAAACATCTTTATCATTGTAAGTTACATTTAATTGCAATGGGACAACAAAGTTTAAGGGAAAAATAATTTTAAATCAAAAACTTATAATTTCGCCTTTTGATTTGAATTCTGCTCAGCCAACCTCTTCGGTAAGGCTGAATATGAGTCACAACCCCGGTAGGGTTGGAGTGCAGTCACGAGGAGGGCTTCAGCACAGCTGGAGAAGCCAATTGGCGAGCCAAAAAGGATCAGAACAGTTACTTTCAGTTTTTGCGGACGGTTTTCCGGAGGATTTCATTTTGCCGTATATGAGAAGCTAGGCCACTTTTTCCCAGATTTGTATGGAAATTTTGCCCAAAACAACTCAGGAAAGTCCCTGAATTCATGCTAAACCAAAAAAAAATTTTTTTTAAAAAAATATATTCGTATCGAATATTCTGGAACTATACGAGTATATAGTCGTATCGAGTATTTTCGTACTTGCAAGTATTTTCGTCTTGCGTACGAGATACTCGTGAGTATGAAAGCACTTGCAAGTATGAAATACAAGTTTATATTAATATTAAGATACTATTACGTCATTGTTTGATTGAAATGAATGAAATGGACGAAATTTATTGTGTAAATTCTTGATTACATGTATAGTCCACAAAAATACTCGTACCTAGTATTTTTGAATTTCGTACTAGGTACTGGCTGTTCCAAAAAAATACCTGTTCCATATACCTGTTCCAGTATATACGCCTCATCTCTAGTATAGATGTATAGCATATCACACTGCGTGGTCCGGTACAGCATTTCACACTGCGTGGTCCACCCAGCCTAGCCGTGTTCTGAACGCGGCTGGTTAATCGGGAGCACCAATTCGCAGTTCTCGGGATACGATGCACTCCCAGTGGTCTGTCCCTAATTCGTAGCATACTTCTTCCTGAGGTAGGTCGCGTAAGTGCTCGTCCTGCAGTAACGCATCCAAAATGGATTGTTGATGGAGTTTCAGATCTTTGGTGATATGTGCTCGTAATTTGAGCACGTGTTCTCTTTTTTCTTTTAATTTACTCATAGTCCTTAAGTGCAATTTGCAACAATAAAAAAGATGACTTTCGCGATACGTATTTTCGCAGCTTGAAGGAAATGAGCGGCAGAAACATGAGGAAGCAAAAAAATGAGTTTGACGGTAAGGAGAAGCTCGAGATGTCTTTGCTGATGATTCGAATTCCCATATCGAAATACGTAAAATTTTACGATTCGCCAATGGTCGGAATTTCATGTTGTAAACTATTCGGAAATCGCAATTCAATTCCCAGTTTAAACTGCTTGTTAACCGTCTTTTCCTCGCTGGGTCATGTTGACGCTGTTCAAGTGTAGATATTGTGTGAGTCCCTCCACGTCGAAGTTTCGTGCCAACCGTTCATCGATGAGGGTAATAGTAGCTCCTTCATCCAGTAGCGCATATGTGTCGACCTTCCCCCGTGGTCCGATGACAACAATTGGACACATCTTCAGCAATACAGCTCGTGGTCTGGTAGCAGATGAAGTTGCTACTGACAAGACTGCTTGGGTGTTTCTCCGCGTTGCCAATGCTAGGGGTCTCGATACGGTTAATTGCTCTGATCATCTCTTCTCCTGATGAAGAGTTGGATGATGCGGATAGGGACATTGATCACATGATTTTGTTTTGCAGTTGACGCGTCTGTGTTTCTTCTGTATACACTTAAAGCATAGCTTTCAATCGTCAATCGTTGTTACAGGCAAAGCGGTGCTCGTAGAGGCCGCAGATGTGTATTTTAATGCCCTGTCTGAGATAGTGAGATAGGACGATGATCTCGTGGTCCGTTGTTTCTTCGTGGTCACTAGCGTACCGGAGATGCAGGCTCAGTTTGTCCAGTACTTCGCGTACCAGCATAAGGCTGTATAAGTACGCACGACGGTCGACTGTCTTGAGAACGCAGGTCACGTTCTGAAGCTTGATAGCGAAATTATTAAGTTCGATCGCTGATGACCCAAGCCTTGGTAACTTCCTCAGCTCTTCGAAAGCTTGGTCGATGATGACTTCTGATCGCCCAAAACACTGCTCTAATGTCTTCATGATGACGTCTGGATCGCTGGCTGTGCGTAACAACGCAGCAAAGACATCTCGAGCTTCTCCTTTAAGGCAGCTTCTTAGCCGTTGTATGTTTTCAGCAGCTGTGATGTCCCACATCCCTTTGTGGAGTCGCGCACAGATGCTTTGACTGATAGCCATTCCATGACGTGGTCTTACCATTTTTCACAACGTTTCCGCCGTTTGCTCGATGCCGTTTCCCGGTGATCTTTCTATCTGTATATCGACTCGGCTGCAGCTTTTATCTTCTTGCCGAGTCCGCTGCTTAGCGCAGGTTTCCTCCCATGTGGGGCCAGAGGGCTCATATGAAACCAGTAGTGAGCTTTTTGATCATCGCCTGGGACAGTTCCTCATCGTGTAGTCTCTTTTCCACGTGAAGAGCCGAAATATCCTCAACCAATCGCTTCTTTATCAAGTCGACCTCTAATTGCAATTCCTTTCTCTTTAAAGCGGCTAATTAACAATTGGTATTCGGACAATGCTTTTAATCTAATGCACCTCCACAGTGATATGGAAACTCCCAGTGGTCTTTGAACAGTTTTGCTTTTTGCATCTTCTCTTCTTTTGATGGAGAAAATTGCAATAAAAATAATATTTGTTGTTTTCATCAATGCTGAGAGACGTACTTTTATCGTAAACAAAATTTCATTACTGTTTGTGCTATTTTTGGGCCTTCAAAACCACAAAATCACCGAATTTACTCATAGCCCTTAAGCGCAATTTGCAACGAAAAAAAAAGATGTCGACTTTCGCGATACGTATTTTCGCAGCTTGAAAGAAATGAGCGGCAGAAACATGAGGAAGCAAAAAAATGAGTTTGACGGTATCAGCCTAGTATGATTCGAATTCCGATATCGAAATACGTAAAATTTTACGATTCGCCAATGGTCGGAATTTCATGTTGTAAACTATTCGGAAATCGCAATTCAATTCCCATTTTAAACTGCTTGTTAACCGTTCCACTCGCTTGAGCTAAATCGATTCTAGATTTCCAAGATATTACCAATCACGAATCAAAATAACGATTTAAATTTAAAATGGGACAATTTTTTCCTTGCTGAATTTTTTCTATGGCAATTTATTTTGATTTGCCTAAAAGTAGTGAGTTGGAAGAAATAAAAAAGAAGCATTCGAATTCAATAAGTCGAAATAAGTCCAATAGTTAAGGGGTTTCCAATAAGAATACAATATCACGATTTTTAAAATTATCGGCAACATGACCAATTATCCGATTCACTTATACCAATCAATCCACCGAAACAAAACAAATTCGAAATTAAAAAAATCCGTTAATTGCTCTCAGAAAGTCGACCACAAAAGAGCATATTAGAGAAAAAGAACGCCTTTATAATTTACACTTCGAACTGGCTGGATCTTCGTGGGAATAGCGAATCATAATACGGAACATGCGAATATCGTATCTATTCCTATATCGCAATTTGAATCATAATAGGCCCGTGGACAGCAAAACTGCGTAAACTTGACGATTGCCAAAATAGTCCGGGGAAATCTAACATGGTGCTTCGGAAAAATTAGGGGAAAGCTGAATTTTGGTGTGAACCTTGGTACTGGCGTGTTGAACAAAATGTCAAAAGTCCCCATCGATCCGAGTGCTGCGTCACTTTTTATACAAGGTCAAAGGTCACCAAAAGTAACCTTTCCAAAATATCTCAGTAACGGTTACGTCTTCAGAAAAACAATGTATGACGAATTTGTAGCTTAAACAATTTCCAAGAAAAAAGATTATATAACTTTTTCCTGTAACCATAACCGTTTTTGAGATATATTGATCTAAACATTTGTAACTAACAGCATCCTCTTTCTCAGGGCATGTAAATATTATCCGATTTTGATTACGACTTGGCATGTTTGTGAGTTTGTTTTTCTATGTTTAAGAGGCGCATGAAAAAAAAACATGTAAATAAACTTAACCACCATACTCCAGGGTAGATGGAAAAGCGTGCTCCGAAAAGTTTCCCCATCCCCCTTTGCCATGAAATGGTATCCCTGAGCATCCATCCCAAATCTTCAGAAATGGGCTCGTTGCCTTCTCTTTGCGCACTGTTAAACAAGATAGGATCACTTTTTATCCTGTAAATTGTCTATAATTGAAATCGTGAGACTAGCCCTACACACAAATCCTACCCCCACCCTACCCACCCCCGCAAACGAACCATCCCGAAATAGCCGGTTTTTTAGTTTTTTCTTCCATACCGTCTTATCCCATGAACGATCAGGGCAAGGTCAAGTAATTTCAGGTGCAAATTGGTTTCGAAACGTGTCATGTTCCTTTAGCGCTACGTAGTCATCACAGGATTGGTAAAAAACCGATTATTAGGGGATAGTCTGCAGCGGGTTGAGCCCCTATAATGTCAAGAATGAGCGTTTACAGAATTATGCCATGTTTTTATCTTGTTTTTTCATACTCCTAGCGCCGTGATATGTTACAAAAACTAGTTTCACTTGCAATGTTGTTGTCTTGCTCTGCTTCTTCGTGGAAAATCCCATACCAATGATGCAGCAATACAGTTTATTTCCGAAAAGAGAGTAGCGAGCAGACGTCCCTACAAGTTATATGGCAAAGGGGGGCGGAGGGTGGTGGTAACTTTTCGGTTCACCCTTTTCCACCTACCCTGGAGTATGGTAGATAAGTTTGTTTACTTGTTTTTTTTATGCGCCTCTTAAACATAAAAAAACAAACTCACAAACTTTCCAAGTCGTAATCAAAATCGGATAGTATTTACATGCCCTGAGAAAGAGGATGCTGTTAGTATCAAATGTTTAGATCAAAATATCTCAAAAACGGTTATGATTACAGGAAAAAGTTATATAATCTTTTTTCTTGGAAATTGTTTAAGCTACAAATTCGTAATATATTGTTTTTCGAAAGACGTGACCGTTACTGAGATATTTAGGAAAGGTCACTTTTGGTGACCTTTGACCCCGAATAAAAAGTGACGCAGCACTCGCATTGATGGGGACTTTTGACATTTTATTCAACACACCAGTACCAAGGTTCACACCAAAATTCAGCTTTCTCCTAATTTTTCCGAAGTTTCGCCTTTTTTATGTAGGATTTCACTGGGCTAAAAAGGTGTTTGCCGGGGACAGTATAAATCAAGTGATGAGAAGAATTTTTTCAAAGGATTGACCGTGTTAAAACGGTTGACGGATAAAAAAAAATCAGTCAGCTCAGAAACAAGATCATCTGCTACTTTATCATGTTATAGCAGATCTTCAACACGATTAACGCATGCTTCAAGTAAGCAATGCGGCATTTTATCACCTTTTTTAACGAAAATCAAAGATTTCCAGCCTGATGATTCGTTCATGAGCTCAATGAGTTCAATCAATTGTGAAATTTCACCTTTATCTCAAATGGCATTTGTTGAAAACCAGTTCACTACAGATACAACAACAAATTCAAATCATCTACATAGCAACAACAAATCCAAATAACATCGAAGATGATCTCTCAAATTGCAATGTTCAACAAATAAATACAAACTTTTTCCATTAAAATATAGATTACAAGTTTTTCTCTTACCTTAAAATATTCCTTTAATGAAAATTCATACAAAACTCGACTTGTTTCTATTATTAAATAGTCCAATGTTCGCTCTGCCATACCAACAGAAAACTGCAGACTGTGTTAATATCGTCCGATTACCAGAAATCTTTAAAGTAGCTACAAGACGTTCGTCAAGTGACGCATTTTCGTATCCTTTTTTTCATTTATCTTCTGACAAATTAACTAAAGTGTTGAAAGTGTCTCGATCCTTTCGCAAATAATTTTTAAAGATGTCAGGATCATTTTCTTCAAGCCCTTTTAGAAGTGGCATATGGCTAAGATCATTTCTGCTCAAACATTGTTTAACCGATTTTGATATATTCTTCCGTCTTCTACGACGTTTTATTATTTCGTCTCGTGCTATAGCACTTATTATACAAATTTTTTGCACGTCACTCAACACCACAGTTTTTCATACATAATACCACAAGTTTTTTTCACCGTTACTTTTTCCACCGTACTATCTGACTCGTTTCCTCCTTACTGCTGATAAAGTTTCTAACAGTTTGGTAAATTCGCAAGATGATCGCTCCAACCGTGAAGTCTGCCCGAATTATCTGCTAATTTGATAAAAATCCAGAAACATGATTATATTTCCACATACACTCCAATTTCTCCTCACAACTGATTTTTTTGACGATATATCGTTTGTACGTTACTGGAGAAACTCCAATTTCTATTTACAATTTAACGTTGATTATTATCTGACGATAATGTTAGCCGAAAATAGTACGTCCCTGTTATCCTGTCTCCGCATTTTGCGCCATCATGTGGCCTATTGTATAGACGGGTGATGGTTTGTTGTGGCCGACAGTGGCGAAGCATGGAAATGGCGATGACCGAGGATGGCTTTCGGATCAGTTTTTCACACAAATGAAAGCGAGCCATCATGTGCGACCGAAAAATCAGGGCTGGTCCATCTAGTGGCCCATTGTGTAGAGTCAACTTTGTATGATGGTCGCCATCATTGCAATCATTGTAGTGGCCGATGATGGCCCATAATGTGGAGGCGACATTAGGAACAGAGTAATTCATAGATCCACCGAATCGAAAGAAATTATGGTAATAGGCTTGTTGATATACCGCCCGCTTGTCTATTTATAAATCAGAAAGATTTTTATCGTAAAACTGATCGATATAGCTTTTTAAACTGAATAATTAGATTGTCTCCCCCGGGATATTCTTTACTTTAGCGGTTAGTAGTTTACATATATTCAATGGCTAATGCGGAATTCGCAAATAAATTTGACGACATTCTTTTAGATTCAGGTGGGCTTCCACTCCATTATAGCTGGATGGTTCTTCAATGCACCTTCATTAGATGAAAGTTATCTTATTCAAACAAAATTAAACACTTCTATGAAGCCAATGCTTTTATTGTAAAGATTTCATTACAATCATAATTGATTCTCACCTCAACCTACTTATTTTCCTACTTATTTTGTTTGGCACACTATTCTATAGTGAATACCGTTTTCAATCTAAAACGATATTTTCATACCGTGGAAGCAACAAAATCAAGCTGAATATTTTCGGAAACTACCCAATAATAATTTTGATACAAGGATTATGTATAATTTTCAGAATATAACACTATTGAAAATTTGATTATTTTCAATTTTTGATCAACGTCAGTTTTCATCGGTATTTCCTAGCAGATAACTTATCTAGTGGTTAGAAGGCTTTAAAGAACGAACGTGCAATCTGCTTTGAAAGTAAATATTACATTTTTGCAGAATTTTATTCGAAACTTCATCACATTGTTTAGCGCTTATACAAGTCTATTAGTTTTGATTTTTTTAGATGAGTATGTGTGCAAATCAAAAATCCGCAGAAAGCTCTTCATAATGAAGTTTGTCATTTACTTGTAGAATCAGCAATTTAACCATGGTGATCACCAAAATTGAATTGAAAATAAATTAAGTATAGAGGATCAACCAGTTAATAAAAAATATAAATTTTTTCATGAACTTTTCAAAATATCAAAGAAATCGGTATAACTCGGTAATTACAAAGAAACGGTGGCAAATCAATTCCAACAAGTAAGGGTTTAGAAAAACGTGGAGCATTTCATACTTCTTTGGCTTCGAGAACAGACACATGGTGGAGTATTGCAGTTAACGAAAAATATAAACTTCGCTTTGGTATTTGAGCCGAATAGACAATATTAGTTTCTATGCATTCAACTATATTTGACATGACTTTTCCTATGATCGACTACTAGTTTACTCTAAAGATCGCTACTCTATAGAAATGTATAAAACAAATGATCTACAAAAACATGTGAAAAATGAGATCTAAACGAGTCAGTGCAATATTGTTAAATTCGATGATTCGGTTTGGTGGGTACAACCGCCGTTTGGCATAGGTTAGATAGTTTCAAAGTTGATTGGGACTTGCAGTCTTAAAATGAATGTCTTTGTGTGCAGTTAATTAAACTTCGGTTAAGAAAAAATATAACACTATTTTTAATTAGATAAAAAGATTATCGAAATATGTGCATCGAAACAAATTTGCTTACTATTTGAATTGATTTAAATATACTTATAATTTTTTTTACTATAGCAGTGCTATAATTTAAACTTATATTTTTACATAAACGTTTTTACAATGTTCACAACAAACTTTGTGCATTCTAGTTTAATCGAATAGTTTCCGCTCAAACCGGATGTACGTATGTTTTTTTATAATAAGCGTTCCCTAAAGAAACTAAAACTTGTTTTTATGCTCTTACAATTAAATTTATAAGCTCGCAAGCTTATTGTTCTTTTTGCATTGATTTTTTTAAAAACTTTTGCCTATTTTTGCATACACATTTATCTGTTCTTATAGCTATTGATCTTGTGGCTTTCGGTTTAGCTTCGTATTAGAGGTCATTATATTGCAAACAATTCTACTACGGTGCAAATAAATATTTTCCGTTTGCATAGACCACAGACAAGGCTTTTGAGCTGATGAACCCATATGACTACTGAGTATATTTTTCAGAACTGAAATCATTTTTTTAAATGTCTTATAACTTTAGTCAAAAGAAATCGGGAAATATTATTTTAATAGATGTGAAACAAATAATCAATAATAAAGAGATTCAAAGTTTTTGCAAATATTTTTAAAATTAAAATAGTACTTAAGTTAGTTATTAGCATTATATACAATTTACTTTGATTTACTAAAAACGAATTTTGATCGAAGTGAAACAAAACTTCAATATGCAGAGTGCAATTGTTAAGAAATATAAGCAAGCTGCAATAAAATCTGGAAGAGAACTGCATTACGTTAGCGTTTTGAAAAGGGCCAGAATAACGTAAGAAGTTGCTAGTAGTCAAGGATTCATCGCTCGTTATTATCAATTTGATCTTATCATAACACCATTTTCACTTAACACCTAGCCAATTTTCTATATGAGTATTACATGCCGCAATAAGAATATATTTGTAATAATATTTTAACATTACTTTGTGTGCATCGAATTCATTAATTTTATTTAATATTTGTTCAGTTTTCTATCAGGAAATATTCCTCCGCTAAAACTACTATCAATCGATAACAACTTTAAGCGTAAAACGTCTGGAAAACTTCTTTCCTCATTCACATCGAATGAATTAAGTAACTATTTAGTAGTCAATCATTTTGTTCGGAAATAAATATTTCAAGACAGCATAATAATGAACGGAAGATGCAATTACTACAAATATATGCCAGATGGCATGAGCACAAGGAATCAGACCGTCGGCCTTAAAGAAACCAATTCCTATAATATATAGAATTCCACCGAATTTTAACTCAGCCATTCCTTCGAATTCATGACCGTGCATCACTAAAACGGCTGACGGTCCCAGGCCCATTACAATATATAAGAATGTTTCTAAGCACTTATAGCGTTCGTGGAACATCTGAAAGATACAACGATTTTAAAATAGTTCCTACAATTGATCATATTAAATTTACCTGTTGATAAATTATACCCAATGCAGCAATTAACCAAATTAACCACTGCAAGGAGGCTAATACAGACGTACGTGCTGGATGACTCAAATTTAACCAAGGATAATATGAGCCGGCTATGAATATATAAATCATAGCTCGGTCGATTCGATGTAAATAGTCTTTCAATTTTCTGGAACGAGACAAAAAATGTATCCTATTAGTTAGAAAAACACATTTTAAAATAACTACATACAGTGGCTCACAGCTTATTTGATACAGTGCTTCTTTAAAAAATGAAGTTGCAATAACTCAAAAAATAATAACAATATCAAAAAAATTTGAACACCATTTTGAAGGCAATTGTTTGTTGTTTATTAAACAAGTTTATATTTGTTACAAAGTTGCTGTTTTACATCTTAAAAAACAAAAAAACTAAAAATAATAACAAATTTCATGTCACAGCTTATTTGATACAGTTTGATTAAACATTAAAATTGTTGTGAATTATGAGGTTTCCAGTTGATTTCAATACTTTGTATGATAGTCCTTAGACTTAAGCAGAGCCTGGAGCCTATTTGGCATTGAATCAACGAGTTTTTTTGTGATGTCAGGAGTAATTTTTTGCCATACCTCTAGCAGTGCTTTTTTCAGGTCTTGTTTATTAGAAATCTTGTGTTTTCTAATGTTGTTATCCAAAAAAGTCCACAGATTCTCAATGACGTTCATATCTGGTGACTGTGCCGGCGGAGACATCAAATGAGGGCAATCCCAAATTGGCCAGGATTGCACAATTCCCGACTTGCGCCTTGGATCATTGTCTTGGTACAACCGAAATTGGTTGCTAACACCCAGTTTTTCAGTGCTTTGCAGCAAATTGTTTTTGGGTACATCAAGGTACTTTGTTTGGTCTATTGTTTCCTCAATAAACTTTAAATTTCTGACTCCGGCTGCAGACATGCAGGCCCAAACTATCACATTACCACCACCATGCTTCACAGTAGCTTTGAGGTTCTCCTTGTTTTGCTCAGTGGTTGCCTTGCGCAAGACATATGACATTCCGTCGGAGCCAAAAATGTTAAACTTGGACTCGTCCGCAAAAATAACCGTATTCCAGAACGCCGATGGCTTTCCCACATGCGCTTTGGCAAAGGCAAATCGGCTTATTGTATTTTTTTTGGAAATGAAAGGCTTCCTACGAGCTACTCGGACCCTGAAATCATGGTCGCGAAGCACTCGTCGGACGGATTCAGCACTACATGACTTCCTTAATTCACGATTAACCTCAGTAACTAATTTTGGAGCGGAAATCTTTGTGTTTGCTTTCACTTTCCTTACAATGTATCGTTCGTCGGATACGGTGAAAATATTGTTTGGCGCATTTCTCCTCTTATTTTCTACCCGATTTTCGTGTAGGAAGCGCTCAATTATGTGCTGCACTGTAGAGACACTCAAATTCACACTTTCAGCAATTTTTCGAATACTTTGTCCTTTTTTAAAGTGGTTTAATACCAATTCGCGCTGTTCAATTGTGGTGCGATGCCCCATTTTACAAATTTGGCTCATTTTGGCACTTCGGCTTACAAGATCTTGCTAAAAATTACCCAAGCCAATGTCTAAACACAATCAAAAATTCAAGAAACAAAAACAACACAGATTAACGGCGCGACAAATAGAAGTTTATTCGCATTGAAGTGTCTGTATCAAATAAGCTGTGAGCTGCAATTTTTCTGCGCCAGTGGTATTTCTCTTTTAAGGGACGCCGAGGAATATTGCTGGAACATTTTTGGTTTGCATTGTATTCGTTGAACATGCATCTAGTCAAATACGATTAAATTTTTTGAATAGGGTTCTTTATATCAAAGTTACAGTGATTTGCATTTTTAAAAAGTCACTGTATCAAATAAGCTGTGAGCCACTGTATACCTATTTATATACTAAAATATATCAAAATTTAAATTCATTGTTTAAAGAATATCACCTTATCTCTCGAATATTTGACATGCTAAGTAAAAATATGTAAAGCGGAGCGAAGATGTCTTCTCAATGACAACTGTATATGTTGTTGAGAACATATACGGTTGGGAATCTTTAATTTTTTGCACTCAATGTAATATGGATCATTACAGAGTGTGGATTTTTAAATTATTTTATTTTTGTCACCGTCGAAGAAAAAACTATGATTTTATGGCTCGCAGCACGATCAAATGCGCCACTTTATTATTTGATAATATTTTACTCAATAATGGAATTTCAACAAGAGCTCAAGGATATTCTACTGCAAAGCTCTGAATTCGAAATCACTCCGTCAAATCTGTCACGTTCGGAAATGTTAATAGGCTTTCAGAATGATTGTCAGTATAAGACCGGAGACACTGATTGTTTACGGAACGACTTTTTAAACTACCTACCAAAACCAGAAGAGGTTACAACTGTTAATGGCATCGAGAGCTTGCAGTTGCACTCATGATCTCGCTAAGAGGAGCCACAGCCGAAGTACTGTTAAAATTATTTTTTGGAGATTCGTCAATTCAAACTGTGACTGCACTTATACTTATAAAAAAGGGACAGATGAGGATGGCCACTTGCTGCATTTCATACAATTAATGCGTATTATGAACTTAAAGAATCAACAGTGATAAATGATTAGTGATTATCTTATTTATAGAAAAACAAAGCCACTGGCTCAAGATATCGAGTGACTATACATCTGTCTCATCCTACACCAAAGCCAGAGATTCGAGAAAGAAGGATGCTTTAAGTCAGGCAATACGAGCAGGTGCTTTGTCTAGCTGATCAAAGGACAGTGAAAGATGCATTGGCCTACGCTTTGACGAAGGAATCAGTAAAATGGGCGTCCCGTAACAATACTAGGATCTACAATATGAATGAAGAGCATCACTTTGAGGCGGAGTTTTTCAATATTTTAACTGTGAAGGATACAAAATCCTACGAGCCCGAAGTGTTGTCGAAGATACGCGGTAATAGACTCTCCAGATGATCGAACATGTTCTACAACTTGGCTTGCATTTGTTGTTAAATGGTAAGTGTTTACCTGATAACAACAACAAATGCACTGGTTCGCAAACCAAAGAGGAGGGCATGTTGGATCGTTTGGAGAGACAGGAAAGAAGCGAATCTGATTGAGTAAACATAATTCTGTCATTTTTGAAGGGGACAACGAAGCCACTAAAAAATAACCTCAAAGATCAGATACTGACTGGTAAGCCTCATTACGCCAGAGCCATTATCACTATCTCTACATACTGTTTACATAAAATTGATTTGAGCTTGCAAGGAAAACACGATAACTTCGTAACATTAGCTTATAAGTCGAATCTGAGAGCGGATTTTGTGAAGACCTGACAAGGTTGGCTAATACTGCTCGTGAAACATGGAATAACATTTCAGTATCGATTTGTGGTAGTGCAAATAACCGACAAATGTATAGTCGTGATGGATTTAATTAATAAAAAAGACGATTGATAGTAAGTAATAATAGTAGTAAGTAATAGTAAAAGACGAGTTTTACGAGTGCCTTAAAACTCTCTTCGACTTACTTCCATCAAACGATGTAAAAAGTCGGGAATGAAAGTTGGCATCGTCGGACCATTGGAGGACACAGCTCCCACGAAGAATGCAACGATAACGGCCAACGTATAATCGACTTCGCCTGCAGCAGGAACCTTGTTGTAAGTTCCACTTGCTTTCCACACTATCGGATTCATAGGCAGACCTGGAGATCTCCAGACGCACATCCCGTCAAACAAATCGACCAGGTCCTTATCAGCAAGAGATGGGCTTGCTTGGGAAATTTTTGTTAATAATACACCACCAATTCATACAAAACGTATATCATCTGAAAGGTAATAAAGCGTACTTTAATAATGTCCTATATTATCTTCATGTAAAATAATTAAAAAGTATCAGCAAACGATGGGCGTCCTACTTCGAAGAGCTACTGAATTCACCATCAAACATACTACCAGCAGAAGCTGAGCTCCATGATGATACCACTGATCATCCCCTCACACAACGCCCGACAGTAGAAGAAGTTGATCTCGCCTTGCGATCATTGAAAAGGAGCAAAGTGCCGGGCGCTCACGAGATACCAGCTGAGTTACTGAAGTCTGATGGGGCGGGTTTATTAAGTGCGCCACATCAACTACTGCTGTGAATATGGGAGACTTGGGTGATCCCAGACGATTGGCGCAGTCTGTACGGCCTACAAAATCAAAAAAAATCCTGGAGAATAGAATTAAATCGTCCGCTCAAGAAATCATTGGCGAGTATCAAGGTGATTGCAAATATGGTCGCTCCACAATCGACCAGCTTTTCACGGTCAAGTTAATTATCCAAAAGTGCTGGGAATACAACGTCGACGTATACCTCGTATAAACCATGCTGCAATTTGGTATATCGTTCAAATTAGTGAGACTTATAAAGATGACGATGACCAACTCCGTCTCGCAGGTCCGGATCCAGAGCAGATTGACAGATCCTTTCGAAACTCTTATTGGCCTGAAGCAGGGCGATGGAATAGCGCCGACGCTCTTCAAACTGGCACTTCAGTTCGCTATTTGGGCAATGAATCTGAACACTAGCGGCACACTCCTCTTTAAGTCGACACAATTGGCCGCGTACGCGGATGCTTTTAACATCATGGCTTGAAAGCTGACCGATGCAGAAGAACTTCTGCTTAAACTTGACACCGCAGCAAAGGAAGTTGGACTACGAATCAACGATGACAATACGAAGGCTATGATGCAATCTAGGGCAAGGACGCCAGCGCACTCGATCATCAATGTAGGGGATCTTAGCATCAAATTTGTAAACAACTTCGTTTTCTTGGGTAGCAATCTATCGAACGACGCCAACGAAACTGACGAAATCGAGCGACGGATGCAATTAGCAAATAATACTTTCTTCTCAGCCCTCCCCATTATGAAATCGAAGTATGTGCACAGAAAGACTAAGCTCCGCGTATATAAAACTATCATAAGACCTGTGCTATCCGGTACAACAATGAGTTGTACGAACTGTACGATGAGCTGGAAGCCTCCAAAATCGTCAAACTACCACGTCTGCAATGGGCAGGGCATGCATAACGCAAGGATGACGATTGCATGCCGAAATGAGTTAAATGAAACGAATCGACGGAGCGAGACTACGAAGAAAACCGAGAGCTCGTTGGGAGAGCTCAGTATATGCGGACGCCGAGGACGCGGTCCCGTGACCGAGATAATTGGGGGACAACGATCCAGGCGGCCAGGATCCGACGTGGGGCTGTTGTGCCACGATGATGATGGTGAGTAGTAAAAGTATTAGCTCTCAGATTTTCAATCAATTTCAAACAACCTCTTCATTACACCTACTCTATCAAAGCAGTTAGATGTATTTTATTATTCGCTATAAGCAATGGCCAACAATCGCTGACGTCATCTTTTTAGTGAATGAAAATATTTGATTAGTTAAAGATACCTAAGCTATGAAGTTCATACAACTCCATATTCTGCGTGTTCATATACCTGGAGTCCTTTTTGTGACGTGTTTGACTTATTTGGACTTTTTTGGATAATAATATTACATCTATTGTTCCATATCTTTAGATAATAATATTTCATCAAATTTCGATGTCTTGTTTTTCTTTTCCCCTGCTTCTTTCAATTTGGTATTTGTTTGGTTTAGTGATTTTCAGTGTCAGTGCTAGGTATTGTATCTTTCCTTCATTTATTCATAATCATGTGTTTTGCCACCTGCTCAATTTTCATGAAGAATTCTTCAAAAAACAGTTCGTTTCGGCACATTATGTAAATATTTTCAGCATAAGCCAGTAACTCAATAAACAGGTGAGAAATCAAACTTTGAAGTTGATCACTTTTCAGGCACTTTCTGGCAGCGCTATCCACTCCGAAAATGGTTTAGGGCTAAATACATCCTGAAAAGGGGTTCGAGTGAAAAAAAAAAAAAAAAGCTGAAGCCTAGCACTGATTTAAACAAAAAATTTTAGAAGAAACATTTTATGAATTATTAATAAAATTTTATAGTAGTTTAATATCTTATTTATATAAGAAAATAATTTTTTTAAGGCATTACATTTAATTGTTGCATAAAGAAAATGCGAATATTAGAAATCTATTCAGTTCTTTAAACGTAGTATTTCAATGCGATGCTTTTCCAAATAAGAAAGAAATAAGGAAGTCTCAGATGTGGTAAAATTTCTCAAAAAGCAATCTAATACTGAAGACAGACTACAGTCGGATCTCGTTTCACGAACCTCGTTGAGCAGAGTCTAGTATCAGGCAATGGAAATTTAAAAGGTCAAAGCTTATTGAAGATTCGCGAAACTAAATTCAATTGTAGTATGTCCCCAGTATAAATGGTTACGTTTCCAAACTAGATATTTGTCACCAAATCAAGAGAGTTGAAATGTGTACTGTCGCGCTCACAACATAATTGCTGGGAATACTTGATACGAAGAAAATAAATCTATAAGCCTTTGGTTTTATCCATTATTCCGAGTGACAAACACAATAAAAAATATTTATCATTAACAGGAAAAAAATCAAATTCATTATAGGCTCAAAATAAGCTCACAATCATGCTAGAGCTTAAGTGATGCACCTCTGAGAGAGCATGAAAGTTATGAATTATGAAACGTCGTTTTTGCAAGTGTTTTTGTTTTAGGATTTGTTGTAAATTGATGAACATTTCTGGTAAAATTTTGCTGGCCATTGCAGTTAAATGGAGTGCCGTTAAAAATTAGGCGGCAAACTACCTTTGAAAAAATAATTTTTAAGGAGAAAATGACAAAAAAGAAACAATAAGATAAATATTATGTAAACTATCTAGCACAGTGCTACTGTCTACTACATAATTGAACGTTTAGAGAAAACATTATCAAAAATAAAGGTAGAACAGGGCAAATAAAATATTTGTCAATTTCGATGATTATAGAGCAGATGAAGAAAGCTGAGATATCGTTATTCAAGTCGTTGAGAGATAATCAAAACTTTTCGGAAACGATGTATGGAGACAGCCAAATGCTGATCTGTAGCCAAAAAATTTAAGCAGTGCTTTTAAATACAGTGGTGCCCTTGAGATGGTATGAGAGCGCAAGTCATCTTTTGCGATAGGAAACTTGGTGTTTATCGAGTTCAATTTGGATAAATTTCAGTATTTAAAAATCATGTCAAATTCAAGTTAATTTCCTGCAGAGTGTTGAAATATAGAATATAAAAAGACAATTTTCGTTACTAAGCTGTAGATGGGATTGATATGGACCTGCCAAAATGAACATTAAACGGCTGCTCAGTTAGCGGATTTAAATGTCATTAAAGATGTATGGTTCAGACTGTAGAAAGGAATCAGAAAACATTAGAAGCAACAACGACGGTCTTAGAAGCACACTACAACAAGGATGAGACACTATTTCCTCCGTGTATTCAAACAAGATATTTGAAGAGATGGTTGTAGATCAAATGGAATAAAGTCGAGAGAATAAAACGATGTTGCTGGTTGAGTAAAGCACGTCTGACTTCATCAACGGCTAAGAGAAGAGAGATGACCATCGGCTATATCAAATGTCATGATCGATTACACAACGTAGCAGCATGACAGCTGGGAATACACTTCAACATTATTACATTTTTTCCCAGCCCGTCCAAAGGGGGTTTTAAAAAGTATCGGAAATAAATTTAAAAAAACTTTGAACAATATACTCAAGGACTTGCTCAGTATCACATTATTTAAGTTGTGAAATGATTTTATCTGCTTAAACGGAATTTGATCTCTATACTTTTTAACAGACTTGACCTGTTTTGAGAGTCTTTAATAACATAACATGAACTCGCGTATAATGTGGAGAACCAACTTTTAACATTTAATATTTTTGAGAACATCACAATTAAAATACCATTTATTTTTAGCTCGAGTCGAAAGCGCGTATACAATATAGCGGAAAGCGCATCAACATTTATCTTAATTCCCAACTGACTTTTTATCAAATTGACTGGCGATTAAACACTATCCACCTTTTTATCAGCTTAACTGATAAGTTTGCAAGCGTATGGAACAGCTTTTTTTCCTATAGTTTTCTACTTTCGCCCAAAAATTATTTTTGTCAGTAGAGTTCCTTATAAAATAGGCTTAAATTTCTCTATTCAGTTATATCGTTTTTAATGTTTTATTAATAATTTTGTCAAATAAATACTGCAAGGAATAATCCTGTTCTAAACGGTACTCAGCATTGTGATATCTTAATATTCTTGGTGTTAATTAGCGCTGCATGCTCATAGTGGTTATTAGTGCAACTACTTACGTATCATTACGGAAAGATATTATCAATATGAAAATAATCATATAGACGAAGGTCATTGGTATAGCACCAAACGTGTTATATGTATTAAAAAATGTTTATTGATTAAAACTGTGGGATGTAATGGATATTTTTGATAAGATTCGTAAAGAAGTTTCTTTGAATTTTTTTCTTCTCGGAACATGATGTGACATGCAAATCCATTATACTCCATTTTAGTTATAAGTTTAGTTTCAAAATAATTTACCATTTGATGTTCTTTTTGTCGTTGCAAACGAGAGTTAAGAAGCATATTCTTTATTTTAAATCCTTGCTTTTGTTTTTAATCCTATCACTTGGTTTAATCTTGACTAAGTGGCAAATTCTTTTTTCTCATAATATTCTTCGTTCCCACATTTTCGCAACAATACGATGAAGCCCATCGCTTTTATGCCTCGCCAACATGGCACAAAAAAATAAGCAAATTTCTACATGCATCTTTCTTTGCATCACATCTTTCTATCTGCTAAATATTCATGAAAAAACTTACTTGTGTCCTCTCCAACAGAAAACTCCATGGAAAACCGTAGATATGAAGAATAGAAGGATTAATGCTACACCATACACCCATGCCACTAAGACTTGTGTAGAAGTTTTAGCTCTAGATATAAGGTGCATTCCAGCCAGAAACGCAGGAATTATCCACATTCCGTGCGTTATTACATTAGCAATGTGTTCAGCCTGAAAGTTTAATGAACTCGTAATCATTATACAACTTGTGCAAAAGTATGTACTTACCTTGGTCGGTATGTACGCGGTGCCCGGAGCTGCTCTTTGGTTCTTCCATTTAATGCTCTGTAGCTCAAATTGAAACATTTCTGTATATTTACAGAAAAATGCCGTTATATTAGACCAGAGAAATTCGAGGTTTCCGTACTTTGCGTACCCTCGACTGATTAGATTTGTTACTGCATCCATGACTTAAACGCATACTAAGCTAATGTGAGAGCTCTGCAATGATAAAACCAAAAAATAATGAATGTATGCACGTAAGAAGCTTATATTAGCCAATTAAAATTAATTATCAAGTGCAGTAGCAAGTTGCGCTTCAATTATAAAATTACAATTTGAGTTCCAAAGCTTACACTTTATTTATTGCTTGTTTTACTGGATTAAAGCTATACATATGCATATATAGTAGTAGTTGAAGTCGTTGTAACAGTACAGGTGATTCAAACCCACAGAGTATTTTTTTTACTGGAAAACATACCGTGTACTAATCTTCCAAATAACACTAGTCACTCGAAAGCACTCGAAAAATGTGAAGTTCGCAGATCACACCTATTCTAGAATTGAATGTATTCTGAAAAACAACGGGACTAAACGCAGATTTTGTGTTTTGTTTTCGATAAAAATTAGTACGTGATGTTTTATAATTGTTTTAACGCATTTGGTCACACGACAGCGTAGACGTATATGACATTCTACCTGAGAAGGTAATTGGGGAAAAATTGGTACCTGTCCGGCAATGTCTACGTCAGCATGATAAGATGAAACATCTATTTACTTGTATTTATAGTTTGCATTTATTGCAGGTGGTACAAAATTACAACATTTTAATCTTTATAAAGTCTTGTTTTCTTTGGTGAATATCGAGGTAATAAAAAGGTTCAGCAATCGACACATTTCATTTATACAAATTGTCTTTCAATAGCATTCGTCATCATGGCAGAAATTGATGAGCTGATTGTTTATGAATAATTTAATATTCAATGAGTTGCCATTTCACCGAAAAAGGTTCGATTCAATAATTGAAACGTACCGCAAACGCGAAGAGGTGGACTTAGAATAGAAATTCAGCAAATAATGTTGAATAATTTGGATGATTATTAATTATATAATATGATAGCAATGAAGACACTGACAATTTAGACACATTCTCGACTGTATTCGTTAATTTAAATCTCTGTCCAGCAGTTGAATACGAAATGAATATATATTTATATTAAGTTGATATTTTATAAATACGACTTTCAAAGTATTGCACACAGTTCGCAAATTCGACCTAAAATTAGAATTATTGATTATTGCTGCGTGCTTGCTGTTACGTGAGCAGTCAAAACCTTCAACTTGAAAATGACGGGCATGTATGCATGCAAGTATGTCTGAAGAGAAAGTTGTTAGCTACTCGTCCATACCTTCCGGCAAGATGAAGATAAGTACAACTTTTGTGACATATACATGTTTGTATTCATAGTCGAACAATGAATCTTTGTTCGGTGTAGTATTTTTGCGATCTATTTAAGGGACTTCTATTGAAGATAGAAAATAATTACCTTTTCAGAGCGGGAGTGCCTAAAATTAACATTTTCAAAAGATAATAACAAAAATATTTCGAAATACTGTTTATATTACTGTTTCTTTTCGCTATTAGTAGTAATCGGTAATTTGAGCATTTTTTACTAATGTTCGAAGAACAATAGTATTAAACTCGTTTCCCCGAAAATTCATATTTCTTTATATATATATATATATATATATATATATATATATATATATATATATATATATATATATTATATATATATATATATATATATATATATATATATATATATATATATATATATATATATATATATATATATATATATACATATATATATATACATAGTCTAGCCATAAATATTGTTACAAGGTTTGGCAACCCTGCAGAAAGGAACCGTTATATTGCATTTCTTAAAAATTGAGCTAATCGCTTTAGTACGCTTGTGCTTGATACATTTGTCATCATTTCAGTTTAATTTTAAGTGAAGTGAACATGGATTGAGGCGACAAAGAAAATAGAATTGCTGTGATTGCACTTCATAAAGTAGGAATGCAACCAAGTGATATTTTTAAGACTCTGCATACCCTTGGTATAAGCCGAATGTTTGTATATCGGGCTATTGAAAGATTTAATGATATGTCTGGAGTAAGTGACCGTGAAAGAAGTGGCCGTCCGCGAACTACTCGAACACCTCAAGCAGTTAAAGCCGTGCGCGAGAGAATTCGCCGTAATCCTCTTCGGAAACAAAATATTTTATCGCGTGAGATGAAAATACTCTAAAGAACAATTTCACGTACGAGGGGCAAGTAAAAAATAAGGTTCCCACAATTTTTCAGGTGTAAGGCATTTTTTATTGCAATAAATATGTATACCATCTGAAAGCTTGTATTTCAAACTATTTTTCTACATAGTCGCCAGATCTTTCAACGCATTTTTTCATACGAGTTATCCACTTCTGAAAACCCGCTTCCAAGAACTCCGCCGCTAGGCCGCCGATGTACTTGGTGACCGCTTCCTTCACCTCTTCATCTGTACTGAAGCGTTGTCCACCCAAGTGTTGCTTCAATTTCGGGAACAAGTGGAAGTCGCTGGGAGCAAGATCAGGGCTGTAGGGGGCATGATCAAGCAATTTCCAGCCGAATTTGTCCAGTAGGGCGGTGGTCTGTCGAGAGACATGCGGTCGCGCGTTGTCGTGGTGCAACTTAACGCCCTTGCTCAGTCTTCCTCTCCGGCGATTTTGGATGGCTCTTTTGAGTTTCGTTAGCGTCTCGCAGTACCTGTCCGAATTTATTGTGGTCCCTTTAGGCATAAACTCGGTAAGCAAGACGCCTTTTCGGTCCCAAAACACCGTAGCCATCACTTTTCCTGCGGACAGCGTCTGCTTAAACTTCTTCGGCCTCGGCGACCCGGGATGGCGCCATTGTTTCGAGTCTTCTTTTCTTTCCGGAGTGACGTAGTGACACCACGTTTCATCTCCCGTAATAATGGAGTCCAAGAATTCTTCAGTATTCTCGGCGCATTCTCGAAGAAACCCCTCGGCACACTTGACGCGATTGTCTTTGTGGGTTTCTGAAAGCATATGCGGGACCCACCGCGCACACACCTTGTGATAACCAAGTTTTTCGGTCACAATGTTGTCGATGGTTTTTTCACAAACCTCAGGAACCTGATCAGCCAGCTCCCGAAGCGTTACTCTTCGATCCTCGAGGAGAATGCGCTCAATCTTCGCCACGACTTCGTCGGACACCGATGGCCTCCCGCTCCTTTGCTCGTCGTGAACGTCTGTGCGTCCTTCGGAGAACTCCCTGCACCATTTGCGGACGTGCTGGACGCTGATGCAAGCTTTGCCATAAACTTCTTCCAACTGTCTATGAATTTCAATAGGTGTAAGCTTCTTCGCGTTTAAAAATCGAATCACTGAACGGATTTCACACCTGGCGGTGACGGCGATTGCGGGCTCCATCGCGGATGGCTGTTAGACTGGCACTAAGCTTCGCAGTGATCTTCCAGGTAGTTGGAATGGAGTGGGGGGGATCAACAATGAAGGCGGTGTTGCCGGATTTCTCCTAGTATCTCGCGCGGCGAGTGTACAGCGTTGGGAACCTTATTTTTTACTTGCCCCTCGTATCATCAAAAGTGACTTGGGGTTTGGTGCTTATCGTAGATCTACCGGGCATTTACTAACAGATTTGTTAAAAAAAATAGAGTGGAAAAATCAAAATGATTACTTTGCCCGTACGCAAACCAAGAACACCGTAAAATTTTGTTTACGGACGAAAAAAATTTTACTTTCGAAGAAACACTTAATAAATAAAACGATATGGTTTATGCTCGCAGTGCCAGAGAAGCTTCTCAAGTTGCCCAAAAGGTTCAAAGAGGTCATCATCCAGCCTCAGTAATGGTTTAGTGGGGTGTTAGCTACAACGGGGTGAAAAAGTTGCATTTTTGTGAGAAGGGCGTCAAAACGTCTGCCAAAATTTATCAAGAAAGTGTCCTTGAAAGTGTAGTGAAACCTCTCAACACGTCATTATTCAAAAATCAGTCTTTGAGTTTCTTTTCAAGATTCTGCACCAGGTCATAAGGCGAAGTCAACCCATAAATGGCTTGAAGAAAATGTTCCAGATTTTATTAAAGCTGAAGATTGGCCTTCCTCTAGCTCAGACCTGAATCCGCTGGATTACGAATTATGGTCTGTCCTAGAGCAATATATATATATATGTATGTATATATATATATATATATATATATATATATATATATATATATATATATATATATATATATATATATATATATATATATATATATATATTGTTGTGTTCTACCGTTAAACAGCTTTCGTGGATTCGATATTCTTCACATTCGTGAAATAAAACAGTTTCTTTTTAAAACACTAATTACACTTTTATTATAAACACTATTAATTATTTACACTTTATATTCGCACTATTATAATCTCGCGTTACAATTTAACACTTTTTCGCTTTCAATTAATCGCGCCCGGATACACTAAATTCGCTTTTCACCGAACAGACTTTCCGCTGTTTTCGCTTTCTACTAAGTCGCGTGTACAAACTAACGTTTCCAACTAACTCTGCTAGCACCTCTCGCGGCGGTATTTATAGTCGTGTTGCATGTATTGCATGTGGCTTGGGTTCTCGAATGTTCCGCTTTTGCTTTCTAGAGGGCTCTATGGGCTATTTGAAGCTCTGGACTGTGTCGAAGATGACTCGTGGGAATTTCCGTTACCATGTGAGATCGGATGGTTTGAGTTCTGGAATGTTCCCTTTTTACGTTCTAGAGGATTATTCTACGTTTTATCTATGGAATGATTTTGTTGTTGAATACATGTATGAAATACATGTATGAGATGTATGTCGAGTATTTCCTCGCCGTTTCTAGCATTTTCTGGCGCCAATACAACGTCATACGGTTCGTTTGACGTGCATGCAACAATATATATATATGTATATATATATATATATATATATATATATATATATATATATATATATATATATATATATATATACATATATATATATATACATATATATATACATATATATATATATATATATATATATATATATATATATATATATATATATATATATATCTCAAACCTTTTGGCGGCGGCGAGCGTTTTAGTGAATTTTGAGGAACTCCTATATTTCCAAGCAGTGGAAATTTTTGTTAAAGTAAAGTATTGGGAATGAAAACGAATTATGTTCTAAGCTTGTCTATGATAAAGAATTGGAAATTTTGAGCCGTGTGTGGGTGCAGGTTGCCTAAAAGTAGGCAAGGAAATTTTTTCAAATTTTGATTTGTCATTACTTGTAAGAAAAACAATGGATCATCGTGAAAATTACAGAGCGTATTGATGTTGACTTAAATTTGGCACATATAGATTTTCAGCATAAAGCGGGTAACCCTGTAGCTGTGGCAGGCTGCTGAAAAAAAATCCTTCAAATCATTGACCTTCCTGAAAATTTTTTGATTTCTGACAAAAATTTCAAATCTTTGATAAATTTTATCTTTTGTCCTTCATCTCAAGGTAAAATTTTCAAAATTCCGATTTGCACAAGAACAGCAACCCATCACCAAATTACCTCTATTTTCAGCACTCGAAAGTTCTGTTCACGAGAACTGACGACCGGAAAATCCGATCATAATGAAATTTACAGGACATGTTGGTATTAGCTAGGACCAGGTCTGATAGAAGTGATTTTGAAATGCGGGCAACCCTGTGGCAGTGGTACCGTCTTGAAAAATAACTGAGAAAAAAAACATCTTTTTGGCCTATAGCTTCCGATTCAGCCATCAGATTTTAACGAAATTTACACAGTATTTGGATGTTACTCTATGTAACATTTGGTGAAAAATTAGTATAGGGCTGGCAGCTGTGGTGATATTTGTCTCATAAATCTTGCAAATTTGCTCAGCAAAATAAAGCTTTTTTCCCTATAACTTCCGGTCCAGTGTAGAAATCGAAACGAAGTTCATGCAGTAAATGGACCTTAATGTGAAGTAAATGTCGTAGGAATTTCGTACAAAAATCATGAAAGGGCTGGCAGCTATGAAAATTTTTGTAATTTTGTGGAATTTCTTTACTGAGCGATTATGTCATTAGATTTGCAATTGAGAATGATCCTGCAATGAAAATTAACAAAAAATATTAACGTTTTAAAAATTTGAAAAGTTTTGAGGGTGGTAACCCTAAAATTCTTTTCACCCGTATACCTTCCAGCGCAGTGATTCAATCGAAACGAAATTCACTGGTTGGGTTTAACTTAACGTGAAGCAGATTTGGTATATTTTTTGTCTTGCTGCTGACACAGGCTAACCAGCATTAGCCATTTTCGTAAATATTGCACCAACAGATGCTTCAAATTACGTACTCATATGCAAAGCATTTGCGATAAAAATAAGAAACCAATTTTTAAATTTTCCGAGTCTTGAAAATTTTTTGCCTTAAACAACGTTTAACCGCTGAAACTTTCGATGAAATCCTGCGATGAGAACGAAATTCAAAGGATAAGTTGATTTAAGTATGAGCTTGTTAAGGTAAACTTATTGCTGCTTCATTGGGAAAGTGTTGCCAGCACTGAACATTTTCATCATTTGTGTTATAGTTAACTTTTGTTGCTTGGGATAAGGAATGGTTGTACAACAAAGTGTATTAAGTCTTTCCACATTTTTTTGTCACTCAAAGACAATTTCTTCGAAAATTAGTTTTCTAGCGGTTCAGGTGCGCTAGAGTTTTTTTTCACTTTCACGCCATATAACTAATTTATAGAAACTTACCACGAAATAAATTTCTTCGTTAGAACTAAATACGAGTATGTGCTGCTTCTCATAGAATTGATATTCAATTTTCCTTGAAACGAGTCAACTTGTTTCTTAATGCTTTCACATCGCTTATACTAACAGAATTTTTCAAAACTCCTTTATATCTTATGTATGTCACATGTTTCACTGACTTTTCTTTGAAAAATAATAAAATATGCAGCTTGGGCGGATACTGATGCAAAAGCGACTGGCAACTTAATTTAAGCGATGTGAAAGCATCAAGAAACAAGTTGACTCGTTTCAAAGAAAATTGCAAGGAATAGCACTGACAAGATAAATGTCTCTAGCGCATCAGAACCGCTGCAAAATTGATTTTCGAAGAAATTATCATTATGTGACTAAAAAATGTGGAAAGACGAAATATACTTTTTTGTAGAATCATATCAGCAATTTCTTACACGACGCAAGTAGATGAGAAACAATGTTTTATGGCTACATATATCCTTTGAATAATCTATCTTTTGTTTCAGCGTTGAAACGATATTTGGGGTTGCCTTCTGAAAAAATTCATAAACTCGGAAAATTTGAACATTGGTTGCTTATTTTTATTGTAAATGCTTTGCAGGTGAATATATAGTGCAAGTATCTGTTGGTGTAATATTTACGAAAATTTCTGGTGCTGGGAGCCCTGTGCAAGCACCACAGCCGAAAAAAATACCAAATCTTTTCCACGTTAAGTTAAATCCACTCTGTGAATTTCGTTTCGATTGAATGACTGCGCTGGAAGTTATGGGGGTTAAAAAATTTTAGGGTTACCACCCGAAAAACTTTTCAAATTTTTGTAACCTACATATGATTGGAATTGTTTTTGCGGGATGATTAAAATTGAACAACTTTTTATTAACATTAAAAATTTTAATCTACATTGAAAATTCTATTTTGACAAAGTGGTTTGGCATATGATGTTGTTCATTGTTATTGCAGGGTCATTCTCATTTGCAAATTTAATGACAACATCGCTTAGTAAAGAAATGTCAAAAGATTCCAAAAATTATCATAGCTGGCAGCCCTTTCATAATTTTTCAACGAAATTCCTTCTATTGATGTTTCGTTATTCATTTCCTTGAAAACAAAATACAACTGTAGAAAAACCTTAGACGAGGCCGATTGTTAAATTTGGCCGCGTCAATTTTTGACAACGATAACTTTTCATGATTTATATGGGCCGACTACCAAATATTGTAGAGCTATCCTGTATTTTTGAATGATTTTTGGTCATAATCGACATATGAGCTAATTTCCTGCGAAATATTATTAGCTAGGTATGTTTTAATAATAAAAATAATTAGCAATAAGCTTATTCTGAGACCCAAGTCACATGCAAACTAGATAGATCACATTTTGTCCTACAGCGGGTCGCTTTATCACTCACTCGAACGTCAGTCTGTAAAACATTGAGGTAACATGTGAGTCACACACCCAGTAGCTGCAGCTAACTACTACACTACACTACATAGCTATATACAAATATATCAACAACTGGTTTTCTACGATGAGGAATATCGAGACACACTCGCACGCAGGCAATGAGGACTATGACCCACACCGTCCGACTATCTATGGAAAACACAGATCCTCGCCAATCACGCAACTTAGCACAAAGCAATACTTACAGTTTCTCAACATAGTTAACCACAGGGCGTAGTTCAAGCTACTGCGGGAGCATAGGTGGCGAATCATGGACGGCCTACAGTAATGTAGGTTAGCTGCGAATAACAAATAAGCAGGCCCCCAGCGAGAGCGGTAGAGAAGGAGGGTAGGGCAGAAATGCTTTAAAAACTTAATGAGCTCTCTACGACAGCGTCGTATGCGTCAAACTTGGTCGCATATATAAAAGGTTATGGTAAAGAACTTAGAATAATAAACCAACGATGTAAAGGAGGATAAAATTCGAACGGGGATGTACGTTCAAACTTCCAGCAGGGCTATCTTCCAGCATAGCTGGAAGGGAGTCGCCAGCGGACCCTAACGTTAAAGGAGCGGGCAGCTTGGCTCCTTCAACGCTCAATACTACAAGGCAAAACACCAGTATGCAAATGGAGAATCCGTTTCAACGCAGCGCGCTTTTAGGTCGATCTCCGACACCACAGGACAGCGCACTCTCAAAAGTGAGTAACACCCTTTCTTAAGAGGTCAAGGAACCCGCAACGGATGTGTTCACAAAACTGGGGAGAATCATTGTTGATCTGATGGAGTGTGTAAACCCTCGTTATAGCGTTCACAACGCCATTAAGGCAAGTTTCTACCTTGTGCGGTCAAAAAATCGAAGTTTTTGTTTTTGCATTTTCGGATAGATACATACGGATAGATAGATACATGTTGATAGATATGGTTTCTACCGCACAAGGTAGAAACTTGCCTTAAGGAGTGGGTACGGGCAATAACGTCGACTTGCAACAAGGTAAGAGGTGAGCAAATGGCACATAGGACAGTGCAAGCTCAAGTCAAGGTAGAAACAGGTACGCACCGAATGCACTTGTCAGAGAAAAATTCACTCCGGTGGGTGTTATGGCTAGTGCTGGTCAACGCACAGGAAAAACAGAAGCGCAGAAGCGGCCGAGAGCGGAAACTTCCGATTTACGCGAGCCACAAGCCACTCCTAAAATAAAGTCGGTGAGGACATCGAAGAAGTTTCTTTCCAAGGTCAAACTGGGGCAAGAAAGCAATAAGGAGCCTGTGCAATTAGTGGGTGGTAACGTTAAGCAAATGAGTGAAGAGTGGACCAAGGTCAAGAGGTCAAAAAGGAAACAATTGCAACGGAGGCCTCCCCCGGAGGTAATGATTATCACTGCTAAAGAGGGCGTTACATATGCGGACGTCCTGCGAAAAGTTAATGCAGACCCTACTTTAAAGGACCTAAGTGACAACGTGACCCGCATTCCACGGAGACAACCCGTCTGCTCGTACTTAAATCTGGCGGATCCGAGCATGAGGAGTTCGAGGCGAAAATTGAGGCCTTTCTTGGAGAACCGGCGAACGTACGAGTGAACTACCAGCGAGTAGCAGTTGAATGCTGAGATGTAGACGAGATCAATATGAAAGAGAAAATCTGCAGTGCTATGAAGGACCAACTGTGGCAACACGCAAAATCTGAATGGGGTGGGTAATTTGTAGATTACGTTATAACCTTATGCTACGACTCAGGCGAAGGACCAAAACTCTACCTAGTAACGGCGAGAGTACGACAGGGAATTGTCCTGGGCCCCGTGCTTTGGAACGTAATGTAAGACGGAATACTAAGGCTACGACTACCCAGAAATGTGATAATGGTAGGTTTCGCCGACGATATTGACATCGTGATTCCAACCCGTCATCTCGAAGAAGTTGTTAATTTACGCAACAGAAACAATTAGGTCGGTTAAATCATGACTTGGTTGCGCTGGCTTAAACTAGCCCACCATAAGACGGAAATGGAACTAGTCACGAAGCGGAGGAAACTACCAGACTGCATAATTACTCCGCAGCCTGCTATAAAATACCTAGACATGATTATTGATAGTAAACTGAGCTTCAAACCTCATCTGGAGAAAGCAGGCAAGAAGGCATCCGTTGTCGGTTCAGCATTCGCTAGAATGCTACTCAATATTGGCGGCCCGAGGCAAAGCCGAAGGCTACTGATGTCAAGAGTGGTGACCTCTATTCGAATGTACGCAGCACCAGTGTGGGCACCAGCGATGCAAATAAAATCGAATGGGCGAAAAATGCAAACAGCCTACCGACTGATTGCACTTCGACCCTGCTGCGCCTTTCGAACAACGTCTTACGAGGCAACGTGTGTTATAGCCAGTATGCTGCCCGCCGAAATGCTTGCGGATGAAGCGCTTCGACTCTATAAAAACGAAGCACGGACAGCAAGCCCGCGGGATATTCAAAGACTAGTGTCAATACGCTCATGACAGAGTAGCTGGGAAGAGGCTCAAAACAGGCATTGGACGTACAAATTAATTCTCAATGTTGTGCAATGGGCTTCAAGAACCCACGGAGAAACAAACTATGACCTAACCCAATTTTTAAGCGGACATGGCGGTTATCGGTATTATCTGCAGTCTGTAAAAATGTACCCAAAGATACGGAACACGTTATGTTCAGCTGTGTGCGCTTTGATGCATGTAAAAATAGCCTAGAGACGGTACTAGGCACAAGGATATCAGCGGTAAATATCGTAAACTGCATTGTGAGATCCCAAACTGCGTGGAATGCCGTCGAAACAGCACCTAAAAATATTCATCGCAAACTGCGTGTCGCGGAAAAGGATAGAAAGAAGGAAGAAGAAAGGATACTTAGAAGCAGCTAAGGGCTGATTCACCCCCGCGAAGTAATGCTGAAGAAAGAGGTGGTTTTAGTCGGTAAAAATCCGGCATATTCCAGGGCAGCAGCCATGAAACATTTTCTAGAAGATTTTCATCTTCCAACAGCGAAAATAGAAAAAAAAACATATTTAACGCTTTATATCACACCACATAGTTAACAACCGGTTTACTGCGAGAAGAAACGTCGAGACACTCTCGCCCGCCGGTCGGATGGACTTTGAAAAACACCGTCTGCACATATATGACAAACACAGATTCTCATTAGTTCAGCGACTCAGGCACAAGGGACTATTCACAGTTTCTAACTACCATAACTACGCACCCATTACACACTACAGCTCGTCATTTTCGTCTGCACTGCTACGGAGATTTGAACAGACTAATTCAATATACCTGATGCGTTTATTTTGCTGGTGGTCTTCTGACCTGAACACTACTACACTTACTTTTATTTTATACGCTGTAGCTAACAATATTACCAAGAAAATATTTCTGGTGAAGTTTCATAGCGGCTGCAAACTAAACATATCGTAAAATTACTGATTCAGTATCCGGTTTCCTCATATTTTTAAGTGTAATAATATTTATCGAAATAATTTCAATAAGATTAAGATTCTACCAGATTATTTTGAGCCCTGACCACACATAAAAACAGTAGATATCAAAGCATGACTTTTATTCCACTTCATAAAAAAATTAAAATTATTATCCACAAACTGAATTTAGTTGATTGTAAAAAATAGATAGGACGTTCTTGACTTAAGGCATTAAGCCCTGTCCAGATCGGGTTGAGGCAATATCAACAGCTAAACTCCCCAAGACGGTTAAAGAACTAAGAAGATTTTTGGGGATTGTCAACTTTTATCGTCGCTTTCTTCCTCACCCAGCTGAGATGCAGCAACCACTCAACGCCTATCTTTGTGGCTCCAAGAAAAGTGGTGCTAAGATAATCGACTGGTCAATTGAAGCTAGCAAAGCTTTTAACCAAGTCAAGACTGGTTTGATAGAAGCCACTCTATTGTCCTTTCCGGACTCAAACGCCGAGCTTGGTCTATTCGTAGACGCTTCCGATTCCGCCATCGGGGCTGCTCTGCAGCAAAAATGTCAAAGCTCTTGGCAACCTCTTGGTTTTTACTCGGCCAAATTAAGCGACGCATAAAGAAAGTATAGTGCATACGACCGCGAACTCTTAGCGGGTTATCGGGGCATTTGTTATTTCCGATACTTTTTGGAGGCCCAAAGGTTTACACTATACACCGATCACAAACCACTGACTTTTGCTTTCAAACAAAAGCCAGAAAAGGCCACACCTCTGCAACTTAGGCATCTAAGTTACATAAGTGAGTTCACTTCTGACATTCGGCATGTCTCTGGTTGCAACAACTTTGTTGCTGACACACTCTCTCGTCTAGAAGAAATCATTCTTCCCAGTACTCTCGACTTTGCCGCAATCGGCAAAGTCGAGAGCATCGGAAGTAGAGTTTCAGAAGATTCTAAAGGACTCTAAATTTCTTTTAAAGAAACAACCAATCTTTGGCACCAACGTCGACATTTTTTGTGAAGTGTCTGGCCCAAGCATACGACCTTATATTTCTCATACGCTTAGGAAACAGGTGTTCAACTCAGAACATAATATCGCTCACCCTGGTATTCGTGCTACACGAAAGCACATTGCAACCAAATTCTTCTGGCCTTCGATGAACAAGGACATTGCCCCTTGGGTTCGAGAATGTCTATCTTGTCAAAAATGCAAGATAAGCAGACATGTGAGCAAACCTGTATCGACCTTTCCTACGGTCTCCGAACGTTTTAAGGTCATTCACATCGACATAGTTAGGCCCCTAACACACTCGCAGGGATACACTTACTGTCTCACCATAATCGACCGTTTCACACATTGGCCTGAAGCAATTCCTTTAGCCAGCATTACTGCCAATGACTGTGCTACTGCTTTACTAAGCACCTGAATTACTAGATTTGGAGTTCCCCAATACATTGTCACCGCAGACAATTCGAGTCAACACTCCATGCTGAGCTTGGTCGACTCTTGGGCTTCGAACGCAATCGTACCACAGCGTACCACCCTCAAGCCAACGGTTTCTTAGAAAGATGACATCGTACACTTAAACCGGCTATCATGGCTCACAACGATGTTTCTTGGGCTAGAACACTTCCCATAATTCTTCTTGGATTACGATCTCTAATCCGAGAAGAATTCACAGCATCACCGGCACAACTCCTATACAGAGAAAACCTGCGTCTTCCTAGTGATTTTCTTCAAGAAAATCCTAGGAAGATTAGCTAAACAGACTTTGCCTCCGAACTAACGGTTACAATGGCAAAACTTCGACCGATTGATGCTCAAAACCACCCAACACCGAAGATATTCATCTTCAAGCAACTCGCCTCTTGCTCACACGTCTTCGTTAGAGTCGACTCTGTTCGTCCACTACTCATTCCACCGTACGACGGTCCTTTCAAAGTCTTAGCCAGACATAAAAATTATTTCACACTTGACATACGAAACAAATCCGTCAATGTTTCCATTAACAGGCTCAAGCCCTGTTACATGTCTTCCTATACGGAACCTGTTGACAAACCTTCTACGAACCAACAAACATCGGAAACCTCGACTGCACCATTACTGCCTTCAGCTCCCGAAAAGAGACGAGCGAGGAAAGTTACTTTTGCTCCGTACATCTCTCTAGCTGGGCGAACCACAAAGGTGCCACTCTCCTACACCACGCGATAACGCGTAAAACGCTGGCAGGGGAGTATTGTGGATACACAAACACATACACTTATCTCACTTACATTCCACTACTTACCACACTACATTCCACTTTTCATAATACATACAATTTCAAAAACAAAGTAAACTAAGAAAAATATTAATGTCAAGAAAAATTGTAAAAATAAAATATTGAGTTGTCAATTTGGTTGGTTGGAAAGGATCGTTCTAAAAATTGGTTTTTGAATTTGTTCTTAAATTTGTCCTTAATTAATTTGTAACAATTAAATGTTTTACAGTTAAAACTTAATAAAACTTATTGTTTCTCAGTTAAAGGTATGTTTTACTTTTAAGATAGAACAGAGAAACTAAAGAATGATCGTGCCCACTCAATTAGAAACAAAGCCCGAGATTTCGTTTTTTTAGGCTTTTGTTCTCTTGTTTTCAAAGTCTATAGACAAAGTGGCCGATAACTGACGCCTGGCCGATTTCTGGTACACTTACCTTAATATGGATGTCAGTATATTATAAAAAAACTAAAAATCGAACTAAATCAAACAGGAATAATTTCTCAATCTATTGCAAAAAAAAATGTTTCATGCATATCTCAATCAATTCGCAGTCATATGATAAATGTTATCGGTACCAACATACTGATACACATTCATACATTCTCGCACATATTTATCGGAATATACACTACTCACCAAATATACCACCTTGCTTTGCCGAGTGCAATTAATATTAATTTTAGTTAGCTGCACATGACACGCTATTTAAGGGACACACATACAATGGCAACCAATGTGGCTAGGAGCTCGTAATGAAACATATTGCCCCAGAAATTCGATGTACTTAACTAAGTTCAACAACGTTCCTGAACATGTTGTGTAATTTGATGTCATTAAGGTTTCATAACAGACTTTCGTGCAAACGGAAGGATAAAAACAATGTAATTGGTTACGTCTACAAGCCCTTCAAAGGCAACGCGGTGAGTTTTGTGTGTGTAAAAATTTCGAATCGATATGTTTGCAATTAACATGCAGGCTTCCGCACTTCTACACGCAGTTGACCTTTAATGTTTATTTCTCGTTCGTCAGATACAAATTGGTTTAGTGGAAATAACGTATAAATTAAATATTAAGTGAAAACATTTAGTACATGCAGATAAGTTTAATTTTGGTCTATCGTTTCGTTCTTGCGTCAAATCATGTGTTAGATGATTAGAAAGAATTACAATTTAAGTGAATACAAATACATCTCAATACCGTATCACCTGCTGGGCTCATTAGCAGATTTCACAGTCATTTTACTTTCACCTAGCATGTTTATCGTCTAGACACGTACAATCACGGAAAATAAATAAACGAAAAGTAGTGAAATTACAGATAAATCACTAAGTATATAATTTTATTGAGAAATTAAAGAATTTGTTCAGCTAAAAGATTCGTACCCGGTAGCAGAGCTGCCAAAATAGCACAAAATAAATATATTTTACCTTGAAACAAAAATACGGTAGAAGACCATTTCATTGATTTAAAAATGTACTTTTCCACAGCAACAATGGCAATGTCAGGAGCATAAACTGCATTCGGAAAATTTTTTTATCAAGTGCATTCACTACTTATATGCACTTTATTGCACTTAGTGAACGATATTTATCGATTCAGTGACCTTGATTGGCAAGTTTGTAGCATTGACATAGAACACGAAACTGAAACAGCCTATTGACCTCATCATAAAACAGACAAGGCCAAATGAAATGGGGGGGGGGGACATGGTCCTAACAAAAAGATGCAGCCAAGACAGTGGTGGAAGAAAATAAATTAAAACTATTCAACGTCGAATGACATGATCCACAAGTAAGAAAAATTAAACTTGCAAATAATTTGTCAACACACCAACACGAGCCAGATGAAAAAATATGCCGCGCTAAGGCACTTTAGCAATAAGATTTTATGAGTTAAATTGATTAAAAATAAGTCTAGCGCATCAGAACCGCTAGAAAAATAATTTCCGAAGAAATTATCTTTGAGAGATTTAAAAATGTGTGAAGACGTTATACCTTTCTTTGTAGTATCATATTAACCATTTCTTACTCAAAGTAACAAAATTCATTTCCTAACAGTGTCTCCTTATAATGCAAATGATGAAAATGTTCAGTGCTGGCAACATTTGTCCAACACAGCAGCAATAAATCTACCATACCATGCTCGTGCTTAATCAACCTAGCCTTTGAATTTCGTTTTCATCCAAGGATATCATCGAAAGTTTCAGCGATTAAACTATGTCTGGGGTTGCCATCTGTATCAAATATCGGTTGCTTATTTTATTGTAAATGCTTTACTTATGAATACAAAATGAAAGCACCTGCTAGTGCAATATTTACGAAATTATCTGGTGCTGGCCATCATGTGCTAGCACCATAGCTCCTTCATGTTGTGTTAAACCCACCCTATGAATTTCGTTTCGATTGAATGGCTGCGCTGTAAGTTATTGGAATGAATATAATTTTAGGGTTACCACCGACCAAACTTTTTAAATTTTTGAAACGGAAATATTTTTTGTTAATTGTCATTGCAGGATCATTCCCCTTTGGAAATGTTATGACAACATCGCACGATAAAGATATGTCAATATATTAATCATAGCTGGCAACCCTTTCGCGATTTTTCAACGAAATTCTTACAGAATTAGATATGCAGCAACATCCACTTATCACATGAATTTCGATTTGATTTCGTTACTGCATCGGAAGTTATAGGGGAAAAACCTTTATTTTCCTGAGCAAATTTACAATATTTAGGAGACAAATATTGCCATAGCTGTCGACCCTAGACTAATTTTTCAACCAAATTTCTATGAGATCTATCTTAGAGTAAGGTTCACCTACTGCGTGAATTTTGTGAAAATCTGGTGGCTAACCCGGAACCTAGAGGCCAAAAACCAGTTTTTTTTTCGGCAATTTTTCCAAATGGCACCACTGCCACAGTGTTCCCGATATTTCAAAATCACTTCTATCAGACCTGGTCCTAGTTAATACTAACAAGTCCTGTAAACTTCAGATTGATCGCATTATCCGATCGTCAGTTCTCGTGAACAGAATTTTTGAGTGCTGAAAATAGAGGTAATCTGATCACGGGTTGCCGTTCTTGTTTACCGCGGAATTTTGAAAATTTTTAGTTGACTTGATGGACAAAAGTCAAAATTTATCAATAACACAGTGCAACAAATTAATTCTTTTTTTTTGCCGTTGCTCGAAATTGTTTTTTTTGCATACCTTTGCATAACAGTAGTCAAAATATGTTAGTGAAAAAATTCTGAACCATCGACATTTTTTGTAATTACACTTGATAGAAAAAATATGTGGACACCCCGAATAACAGCAAAATTTATAATAAAAAAAACCGTTATGGCAAAAAAATTTACGAACAAAGTTTGCTTAACATCTTAACAATTTTATTCATAAAAAAATTTTACCAACCATCCAAAAATAAAAAATTTCGTAGAACAAAAACAAAAGCAAACCCCCCAAAAATCACTAAAAATACCTCAAAAAACTTGCAATTTCTTCACAAAAAGTGGTCTTTTGAGTAGATCATTGGATTTTTTTTTATTTTAAAATCTTCCTCAGCTAAAATTGCTTCAAATGAAGGTATTTTATAAGGAAATCGGGGCTATTTTGATAAATTTTTTCCCCATTCCCTCTAAATGATCCAACTGGCTCTTTTAGAGCATTTCCTTTGAATTTTTGCTTTTGCATTGTGCTGATGAGATTCGCGCCCCATCAAATTTCAAAAACGTTTTCTAGGATTGCCTCTTATTTACTGAGTTGTAGAACTCTGCCAGTACAGAGAGAGGCACAGGATTCTTCTTTCAATTAACTTTCGTTTCTGCAATGGCAGTTTTAGAACAGGTAGTCCAGGATAGGGATGTGTAAGGCACGATAGGCCGCATGGGGATCTAGTAACAAATAGAATTAGCTTTGATAGTCATAACCATCTTCTGGCGAAAAAATGCCTGATGCGTTGAAATGCAGATTTGGTAGCTTTGATGTTACGCCACACATAAGTATTAAGCTTCAGAAATTCATGAAATCAGGTACATTAGAGATAAGCGTGGAGTAATCTTAGAGGTTCCGAATTCGACAGCGAGCTTTTGGTATTGCTGTGAATAGTTTGAGATCCCCTATAGTATACACAAAGCTGTGTGTTACAGTTAAGTTTCAAGCTCAATTCGTCAAAGTAAAGACTAAGTTCTGCCAAGTAGTATTTCAGGCTCTTCGCTGCATTGAGCGGAAACATTGAAACACTAAAAAAAGGACCATCTACAAGCCCACGAGGTTCCGAGTCGGGACTCGTTGTGCGCCCAGCCGTGCTGACACACCCATCGGTAACCATGGACTCCCGCTTTATGCGCAGCGCTTCCTCAATATATGTTGAGACTGTGCGCCAGTTTTCCTCGTTTCGCAGCATTGCAAACACGATCGTCTCAGGCGTTGCCAGGCTAATCGTGGACTCAACGGTGCGCCCCAAACTTACGAAGCGACTGCACATAAAGAATGAGTGCTGAGCATCATCGAGCTCAGTCACACATTACCGGCAGTACGGTGTGACCACCTTACCCATTCTGTTCAGGTATTTCCTGAAGTAATCGAGCCCTGTCAAAAATTGACAAAGGTAAAAGTTTACCTCTCTGTGGTTCCGGCTAAGCCAAGGCCCGACCAATAAGCTTAGCCGTCCAGCGTCCTTTAGCACTTTCACTCCAACGTTGTTGACAAAGTTGAAGGGTAAGCATACGCGCGTGTATCAGAGCCTCAGTTCTGCCCAGCTCTGAGCGAAAGAGGTACCCTTCTTTGCGTTCTCGTGCTAGTAGGTCGATCGGGATTACTTCCGATACCACCATCTCAGCCTCTTCTGAGACTCTGCGGTAGCTACAGGCGATACGCAGGGAACCCCTGCCCTGGACACTGGTAATGCGCTTCCGGAACTTCTCAGTTCGGAGCGCATCTCCCCAGATTTCGGCTCTATATAGCAAGATGGAATCGGTCGTTACCATCAGCAGCCTCCGTCGCGTATCGCTGGGTCCACCGACGTTGGTCATTAGCCTACTCAGCGAAGTGACGACTACTATAGCCCTGTCACATGGCCTGCAGATATGATCCCAATACGTCAGCTTGGTTTCCAGGGTGCTCGTCAGCATAACAATCTCTGTTTTAGAGATTGCCAGCTGGAGGCCGTGTTCGGTCATCCACCGATCAACCCTCCTCATGACTTGGCTAAGTCTGAGTTGAGTGCATTCGGCAAATCTGGAAGTGATTACCGCTGCGACGTCATCAGCGGAACCTACCAGAAACACATCCGCAGGCATTTCCAGGCGCAGCAGATCATCGTACATGATAGTCCAGAGGTCAGGTCTTAAGATCGACCCCTGTGCCGCACCTGAGGTGAAAGACCATCTTTTGACTCCTTCGTCGGTGTTGTAGAGCAACCAACGGCCAGGTAATCCCACATCATGGCTAGCAAGTAGTTAGGGATTCGGAACGTCTGCTCAAGGGCCCGGAGAATGTTTGTCCATCTCCCCGAGTTGAAAGCGTTTTGTACGTCCAGCGTTACCAGCAGGACTTTCCACCATCCCCAGGAAACTTCTTGTTTTTAAAAACTTTCTCTCGGAGCCTTGGAATAGACCAGCTTCAATAGAAAGTACGATCACACGCTTTAGAGCAGTAAGAGTATACTCTTTTAATTCAGAGACAGTGCCAGGTTACTCTTTTAAATCTACTTACACTGAAATTTAACGTACCTATTCCTGAATGTTCTGACAAGCAGAGTTTTAAATGCAAGCCTAGCAACTGTTTATACCTATGAGAGTGCTGAGCTCTCTGAAATAAGAAAATAGCTACGTGCTATAAATATCTTCTATTCCAAAAAGACGGGTTGGGTTTATTATCTCGTATTACAATATTCCGTTTACAAAATCCCGATTACATAATCCCGTATTACAAAATCGCGCTTCATTCTATATTATGGAAATCAACGAGATTTTTAATTCAGCTTCTCGTCTAAAAGCTAAGGTTCAAGTCATGTTTGTATTGCATGATATTTCTAATACATAACCGTATTATCATAATCTAGTAATGTTCTTCTATCTAGCAATCGTCAGTGAGTTTCGGGTTCATTACTGATAGCTTTCTGTCATGCATAAGGCGACGTAAGGAGTTGTCAAGATCGGCTACAGATTTTATTTAAATCGTAATACAGGAAAAGCTTAATAGAGATTTCATTATAATATGACTTAATGTTGAAATTTACATCTAATTTTAAATCAACATGTTTTTATTATTCCATTATATGAATAGGTTTCATACGGGATTTTGTTCCACCGGATTTTGAATTGCGGGGATTTGAAATAGAGAATCTTGTATTTCGAAATTTTGGAATACGGGAATATCGAAACACTCGGGAATTTGTGATATGGGATATTAATAGGATCCCTAAAAAGGTTTATCGAGGTCCATAAACGATCCAAACGAGTTGGCACATTATTCAAATCTAAAAAAAAGTCTAGCGCTAGAAAACTGATTTTCGAAGAAAATATTTTTAAGTGACTTACTGCTTCTTTGTAGTATCATATCAGCATCAATAAGTCTACCATAACATGCTCGTGCTTAATCAACCTATCTTTTGTATTTCGTTTTCTTCCAAGGATATCATCGAAAGTTTCAGCGATTAAACTATGTCTGGGTTTCCCATCCGAATAATTTCCAAAACTCAGAAAATTTAGGCATCAGTTGCTTATTTTATTGTAAATGCTTTGCTTATGCATACAAAATGGAAGCATCTGTTGGTGCATTATTTACGAAATTGTCTGGTGCTGGCAATCATGTGTTAGCACCATAGCTGCTTCACGTTGTGTTAAACCCACCCTGTGAATTTAGTTTCGATTGATTGACTGCGCTGGAAGTAATAGGAGTGAATAGAATTATAGGGTTACCACACTCAAAACTTTTCAAATTTTCGAAACCTAAATATTTGTTGTTAATTGCCATTGGAGGTTTATCCCCATTTGGAGGTTTAATGACAACATCGCACGATAAAGAAATGTCAATAAATTACGAAATTCATAATAGCTGGCAGCCCTTTCATGATTTTTCAACCAAATTCCTACAGAATTAGAAATACAACAAGGTTCACTTATCACATGAGTTTCGTTTTGATTTCGTTACTGCATCGGAAGTTATAGAGAAAAAACCTTTATTTTCCTGAGCAAATTTACAATAATTAGGAGTTGTCATAGCTGGCAGCCCTGTACTAATTTTTCAATCAAATTTCTATGTAATCTGTCTTAGAGTAAAGTCCACCTACTGCGTGAATTTTGTTAAAATTTGGTGGCTAAATCGGAAGCATAGGCCAAAAGCCAGATTTTTTTCTCGGTGGTTTTTCAAAATGACACCACTGCCACAGTGTTTTCCGTATTTCAAAATCACTTCTATCAGATCTGGTCCTAGCTAATAACAACATGTTCGCATTATCCGGTCGTCAGTTCTCGTGAACCGAAGTTCCGAGAGCTGAAAATAGAGGTAATTTGATCATGGGTTGCCGTTCTTGTGCACCGCGGAATTTTGAAAATTTGAATTTGACATGGTGGACAAAGGTCAAAATTTATCAATAACTTGAATTTATTTTTGAAAAATTTCAGGTGGGTCGATGATTTGAAGGATTTTTTTTCAGGAGCCTGCTGTAGCTACAGGGTTGCCGGCACACTCTTGAAAGCCCATGTGTGTTAAATCTTAGTCCACAGCAATACGCTCTGCAAATTTCACGAGGATTCATTGTTTTTATTAGAAATTATGACAAATCGAGATTTTAAAAAGTCCTTGCCTACTTTTAGGCACTCAGCACCCACACAAGGCTCAAAATTTCAATTTTTTGTCATAAACAAACATAACACATAATAAGTTATCATTTTCAGTATTTACTTTTAGCAAAAACGTACTCTGCATAGAAATATAAGGGTACCTGAAAATTCACTAAAATGCCCGCCGCTGCCAAAGGGTTAAATATATCTTAATTCCAACAAGTCATGGACCTACCTCCGAAAGTTTCATTTCAATCGGATCAGCCACCCCAGAGATTATCTCCCTTAATCAATTTGCTGATATACATATGTATATATATATATATATATATATATATATATATATATATATATATATATATATATATATGTATATGTATATATATATATATATATATATATATATATATATATATATATATATATATGTATATGTGTATATATATATATATATATATATATATATATATATATATATATATATATATATATATATATATATATATATATATATATATACATATATATATATATATATATATATATATATATATATATATATATATATATATATATATATATATATATATATATATATATATATATATATATATATATATATATATATATTTATGATGAATTTTCGGTGAAACGAGTTTAATACTAATTTTCTTCGAAAATCAGTAAAAATATATCCAAGTAAGAAAAAGTAGGAAACAAGGAAAGAAAATAATTATGAAACAAAAAGTTGGAAAACAAAACCACAATAAAACGCATAACAAGGAAAAGGAAAGCAATTATAAGGATATTTGTGAGTGACGAAGATGGAGAAGGGCTAGTGATGTGTGATTTACCAAGTGAAAATGTAGCCTGGGAAAAAAGGATGACTGTGCAGGATACCTACAATTCAGTGCATTATGTGTTGAGTTTGGGTGCACGAAAATTGTACCGGATTGCCAAATTTTAAGGTTTATCTCAGAAGAATTTGCTTAATATTCGTCAATTTTCTTAAAAATAATTACTTATAGCTAAATTACAAATAAAATTAAGAGTAGAAATATGCTAGATCATGCTGTTAATCAAAAAACTGTTTTCAACTAGCTACCCCGGACTTACCCTGTAGTCATAACATTTAAATCTAACTTCTTATATGCCTTTCAATAAAGTGGGGGAAATATATGAGTGACTTCGTTTTCTTAAATTTCATCATGTAACATTATTTCCCTGCTATTGCTTTGATTCTTTGTACAGTTTCCAAGGGCCTTTGTTTGAGATTGAGAAATATTAAGAAAAATAGGAGGGATATATTATTTTAAGACTGACACGATCATATTGATTTTGGTAATATTTGTTATGTAAATGGAGCATCGTCCCAAATGTTAATACTAAATTTTCATACATTTTGAAACGTATTTATCGCCTAATCATAATAAACATTATCGTTCAAGTTGTAATAATATTTTCAATGATGCTGATTTCACTTTAGTCAATTTTATTTTTCTATGTTTTTGAAGGGCCCAAATTTCAAAATAGAGACAAAAAATTATATGCGAAAATTTAAACATGTACTCTTGATCTGAAGTAATCCGTTATCAATTTTATGTGAATAATAAATAATTTTGTTTAAAAGTTTTACTACGCTTAATGTTAACTACGTTCGTTATACTTAAGCGTTAACTTCTCTGTCTTATACCCTTAAAATACATTTTGATACTTCCGAAATAAATTTTTAATGTTTACAATGAAATACATCCACCCACACCTACAAACACTCAAGCGTCTATTAGCAAAGTATACACAAATTAAGTTCAACGATATCTATTTCACTATGCTGTCAATAGCCATTAAGCTATTTTGTCATCCTGTCGACAAAGTAGAAAATTATCTACACATTTATTTTCCAATCAGAGCAAATGTCTTAGTAATTATGATGAATTATTCACTCGATTCACAGGTGTGTCGAACGTTTATGATAACAATCAACAAAAGAGTTTACGTACTTTTGTGGGAATAATTTTGTTTAAACCTTTTTAGAGTGATAACGAGATTATTAAAAAAAAACATTAGAATGACGATAGAAAAATCGATGAAATGATCTTATTACCTTCTACGGTTATTACCATAGAAGTAAGAGATTGATGTGCACCGAACTATGTATGCGTTGCAATGCTTGAGGTGTTATGTAACACCAAAGAGTATAGGCAATTTAGACTTTAATCATAATTATGAAATACGAGTTATAAATTACTTTGGAAGTGTTTTAAACTATATTGAGTGCATGAATATAGTTTGGATGTCATGATGCAAGGTGCCAATGGCAAAAATCACTATATCAAACATTATGTACAGTTGGCTCTCAAATCAAGATGAATAAGTATATTGCAAAAAATGATGAGCAGTAGAGTGGCTGTTTGGGCAACCATGAAGAGAGTTCAAGTGAAGGATGTTTTATATAAAGAGGAAAACAAATTCCGTGGAAATATTACTAACCTAGTGGTTTTTGGTTTGGTTTTGGAAATATCACTGAGTTAGTAGTTTTTCAAAACAACATAAAACTATACGTGTTCACAGGTAAAGATACAGCAGCAGTGTATTCAGATACATAGCTGTAAGTTTAGCTGGAGTATTTGGGACTGAGGGGTAACGGATCATGGGCTATTTTCATATTGTTTGTGGGTCTACAACTGGTGTAGCATCTATTTCCTAATTACAAATATACCAAAAGTGTACTTTTACGCGTGATTATTGTCACTTTTAAAAAATCATAGCAATCTGAATCTTGGTCCTTTATTCCAGTTAATGTTGCAACCCAAAAGTACTTTTAAAACTTGAAATAATTTTTTCAGTTGATTTTTAATTTGAATTCTTTGTATTGTATTCCTATGTAGCTGACTTATTTTTACTGGTTTTCGAAGAAAATTAGTATTAAACTCGTTTCACCGAAAATTCATCATATATATATATATATATATATATATATATATATATATATATATATATATATATATATATATATATATATATATATATATATATATATATATATATATATATATATATATATATATATATATATATATATATATATATATATATATATATATATATATATATATATGTATATATATATGTATATATATATATATGTATATATATACATACAGGGTGTTTGGTACTCGGTGGACACTTTAGTAAGGAGGCATTCCTTGATATATTTTGAGCAAAAAATCGTTCTACAGGGTGGTCCGGTTTTCAAAATCTGCGGAGTTAAAGCTGTAACTGTGTACAGATGTAACTGTAACATTAAATCTCCAAATGGGATAATCCTGCAATGGCAATTAACAACAAATTTTTAATTTTTTTAATTCTTAAAGTTTTGAGGGTAGTAACTAGTGTCCGACCGAAGCTTCGGCTACGGCTTCGGATTCGTCTTCGGCGAATACAGGCCGAAGATTAGGCCGAAGAAATTAAATGTAGCGTCTAATTGGACATTGTGAATTATTCGAAAATGCACGTGGAAAACAGAATTGCGTAGCGCTATGGAGCCCGCTTCAGGGCATCACAGTGACCAAAAAACTAGCAGCTCCTGCTCTAATGATAATTTCAACGAATTACACCAAGCATGAACATTTTGAGTTTTTGGATGTACATATAAATATGTATATGCGAGCAACGATTTAGCCTGAACAATATTCGTGACTTAAAGTAGTGTGCAAGTAGTTTTGCAAATCAAATAGTGTGCAGTTAGTGTAGGCAACGCAAAAAAATGTCGCAAAATTGAAGGACATTTCAAGAAGAGTGATGGAGCGCCTCAATATTTAAATAAATTTGTTAAAATGTTTTAATCCAAGACATTGAAACACGTTGGAACAGTACCTAATCAATGGTAGAAAGACTTCTAGAACAAAAAATCTCTCTCAATTTGTACATGGCAGAACGCGGGGAATAGAAGTTCCGACTGCAACTGAATGGAAACTAATAGGAAATTTAGCAAATGTCTTAAAATGTTTTTACCAAGAGACGATTGATGTTTCTGCAGATTCTTCGTCGGTGCCCCAAATTATAAATTTTATTTTTATTATCTACACAAAACTCGCCCTGAAAGATAACGACTATGAATATATTATTCAGAAATACTATTCACTTGTCAGCTGCTACTTTCCTTAATTCAAAACTAGCATTTTGAGTTTGTTTTGAATTCACTTTATCTTCGGCTTCGGCTTCGGCCGAAGGTAACACTAGCAACCGAACTTCGGCTTCGGCCGAATAACCGACTTCGGTCGGACACTGGTAACCCTAAAATATTATTCACTTCTATAACTTCCAGCGCAGTCATTCAATCCAAACGAAATTCACAGGGTGGGTTTAACACAACGTGAAGCAACTATGGTGCTAACACATGATTGCCAGCACCGGACAATATCATAAATATTGCACCAACAGGTGCTTTTATTTTGTATGTAGAGGCAAAGCATTTACAATAAAATAAGCACCCGATGCCTAAATTCTCCGAGTTTTGGAAATTTTTCGGATGGCAGCCCCAGACATAGTTTAATCGCTGAAAATATCGACGATATCCTTGGTGAAAACGAAATTCAACAGATAGGTTGATTAAGCACGAGCATGTTATGGTAGACTTATTGCTGCTGTGTTGAACAAATATTGCCAGCACTGAGCATTTTCATCATTTGTGTTATAGGAGACGCTGCCAAGAAATGATATTTGTTCCTTTGAGAAAGAAATGGTTGATATGATACTACAAAGAAGTGTATTACGTCTTCACACATTTTTAAGTCACTCAAAGATAATTTCTTCGAAAATCAGTTTTCTAGCGGTTCTGATGCGCTAGACTTTTTTATTTTATGTTCATTTATACTCATATTTTTGTGAGTCTCAAATCATCGTTTTAATTTATTTAAGTTTTCATTTTTATTTTATAAAAATAATTGGATTATACTAGTTTGCATTTCATTTGCTAAAGAAGAGAATTTGAATTTAAGAAGCTATAATTATTGTGATATTAGCGCGATTGTTTAAGTATGTTTCAAGTGAAAAGTCCAACATCTGGTGTCAGAAGTGGGATTCTTTTGCTTTCGCAATTGAGCAAGTGACTTGATGAAGCTGCGGGCAGTAAATTTTTGCGAAAACTCAAAATTCGTAGTGCGCGGACTAAATAATCTGTGGGAGATTTCGGACGAGTGATCACCGCGAGAAGTTGTGTGGACTAAAGTGAAGAACAATGCGGTAGATAAAGAAGAAACCAGTATTGGCGGGGCGTTTGAAACATAATTTGTCGACGACGGAAAACAAAACGGCTTTGTCGCCACAATTAAGGAAAGCTCTGCGCTCGGAAGGCGTCGATCTGGGAACATTTGAATTCTCAGATGAGGACAGAAGCCAAGAACACGTTGAGGAAGAACAAAGCAACGTAGAGAAGAAATTGATGATGGAGTTGTTGCTGAAAATGTCTTTGGATATAAGAAAACAAACTGCCGGCAGCAAGTCATGAAATGAAAAATGAAGAACAAGTCATGTAACTGAACCAGAAAAAGTAAACCGTCGACATTAAGGAGCAATCGGAGCAGGATATTAATGAACGACTGGAACATCAGGTTAGGAAAAGCGAGCAACAATTGATGGAAAATAAGCAAGGGTTCCAAGAGCATTTCGACAAGCAAGACGAAAAGCTGGTAGTATTTGAAGAAGAATTGAATCTGCTGAAATAGGATTTTCAACACGTGAAAGCCATAGGAACAGTTCCAGCCAAATCAAGTGGCAGCAAAGTACTCAAAGCCCCCTTTTTCAACGGAAAACGTCTTGAAACATATATAATACGTGAAGCAGTTTGAAGCTTTGTACAGGATACAACAGTTGGAGCGATCGAGAGCATGTGACCACATTAATGGTGTCATTAAGAGGAACCGCGGCGAAAGCACTTCAAACTATTTCAATGGACAATGAGTTCAGCTATTCAAGCCTGATGTTCGCAGCTCGGAACACACGCACAAAAGCCAGCGGAAACCTTTCTCAGGAGATCGAGCAGCTAACACTTCTCCTACACTACCCCGGTTCCAGAACATCGGTATGAAGCGGCGAATAATGCTTTCATCCAGGAAGTTCTAGATGAAGAACTTATACAAGCACTACGTTTAGTTGACAAACGGACGCTGAAGAATTTTTTTGCTTACGCTTTGACCTACGAATCGGTGAAGCGGGCATCTCATAGCAACGTTAGAGATCATAATTTCCACGAAGAATACATTTCTCAAAGACCCGATACCGCTAAGTAATCAACAACAGGTAGACCTCAACAATAGTATAGCTGTGCAGAAAAGGGGTAATTGAGGCTTAATTTCCGAAGGAAATGGAAGCCGGAGTTTCGCCAAGAGTATGCAGCAAGAAGGCAACAAAGCAACGAGGCTGGCTCACCAATCATAGCCGTTTCTTCTTCGGAGGAGGTGAAAAACTAATAAGGATTGTCAACCCCACAACCATTATCACAGCTTCCAGACTGTATCGACACACGAATGACTTGAGTCTGCAGGAAAAAAATGATAGCAAATTTTACAACACCACCATTGATACAGCAGCAACTAAGTCGATCTTGTAAACTGATTCGGCACAGATTTAAAGATTGAGGAACGTTTTCGTCTTGTGCGATACGCACCTCACACGGCTACTGGTGAATCTCAGCAGCTCGTGGTGAAATCTTTTGGCAGATACAGTTCGGAAATTAGATATATAGCGGATACAACCGATGTGTGCATAATTGGGATGAATTTATTAAGACATGGCTTCTGATTAAATTTGGGAGAGCGAAAAATCAAATGGAGGAGCATGGGAATGGCGTTAGCACGTCAACCAGAATGGAAACACTATCATCGAACAAAACCAAGAAGATACCACATGCTCGCAGCCGTGATAACAAAGCAGTGAGGAAAGCTATGAAAATGCAATACAATTTGAGAGTTTCGAGCAAAGGGCATTTTCATCATTTTTCTACTAGAAGTTGCTGCCATTACATTTTCTTATGATTAATAATTTTGAAACTCTTGCGAGTGGTAACCTTGCAAATCTTTCTACACTGTGACTTCCAATTAGCGAATCCAATCCCGGGATCCCGGCCAATTTCTGGTCCCGAAAATCCCGGGATTGATGGTTTCTAATCCCGGGATTTTCGGGACCAGAAATTAGCCGGGATTTCGGGGCCGGGAGTGAAGTATAATCGGCAATCAAATAACGGCAAGACTCGAAAAGTGTAAATAGAATCCATATTTATGAGAAAACAATTAATATGCAGACTCACATCAAAATGCGTAAAGAATAGAGCAAAAGAAACCAATGTAACTGTTAACAAGAGAATACAAAGGGGTTTGTAAATAAATAAGTTGGGACTGTTTCGCATTTAGAGTATTCGTTACTTCGAATGATTTGAGGAAATTAATACAAGCGAATATATACACAGATTTACCAAAACCCTCAACAACAATAAAAAATAAGGTTTTGGGCTAGCAAGCAGGATAAAGAAAAATGAAATAAGACAGGCTAGAATCTTAGGTGAACGGTTCAGTTTGACGTGTGATGAATGGACTTCGACTGCAAATAGGCGCTTTATAAATATTAATATCCACTCAGTAAATTCTAACTGATGGGCCAAACGTGATGCGAAAAGTAGGCAGACTAGATGATACAGAGCAACATATTTGTTTGGCGCATAGCATTCACTTACCAGTTGGCGATGTTTTTTATAATATTAGGTCCATTCCAGATTAAAGAGTTGATGAAACAGCTGATAGGACGGTCCTGAATCAGCTTTCTACGTTGAACCTGGTCACCTGCAAGACACGCCAGATCTGACAAAGGATTATGATATCAGCGCATGCTTAAAGAAAGTTCGTAAGGTAGTTTTGTATTTTACAAAAATCTCCAACGAAAAACGATAACGTTCTTCAAAACTATGTAAAATCTGAGCAAAGCAAAGAACTGTCTCTTTTACTAGATTACAAAACAAGATGGAATAATCTCTTGACAATGTTCAAACGGTTTTCCATTTTGAAAAATAGTATGCAGACCTTCAGTATCCAGATCGATTAGAAAAAACTGAGTTTGATTCGATTCAGAAAATTATTTACGTTTTACTCCCTGTAAAATTGACTGTGGAGGCCTTAAGTCGCAAAGATGCAAATTTATGCTCTGCTAATACTTCATCAAGATTTTTATATAGGAATTTAGGAGAAAAACAGTCCATTCTTGCGAACGCTATGAAAATTGCAATATTGGACCGAATAAAAGAGCTTCAGTGTACCGAGCTATCTGGTATGCTAAGCTATCTCCATAATCCACATTGTACCAGCGAAAATTTACCAAGTGAAATGGAATCTCTATTTTTGAAACCAAGCAATGCAAATATTTAAAAAAAATTAAAATGGTTCAGATGCTGAACCTTTTGCTTGGTAGCCAAAGAAATAAGGAGAACCCAGTAGATACCCATATTGAATCAGGACAAGGTAGTCATCAATTAACGCTACAAGAAAAGCTGCAAAAGTATGAAAATCATTAATCGTGAAATGCCGCAAGAAACTGATCTAATTAAAACCATTGCAAAAGGAATGAATCTTTTCGAAAGTAGTGGAATTTGGAGAAGGCGTATTAATATTTATCGACCGTCCTAGCAACAAGTATCGAGTCAGAATGAGTTCTTTTCCCGGTGTCTAACATCGGGAATAAATTCAGAAGCAGGCTTGGAGACGATATTTTGGATGCTTTGCTATTGCTTCAATGTTACTTCCGAAAAAACCAATGAACTTTGACAGAATTTTTTATAGGTTTTTTTTATGATGTATCTCAATTTTAAGAGTTGTGATTTGTTGTTGTAATTAGTAATAGTTGTAATTTTAAATATTTTTCTTCATACTGTCAACGTCTTGGATAATTAAAATTATTGTTTTATTTCTCACATCAATTATATAAATTGGTAATTATGCAGTAACATATTTTTTTATAGTTTTAAACTTACTTATTGTTGTTGTTTTAATTTTTTATTAAAAGCTTGCCTTATTTGGTTGTGTTTTTTTTTTGAATCCCGAATCCCGGCATCCCGGGATTTCCGATTTTTCAATCCCGTAATCCCGGGATTGGAGTCCCTACTTCCAATGCAATTATCGAATCAGTGTGGCACATGACTTTCGATACAGGTTGATTGTAATACGGAGCACGTTTGGTAGAACATGCATTCAAAATCTACACAATTCTTCCGCTAATATATTTGTTTCATTTTTGATCATAGTTTACGTTCAGGAAGATGAGTATAAACGTGCGTTCACACTGCGCGAAACTGCATCCCGCAAGTTTCGGGAAGCTGTTTCGCGTCGTGTGAACGTGGTCCGAAACGTCAAACTTGTTTCGAGAAACTGGTTCGCGCATCAAAGGGACTCAGTGCAATTGCTTCGCGTTTTGTGAACGGGCATATTTGTTTCATGCGAATCAAATTAGGAAAATTACATCTGGGTGATCAATAGGTACAAAAGATATTCGTTTTTAGACTTCTTTTATTTTTCTTTTTTAGCTTAAATATATAAATGTCATTACAGCAAATGTGGGAGTATAACTCGGAGGTACTACTAATGAATTTGATGGCTTATTTGTTTCACCCAAACTAATGGCTCGTCGGTTTCACACTTACATTGCGTGCAGTGTGAACACCAAGGGTGAGCAAACAGAGAAACAGTTTCGCGCAGTGTGAACGCACGCTAACGTATATGAAAAACGTTTGAGAATTTTTTCCTTAGTAATTGCAAATTTGTCAAAAGAAATTGTAGACGCACATATAATTACGTCAATTGATTCCAAAACTCAAACAGAAGCAACTCACAATAACCTTCGCAGAAGATATTAAATTTAATCTCTGTATTAGGTTGACCTTTTATACAAAGCCATGTACAACATTGTAGATAACAGCATTTGACTTGGTCCTTGTTATTAATATCCCATGGATTATTTGAATTTTTATAAAAGCTGGCAACAAACATATGATAACAATGATTAAAATAGAACGCTAGAAGCCAAGCATTTTAAAACATTTCATACACAATGTATTCAAACAATGTATTTTATAAACAATATCAAATTTTCTTGGCACATACATTCTAGATGTGTTGTCAATCAAAATGTTATCTTGTGTAATAGCGGCGACCGACAGAACTTTTGTTGAAGCTTAAGTTGTTTTTGTTTTCAATTTACTCGCCATATGAATAAACATTTTGCGAGCCCAGCTTTAGCTCGATCTTCATTGATTTTGCAATGTAAATGCATATATGCATATCTTATGCACATTGAGCCAGTGTGGAATTGATGTTGTTAAATGAGCAACATGACTGCAGAATATACTACAAAATAGCATGAAATAAACGATGAAAGGTCAATTAGTGGTCCACCACACTGAAATCAATTAAAAACCTAATCTTTGAGTGGCGGCTATATTTGTGGTGCACACTGGAAAGCCAATTCAGCATTATCTCGAGATGGCACTGAGTCGGTGAAGGGTTGCTTCTGCTTCATTGTACTACCACTACTCTCCCATCCTCCAGCTTGCACACTAAGAGTACAGATTGGAAATGTACATAACCAAAGTCCAAGTCGAGTTGACCATATCGCTACTGCTAATCTTGAATATATGGAACGCGGATACACATGAATCACCAAAGTTCATGGGAACAATGGTTTCATCGTTCATCACAAATATTAATGGTTAAATGAAAGAACTAATACTTTTTTATTGGTGCGAATGATGGAAGGGACATTAATTTCACTAACCTGGCCCTTGCCTGTCACGAATGCATCTCCGAGAATAAGTGGAAGTCCTTGTAAACACACGATGCAGCAAAATTTTCATTGCCAATCGTCTAAAATTAGCACATCGCGGATTGAATTAAAGAACAGACTCACTACAAACTTGTTACATTAGCAGTACAAATTCAACAAATCTACCAGTTAAAAACGAAACAGACGTACGAAGCAAGAGCCACCGACCACCGCCACGACCAACTTCTTCAACAGAAAACGTCAAAGTGTTCACTCAGTGATTAGTGAGTGGTCCAGTAACAACAGCACCACTATTCGAAATTCCATTTTGCTTCGATGAAACGTCAAATTGTTTTTTGCAAACTCTCTTGATTTCTCTGCGAGGAGAGAAAACAGACGTCATGCGCATTTTGCCCAATAAAAACGAGGGAATGCAATAATGACGTTTTCATCTAGCGCATGGTTCCGGTATGTGCTGCCATATTTATATCTATTTTCGGGAGTGTCCCGATTAGTATAAATTGTTTAGACTGGATTGAAAAATTACTCCACAATCTCGATTGCAGGATTAATCACTAATATAACATTTGATACTGTGTTTATAGATTAATACTATTTGAAGGTACTGTTTGATAGCTTTAAATTAACGGCATCAGTCGAAATACATACTTATACACCATATGCATATTGCCCCGATTCTGTAACTATAAAGCCATTTTTAGACATGAGTCCATGCGTCAACTCAAATCCAGTTTTTTTAAGGCGGAGCCAATGCCTTCTATATGTACGGGCCGTAATGCAGAATGATGACGTCAGAGCATCGGACCAAATGTCGCGAAAAACACACGTAGTCTTATGGGACGTCCGCGGGAAAATGTTAATTTTACGGGTTGTGTTATAGTGCGTGAAATGAAAACAGAGTGGTATGTGCGGAACAGTGCTAGTGAACAGTTAAAACACAAATTAATGCGGTGCGTGCGGCATAATTGGAAAAATTCACGACGAAATGTTTATCAGTTGTTGTTAGGTTATGTGATGTTCCGTGTCGATTTGCTATCGCGATACAATTGGTCGATACAAAATGAAAGTTATGGCTAAATATTATTATTATAACGCGTCCACGCACAAAAAATTAAAGTTTTATTCGTATTTTAGCTAAAAAACTGCATGTGAAATCTCGGTGTGTGTCGGCACTGCCTCGTGGAAATGTCAAAATGGTTTGACGCCATGACGTCACATCGACAACGATTACGTAGCCTGACGGCCCGTACTTCTAGAAGGCATTGGCGGAGCTAAGGCGATAAGTGGATGGATTTTACACGCTTATAATGATGTTTTTTTTTTACTCCGTACAAACATATTGGTAACATAAAATTGTATATATTTATCCATATGACTATATATATGTGACTATATATACCTACATATATGTGTTTGTGTCTAGATATTCATATGCATTCAAATTTTTCCGTAATGGTCATGCACGTAAGGATGCATAAAAAATATTATCCACATCATCATATAATAAAATAATCATCCACAAAACATATATTTAAATGATCATCAACGAATCATCCACACATGCCACTGAACGAAAGAAATCATTATAAAATCTATTGTACATGAATCAGCATACTCCACCTCCTTCGCTTTAGAGCCGCTTATATAAACAAAATCGAATTGACTCGTGTAAGCAAAACACGCTAGATCGCATGGACGCGTGGAATCATGTCTGAAAAGGGCTTAAGATAGAGTTTATTCTTACTCAGAATACAATAAAGCCAATGCGTCTCGCTCTAAATTGGTTTAAAGGGGCAATTTCCCCTTTAAAATAACATACGGTAAAAGGAGTGGATGTAGTGTGGCTAACCTTACCCAACAGCTGAAGTTTCTCAGTGTTAGCGGTCTTTGCGAATAGTGACTAAAAGAACAGTTTAGGAAGTGACACATGGGAGCATCGTCCATATTGAAGCTTAATATTAAATAACTATTAAATAGCTCGAAAACTAATAAATAGCCATATTAAATAGCTCAAAGACTTTCTGGTCGTATGGCCGTTCCCTTAAAACAAATTTCTTGATACTTTTTTTCTGGAAAAAACTACTGCTTCTATTTCTCAAGACATTTGTAATTTGTTTGCTAACTTTTTTGCTTCTTCCTTTTCCTCCCCTAACATTTCTTTAGGGAATCTTGCTTCCACTGTTTTCTCATGAGGATAACTAATCCTCTTGAGGTGGAAACCTTTATATCCTTGTTGGATCTCTATGCGAACAGTAGCTCTGATGGTATTCCTAATGTGTTTGTTAAGTATCTTGCATCTTCCTTATGTGTTCCTTTGTCTATTTTATTTAACTTGAATTTGTCCGTTGGTGTTTTTCCTTTCAGATGGAAAGCTGCCAATATTTTTCCGATTTTAAAGTCGGGTGACATAGGTAATATTACCAAATACCGCCCTATATCCCATCTGTCTTATTTTTCTAAGTTGGTTGGGCGGATCGTTCATGAAAGAATTCATAATGCTTTACAGAAGAACATGAATTCATTAAGGGACGTTCTGCGTTTACTAGTTTAGTTGAATTCACTTCGTCGCGTGTACTTTGGACAACGGTTTACAAGCTGATGTCATTTACACTGACCTCGCGAAAGTATTTGACAGGGTAAACTACTCAGTCCTGTTAGAAAAGGTTTGTAATTCCGGTGTTTCCAGTATCTCTATTTCCTGACTTTCTTCCTACATCCATGATCGCACCTGTCGTGTTGTTTGGAGTGGTAGTTTTTCCTTCTCTTTCCATGCTACTTCTGGCGTTTCCCAAGGTGCCATCCTTAGTCTCCTCCTTTTCACGTTGTTTATCAATGACCTTCATTGTAACTTTAGGTCTGTTTCTTTTTTGTACGCTGATGACCTTAGCTCTGACCTTCACTGGAACTATAAGTCTGATTCTCTTTTGTGCGATGACGACGTGCTAGCGCGTCACTAGATAATTGTAGTAATTTACAATTGGATCTTTTTGTTTTAAGTGGTTGGTATTCTGCGAATTCCCTTGCTCCTAATGCTTACAAGTGCTTGGTAATACCTTTTTCCGACAAGCCTAATCCCATTTCTTTTGACTAGTTTTTTTCGGATGGTCTTTTGAAGTATGTAGATCAACACAAGGACTTTGGCATCAGTTTTGGTCCGAAGTCAAAATTTGATCTGCGTGTTTGTTATCGTCTCTAAAGCATCGAAGGTAGTTGGTTTCGTTTTGCACTGCTCGTGGTTTTTAACTGGTATCGGCACATGTGTTCGTCTTTTTATTTCCCTTGTTTTTAACATCGCTGAATATAGCTAACAAGTGTGGTCTTCTCGTTTCGTGTAATGCTGTGTAATGCTAATGCTGTGTAATGCTAATGCTGTTGAATCAGTTCAGCGAAAATTTACTCGTTACCTACTGTACAATTTTAATGTTGCTTATCGTCCTTATGACAACCGTTTGCTTATTACGAATTTTCGAAGAAAATTAGTATTAAACTCGTTTTAAATCTCCACACCCTGAGTACCCGCAGAGTATGCCTTGATGAATGTATTTTTTACAAGCTTTCTCATGGTTTACTTTCCTCCAACATTTGCGTAACTTATTTCTTATGTGTGCCCGATCGCTCGGTAAGAGCTCATTCGTTTTTCAATACTCCTTTTGCTCGTCATCTTGTATATTTTAATTTTCCTATACTTAGAATATTTAGAAGACATGATGAGCATCAGTTTGGTTGTCTGACCATCTCCTTTCAATCTTTTAAAAAACATGTTTTTGATTTGTTGACGTAGCTCTTCATTGTGTATATTGTTTTTTTTTCCTCTCTTTTTTCTTATCATTTTTTTTGCTTTGTATTATTTTTTTTTATATTATCTTTCTGTTTTGTTCTCTTATCTGGGTTTGGTAAATAAATAAATAAACACTATAAAAGTGTTTGGTAAATGGAAAAAATAGAATTATTTTTTTATTTTTCAAATTCAAAAATGCGCCTCCATCTCCCCGTTTTTTAACTATCAGAATGAAATCGTACGTCCAGCATTTATTTGCTGTGAATTATACTCAAAAAAAACCCTCTAGCCCGGTGTCATAGCTGTTTTTCAGTTTAGCCATGTATCTGATTGCTGACGAATTACGTCAAACAAGTCGCTGCTTTATCATCCATCACTTTTTAGTATGAAGCTGTTGCTTCCTAAAAATTTAAATGAGAATATTTCTTTCAAAAAAACATTTTGATTTATGGTACTAAGGTAAATAGTAAAATACTAACTTACTTTTCAAAACATCAAAAATAATCCGTACATATAAAATTTTGGTGTTTGTTGAAGTGTGAAGTGTTTGTGTAATTGTGGATTATGAAATTATGTGTTCCCCCAACTTCATAAAATATATTCATAAAATATATTTGAGATTACCAAGTAAATTTTTTCATCTTCAAATTTATCTTAAATGTTTGTCCCTTTATTTGAAACTAGATTTAATAAAGAATTCTACTCCTTATTTTGTATTATTATTGACAATGAATTATATAAATTTATAAATTATTATTTATTTATTTTTTTATAAATTATTATTTACCTTTTTCGCTTAAATGCAATCAATTTATTTCATCTATTGTATGGATAAGCTAATGATCATGAATGCAATATTTTTTTAAACAAATTTATGCAATCCTTCTAGATAATGGAAGAACCACCATGTTAAGATATTGGACCGTGTATGCGTACTGCTATTAGATGTAATTTATATAATACGAATATACGCGACTTTACGCGGACAAGGTTAATCAGAACCGGAATGTTTTTTAAATTCCTCTATTATTTTGCGAACGAACACAGCAGAGTTGCTCGCTTCGAATGTCGCAAAAATATGTTTTCATCGTTGATCTCGTTCCGTTGATGTTCTTGTGTAAAAAGATTTTCGATTTAGTTCACAATTCCGAACATTTAGAAACATTTTGGGCATAAATCGAATCTGACAAATTTTCCTTGACATAAATGTTTTTTTTCAATTTCGTCTTAGGGCCATGATTTACCAACAAAATAAAAGTGGTCAAATAAGTCAAGTATGCACTGTGAGCTGGTGTCTGATGAGAATCAGTGCATAATCAAGCCTACTCATTCAATGACACTTAGTAACTACAAATCGAATGCTCCGCTTTTTCTACGAGCATGTAATGCACCATTTCCATTAATTAGCGTGGATTATAGTGCACTGAGGAAAAAATTTTCAGAGCCATAGCACCATTTCCATGTAATGCACTTGGAAATTTCAAATGAGGATAATCAAGTGAATAGCAAATTTCACTTGAATCGAATTAAAATAGCAATGGCAGCCAGTTAAAACAGTCTATTTTGAATGTAAACATAATTTAATGTTCTCTATAAATACAATATACATATATCATGAATAGCTTTCATCTAAAATTTTAGGTTTTAGTTATGTTAAAAAAGGGAGTGAAAATTGTGTAAATATTTCATAATCAGTAGGTAATAGAGTTTGTATCACTATTAATATGATTATAGCTAACAGTTAAAAAGCATGATTATTTTAATTGTATGTTTTTTTTAACTATAGAAGAAGAGTAGTAATTATAGTTTATAAACAGCCTAAGTATTTCTTATAGTTAAGAAAAGAAAATTTTGATTTTTTTTATTCAACTATCAATACTATTTTAATAATTTAAAATAGTAAACAGTATACTTTTTTAACATTATGCGTGTTTTATGATGATATTTTAACTAATCAGTTTCAAATGTAAGAAAAAGGAAAAAAAAACTCTTAATCTTTGTCCACCCCTTTCCGATCTTGAATAATTCCAAGCAGTTTGTTATGGTAACCGGATGCGTCGGTTTTTCTTTTTTTCGCTAAAAGTGGCGGGTCGTCTGATATTTGAGTACCATTTACTTTTTCGTTGATTAGTTGCAATTGATCCTGCAGAATTTAATATAATTTAAAGTTGCACTTGTCTACTGTTGCTATTGCTTATCAAGATTCATACCTTAGCTGGACTTCTGTTAAACTCGAAAGTTATAACTTTTGGCGATATGGGAATATTCCTTTTGTCCAATGATTGAACGTAAAATTGACGGTTTCCCACTTTCATTGGAGATAGCAATTTGTCTGGCGGATGAGGAGAAAGTAGGTTCTTTTCCTGTAAATAGATAAAATATCAAATTGGCATAATTTAACGCTGCTATTGCACAGTATTAAATAAATTTGAAGTGCATAAATTAAAAAGATCAACGATTCGAGTTCAATATATTGCGAAGAACAAATTTTAATTCGTTTTGACTGAATTATTCAATAAAATAATCAAATGTGAAGTGCGGGCGGGATAAATGTTCTTCGCTTTCGCTGCTTGTGATGGGGCGCTTTCGAGCTACAAAATCAGTTTTCCGTGTCTTGCAGCCCAATCTGGGCGCTTCTCGATCAATGCATACAGGAATAAATTTATCCTTTGCTGTCGGCAGCGAGCACTATTAACGTGGTCATCTAGTTTCAAAAGCTTATGGTAAGCGACACTACTAAATAAATATAGTCATCTTTCCGAAGGAACTCAATCTTGCGGTCGATGTTTTCTTGCGTTTTGGTTTTCGACGTATATCCATTTTTCATTTCCAGTCAGGATCCGATTGAAAGAAGACTTGCTTTCATGTTAAGAAAGCAAAATTTCGCACACCGTTTCAATTTTCCACTTGTCTGTCGTTCAGAAGATGTGATATTCATTTCCCTAGCGTTTGGATATATACCATGACATTCAGATGATCAGAAACGGTTTAGCGAAATCTAAATTTTCGGTTCGCCTAAACCACGCACACTAACAACTTGCGTTAGAATATCGTCACGATTCCATCAAGCTTCGAAAAAAGTACGTATCCTGTCAATTTATATGGTCCAGTTAGGTAACGGAACCAAATTTTTTGTAATTATCAAGTGATTCGGTTTGAGAAATTTGAAAAAAGAAGCGATAAAATGCAGACGTTGCCAGAGATAGGGCTCTCAGTAAGTGCAACGCCCGACTCGAGACGGCTAAATGCACTATCATTAGCGAATGGCAGAACAGCTGAAAATAAAAGCGAATTATGAATTATGAAATCGGACGGATAGACCAAAAGTCACCAATGACGGAGGAGCGGGCACCTCGATTCGGAGCGGCCTCAAACGTCAAGCCATTCGTGTAGAAGAAATCGACAAGTTCGACTGCTCAAAGACAAAAGTAGTCTTTTTCTGGTGTTTCTCAAAGCCTCTAACGGAAAGTGCAATGTGCTCATTCTCGAATTAATATTCACTCACTTGAAACTACAAGACCCTAAAAATTACTTCGTATTTTCGACCGGTCTGTGCGCAAAACACTCTGCTTGCCTGGACGCCATGAACAACCCTATCGAGATAAATGGATCCAAGCTAATCAGCTGAGTTCAAACGTAAACTTTTGATCCCTGACCTGCCGACCCTTCCTAGAACAGGTTCTTATCTAAACCTTTACATTGCTGATGCGAGATTTGACTTCTTTTATCTCTCCGCAAGCGAGAAACTTGGCACTCTTTTCTATAATAGTCGATGTGCTGGCGAATAGAGGTTTCTTTACGGAACGGATGCCGACGGCAAATGTCTGAAGAAAAACCATGTAACTAAGTAATTATTTCGACGCTATTCACTACCAAAACCGACACATATACAAACTTTGGCTCACTGAAATTGTTACACACAGAGTAGACGAATTCAAGCCGGCCGGTCGAGTTAAGCGCCTGCTACAATTCAACCAGCACCTATTGCTAAAATATATATTTTCTCCGAGCACCTAACAACTGAACAGCTGAAAATCACCCCCAGTTCCCTCAACGTATTGTACCGAGGATGTCACAAATGTCCTGAAACACCTCCTGGATGTAGTCATTAGACAGTATGGTTTTCTCTTTAATAACGCCCTGAACAATTCCCATTTTTCAGAATGAGGGAAAACACCCAAAACGAACAAGTCTACATATCCAAACATCACGAAAAACCCATAATAAACTACGCACCCAGAAAGCGATTACTTTCCAGAAATCAAGGGACTTCTGGCATTTGAATTTACAGTTTAGATATTCAAAGACCCCGACACAAAATCAAGCACCGTACAGCGCTGCCGGGGTTCATTGGTGGCTCAACAACGATGTGTGATGAGGCGCGATCTGAAGCTATTTTAACGAATGGATGTAGTCGTGTAGTGTACATACATAGTGGAGAAATTTATTGTCATAAGTCTTAGATTATGCGTTAGACCATCGTTTAAATAATTAAATGAAACAGCGCAGGAACTCCTGCACATGACCGCAAGTCCATTTTGGCATCAACGCCATCCTAGACTAAGAATTTATTGTACATAGTCAGTAAGTAATGTTAAGTTTAGTTAAGATTAGCACATAAGTACGAGTTAAGTTGGAGGATTTAATTTTAATTCCTCCAACACCTTAGTTAAAACGTACGCTTTTGCAAGATAATAAAATCAAGGAACTGGGAAAAGCTACCCTAGTTAAGAGTTAAGTAACTTATTTCGAGTGCCCAAGTGACTGTTAAGTTCTGTTTAAGTCTAGATAAGATTCTTAGTTTTAGAGATTTCAATGTTAGATTAAGATACTGGGTAATGCAATATTTAAAATAAAATAAAAATAATAAATCGTCATCGCAAGTTTCTGCAAGGATACGACGGCTCCCACTAGCGTTTTTGTTTTGATTGAACAAGGAAAAGTAACGCAGACGCTAAAGATGCTGCAAACGCGAGAAAGTTGTTCTCATATTACGTCTTACATGCGCTGGATGATGAAAACTTATACTGTTAATTTTTACTCCATTTTACGGATTCTAAAATGGAGTAAAAATTAACAAAAATGAGCTGATTAGATTTTTTATCCCCTTTAAGAGACCACAATACCACCACCACCATAGGTTGAATCATAAAACCATACCTGCAAGTCACCTCTTGGACGCTAATTTGTATCTACGAAGGTTAAATTTTAAAAAAGTTACCTGCGATATAATAATTGAAAATGAACAAATCAAAACTGATTATATTTGTAATCAAGTGAAAGAGCTTTCACTGATACTAAGATAATCGTCGATACCTGGTGGCCCACTTAATCTATCCATTAAACTTTTAGCCATTATGCATCAAATTATCGAATATGGTCGCTTTTCGATCACTTTGATAAAGGCTTTTTGCCAACAGGTCTTTAGATATCCTTTACAATACATGACTATCAGCTAATTAATATGAGCTCCTTCAATATTAAGAGTTGATAAGTGCCGCACCAAATAGAAAAACCTGAACAAGATGTCGGTGAGCACCTATTCCAGTTGAAGTACCTTTTTTATTCCTAGCTACCATTTTAAACCCGAAGATATTTTATGATCACCTAATAACTATTATCCGAGCTATCTTCTGTTGCTTGCTAGCACATATATATTTTACGCATTTAATAGCAGCAGTGACTGGCTTATCTAACACATCAGGGTCGGCCACCTTTTGCTTCAAACTGCCGGGTTTAATCCGAGTAATGCAAACATTTTAAAGTAATTGAAATTATTTTCAAGTAACATTCGACACAATATATTCCCCCTATAAGTACATTATGCATTTATTTTAACACATAAAACACATACCTGTTTAGTTTTATCAGCAAAATTAAGAGCGAATGGCGATACGCTTTGAACAAAGCTTGAATTATAGAATTTAATTATATCACCATAACGTGCTGGCTTTCCATCTCCTTCCGGTTCTAATAAAACGTTACGATAAATTGAGCTTGATGCTTTTAGTACTTGCCGGCCCACTTGCATTATTTCTGCGAATTTTTTCTTAGGAATATCCTTTACCTGCGTTAAAAAATTTGTATAATGAAGTTGAAAAGTAAATAATAATAATGTCTTACTTTAATTAAAACATAAATCGCACACATTATAATTTGATCCAAATGTCGGTCACGCATAACCTCAGTTTGATTGACTATACAATGCTCGAATATAGCCCAGATTATACTAAGGTGGTCTTCGTTTTTCATTTGCAAGCCGTCGCATAGCTTCGATATTCGTTCATAGGCTAATTCATAAAACTGGAACAATAAAATTGATTATATACATTAACAGAGTTTATATAAGTAAGAAGAAACTATTTCAATTCTATCAAAACCAGTAGTGCTTTTCTATGGTATAAATCAGTCTTTGCATGGAAACCCAATACCTTTAATTTAAAATAATTATTATAGACTAAAATTATACAAATCAAACCAGAGGATGGAAGGTAAAGTATTCCCACTACAACGATTGTTCGGTCTGGGGGTTCGAGTTGGTAGAGACTTCATTCACAGTCAATGTACACAAGTGTGTAGCGATAAATTCCACGCCCCATTTCACCCCTGATTTGACTCAGGTATTTACTTAGAGCCGCAAACTATAGTGTGTCTAAATAAAACTTTTACAGCACTTACCTTTCTAAAGAAAAGGAACAAAGAGCTGGGCCTAGAAGTAGGTTGGCTTGTTTCGGTGGCTTTGTCGGATTCACGATTTTTTGTACCTTGGAGAAAATTAACTTATGACAAATCATACCTGAAAATGATAATTAAATATTTACTTGCGCTAGCATTAAAGAGATCACGTCTTGCAGACTCTGCAATTTCGGGTTGTTGTAAGCTTCCGATGATGGATGTGCTAGGCGACTGGAAAACTAAATGATTTCTAATTACTTTAAGACTTCTACAATAATATGATATTGCAACTCACAACTTCCGCTTAGCCTTGATTCTTCTGATCGCCTGTGATTTGAGTTATTCGCGTTTACATTTCTATGGTCAACTTGTTCATATGAAGGCAGGGTATTTCCATGATTTGTGATGGCCTCCCAAAGTAAAGAGTCAGCTTGCCAGGCAAGACTGTCTAAACATGTACTTTCGATGGTTTTTAGGTGGGCAATGACAGAGCGGTGTAGAATTCCATCGTGATGCACAACAACGATTTCAATAATTCTATAGAAAAGGTATGGGCTAAGCTTAAAGCATTTTAAGACCCAAGGAAATTCCAGCTTCACAATATAGGTGCAAAGTACGATCTCGACACAGCATACGATCAACGTTTCATGAAGGGTATCTTTTTCTAATATAACCTATAATGTTATTTAAAATAAAGTTAGTTAACTTTTCTACTCGGGCCGACTACACTCGAACGATCAACTAAAACTTACCTTATAATTTAGCTGTGGTTTTATTTCCATTTCTTTGGGGATGATTTTGTGAAGGAATTTATAATATAAAACACTAGCCAATTCAAATATTTTTTCAGGTGATATCTTTTCATTTTCAGCGGTGTAGTTCTCCAGAAAAGTTGCTTTCAACTTATTCAATCTATCGTTTAACATTTTCTGATATTTATCTCCTATTCGCCTGGAAATCATTACTTTCAAAGTTGAATTTCCTTAACTACAGGCTATACTTACGCATAGAAATCTTTAGAAATATCTTCCATTGTGATATTCTCTAAATAATTTATTGCTGCTGCACTAGATACTGGTGTTCCAGGCATACCACGTGTACACTGTATTTTAAGAGACAATTTATTTATTTCATTTGAATTTAGTGAACAGTAAAACTTACCGAATTTGTCAACTGAAGTGATTTTTCCTTTTCCGAATCTATAAAAAAATGGATAGTGATTATTTGAATCTTGATTATCAGTAGGTCAGAAAAATCAGAATAATTCTACTTTTATATTAATCAGAGGCGGCCGAATAGCTGAATCAAAAACGCATATCAATGTAAATTATCCGCCTCTAATTTTTATTGAATCTCTATACATTCTAACAAACTGAAGCATAAGATTTTTTTAAATGAAATTGTCACAAACACTTGGATTATGAACCGTGAATACTTACTGAGAAAGATTCTTTCATCGAATTCTCCAACACTTAGAATATATTGTTCATAGGTGTTGTTTAATGATTTCAGATTCGGTTCGAAATAATTATTAGAAATAATTTCCGAAGTAACATTACACAATAATGTCTGAAAAGCATATATCATATAAATCTACTAATAAGCAATCTTATATCATGAACTACCTTATGTTTAATAAATTTCACTAATATATTCTTCCAGTTTAACCGCTTAAGATTGGCCACTTCAACATAATCAGCCGATACCATTTCACAGAGATCACGAATAACACAAAAATCTTTAAGGCTGGATGAATCGAAATCATCACTATTCCAGTTGCTCGGAAGACCAGAAAAGTCCGATCTGATTATGTCCCGTCTATCGTCAAGGACAGCATCCACAAATATTAAATCTATACAACACAATAGTAAATGTAATGATAGAACGAGATCAGTTCTTCGGTTTGGCTCCTCTCCTTTGGCGGCTATGAACAAACACCAACAGAAATCATAGAGTTTTGTGGCGGTACATCGTCCAGGCCTGTATTAAAATACGAGATTTTCAAAGTTAGAATTTTCAAAGCGATCAGATACAAAGAGTCATTTGAAATGCACACAACGCAAAAGAGTTATGCGCATTGTGAGGACACAAATTTTCACATTGAAACTTACTTAGCCTTTTTCTTCTTTCGTTCGTTGGATGAGATCACAAAAAGCTTTGGGAAGATTTCTTCATATTTTTGATAGACGCATAATGAAACGTGAACACTTTGTTCAAGTCTTTCAATTTGTACACGCAAACCTTTCGACGTGTTTTTAATGCTGGCCCATACCTTTATCTTATTGCAAAATTCATTAATACTAAAAAAAAAAAATAGAAAAAAATCAGATGCAACGATCATACAATAGATTTTTATAATATTTTACCTGATATTACAGCTTCGCAATAACTTTGTTAACGATACACAATTGCCAGTTACTAATGCATTTGAATTTCCGACGGTTGGCGTGTAAGATTCTCGGCAAGCCGCATACACTGCACAGCAGAGCCAGTGGATTGGATCACCCTGAAAATAGATATATGTTCACTACTAAAACGGTTGTTGATTGAAATATTAAATTTTATGAAAGATCACGCAATAGGCTAATTTTTTTTTATGTATGACGAATTGAAATTGCAGTTTGCAAATTTTTCTTCAAACAATTTTCAAATGTTGCGAGCGCGAATCTAAATTAAAAAATTAAAGTATGAAAAAGACAAGGACAACAGACTTCAAGTAGACAACATACTACATACACAACCCAAGTAAAGTAGTCCTACTATAACCTTTGTCGGGTCCGGGACTTGCAGTTTGTAGAGACTTCATTCACAATTAATGTATACGATTGTCAGATGATAAGTTCAACGCTTTACTTCACATTTCAAAGCTCAAAACTCGGTGTGTGATCATGGCCGGATTCGACCCAGAGATCACACGGTTTTAACCGATGGGCTACACAAGCTTCGATCAAAATTATATATAATCAGTCTATACAATCTAAAAAAAAAATATTCTGCATGTGATAAACAACCCCGAGCCGGTGAGTAGCCGAAAGACCAGGACAGAAGCCAAACTGGAAATCAGAAATGGTAGTGTTCACATTGTGTTCCATTTCATTAGAGTTTGAACAGCATTAATAAGTATTATTTCATTAGCATAAATTAGAAATTTTAAATCTGGTTAACGGGGATACATCAATTTTGAACTTCCTGTAAGTGAAGAATTGGTGATTTAATCCACAAATTTCTTCTAGATTTCAAACCTAAACATTTTAATTTAAAGACCAATTTTTCTTTTAGAAGCTAGATACATTTCCATTTCTTCACAAATATCGATATTTTGAAAGTAATCTGCCTTCTTGATACGGACTTATCAATTGTGTGTATATACAGTGTTTTAAATTTATACAGTTGCAGCTGGTGTTACTTTCAGCTAAAAAACATATGAGACTCGATCGAAACTTTTCGTATTGTTTTTAAATAATTCTAATAGTTTAAATAAGTTTCCGAAGCTTTCATTTTTAATGCTTGTTAATAAGATTGATTCATGATAATCAGAATAAAATTGAACCTTAATTAGGTCATCATTTAAGAGTGTGTTAACAGTTTAAACCCGTGTTTGAGAAGTATCAAGAACGATACTGGCTTACATTTAGTGATGGGTCGCTCATGAGCGAGTCACTCAAAAAGAGCGACTCTTTTGAAGGAGCTGTGTGAGTCAACTCTTCAACTCTGAGCGACTCAGCTCTTCGACTCTTTTGAAAGAGCTATGTGAGCCATCATTTAGAATAGCTCCGCACACTTCATACCTTCACTGTAGTGGCAATAGCGATATTGCGGAGCCACTCAAACAACCACCCGACCAAATAAAGCTTATGCATATACACACGGCAATACTTCATTAGACTACCGTGTGTACTTGAAGCGAAATCTATGCTATTCTAACGTCGGAACACGAACATATGTATACGACTATCGTATTGCACAGTGAAAAGAGTCGCTCCGTTGAATGAAGAATGAATGAAACTGTGCGAGTGAGGAATAAAAGAGTCGACTCTTTTGAATGAACACTGTGCGAGTGAGGAATAAAAGAGTCGACTCTTTTGAATGAACACTGTGCGAGTGAGGAATAAAAGAGTCGACTCCGTTGAATGAACACTGTGCGAGTGAGGAATAAAAGAGTCGACTCTGTTGAATGAAGAACTGTGCGAATAATGGATACTGATCGTGTGCGGTTATTGATGGCGACATTTTGTGAACACACAGTATGCGTTTACGTGCGTATATTTTGCTCTGGTTCACGAGTATTTTAGTAGCAAAATGTTGGCTATTAGGCGGTGCATTTCATAGGTCGATTTTAGAGATGAAGCGTATACACTAGAACAGGTATATGGAACAGGTTCGTATCGAATATTTTCGTTCTTCAAAAAGTTTTTAGGGCAAAAGTAGTTGAAATCGGACAAAATCGGCCAATTTGGGGTTAAGGTGGGTTGGGACATAACGGGCCAAGACCTATTGCTACGATACAAAAATTTCGGTTTTGTAGGGGAGTAAGGGGTTTTTTGACCATAGTTTGGCAAATACTGCCTTTAGGACGCTTTCGATGATTGGAAGTGGTCGGGGAGTACAAGAGTGATATTTCAAGGGCAAAAAATTTTTTGATAGGGGAAATTGGGCAAAAACGTTCATTTTTCCAAAATGTTTTTTTTTTTACTAGCATGAATTTGGGGACCTTTTTGAATTGTTTCGGGCGAAATTTCCATACAAGTCTGGGAAAAAGCGGCCTGGTTTTGAAAATACGGCAATATGAAATCTGCCGAAAAACCGTCCGGAAAAACTGAAAGTATAACTAAAAGTGCTAAGTAGGAAAAGGTTGAGATCCTTTTAGGGCAAAAGTAGCTGAAATCGGGCAAAATCGGCCAATTTGAGGTTAAGGTGGTTTGGGACAAAACGGGCCAAGACCTATTGCTGCGATAGATAAATTTCGGTTTTGTAGGGGAGTAAGGGTTTTTTTTCGCCATAGTATGGCAAAAACTGCCTTTACGATGCTTTCGATTATTGGAAGTGGTCGGGGAGTACAATAGTGATATTTTAAGGGCGAAAAAATTTTTGAGAGAGGAAAATGGGCAAAAACGTTCATTTTTTAAGCGTATACACTAGAACAGGTATATGGAAGAGGTTCGTATCGAATATTTTCGTTCTTCAAAAAGTTTTTAGGGTAAAAGTAGTTGAAATCAGACAAAATCGGCCAATTTGGGGTTAAGGTGGTTTGGGACATAACGGGCCAAGACCTATTGCTGCGATATAAAAATTTCGGTTTTGTAGGGGAGTAAGGGGTTTTTTGGCCACAGTTTGGCAAAAGCTGCCTTTAGGACGCTTTCGATGATTGGAAGTGGTCGGGGAGTACAATAGTGATATTTCAAGGGCAAAAAAAATTTTTGATAGGGGAAATTGGGCAAAAACGTTCATTTTTCCAAAATATTTTTTTTTTACTAGCATGAATTTCGGGACCTTTTTGAGTTGTTTCGGGCGAAATTTCCATACAAGTTTGGGAAAAAGCGGACTAGTTTCGAAGATACGGCAAAATGAAATCTGACGGAAAACCGTCCGAAAAAATTTTGGTAGCAAAATAACGGCAAAATTACAACAAAAACAGAGGCAAATGGAATACGTAGAATATGTAATGGAATACGTAAAACAGCCCCTGATATATTGAGCATCTTCAATGAGGCTACTCTAGAAATAAGCAGTGAGAAAACAGTATCGATTTCAAAAATATATATTATTAATATCAACGATTATAAGCTACATTTCAAAACTCTGTCTGAACGAATATAAAACTGCTGATGTACGCAGTTTTTTAAATGTGATCCAAAGAGAACTTTCAAACAGATCTAAATTATATAAAGAAAATATGTTTTGCCTAGAGAGCATTCTTTTAGATCCACGATTTAAAAGACTAGCATTTCAAAATGAATCCACATACAAACTTGCTTGTATACATCTAGTTTCGGTACCTACAGCACAAGGAACGCAAAATTCGCTATGGCGAAAATTTGATGACAAAGTCAACAGTGTAAGAACCCAGCAAAGCTATGTAGCTGCAGGCATTAACGAAATGGATCAGTATTTACAACATGTAAATATACCCAGAACTGCTGACCCTCTCAATTGGTGGAAGGAAAGGAATGATTTACATCCCAGAATCTGGAGATAGTGAATCAACGATTGAGTAGAGGGGCCACTTATATGGAAAGATTTTCAGATATGATTTTATGGTTTATTTTTAAATTTATATTATATGCTGTATTATATTTTGAAAGTAATGTTATGTTACATTAGATTTAAGCTTATTATTATTAATAAAACAACAAAAAATAGCAATTTACTTTATACTTTTGCAACCATAAAAAAGTTGCTTGAAGTGGCTCTTTTGAGTGGCTCTTAAAGAGCGGCTCTTTAAAGTGAGTGAGTTTTACGGAGCTGGCTCACTTCAAAGAGCCATTTTGCCCATCACTACTTACATTTGAATGTTGATAAAATTATTCAGTTGCTTTGCTTCAATGGGTCGTAAACTCAAACTTCAAACCATTCCAGTTATTTTTTTGATCTTCTGGTGTAGATTTTTTCAGATGGCGAATGGTGATCAATATTATTATTAAACATTTGCTAAAAAAACTAAGAAAATTTGAAACAAAAAGCTCAGTATTCTCAATACATATCCGATTATTGAAAAGAAAGATACTAACCCACAGTTGAACGAATTGATCTCGCTTTCGAATTGGAAAAGAGGTAAAAGAACTAAACTTGGAACAATCTTTCGTAAGAAAAAGTAAAAACATAATCTCTCATTTTATCAATGAAATTTTAAAAGTGCTAGATGTGAGATTTGATATTCTAATGAAAATCAACAATTTTTCACTAGAAATATGTCACATGCGCTCGAAATTCGAAGACCAACTTTTTCAAGTACATAATTTTCAACTTTGAAAGATCAATAGCAAAAATTAATAATTTTCAATTGAAGCCAGGAATTCTCTCTTAATGACGTACTGAAAAATTGTGCAGTATTTTGGACTCATTCTTCTTAAATTAAAACTGCATTAGTGATATTGCGATTCGTATTAAATATTAGTAACACTGCAGTTGAAAGTTTATTTTCTTTTATGAATTCCACCAAAACGAAAAGTAAAGTAGAATAATCTCACAATAACCCGCGTACGGGTCTAGGGGTTGCAGCTGGTAGAGAGCTTCATCACAAATTTACAATCAATGTGAATACGAGTGTGGAGTGCTTAGTTCCACGACTCACTTTACCCCTGATTTAAATCAGGTACCTAATCAGAGCTAGGTGAACTTTAGCTTGGTGCGCGGACGCTCGTTCGAACCTGGATTCGAGCTAGGGGGGCTCCACACACACAAGAAGCCCGTACTCTACCCACTAGGCTACTCAAGCATACAAAAACTTAAACACGTAATAAATTGCAGATTCATGTGAACTCTTATTTATTAAGCACAATGTGGAAAAACATGTTAAATAAATTTATTCTATATTAAAAAATACTCAGCCTTTTTAATGTTAAAATAAAAAAAAATTTATGCTAAAATTTAAGCTAAGACTGAGATCGAGAAATCACCGTTTTTGTTTGAATAAAATGAACATTAACATTACATATATTATACAAAATTAGTATTTGTACATCTCATGAAATTTGGGGGGAAAAACACAATAACGATGCAACCGTTAGATATGGAATGGTAACATGTAAAAGCAATGCTTAGAGAACTAAAAACATTTATTATTCGTAACGAACAAAATCCACGAAGTAATTATATCAAATAAACACAATTTTCACTTTTTTGGACGCAAAATTCGTATTTTGCACACTTATAATGCCATTCAAAAAGGAGCAATAAGTCGACTTCAATGTTTAGAAGGGTATCCTTTCTCGTTAAAAACGTTCTCCAGTTGATGCGAAATCAATGACATAAGCTCACAGGTAAGGTTCTTTAGATTTTTTCCCCATTCATTCCTTAATGCCGACTTGAGACCTTTGACGTTTCGGATATTGTAATTTTTCAAAGATTTTTTGAAAAGTGAACACAGATTCTCGATGGGATTGAGATTAGTCACTTATTTGCTAAGTCTTTCTCCAATCTAGGAGCCATCTAGGGGAAAACAAATTAAATTCAATCAATTTAATTTGATTTTCACCTCCTGTATTCGTTCAAATTACCAGTGTCGAAAAATTTATTAAGATAGGACCAACTAATCCTGTTGCCATCTATATGAATTTTCATCGATCGATCCCTGATACCAAACTTTTCCTGGCTAATCTAAAACAGTCGGTTTTCCACTTCGCATCACTGAAGCATGAAGTTTGTCGAAAATTTTATTAATGATAAAAAAAATGTTACGTCTATTAAACATCCACTCACTAGGGGGCCAATCTCTTCGATAAGGCTGGCCATGAGTCACAACCCGGTAGGGTTGTAGAGCAGTCACGAGGAGGGCTTCAGCGCAGCTAGAGAAGCCAACTGGCGAACCAAAAAGGTTTTCAACATTTTTAGTGCTACTTTCAGTTTTTCCGGCGGATTTCATTTTGCCGTATCTTAGAAACTAGGCCGCTTTTTCCCAGATTTGTATGGAAATTTCGCCCGAAACAACTCAGAAAGGTCCCCGAATTCATGCTAGACAAAAAAAATGTTTGGAAGAAATGGTCGTTTTGTCTGAATTCCCCTATCAAAAATTTTTTCGCCCTTAAAATATCACTAATATACTGCCCGACCACTTTCAATCATCGAAAGCGCTGTAAAGGCAGTTTTTGCCAAATTATGGCCAAAAACCCCTTACACCCCTACAAAACCGAAATTTTTGTATCCGCTCTAACCCAAAATTGGCCGATTTTGTCCGATTTCAGTTACTTTTGCCCTAAACACTTTTTGAATAATAGAATAAAATACTTGCAAGTCAGAAAATACTCGATACGAAAATACGCGGAACGAAAATACTTGCAAGTATTTTCGTATCGAGTATTTTGGAACTATCCGAGTATTTCGGTTTTGAAATTTTGAAATTTCGGTTTTGTAGGGGAGTAAGGGGTTTTTTGGCCATAGTTTTGCAAAAAATGCATTTACATCGCTTTCGATGATTGAAAGTGGTCGGGGAGTATATTAGTGATATTTTAAGGGCGAAAAAATGTTTGATAGGGGTAATTGGACAAAAACCACAATATTTTCCAAAAAGTGTTTTTTTGCTCCAGCATTAATTCGGGGATGTTTCTGAATTGTTTCGGGCGAAATTTCCATACAAATCTGGGTGTGTTTTTTTTAGATGTTTTTTTTTTGCTCCAAAAAGTGTTTTTTGCTCCAGCATTAATTCAGGGATGTTTCTGAGTTGTTTCGGGCGAAATTTCCATACAAATCTGGGAAAAAGCGGCCTAGTTTCTAAGATACGGCAAAATGAAATCCGCTGGAAAAACTGAAAGTACGAAATACTCGTGAATATGAAAGCACTTGCAAGTATGAAATACGAGTGCATATTAATATTAGGATAATATTACATCACTGTTTGATTGAAATGAATCAAATGGGCGATATTTATTGGGTAAATTCTTGATTACATGTATAGTTCATAAAAATACTCGTACCTAGTATTTTTGAATTTCGTACTAGGTACTGGCTGTTCCAAAAAAATACCTGTTGCATATACCTGTTCCAGTATATACGCTTCATCTCTAATTGAGATCTGTGCTTTGAGGAAGAGTGTTTAAGTAATGTGGGCAGTTATAGAGAATCCGTAAACTAGTATTGAAAGTTGTATGCTTTAAGGGTCGTCAAAAGTTATAATGACCCGCTAAAGTTATAATGACCCTGTTGAAAGTTATATTGACCCTGCTTTCTTTGTAAATCGTTGCTCAAAATATTAATGTGTTTTGTAGAATTTAGGATTTCACCGAAGAAGTGCAAATTCCCGACTCTTGCGGCGGGAAAACACCCACAAATCATTGCAGGGCCCTCGCCGTGCTTAATTGTAGGTAGCAGGTTTTTCTGTGACGGCTCGTATTTTTTCCCCAATAAATACGGATGCGACCGCCATTATATTTTATATTGAATTTTGAATCGATGGGAAAATTGACTCATTTCCAAAAGCCCATATCCTTATATTGTTAGTTTTTCGCAAACTGGATTCTTTTTCTGCGATTAAACGCACTGGCGAAGGATTTTCACACACCGATTTTACTATGTAATCCTTGTTTAGGGATCATAATACAAACTGTTTGTGGTGTAACATTTATGCCGAAATGTGAAAGTTGAAATAGTTTTAGCCCAGTTAAAGTTGGATGCTGTCTAATCTGTCGCAGGTTAAATCGTCTGGTTAGCAAAGCAAAAATGCAAAAATGTCACCTGGTTAGCAAAGATCGACTTTTGTTCTTCATCTGTTTTTTACGAATGCATTCTATTTTACGTATCAAATACCAAGGATATTTCAAAAAATTTAAGTATGGCCTCAAGGGTAATGCAAGTATTTTTTCCTCCTTCGGCAACTCAGATAATATCCGACTCATTTTGAAACTAAAGTATTACTTGTTTTTCTATCGCAATTGTTATCACTTATGATCAAATTGGTAGGTAAATTACAGCACTTTCGGCTTTTAAACAAAAACAAAAACAATGAACAACGGTTTACTGGATTATTTTAGTCCTAGTAGTGTAAGAATACGAATTTTAGGTTGCAAAAACTGAAAATTGTTTTTCATGGAAAATGTGAATTATTTCGTGAACTTTTTTTGTGTTTTAGTTCCCTACTAATCGGTAATACATTTTACCATTCTTTACCAAACGGTTGTAGCAATATTTCATTTTTTTTTCTCAAATATCAATGAGGTGTACGAATACGGGTTTTGTGTACAGTGTTAGGTTGTCAACGGACTTCTACAGTGTTAGGTTGTCTACGGATTTTGTATACAGTGTTAGGCTGGATTTCTAGATTGTCAATTACTTTATTGGTGTACAATGAATTTGTCTTTGTTTGGTAATAAAATTGATTGATAAAATTTGATAATAAATTTACCTAAACTTTATTCAATTCGCGATGCATTTAATTACTTTCATTATGAATAGACGCATTTGTGGTTTTTTTCCCATTTCACATGGGCTGAGTTTGAGGTAGAGATGTTCATGTAAAAAATATATCGATATTTTTTTCGATATGATATATAGAAACTCTATATCGATGCTTTGCAATATATCAAAATGTAAATATCGATTTTTTCGATGTATCAAAATCGGATCGAAAGTAATATACGAGGGTTGATCAATAAGTAATGATAATGAATGTAAACCAAGGTGATTAAACTTAAAATATATATTTATTTATCAACAGAGTCTCCTAAAGCATAGTACTGAGTTCGATTTCACGTGAAATTTTCATACAAAATTTCACGTGAAATCTGTTTCGGCGAAAATTTAGCTTGAAAATAAGCAAGTTTGGTACTGTGTTCTTAGCATGAAAAGTTGCTTTGAAGTTGCTTTCGCTTCGAAAACATAGATGGCACTAAAACATGTTGTCAATCATTTCACGCCAATTTAGTTTGTGCAGTTCATTCTTTCGAGCGAAAAAAATGACATTTAGTGTTTGAATTTGAAAATTGAGCAGTGCAAATGACTTTCCAATAAGAAAATCGATCGAAAATTGAAATTCTTGACATTTTATCCGTCAAGAATGAGCAGTGTCTCTGCTTTTCTCTGTTGTCAAAATTTTCGCTCGAAAGAATGGTCAGATAATGGGGAAATGTCAAAATTTCACGTGAACTCGAACTCAGTACCAGCCTTAACAAGTTAATACATTTAGTCCATCTTTTTCCAAACTCAGGATACCCTTAGAAAAAAATTCTTTATCTTGACTCTCCCAAAACGCCTCAACAGCGGCCATATCTTCACTATCATCTTGAAATTTCTTACCCCCAAATGCGGCTTGAGCCGAGGAAAGAGCTAGAAGTTACTAGGAGCTAGCAGTTCGAATCCTGTTTCTTCAATGGCATCCATCGCAACTCAGCCTTGTGAATCGGTGCGTTATCTTGATGACACAAAACTCCGGCTCGCAGTTTGCCTCATCTTTTTTCCTTCATTGCCTCTCGCAATTTTCTTATTAACTCTGCGTAGTAAGAGCCTGATATAGTGGCTCACTTTTCCAAATATTTCACCACAATATTTCCTACAGCGTCCCAAAAAACTGATGCCATAGCCTTTCCTGCCCAACTCGACACTTTGAATTTCTTCGGCGTCGGTGAAGAAGGTCGCCTCCAGGTCATCGATTGCATTTTGGTTTCTTGATCAAAATGGTGGATCCAGGTCACGAAGCGTGACAAAAAATTCTCTTGATCTGACTGGAAATTTTCGAGATTCATCCTTGAAATGTCGACTCGTTTCTTCTTATGCTCGTCCGTTAATATTCTCGGTACCCAACGCGCAGAGATCTTTTTCATATGTAGTTTGTTGGCAAAGATTTTTCGAGCACTACCATATGAGATCTCTGTGACCTCAGCTACATGTCCGATGGTCACTCTTCGATCTACCAACACGACATCTTCGACTTTTTTTACGTTGTCTTTAGTGAGGGATGTGGATTCCCAGCTTAAACTCCTTGGCACAGCGTGCAACGGTGGAATACGTAGTAGCAGAGTCCCTTAATGTTTCCACCATGTCGCCGTGTATGTCTCTGGAAGATAATTTTTTTCAAACAGAGGTACTTAATTACAGCTCTAATTTCGTTTTTCTCCATTTTGATGTTCTCTCTTCGACTGTTCGTATTCAAATGAATGAACCTCCCTGGAATCGTGGCCTATTTATATATTCATATGTGACTTAGTGGGTATATGTGGCAGTAAAACACATTTTTTTGGAATTTTATGCGAACTGGAAATAACCGATTATCATTACTTATTGATCAACCCTCGTATATTGGATAATTTATTTTTTTTTTGGGTTTGGTCTTTGGTTGGTTGATATTACTCGCTAAATATAGGGGGTTGATATCGTTTCTATGTATATTTTTGTCGTGAATATCTGCGACAATTAAATTATAGAATTTCTGGAAATTTTACGAAAAGTACAAACGTTGGAAAAATATGGAGTTTACTACTACTACTGGATAAAAAAAGCAGAAACTATCCTTGGTTTGTATTTCATATTCTTTAACTTAGCAATATTCATCCAAATAGAAAAAACGAAAAATACTATTAGTTAAATTTGAAATTTGCTTCGGCTTCTGGTTTGAAACAAAGAGAACAAAGGGAAATGTTTGTCCACGTCATCTATCATTACTTTGACTTCTCTTCGCGGCGGTCAAATTTAGCTCATGAATATAAAGACATTTATTTTATGATGGACTGACTCATATCCAATTATAAGCGAAAGGGGGAATAAAGAAAGTAAATAGATTTTATGATATAACAAAATATTATATATATTATAATATCTACAGTTTTTCAATATCTTTACAAAATTGTGTTTATTCTTAAACTCATCATGAATGTATTCATTCCTAAGCTTAACGTTTCCTAACCCCCACCCACAGTGACCATATCGGGGTCGAATCCGTTATCTGTGGAAAATTAATTCAAAAACCTAAGCCTAAAATAGCGCGATTCATAAGGAAATATAAGACTTCATTAACCGTAAATAATTAAAAGAATAAATATAACACAAGTCAATTATATAACGGTTTGCTTCTTTTCGTTCTCTTCTCGAAAAATTGTTGACCAACTCGTTTGCACGGGAACAATACGATATTCTCGTATTGAATAAAATATATCGATATTATAAATCGATATCTAATGATTCGATTATATCGACTTGATTCGATATATCGGGACTCAAAAATCGATATTTCTTAAACATCGATATATATTAAACATCCCTAGTTTGAGGTACTTTGGGTTACATTTATTTGAGATTTGGTCACTCTAATCCGCTAAAATCTGGCAGCTCTGGTCTTAAATAGTTTTTTGAAAATTGAGGCGGTACACCCTAGCTAAGACACTAGGTCTGAGATGAATATTATTATTATTCAGTTTATTATTATAATTATTTGCAGTTAAATTTTATTTTTCTTCAGTGTAATTAATCTGGTTTTTTAATTAACGGCTCAACTTAAAAAAAATAGTGGATTATTTTGCTTACAGCTGGATCGCTTGTCTATATTAAAATGATTAAATCAAATGACTTTCACCATTTGAGATTCGATGACAATTCTGTGTCAGCTAGCTATAGCCGCAAGTGTCGACTAAAGCTAGAGTTACAATCAATGCAACCAACATTTGTTGCACAACAAAATGAGTTTGAACACATGAGAACGTATGAGAGCAGTTACAATGATGCAACACAACTTTGCTTGGCAGCAGAGTTTGCTCATACCTCAAACTTGCATGGCAACAAAATTCCCAATTCCACCTGTTCCTATGAGCGTTCGGGAAATCGGAACTGTCATATGTAAATGACAATCAGAATTTGTATTTTTTTTGTCTCATTTTTGCTTTTTATTACACTCCGCAGCTTTTAGAGGATAAAATATTCACTGATATCTCTTTCCGAGACTTTAAAGGATCCAAATTATCGAACAGCAATTTCTTTAATATAGCCAGTGACAGATGACAGTAAATGTTGTGTTGCATTGATTGTAACTCGTTCCACCAACAAAACTTGGCAGCAAATGTTGGTTGCATTGATTGTAACTCAAGCATAAAGTGAAAAATTAGTTAATGGCCCCACGCCATTCTCCGTAGCCGATTACATAAAGTCAGTTTTTTTGCGTCTCGATTAACAGCGAATTAGGGTAGGCAACATTGAAAACAACAGCAATCCTGCCTCAGTCGTTGTTATCAATGCTGCCTACCTGCTATTAACCTGCTAGTGATTGAGACGCAAAAACCGCACCTATAGTTTCACAAAGACAGAGGTAGCAGCAATAAGCATCGTAATTTCTGATGGTGGTGGTACGTATTCGTTTCGAAGATTATTTTGTTTATTACTGTATAAAATGTATTTAATGCGTCAATGGTCAAGTCAACATTGCGACTTAAGAATTTTAGAAACTTCTGCTGATTTTTTTTGCCAATTGAGTTTAGAGATGCGACTTCTCTTGCGATCATTGCCACTAATCACACTATTTTTTTTCCAAAAGAGCGGTGAGTACTGTGATTGCTCTTCTCATACTGTTTAACTGCTCATTGCTCTATTGTAGGACAAAATATATTATCCGCTCATCTGCTTATTTGTTATTTTTTGCTTGGTATTCAGATGAAGGCTTATACGGTCGTACTTCATTCTAATGCTAGGAGAGGCCAAATTCAAGCACACAGTGTACATAGGTACATTGTACTTACATAAAACATGATATATATATATATATATATATATATATATATATATATATATATATATATATATATATATATATATATATATATATATATATATATATATATATATATATATATATATATATATATATATATATATATATATATATATATATATATATATATATATATATATATATATATATATATATATATATGTTTAGTATATAATATATACAGTTCACTATACACTACACAAGTAGCATCAATCACAGGCAGTGGAATAATCACCCAGAGGGACAGTCAGAGGCAGCAGAGCAATCACAGTCAGCAGAGCGATCACATGAAATTCTGCTCGCAATTTTGATTAAAATCACTGCTACTGTAAGTCGCTCTTTACTCTATTGCTCTCTGTTTTAGTGAAAAGAGTAATTAAGCACATGTCTAATTGAGTCTAAAGTTGCCTTTCGATTCTAATATTTCGATTTCTTTGTAGAAGCAAATAAAGATGGCTCTTGTGAACGTTTCTGAGCACCCACTATACATTTTATATGGACGCTTTTTATATGAAATGAAATAAACTACTTGCTAAACGTCATAGTTTTGTGATTGCTTGTACATTTGCGTACATACATGGAAGAGAAATATCGAAAAAAAAACCAGTCGAACGAAATAAAAAACAAGCAGAAACAAACAATATTGAAGAAAAAAATTATAAAAACGAATCTGCATTTTAAGTCGAATTATGATCTGAAGACAAGACAAAAGAGGTTTTTTTTTCAACTTAATACGCTTATAAAAAATTTGTTGTATATTTTTTTAAGTTTATATTTTACATTATTTTCGGAAGATTTTTTAACATTTTGATAGAGCAAAAGGTTTAAGTAAAAATCATATGGATGGTCATATTTTGAAATATTTGCTGCAGGTTGGCTAAATGCACTGAACTCAGACTTCAAACTAGTGTATTATGTAAATTATTGCATGGAATATTGTTTCATGGTCAAGATATTGTTACCCAAGCTATGCTGTGATCTTAAATTTATTAGAGAGAAAGTATACATTTAGATGCCTTGAGACGGGCGTTTTCATGTTGTTGTCAAGGCATTTTTTATCAAACAAAGTTAATTTTACGGCAGAGAAAATTTGTTCGTTTTCTCTTATATATTAACTTTAATATTTTGCTTAACGCTGATGAAAGACACCACCAAACAAATGTAATACCTTTTTTCTGTTTAATGAATCGGTTACATTTTTATATCTATTATCTATTTTACAAATCCAAGAAAAATTACCTTAATTTAAAAAAAATAGGCGAAACAAGAATTTGGATTGAGCGCCACTATATCACGCATTGGAGTTTGTAAATTTCATACCAAGAGAATTTTGGTGCACGTTTGGTCGCACTTTTCCGGGCAGATGGACTATATTGAGGCTCGTCAACAACTTCATCCAGTGTGGGATAGTCGCAAGAAGGCATCATCGAGATCCCTCAGTTCGGATGCAGGAAACTATCACTGCTGTAGCTTAATGGCATTCAAACCAATCCAAGAGTTTCGACAAGGAGCTTATCTGCTCAAATGGGTATCAGCAGACAGTCACTGAAGACAGTTCTGCATAAGGTTTTCAACTATTTCTTTATAAAATTCAACTAGCAAGCAAACTGAAGGCAGCAGACCTGCCGATTCATTTTGAATTTTGCCAGAAGATCATTCAAATGGTAGAAGGCGACGAAAAAGTCTTTAACTGAATTTTGTATGTCTGGCGAGGCTCATTTTGATCTAAACGGCAAAGTTTAAAAAAAGTTGTCGAATATAGAGTGATTCTAACTCACTGATATTCCATACGAGATTTGTTGGAAATATGGGATTTGTGCTGAGTATGAGATTTGTAGCGTGTTGTTTATATTTCTACAACTAGATATTTATAGCAGTAAATATTCATTTGTCACATGGTCTGCTGTGTGTACATTTGTTTGTTTTTTGTAGCAATATTAAATCATGTATCGAAGCACAAATTTCTTGTATGATGTAGTAAGAATTTAATATCCGTCTCCTTTTACCGGACCAACCTATATTAACGCATTTTTGCAATACATATTTCAATTGCTGACGGAGAAGTAAAATTTTGAACTAATTTGTGAGAAGAGTAAAATCATCCAGACAGTTCATTCACCTTTTTATAGGTCAGTGCGAAGAAGCAAGATAATATGGAATTTGTCCATAAAATGTTCTGAAATTACGATACAGCTTCTATAACTACCGCAACAACTTTTAATTACCACGTCATAATCTTTTACTATATCAAACAAATGCGTAGTAATTTCCATCCATTGGATTCTAATAAGTATGTAGGCTAATTTTCTCACTTCATTTTCCCGCCTATTTTCAGCCACAATATTTACATTAAACAATGAACAGTGCGTTAAACTACATGCAGAACATTGTAATTTCATTGACTTGCAACGCAATGCTAGCCTTCACATGAATGATAAGATTTCATATTAGTCTTCATTCGAATTTGGCTAATCTTGAAGCGTCACACTAGGTGCACTGAAGCATCTTCGCGCAAGTGTGCTTGGCGAAATACGTACATAGATTGAAATTAGGACACCTGAGTTCACTCCCAGCCTTCGAGTTCATTTACCTGTAAAGTACAATGCTGTGAAGCTTCCACATAGTTCTGCCAAGCTGCCTTTTCTGTTTCCTTATCCATATTCAATTGTCGACATATTTCTAAATAGTTGGCCTCGATATCGTCAATTTTCACATCATTTTGCTTGGCCGCCGACATATTTGTCATTATTCCCGATTACGACTTGCCACACGAGCACAGAGCGATAGTACACAAACTTCGCGTAATCGATTTACTATCAATCCCGATATCGAAAAACTGCCTTTACTTGATTTGCTTTGTTGAGAGATAATAACTACGGCCTACGACGAAATGTTCGCCATTACATCGAAATTAGGCGCGAACATAAGCTCGTAATGAAGTTGACAGCTGATAATGGTGTAGTAGATGGAAATGTCAGAGAATCATGGCTGCCGTCTGGTACAAAATAATGAGCGCGCGTTTTTCGTTGTTCTAGTACAAATGACGCAATTTAAATTTTATAAATGGCAGTTGTTATTGCGTGTGATGGGATATTGCTTTGAAAATGTTCATTTATTAAAAAATCTTTACTATTTGCCATGTATATAATTCTTAACAAAGTCCAAAAAGAAATTAATTACCATTGATTGGATTGATATTTTATACAATTTACCTCGAACTAATTTCCTCGACATAAGATAAAGCTATTCTTTTGGGCAAAAAAATCATATCACTGCAATGCCATCGTTCTATTTATTTTTTGATCTTGCTGTTATAGGAAATGATGATCATTATTCCTGGATATAAGATTGTGAAAAGTAGTATTTGAATAGGTCGACTAGAATGGCGGTGAAAATACACATTCAAAGACTTTACGCGAAATAAAATGCAAAAAGTCCTTGGATACTCTTAGTTTCCGAGAAAGAACCAATTTGGTGGTCCCTAATTGGGATATTTGCGATATGTGCGAATCGGCGGAAACAAGAGTCAGAAATTGAAACGAAAACACTCACCTCTTCCAACAGAAAAACACACCCACAAAAACACAAACTAACTTCTTTTATTAGGTAGACATATATCGATTATTTTGTCTTACGGCGATGAGGAACATGTAGTCGAGTTTAGCTGAAAAAAATATTAAAAACTTAAAATCAATAAGAATCCTGGTCAAGATTGTCTACCAAATTGTTCCTTTAAAAATATACCTAATAAATGACTCGTATATTTAAGCAAAATAAACAAGGCATTCCTCAAAAATTAGTTATTTTCCGAGATGATGGAAAAAGCCAGGTTCATTGGAGTTACAAAACTAAAAAGGTATAAAATAATGCAAAGTAGCTACAGACTTGTTAGTCTATTAAGCTGAAAAGAAAGAACTTGTAGAGGAAAACAACATTTTTCCGCATCATCAATTTGGTTTCAGAAAAAAATTCACAGCTACTCACCAGGCCCATTGTCTTTTATGGTAATGATTTACAGCAGGTTTCCCACATCCCCAACCAAAATGGAAATTGGTTAGATCTAGTCTTCACGAATGCTTATGACGAAGTAGTGGTTAGTCCAACTAATGACGCTGAGCATCTTTTTTGCAACAGTATACACCATACAGCACTGTCAGTAGAACTTTCCACTTCTAATTCCACCTACTTAAAAACTTACAATAATTCAATTGTATTTGACTTCCGTAATGCTGATTATGAAAGCATTAAACACGTTCTTGATACTACTGATTGGACGAATATTCTTTCAACTCAGGATCTTGATACAGCCATTTCCTCTTTTTACAATAAAATTTTTGACGCCGTTGAAAGATATGTACCAAAGATAAAAAAAAAAAATAAATTGTCTGAACCATGGCTTGATAGAGACCTTAGGCATTTGCGAAATCGTAGAAACAAACTATATAAGCGGATTAGAGAAAATACTGACGTTAGTTCTGCTATTCAGGAAGAGTATAATCAAGTCGCTAAGCAATTTTCAGCAAAGTCTCGTGAGGCTTATGATACTTACATTAGGTCAACCGGCGAAAATATAGTCCGCGACCCAAAAAAATTCTTCGATTTTGTTAATGTGAAGCGAAAAACTACTGGCTATCCATCGTCGATGTTTCTGAATAATACAACGTCTTCTTCTCCTAAAGAGATATGTGACCTATTCGCAGATAGTTTCCAAAAAGTTTTTAGTGCAGCAGACCTAACAAACTCACACCTTTCTTCCTCTGATTCAACTCCAACGGCTTTTGTCAACCATTTAGAAATCTCCCGCGATGAAATACGTAAAACTATTTTGGAACTCAACTGCAACAAAGGTCCTGGGCCCGATCTTCTTCCTCCGATCTTTTTATGCAAGTGTGTAGAGCAGCTTATAACTCCTTTGCATATTTTTTTTAATAGATCACTCTCGTCAGGAGTTTTTCCATCCTGTTGGAAGCTTTCTCATGTCACACCCATATTCAAGAATGGTGATCGACGCTGTATTGAAAACTATAGGGGCATTGCCATTTTGTCTTCGATTCCGAAACTTTTCGAAAAGATAGTATACTACAAATTGTCTCCGCTAGTTGATTCCCGTCTGAACGAGCAACAACATGGCTTTAGAAAAGGTCGCTCAACTACCACGAATTTGACAATCCTAATCTCAGACGTCCTATGCAAAATGGAAAAAGGTTACCAAATTGACGCAGTCTACACAGACTTCAGTAAGGCATTTGACAGAGTTGACCATTCTACCTTAATTCTTAAGCTACAGAAATTCGGTATTACCGGGTCTCTACTCAGCTGGCTGACTTCCTACCTTTGCGATCGAACACAATGTGTAAAATTTCAAGGGTTTTTATCGAAAAACGTTAGTGCTACCTCTGGTGTACCCCAAGGTAGCCATCTTGGTCCACTTCTCTTCAATATATTTATTTCCGATCTATCTGACGTCCTAGCAGGCGTACCTCATTTACTCTATGCAGACGACCTCAAACTTTATCTGACCATTGAATCGAAATCGGATGCCCTCTTTCTCCAATCCAAACTTGATTCCCTTGATCATTGGTGCAATGTAAATAAGCTCTCTCTCAACATTAATAAATGCCAGGTTATTAGTTTTTCCAGAAAATGCATGGTCACACGCAATTCGTACTTCCTCGGTAATAATGTGCTAACTAGAGTTGATAACATTGTTGACCTCGGTGTTATCTTAGATGAAAAACTCCGTTTCACTTTACACTACGATAAAATACTTTCTCGTGCAAACAAACAACTTGGCTTCATCAAAAGACGAGCCAAAGAATTTCGTAGTCTGTGGGTCACAAGATCCTTATACACTTCACTCGTACGTCCTATTCTCGAATACGCTTGTATTAGCTGGAATCCTGCTTTTGAAATCCACAGTGACAGACTCGAGTCAATACAAAAGCAATTTTTACTTTTCGCCTTGCGAGAGCTATACAACCCTTATGATTTTAATAGCCTACCCCCTTATGAGTTTCGACTGGGTCATTTAAACCTATCCACACTAGCCTCCAGAAGAATGGTGATATCGGCCTGCTTCACATTCGACGTCATTAGAGGCGCTATTAATGTAGAATTCCTGACTAATAAAATTTTGATAAATATCCCTGTGAGGAACACCAGGTCCAATCGTTTCCTAAAAGAATATTCTCATTCGACCACATATGGAGCTAATGAGCCAGTAAATAGATGCTGCAGAGTATTCAACAAAATAAGCAATTTATATTCCCCTACGATTTCCAAATCATCCTTCAAGTCCTCTCTTTTCCATGCCATCCGTACCCTTAACCTTAAGCTATAGCTTTTTTGTCAATGTTTATTTATTGATTGCTATTTATTAATTTATTTGTTACTCTTTTTTCTTTAATTTGTTTGTTTTTTACTTATTTAACTTGTTTGTTTTTACTTTTCCTTTACTTTACTTTACTTTTCTATTTTTATTTTTATTTGATGTCCTTTTTTTAATATGTGATTTTGTACCTTGTTTTGGTCAATGAATAAATAAATAAAAACTCCATCTAAATATATCTAAACCACGGCATATCCACAAGTATGGTTACAGTAGACATAGAAAAAACCTTTGATTCAATGTGGCACAAAAGTCGCATTTTCAAAATGATCTAAATGAAATTGCCAACCTACTTACGTCATATTATTCAGAATTTTCTACGTATGCATCAATGGTATGCCTTCAAATGTATATATTGTAGCACTACTTCAAATTCATGTTCCACTACTCTGATTGACCAAATCTAGATATTCTTCTCGCAGAAGATGTCACAAAGTACTTCGTCTGTACCTGATGTATATGCAGTCACAATTATTGTGTCCCTCGCTCATCTTGATGAAGGATTCTAGTCCAGCTGGTTCGTATTTTCCGACGTTTCCTCCTCTAGTGGTATCTTTCGTTTTGGTCTTGTTAAGGGTACACATTTTGCAAGTGAAATCACGCTTAATTCAACACCCACTCTGCCAGCAGTTGTCCAAATACCACACATATGTTGTTTATGATTTTTATTATTGGAGGGAATATTTGAATTGCTAAGGCATGCAAACTGGATTCAAATAAAAGTGCTTTTTACTATATGCTAACGCATATTAAAAACTCCACTATGATTTCAACTCTACTTTTATTTAATCTAGTATTTAACTAATCATACAAAATATACAAGTACTATTCCTTTTCTGTATGTGCGAGATTTTTAAGCGAATCTTCAAAGTCAACAGGTTCAATTTTACGCCTAGCAGCTTCATGCACTGGTTTACCAATTAAAGCAACAACTTCGTCGTAGTTTAACGTTTCACGTTCTAATAGATTTTCCGCTAGCTAAAAGATTATTCATAATTTCGTTATAGCCGATGCAAAATCTTTCAGTCGCATATATACCTTTGTAAGTTTATCCTTGTTGTCACGTAATATTTGCTCAGTTTTTTGGTAAGCCGCAGTTACTATTTCACGAGCTTCTCGGTCGATAAGATTGCCTAGAGCTTTAGAAAATGGTTTATCGTAAGCCATACCAGTTTCGTTTTCATCAGCTATATACACCGGGCCAAGTGTTGAGCTCATTCCGAATTTTTTTATCTACATCAGATTATCATATTTTAAATTATCCTAAGATAAATATTTTAATTTTTTGAAAAATAACTCACCTGAGCATACGCAATTTTTGTAACTTTATCTAAATCATTTTGAGCTCCTGTTGTGATGCGGTTAAACATTAGACTTTCAGCGGCTCGACCTCCTAGAGCCATGCACATTTTTCCGAATAATTCCTCTTTGGTGAAAAGCTTTTGTTCACTCGGAGTGTACTGAGCGAAGCCCAAAGCCAAACTTGTTCTAGGTACTATTGTTACTTTAAGCAGTACGTCGGAATTGGGCAACAACCATCCGATCAGAGCATGTCCGGACTCATGAAAAGCAATCACGCGTCGTTCAACTGGTGAAAGTGCATGCGATCGCTTTTCCGTACCGCCTGAAATAATGAATGTGTTAGAAATGTCCAATGACGTTTCACATTATATAAAATTTCAGAGCGGAACATACTCACCAACAAGACGCTCTACCGCATACTCCAGATTTACAGAATTTACATGCTTTTGTACATTACGTGCAGCATGCAAGGCTGCCTCATTACAAACATTAGCAATGTCAGCACCTGAAAATCCAGGTGTCAGCCTTGCAAGTCGAAACGAATACTCTTTCGGATTTTTTTCCAGTGAAATGGTCGATAAATGCTTCTCGAAAATTTCGCGTCTTTCTTGTAAGTTCGGGAGATCAATGAGAATATGTCGGTCGAAGCGGCCAGGTCGCAATAGTGCCTAGATAACACAAAGTGTAAGATTAAGGAGTTTCGAGCTATATGAAAAATAATTAATTTACCTTATCCAATATATCCGCTCTATTTGTACTTGCAAGCATAAGCACTCCTTCTTTTGAAGCCATACCATCAAGTTCGACTAGAAGTTGGTTTAAAGTTTGTTCCGATTCGCCAGAACTAGATTGTTCCACACTTCCAGTGCCTGAGCGTTGACGGCCGATAGCATCTATTTCATCTATATAAATAATACACGGAGAACGTTTTCGGCCTTCCTTGAACAGATCGCGCACTCGAGCGGCACCAAGGCCACCGATCATTTCAATGAATTCAGATCCGTTCATACTTAAGAAAGGTACTTGCGCTTCAGTTGCAACAGCCTTCGCTAAAAGTGTTTTGCCACAGCCGGGCGGTCCTAATAGTAAAGCGCCTTTCGGAACTTTAGCACCTAATTTTTGATACTTGTCTGGATTTTTTAAGTAATCAACAAATTCCATCACTTCTTGCTTAGCTTCTTGAAGACCAGCTACATCTTTGAATAGTACGCCGCGTCCACCATCGAATGGATCTACTAATGTGAATTTAGCTCTACCCATTTGAGTCTGCGAAGTAATATGAAGAAATTAGATATTTAATTGCCTATTGTATACAGCACTACATTCACTGAAATTAAATAATTAAATGCAACTTACAAATGTATCCATACTAATAGGACTTTTGATTCCTCTTATGCGAGACATGAGTGCCATGAAAACAGCAAACAAGATCAGCAATGTTAAAAGCCTGCCGGTAATATCGCTGTTCCTATCATATGTTACTGATACGCCTTTAGAAATAATAGATACATCAATCAAATTGAAATCATGTTGTGATTAAACTTTTGATTACCTTCTGTAACACCTAATCGTTTTTCGGCATCTCGCAACTTTTCTTCGAATTTCGCGGGGTCTGCTACAGCCATATGGAAGATGTTGGAATCAACCTGTCAATTAATGTATGGAACATTTCTTATGAACATACTAAAAATAAAATACTAAAAATTACCCGACGTCCTTTAAGTATGGCACCTTCATGTAAGATAATTGTAACCATCTCCATATCGGGTCTTATAATAAGCTCTTTCACTTCACCGGTTGCAAGCATGTGATGGACAAACTCATTCCACGACACGTATCGAGTGGTTGTCTTTTTCAGAATAAATCTGTTTAGTTAAATTTAGTTTGAAATAAATTTCTATAGCTCACCTCCGGATTTGCTTTATTCGGAAGCATAAGTGAAACGAACATTACGAAGAGATACACAGTAAGTGTCCACAGTGCTGCTTTTGTTAGTAAAGACATCATTTTTTCTTCGTTATTGTTGTCAGGTTTCTTGCCATTTTCATTGTCATTGTTGTTATTGGACGAGCTCGACGATGGAGGAGGTGATGTTTTCGAGGTCTTTTTTCTACCGTCATGCTCCGGTTTGTCGGATTTGCTGCTGTTACGTATGTGGGACGAATGAAATTGCCTGATAGATACTTCGTTAATTCCGAATGACCTATCCAGGAGCGATAGTATGGCATTGTATTCAGCACGTAATATTTTTTTCTGTCCAGAAATATAGAAACCGAAAGGAAATGAAAAATACATATCAAAGAAGTACTATTTTAGTGTATTGAATAAGATGCACATGTCCAGGCAAAATTTATTATCGCAGCAGCTGGTGGGCAAAAAAGGTCCCGAAATGAACTTGTTCGTTTTAGAGCCATTCTTTTCTATGTCAGTTTTTCGTAGCAATGATAATTTAATAGTTTCTCGATAATCGCAATATTGGATTAATTCAACTCACAATAACTGTAAATTGCGATAGGTGTAATAGACAGTTTATTTTACAATGAACAATATAATCGTAACTAGTAGATAACTGCTCCATCGGCAGTTGCATTTTGTTTTATAAATAACGAACACTTTTCATTTGTATTGCAGAATGCATATGAGACCACGCTGAACTAAAAAATGCTTTTAAAGAAGATTTTAGTACATCGTCGCAAAATTCGTGCACCTGCTTTGTTGAGGAAAAAAGGGCGCTGACGCCATTGCAAAGCAAGGTTTGACGCTTCCACTACAGGGCTGAACTCGCCTTGGGTGTGCCGGCCGCATCTGCATATGCGATTTTTCGGATGTAGGCAGTTGCTGCTTACAATGAGAGACGGATGTCTTATGATGTGGTCAGATACGCTAAGGTCTTCCGTTCAGAGCCCAACCATGCGACTGCGACCCCAGTAAGAGGTGGAAAGTTTGCAGAGACTTGACAGGCATACCGACCGAACACAACTGCCTAGGAGGACACATGTACCGAATAGGTGTTGCTCAGGATGACATCTATCCAACCTGCCTAAAAGAGGCTGACTTTGCGGAGCATTTCCTCTTCGAATACCTAGCGTTTGCGCGTTTTAGATATCAATGCTTTGGTATTGATATGAATTGATATAGCACGTATGCAGAAGACTACTTCTTCCCCCTATGATAAATCTGGGAAACTATGGTAGGCTTGGAATATGAGTACAATGAATATTTTGGCCTGAACGCTTAGAGGTGCCAGGCACTTCTCTGCTAACCTAAACACGCACTCTTCAACCAGCGAATCAAAGTTTAATATAAGTTAAGAAGTCAGAATACAAGTGGAATTTTATATCCTATCTTGTACGCTCGATTCGTGAGTAAAATCTTGTAGAGGAGAGTTGCACCCTTGAATATCAGCTGTAGGCTGTTCTAGGCGACATTCTCAGAAAGATGACTCTTCATTGTAATTAAGCATTCGTTCGTGAACCAGTATTTCCAACAAAGACATAAATAGTAACCAAAATTGACTCTCACCATAATTAGTCAACAAAAGAATAAAAACCTTTAAGCGCAAACATTTGGTAGTAAACTAGTCAGAAATTTTGCCCATCACTAATATGTACTATGCTCGTACAGTGTGCTGAGAGTACTATGCAGCAGACTAAAGTGTGGTGTGCGACTTCTGCGGGCATAGTTAAGAGTGTGGTTACTTTCATCACTAGATTAGAGTGAATCGACAAGAATTTGCTAATTTTGAATGATTTAATGGAAGATTTGTTTTATCTAATCTGTTGAATACGCTAACAACTTTTGAACATTACACCGACTAGCTCTGGAGACTGAATAAAATATTCAGGAAATGTTCTTCTTATCGAATCTCTATTCTCCACAATAAAAGCAACTAAGATACTCAATCTAATGATGAGCAAACTAATTAGATTAATATTTCCCACCAGGTCACGGTAAACATGCATAGCCCTGTTGTAAAGTCTATGATCCAGCAAACAATTAGGTCACTATCCGAAAGACCGCCACTCTATGTTAAAATGTATTCCAGGCCAAGATAAATCACTCGTGCTGACTAAATACTAGCAAAGCTCCAGGGCCTGATGGCAAGTCCATCTAAATCCTAAAGAAGCTTCCCATCGAAGCAGTGATTCGATTTTGTTTTATGATTAACGCTTGTTTGAAAATTTATTTTCCAACTGCCTGGAAACGAGCAAGGTTATTCCTCTATCAAAGCTAGGCAAGAATTGCGCTTTGACTGGGAGTTACAGACCGATCAGCTAATGTTCTTACCATGCTTTTTTTAGAATTTGAGAATATACCATTCCAATTTCAATTCAGTTTTCAAAGGGTTATTCAACAGCTTACTAGCTTTTTTGAGTTGCTCACGATGTTGAAAGGTAGCTTGCCGTCAAAGAATCTGTAGGATTGATCACCTTAGGCATTGAAAAGAGTTCCAATAATGTCTGGCGGGCTGCTCTTCAAAATACGTGATTATGAAATTCCTCTCTACATTATTAAGGTCGGTCATTTCTGACGGATCGTGAATTTGCAGTGAAGGTAAGTCGGTAACGGCTAAAGACTTCAGACCCTAGTTCAGGCTCTTCATTGCCCAATTCGAACCTTCACAGGAGCTAACTTATCTTTCAAATAGCAGAGAGTATCTTGGGAGCAAATACGGAATAGAAAACGCTACAGTGTTATAACTGCTAAAATTTCGTACGTCAAGTATCTGGAGATGTACACATGTGACTGTAGCAAAAATACTACGCTGCAGCTGTGGTCAAAATAAAGAATCAATCAAATCCTTGTTGTATCTCTGTACATTCAATGTAGTTCGAGAAAGTCAAGCCTGCTGTACGACTTCGGATTAATGTCCTGAGAGAAGAGAAGTTTTGTCAAATCTCCATTGTCTGCAATTTTGGTAATGAAAAAATTTAGAAAACCTGTTGATTACTGGCAGCTAATGCTTTTAGTATTTCAATTTTCTTCTGCGATGGCAGATGTAGCGAAAAGTAAAGAAAAGTAGCAACAGAACATTCGCTTGTATTGGAATTCGAAACTGATTGAAGACAACGTGCCAACCGCAGCTCATGATGCGCTCTTTAGTTATATAGACCTTGCAACGAACAGGAAGAGATCGAAGACCTAAGATAATATTTAGGTATAATTATGCTAGTTTATTTGTAACCATAGGTATAAGTTAGATCTAATTCGTAGCATAGGGTATATTTTACTATTGCCAAGATAATCCCGGTCACTGTACAAGATGGGTATGACTATGACTAAGATATAAAAAATTGTGGAAGAAAACATCGAAACAGTTTAGCCGCTAGATTTTAAGTTTTCATTGTTGATTGAGTATAAATGTGATAAAGAATCTGCAGATTGAATATTCATTTCATTCGTTAGTATGTCCCTTAATTTTTTCATCCAAAATACTTTCATCAATCTCAGTAACACACAATTAATTATGTCAGTTAAATTCCTTATATGCTATCTGTATCTAAGCGCTTGCGCTGACTAGATTTAACCCAGTCAATTCAGAACACTGTATATATTAATAAATAATTCAACACGCAAATTATTCTTTAGGGCCTAAAAGCTACTTGATTTCATCACCAAGTGCAAAATATATTCCTCACATTGGAAATAAAACAGTATTTACCTGTCTCCTATTTAGATGAAGCGCTGCAACACTTGGAAGATTCGAAAGTACTGCAGCAGGATGCAATCTATCAGCATTTTGTGTGAAGTTCTGCAAATACTTTCGCACTACTACACTACTCCTTTGTAGTCGAAACATTTTGCTAAATAGTGTAAGATTTATCATCTATTTCGGTTTTTCTTTCATCTGTGATTTAATATTTTATTATATTGCTTAGAGTAGAGTAAGAAACCAATTACAAATATGATTTAATCTGAATGAAAATTATGCAAACAAATGATCGGAAAGACAACCCAAACACGTCAGGTACCATTGACTTAAATCAGCTGGTCGTTGACAATCGGCATTCCTATTGAGCACTAAAATCCTGATAAGAATTGCGATGTTTTAGTTGCAAAATAGCTGGTTTGGGCATATACTAGTTTGAAGATCTGAATCCATCTATTGAGGAGTACCCAAATCGTCGAAACAAGTTTGAGCGATATATCTGATCTGCTTTATCTCACGCAGGTGGTGTACTGTGCACCTGAATCGTCTGAATAGTGTCGATGGACTGAAAAGGGGTGTCGTAATTAGATTAAATATTAGAATAAAAATTCATAATTAGATAAAATAAAATATTTTTTTTTCAGAAAAACAATACATTTTAAGATGCTCTTAGATTTGTTTCTTACCTTTGTGCATATAATATTTAAATAATTCTTATACACAAGCCAGAGTTAGTAGACATTTAAATAAACTTCTGCTTAATTGTTCTGCGTAAAAGTTACGAGGATCTACTCTATTTTCAGAAAGTTTTTTTTTGAATGCAAATGACGCCTCTAAATCCTGTCCCGTATACAAAGTTCTATTTTGGTGAAAATTTCATTTTGACTCGACAACACTAATGGAGCCGCCTCCCGAAAGAGTCAGCTAATCCAACTTAAGATGTTTCTATCTTTTCTTGCTTTTCTTAAATCTTGTTGAAGTATCTCGGATGAAGCTAAAGAAACAAGCCAGCAGTCCGTTGACAGATTGATGGGAGTCGTAGATACATCGAAGATTTTCGCTAATACGTAGGCCAGTTTTCTACTAATCTGAATTCGGTAAATTGTGCAAAATCGCCGGACCAGTATCGGAATTTCCGTTTCGAGTGTTAGAGAAGCGAAGTGTACACTTGTGTCGCAGGTAAGATAAAATCTTAGTGGCAAACAACAATGTTTCTGCATTCTCAAATGATCCGTGCATCGTGAAAGGGCATCCGATCAGCGCATGCGCCAACACCTTGAAAATGGAAGGTAGCTAGCGCCAGGAATGTCCCGGAAGTATTTAATTCTTAAGTGTTTCTATCTGTTCTTGTCTAGACGGGTTGAGGAATGCCAGACCACACACATGATTGGCGCCAAAAGGATGTGTTCAAAATTCCGGTGTATTTGTCGCTCGAGAAAGATTGGGAATTGAACAAAACCAAAGACTTGTTTGTTGTGTTCGAATTGGTATTCTGTGGTGTGGAAGTTATATGGCCATGCAATTCTTTTTTTAAGTATTTAATTGTGTTTAATTGATATTTCGATTGAGGAAACTTGATTCTCCGGGAATATGGTTTAAATACTTCACGTGTAGACGTATAAATTTCATTTGTTTTCATTCAACCAATTTTCACTATCAAAGCAAAATCTCAAATGCTCTCGTGATGAAAAACACCCAAATCTTTGAGGTACGTGAACAAAATTTTCATTCATTACTTTCTCCAGTTTTGAAAAGTATCTTGAAATGTTAAAGCATGAGCATAATTCCATGAAATAATAATTTGATTCTTAAAATTGTCGACATTCTGATATGTTTCTAAAAACATAGTCACGGACTGCAATATTTTTCCTATCAGCGGTCGTTTTGAGTGATCCTTATCAGTTTGCGCTGCATGATATCCTATTGAGTCATTTGCTGACCATCAGTTACCTGCAGCAAACAACCTTTTGTTTTTAGAATTTCGAGTTGCTCTACGGTAACGATACGGTATTAGGTAGATAGAGTGCAATGGAAATAATTTTTTTATTGCAATTGGAATTCTTTCTCTCATAAGATTTTTACTATGAATTAAGGGAGTTAACTGCTTGAGTGATCAAAAACTAAAGAATAATAGGATTAACTTTTGTATTTAATGTATGTATAGTTTTCAAAACTCTACAGCACGAATCAATGATGAAACCACGACTACCTTAATTTTTTGTAAAAAAGTAAGGTAAAATTTGGCCGGAATTATTTGTATTGGAATTGTTTTTGCGGGATGATTAAAACTGAAATTTTTTTTTTTATTTGACAAAGTGGTTTCGAAAGCATGCACTGATGCACGATCGAGTTTCCCGTATCAATTATTCTCTGCTTTGATAAGCTTTAGAGACGATATACGTTGTCTATGCGATTATAGACAAGAAGGAACCGTGATCACAAATCAATAACCTTTATTTGTATTGATAAAAGTAATTTTTTCTAACCCAAACCACGCTTTCTTCATCAAAAAAAATATATTTTCAAATTTTTTTGACAAGAAGGTAATATCTTTAACGAATTATTTGTCAATTCAAAGTCAGTTTATTAAATCAAGCTACTTTTAGATACTATCTGATTAAAGGCACAGCATGGTTCACTTCGGTTGGCATCAACACACGCTCAAGCTTAATTTATTTCAATTTGTTAATTTACCCAACAAGGTATGCGAAATTTGTATCGATAGGAAAGAAAGAAATGATTGTTATGAAGCAAGAAAACAACGGAACAGTGGGCTCGAACATACGTGGAAATTTGTTCCACTGTATTTCTATAAAAGAGCCGAGTTATAAATATTAGAACTAAACCTACTGACATCATAATAAGTTTCTTATCTTTTTAATCAGGTCATAAACTTTTTTCGTAGGCATGGACGGCTTAAAAATAAGTGTAATATTTGCGTTTATCGCATTTGGAATCCTGCTGACCGTTTCACATGTTGATTCTTGCAATGAATACGTTTGCGCATCTATTGTTTCTAAATGTCTCTTAACACAAAGCTGTAAGTGCGATCTTAAAAACTGTACATGCTGCAAAGATTGCTTCAATTGCTTAAGTCATCTGTATAGTGAGTGCTGCAGTTGTTTGGGTAAGTTTTTGAATTACATTCATATAAATCATAAGGTTTTTCATTTATTGATTTTGCATTTTAGATTTATGTCCTAAGCCAAATGACACACGAGCTCCTAAAAAATCACACTTGGACGAATTCGATGGAATTCCTGGCTTGTTCGATGCTTTGGCATCTGGTCCCGAAGAAGGAAAATGGAATACATTTACGTTTCCTGTAGATTTCGATTCGATGCTTACTGGCTCAAAAGTGGAAAAAGATTTGAAATATTATTTGCGTGAGTTAAATAGAAATAGAATGTCGAAGAGTGATTTGAATTAAAACATGTAATGATATGTCTACAGATTCGAATGAACAAGAAATTGATGTGCCAGTGAAGGAACGTGAGGACATTGTAACTTACAATTGTACAGTCTTGTACATGACGCAGTGTCTGTCTTGGAATAAATGTCAGCATAGTTGTCAAACGATGGGAGCTAGTAGTTGCAGGTATAAAGTTTTACACAAATATGTTTTGCTAACATTGGATAATTACTGGAATTTCATAATAACTAGTCGAATAATATACAATAACATATGCGCAAAACTCTATTTCACATTATTTAGATGGTTTCACGATGGATGTTGTGAATGTGTTGGATCCAAATGCATTAACTATGGCATAAACGAAAGTAGATGCTCTGCTTGCCCTGAAGAAGAAGATGCACTGGACGATATTCCAATCGATGACTTAGACTATGGCGATGAAATGGGACCTTACGATGGAACTGTAGATACAAATATTTAACTTTTTTCTTACCGTACAAATCAACCCTAGATATCCTTTACTTGACTATCGTCTTAAATGTGCCTTATAATGAACAAATCAAAAATTGATATTATTTAAATGAAATTTAGTACTAACACATATTGAACTCTATTTGTCGTAATTTACAGACTAGCATTCCAAGTCTACTTTAAAAGTAAAAGGTATGGAATTGGCTTAAAATTCAAAGAGTATTATTTTGGTATTCCACGTATTCTACCATTCTAACGAATAAGTGTATGCAAGTGAATCTATACAGCGTAAATTACAGTTTAAATAAAAATGTGTACTTTTAATGTTTGATTCGAATATTATTTATGTGTTTATCTACTTTGTATGCACTGTGGCAGGATTTGTAAAATATACATTTTTTATTTTACTCTGTTTGTCTATACTTTGAGTGCACTTCATGTAATAAACAACACGAAATGAAGTCTTATTTTCCAGTGTAAGCACTTTACAAAATGAGTCTTCTCTTGTACAAATTATAAATGTTTTTATAAAGCATCAGGCAATTATTTTTATTTAATAATGCATTTTTATGTTCATCATTAATGGGATAATGTTTGATATTCAAAAGTTTTTGGTGGCTAAATCATCTAGCATTGTTCAATTCGCCCAACCTGATTCAAATCGTTGGGGAAAGCTGAGAGGTGCTCTTGGCTATGAAGTGAATTATCCTCTAAAAGCTATTTAATTGTGATCATGGTTCCCTTCTTGTCTTTAAATCAGCATAGACAACGTATATCGTCTTTTAAGCTTATCAAAGCAGAGAATATTGATACGGGAAACTCGACCGTTTTGCAGAATAAGCCTCCGAAGCAGAATCAAATTGGAATTGTTTTTGCGTTTCTCTGGTTTGATAAGCTTTAGAGACGATATACGTTGTCTATGCTGATTTATAGACAAGAAGGGAACCATGATCACAATTCAATAACCTTTACAAGTAAATTATATCGATGGATATAAGTCGGAGATGTTAAAATTTGTCACAACTAGCGTAAATAAAAATTAATGATGTCCAACTGCAAGTGGTCACATTAGTCAAGTATGCACTGTGTGCTGGTGTCTGATGAGAATCAGTGCATACTTTCGAAATCACTTTATCAAATAAAAATTTTCAATGCAAATAAATTCTTTTCAATTTTAATCATCCTGCAAAAACAATTCCAATTTGAATAATCCTTTCAATCAGCCGTGGGTCAATATATGTAGTGAGATAGTATTGTTGTGTATACATCTTCAGTAAGCAGGTAAAAATTTTGATTTTAAATCGAATATGCTTCAACCTCATTTAAAGTTGTTTTTTGACAAGTGATTAGATGGATCTAGAGGTAGGTGAGTAAGATTATACGTCGTATAATGATAATTTACAACGGTTGGAGTGAGCTTAATTCTTGCCCAGTACCATCATAGCGATCGCTCGAAACAAAATAATTAAATAAAAACCATTTTTAACTGGTGCAATATACTTCAGTGCTACATCTAACATTAAAACGAAGTTCATTGACTTAGATTTGTTTATTTGTGTTACCGGTCATTGAATCTTGAATTACGATTCTGATCTGAAATCGACATTGGATTATTTTACGCTCCTAAGATTGTCCTTCTGAAAAAAATTTACTTAGCATCTTTACTTATATTGTTCTATTGCTATATTAGATTAGAGAATGAATTCAGGAAGTTTTTTTAGATACAATTTTTAATCCTAGTTTGTTTCAAAAATTTATTTTTTCGTTAGCTTTAAACCGAAGTTATTGCTCTTGTTTAAAGACAACATTAAATGATACTAATTTAAATAATGCATCAACAGCTTAAAAGACGTGTAATTTATTGCTCTGCGAGAAAGCCGGGTAGTTAATTACCATATATTGGCTGGAATAAGATCAAACTCATTGAGTATAGCGATATTAAGATTGTCAGCAACATAGTAAACCCCCATAGATGTGTATCTCTAGATTGTGCCTTTTTCTTTTATACAGTTCTTCCCATTTGCATTTTCCCCTATAAATTTTGTCAACCATGTAACCATGTAGCCCAAATGTTAACAAACTATCGAGACGCAATTGTAGTCGATGTGAATTGACTAATAAAAAGTGGCTTCTCGCAAAATGTATTGTAATATGTCAATAAGAAAAGCTCTCAAAATCACCTGAATTCGAAACAGCAGCGTCACAGATTAAATTTGATTAAAACAGGCAAACATGAATGACCAGCGAGATATCGTTCAGGCAACCAAAATTTTCATTAACTTTCTACTGGAAAACTTACTGTAGAGTTTAAAAAAGAAACTCATTAATTTTCGGGAATAATTAGCCCACCGAGTTAGTAATTTGATTCGGTAATCCGAGTGAGTAATTTACATCGATGGCAGACGAATTTTACTTATTAAATTAATTAATTTTAAGAATTTCGAGGAGCAATATAACTATGAGTGGAACGAAACTTAATAATATTAAAAATAAGAACCATTTATAAAAAAAAAATTTAATTTTTTTCCTAAATGGAACAAGAAGAACGATGCAATACAGTAGCTTAACATAGAATGTTGCTGGTTCATGTATAAACTAAGTCCCATCGTCAGCACGGGCAAAACAGCTGATGAAAGTGAAAGCTCCGAAAATTATTCCGAAGATTCCGAATGGTTCCAAACTGTCACTGTCACTCGTCGACCACCCGACGTACTGTCGAATAGAAGGCGAAACACAGAACTTTCTGAGTTGTGCTAGAGATTTTAGTTTTTCATCGAGATTGAAATGCTCTTTCGAACAGAAAGAAATTAGAAAAAGTGTTGCATCGAAACAAAGTGTGAAAATGTCTTTAATGACTTCGAATGGATTTAATTTTAAGGTGGTGCTTCTTGGTGAAGGCTGTGTTGGAAAAACATCGATTGTATTGCGCTATGTAGAGGATAAATTTAATCCAAAACATTTCACAACGCTACAGGTGAGCTCAAATTCGGTTCAGTAAATTTTCTTTTACTCAGTGTGTGAATCATATTTTCGTTGCATCGATTGGGATTCCCAAAATGCCGAGTTCCACTTGCATTCTGATTGGAAATCTGAGCAATCGATTCGCATGATTAGAGCTTATGCTGTCTGCGGTTTTGTGGTTTCTTCTTATGTTTAGAACTTGTAAGGTTTCCTTGCATATCCTCTAGGCCAGTGACTCTTAGTTCAGTAATTCCTTTTTTCTTCAGGCATCTTTTGTAACAAAAAAGCTCACATTCAACGGACAACGTGTGCATTTGAATATTTGGGACACTGCAGGCCAAGAAAGGTGAAGATCAAATCTTATCAACTTTGTATTCACTGGTTATCGGTACCATTGTTTTTTACATTACAGATTCCATGCGTTGGGTCCGATTTACTACAGAGGCTCAGATGGAGCGATATTAGTGTACGACATAACAGACGAGGATTCATTTCAGAAGGTGAAAAATTGGGTGAAGGAATTGAAGAAGATGCTCGGATCGGATATTGTGATTGCGATTGTTGGAAATAAAACAGACTTGGAGAAAGATAGGCATGTGCCAGCCGAGGAAGCTGAAAGGTATAAAATGTTCAAAAAATTTACTCTGGAAAAATTTAATTGTGCTTGGAATAAAAACTAAGCTTCGATGTAAGAGTAGCTCTTTATTGTAATCTTGAGATATGAGATGTTTTTTCAATATAATCTCTAATTCATTATCAAATGACTAAATTTGTATCTTATCGGTTATTTGCACAGTAGAAATATTACGTGATCTGTACCAGATATGTTTGGACTTTTATCTTCCAAGAGCCTTAAAGTAACAAATTTGGATACTTTGTTGATATAGATTAATTTATTTTGACGCATTTATTATTGAAGAACCTCAAAAAATCTGCTTATTGAAAAACCTAATGATATTAAAATACAATTCATTGGCATTATTTCAAAGAAAATGTGTATAACAGTATTTATGTATAGAAAATCGTATACCTCTTAAATAAACTTAAATATTGCTTTTAATATTGACAGCTATTCACAAAGTGTTGGAGCAAAACATTTCGAAACATCAGCGAAACTGAATGAAGGAATCGAAGAGCTATTTTTAGAGCTGTCAACAATGGTAACAAAGAAAATCTCGTAATCATCAAAAAACCCACTAAATTGCCTCATTTTATAGATGATAACAAATCACGATATAAAGGAATCGCGAAGTAATCCACTAAACCGAAGCAATTCAATACGTCGTAGTAATGCGCTGATGGTGGATGATACCGAGGAGAATCCAGCTGAAGAAAACCCACCAACATCTAGATGCTGCGGTGCCGGTTAAGCGGATACTTTTCAACAAAATTAACATACTTAGCCTTATCAACTACTTGTATATACAAAAATATGAGAATTACGGTATCTAATAGAAAATTTTCATAATCGAACACAGTTATAACAGTAATAAGTATCCTCCTAGAAAAGTGAGTTAATTAATAAAAAAATATCGGTTAGTAAATCTTTTTGAAATGATTGTCGTGGTGGATCTATAGTCCGAAGATATCGTAGAGAACATATTTTTGGGCAGTGTTTTATTTATGAACAGAACAAATTATTTGAGTGTATCAATGTAATGCGTAACTATTATCAGTGAATGCAAGATTAAAAGCGAACAAAAATGAAATAGTGATTTGATAAAAGATAAAAAATGTGTAAAATATAAGATTTAAAATAAACTAATAACGAATAAAGTACAGTTTCGTCTAAGCTCAGCCTCATTAACTTCATCCAATAAACATCTCATTAATGAAAAGGTTTAAACTGCAAGAATTTCATTCTGCTATCAAAATATATTTCAGCTGATGCTCTGAACAACACCAGATAAGATAAAGTTTTTTTACTGACGAATTGAAAAGCTCTTTTTGTATGGGATTTGACCGTTGAATTCGTTTCGCGAAGAGTATAGTACTAGGCATTAGGGTAGGCAGCATTTAAAACAACAGCAACAACTGTGGCAGGATTGTTGTTGCTTTCATGCTGCCTACCCTAATTTGCTATTCATCGAGATGCAAAAAACGCACTTATTATTTCCTTAGTTTGAGATAAGAGACATGTCATTCAAGTATAGTTCGGTTGTAAGTCATCACCGATCGGGTACCACCTGTCCATCGTAAGATGTTGCACCAAAACTGCCTGGCAAACAACATGAGGATGGGTCACTAGAATTTTATCCCTGCAGGTGGCAGCCAGACTAAATCTGGAAATCCACCCTTACCGAACGTATTCCGTACTGGATTGGTTGGATTTGACAGGTTCCCACCTTATGTGTGACTGCACCGGAAGACCCTGGTTGCAGTGTAAGCTCACAGGTTACAATTGTGGAAGATTCTATGACCAGAGAGTTTCCAAACTTCCTGATAAAATTTCCTATGTTTAAAGGCTCCGAAAAGACAAGTGAAAGTCAGCTGAAACTGCTGCTGGGCTGCGATGCTAACTCCCAGCACACCAGCTGGAGCAGCAACAAATGTAGCACCAGAGGACACAGACTCTTTGATATAATAACTTCTGTGAAGCTAATGAGTTTAAACATTGGGATTTTTCCCATATTTGTCACCCCTAGCAGAAGAACGGTTATGAATGTATCACTATGTTCATCTGGAATAGTTAGATCAATAACTGGATGGCACGTATCAGATGAGGTCTCATTTTCTGATCACCGCTACTTGGTGTTATCTTTAGCTAGGGATTCAGCAACTGTGGTGGAAAGAAGAAATCAAAGGAACATTGATGGGATAGGCTCCATCGACTTCTTGCAGGCAGAGTTTGTTCTAATAGCAGAATAAAATCGCCAAAGGCAGAACAAAAGAATTCCGGCTGAGCACTCTGAATAGATTCATAATAGGTAGCCTACCCGATGAATAATAGTATATGGAGCAAGACACTTTCCTGGTGGAACCAGGAACTGGAGAAACTCACGAAAATAAGAGGAAACTTCTCAATCGAGCTTGTAAGAGCAAGACTGAGGATGATTGGATCGTCTACAGAACCTCGCAGAGAACACACGAGAATTTGGTAAGGATCTACAAGAGGGAATCCTTCAGACCGTTCTATGACGAACTGGAAGGTGCGCGAGAGACGTCGATGCTGTTGAAGGTCCTGGGGAAGAATCAATTAGCTAAACTTGTCCCTCTAAAGCGTCCAGATGATGATTTTACTAAGCCCAAAAAGAAGTGTACATACTAGAGCACTGCACGAGTAAGTAAAAAGTAATCGGATAAATAATCGCCGAGTCTACGACTGAACGATGCGAGTACATACTCCGCATCGTTTCGCCAATGCATCGCCGATTATATTTACGAGTAATACTCGCCAGAACTGCATCGTAGAATCGTGCATCGGCGAGTAGGCATCGTGAATAATCGTCAGGTTTATTCGATAAGCCGTTATGTTGTTATTTTTATGTAATAAAATGAACTTTATGTTTTGTACTTGTCTAATGTTCCATTTCTCTCCTTCTCATACAATGTTATACATTCTTTAAGCATAAGCCAAATCTCGACAATGATTATGTGAAACGATGCTAAATACGATTATACTCGCCGATGCCGATGCGAAACGATGCCGAAGTGCGTGATGAGTACGAAAACACACGAGATAATCGTGTGATGAGTATTCGTACTCGTAATCGTACGATGCTGAACGTACTCGTGCAGTGCTCTAGTACATACGTTACTTGAGAATCCATACCTGGGCGCTCTGGTGGTTAACCAAACTTCTTGCTCTTCGTAGCAGTAGGAAATGCTGGTACACAACGAGATATGTGGTCACTAAGGAAGAGATCAGGGATGCAATCGTGCGCTTTGGAAACTTCAAATCACCGGGCGTGGATGGCATATATCCGAATATGCCGAGGAGTTGAATACCTGCAGGCAAGCATAAAAGAAATCTTTTCGGTATGCCTAGTCCTGGGGTTTCGTCACCTTGGCGACAGGTTAAAGTAGTCTTTATACTTAAACCGGGTAGAGATGACTTCAGATTCAAGGAAGGCCAATCAGCCTAACTTCGTTTTTGCACCACATGTAGTTATGTGGATCTACGTAACAATCATAAGGACGATGATCACGTACGCATCCATAAAATGGTGGACTATTGTGGAGCTATTGGAACAAGCCACAATACCACTGGTGTGGCCCTTGATGCGCTTCTCAACCTGCCTCCACTCGAAATTCAAGTTCAGAGTGTGGCAATGAGCTTCATCCATAGACTAACTCAACTTGGCTTATAGGCAGGAAACGATGATGTGGGGCACTGTTCTTTTATAGGTTCGATGCGTGATATCCCTCCGATTCTTGGAATGCCTTCTGATACTCAAGTGCGTTTACATGACTTCGGGAGAAGATACGAAATAATCTTCTTGAGCAGAAGTGATTGGGAGCACCCAAATGTCTCCACGAGGGGATACTCCGAGATCTTCTTCACGGACGACCCGAATACTGATGTTAAACCTGGAGCTGGTGTATACACACATTCATCGAATGCAGGTAGGCTTCTTCTCTCGGAGAGCATGTTTCGGTTTTTTCAAGCAGAAATATTTGCTGATTGAAGAAAAGTGGAGGGGCATATTGCTTTTGCAGTGATAATCAAGCTGCGCTGCTAGTGCTAAGTAGTCCTCTTACTACTTCGAAAATCGCCCAAGAGAGCAAGACACGGTGGAACCCTGGCGCCAGATCCATGACAGGCATACTGACTGCCTAGGAGGACACATGTATCGAAAAGGTGTTGCAAGGATGCCTAGAAGAGGCTGACTCTACGAAGCATTTCTTCTGTGAACGCCCAGCGCTTGGGAGTCTTAACTATCAAGGCTTTGGTTTGGATGTGGCTCGTGTGCAGAAGACAGGCTCTTTCTTCCTCTTATTGATCCTTGATTTCGTTAAGAAATTTGAGAAACTATGGTAGACGGGAAGTACGAATACAGTGGGTCTTTTGTCCTTAGTGCTTACACATGCCAGGCGACTTTCCCCTAAACCAAATATCCGGTTTGGGGCTCCCACAAAAAGATTTTCCATCGGTACCGATTGCGAATCGTTCATTTAGGCATCCTTAAGCTCAGAGCGTTCTGGTCAATGCCAACCCTCCAGTACAAACAAGGTCTCTCCCGCTCTCGTTTGCCATAAAATTTGCCGTGAAAGGTTTTCCAAGCAGGCTTCTCTTCGCCCACACAAGCTAGGGGCTCTATCTCCCGGAGTCTACCAAGCTTTATCTTAGTGATTATATCTGATAGACCAAATCTCATATTTATAAACCAAAAACTTTTGCAGACAGGGTACTTATGTTGATCCACCAGTTCGAGAAGAAAAACAAAGCAAAGCAATAACGAAACAATTATAATGCTATTATTAAAAAGAAAGCTCATATATAATTTATTATCAAAAACTTTATTAGAACACTTATCTCAACATTTAACTTTAAAAAATGTATCTACCTATAATACTAGATATTTTTTACCATGAAAAATGTCATTGAATCAACAAATAAACATATCGTAAAAGTAAAATACATAAATATTCACATCGAATACATTTGGTTCGTGTGGACGTGACTACTATTAAAGTTTCTCAAGTGAGAAAATGCAAATACAAATATTGCCATCTTTTGCGAGTAAAACGACTAGATTGAAAGTGAAATAATAAATCTAAAAATATGTCAATTAGGTCTATCATTGCCAATCGATTCGCTTAATGCCTCTTTCATTTTTTCCATTTGTTCCCTCAATTCTTCATCTTCGTCTTTTAATTGTTTTATTCGTGGGGCAAATATCTGATGCAACGCAATGAAAACAAATGCAGTACTTACAACAGCATTTATTCGGTACACCGAATCTTGACAGTAGATGATGCAGAGAGCAGCCAATACGTACAATATTACAGACAAGAAACGATATGCACAGCTGTAAAAGTATAAAAACGAGGAAAATTCTTTAGATATGAGGGTTTGGCGAATTTCAAACATATGAGTTAGAAATATTAGAAAAGAAAGCAAAAAAATGTTCACTAATTTTCAGAACTTCTTCAATTTATGTACTTACATATTTCTTGGTGTATTCAACTGCCAGATAACCCCTAGACACGCAAGAGTTATGGTTGCAGGAATAGCACTCGGATCAGGTACTAGTTTACGAGAGTAGCTGCAAAATGGATAGACTGGAGAGTTCTCCGTTTTAAGCATACACACTTTCACTTACTGGTAATTCTTAGCCCACGATAATGTTGCTGGGAAATTCACTATTGCTAGCAGCAGAAGCAGTAGAAATAATGTCATGTGGAAATTAACACCGCTCAGACCTTCATGAATCGAATCATATTCTTTTCTCAGTGCAGCATCGGCATCAAGTCGTTCTTTGTTTAATTCACGTTGCTTTTCAATAGTTTCCGTCAAAAGTTTGTCCAACTCTTCGTCGTTTAATTGATCAATACGAGCCAGAATTTCTTCCTCGGTGTCACCTAATCCTAAGCTTTGAAGACTACTTCTGAATTGATTTCTTGCTTGAACTGTCTTCACATTACTCTCCTCAGATTCCTGTTTGATATCTTCGACATGGCGTGGCTCATTTTCCGAGTGTTTCTCGGTAATTGATTTGCTAGAACTTGTAGTTTCTTGCTCTGCTACGTTAGAATCATCTTTCGAATTAATAACTTTCTCTTCTGCCTCGTCATTACTGGGAGGATTATCTGGGGATTTTTCTTCACTTGTTTGGTTGCTGTCTGTTTTCTTTCCAAACAATTTCTCGGCTATCAGTTTTGCCGTATTAAAAACAAATTCTTCCAAATAGTCTTCGTATTGTTTTGTCATCTAATAAAAATAAACAAGCAGTAAATTCATGAGAAATTATTTTTTCAAAGCGCTTCTTACCAATATGAAGTGAACAATACAAGCGCAAATTATCCCTACTCCACCACATGATGCAAATATCATAGAAATGATCACCACGACCGCGGTTATGGGTATTTTTTGAATGATAGGAATTACTGCAGACGATATTGGCGGTATTGGCAAACTTACAGTTCTGTGTAGGAAAAAAATTATTATTACAGTAAGAATAGTTTTTTTGGGATTTCTTACTTGAATATGATTTTGTGCAATACACTTCCGCAAATTGTTACTCCCAGCCATATTGCGCCGGTGGCCAGTCCTAATATTGCTAGTGCTGAGCCATGCATTATGACTGAAATCAGCATGGATTGATGAAAATCATCTGGCTCGGGCAAAATTCGAGCGCTTTGTAAGAACTTCGCGAAAATTCGAGTAGCTGAAATGGAAAAGCGTGAATTCGCTTAAATTTCCCACAAGATTTTTGTATTTAAGCATATTCGATCAAATATTAAGTGGAGGGCAAAATATTTATGTTTGGTCAAATGCAAGTGCAATATGGTTTTATGGATGCATTTAAAGAGTACAGATGCTTTTAGTACAGCATCAGGTACATTTTATTTTATTTAATGTTTGTCCTGAAGAAGAACTTTTGAATAGACCGATTATGGAGCTCTATATAATCGTTTGAAAAACTACAGCAGTGACAAAGAAATAAAGCTGTTAATCTATTACCATCTACTAATTAGGTAGATATAGGATTCCGAAGAACACCTATTATATTTTAATACCATTCAAGTTACGCAATTTTTTGGCTGTACTCTCCTACATGCTACTTGTCTTGTCTTTCGGGCGGAAAATATCTGAACTACAGAGCAGCATGCATGTTAATTTGGCATTATCGAGAAACTATTGGGTAATGAGATTAACAACCAATTAACGTTGAACCACAATTAACATATACGAGGGTTGATCCATAAGTAGTGATAATCGGTTATTTCCAGTTCGCATAAAAATTTAAAAAAAATTTACTACGTCGAATAATATATATCGGCATAAAAAAACATATAAATAGGCTACGATAGTTATAAAATTAAAACTCTTCTGTTACGTTATTGAATTCAACATAAAACTGACTTATCCTACTCCTGATCAAGTCCTTTTAAACGTTTATTTGTGCTATGTATTTATCTTATATATACGAGTATTTCTATATATCTTATTTTAACTTCATACGACATTTGTTACATTAAACATTTGTTACATTGAAACATTTGTTACATTAAACATTTGTTACATTGAAACATTTGTTACATTAATGGTTTTCAAGTGACCACTTGAAAACCTTTTAAGCGACACATGATCATTTAGATAATTCAATTTCGGTTTACAAGAATCTGTTTTATGTTGCTGAAATATGTTAGGATGTCTGATAATCAAATTGAGATTTATCTGTGTCTGGTTCATGTTTGTCAAATAACTTATAATCTGTGCATTGCAAACAGATTTGTTTACTTTACTTTAATTGAATGTGTGAGCTGATTTAGTTATGTGATTAGTATAAATCAAGAGTGTCTAGCTATGTCGTAACTCCCCCACCGTTAGACTGAAGCTCCTGCTTCAGGGAGGATAATTTTATTCATTTCATTTTCATACTTTACACGTTTTTTCTCTAGTTTGTCAAATTTTTGAGCAAGTCTTTCTCCGGGTGAGTTTACGTTAACGTTGATTGCATTACCTTTAAATTTGAAACATAGGTAACTGCCTGCAGTGATTGTAATAATAAGAATCATGATAGAAATTGTGGAAATTATTGTATTACGTTTGTGAATAATTCAATTAATTCTATTTTATTTATAGTTTCGGTTCTTTCTAATTTTATGTCCTCAAACGTTACATCGTATTTTGTAAAGTTTAATAGTATTATTGGGGATGATGCAGCGGTTCTTTGTTATGATGGAGTATTTCTTTGCTCGTTTGTTGGGTGATTTAATTCAATATTGCACTTATTTTTTTTTAATATTATGTGTGCACAATAATTTGTTAGGTTTATTAAACCTGGCTTTACAAGTCACTTTGTACACACTTTATATATTTTAAAACAAGCAAGTTAGAGTACTTTTATTTGTTACTTTTTGAAACAATATCGACTAAGTAACAGTTACCGACTGCGCCAGTTATAAAATTAAAACTCTTCTGTTACGTTATTGAATTCAACATAAAACTGACTTATCCAGCTCCTGATCAAGTCCTTTTATACGTTTACTTCTGCTATGTATTTATCTTATATATACGAGTATTTCTATATTTCTTATTTTAACTTCATACGACATTTGTTACATTAAACATTTGTTACATTGAAACATTTGTTGCATTAAACATTTGTTACATTGAAACATTTGTTACATTAATGGTTTTCAAGTGACCACTTGAAAACCTTTTAAGCGACACATTATCATTTAGATAATTCAATTTCGGTTTACAGGAATCTGTTTTATGTTGCTGAAATATGTTAGGATGTCTGATAATTAAATTGAGATTTATCTGTGTCTGGTTCATGTTTGTCAAATAACTTATAATCTGTGCATTGCAAACAGATTTGTTTACTCTACTTTAATTGAATGTGTGAGCTGATTTAGTTATGTGATTAGTATAAATCAGGAGTGTGTAGCTATGTCTTAACTCGATTCCAGGGAGGTACATTCATTTGAATACCAACTGTCGAAGAGGGAACATCTAAAGGGAAAAATACGAAATTAGAGCTGTCATTAAGTACCTGTGTTTGAAAAAAATGTCTACCAAAGACTTAAATAGCGACTTGATGGAAACATCAAGGTGCTCTGCTCCTCCGCATTCCACCGTTATACGCTGGGCCAAGGAGTTTAAGCTGGGAAAAACATCCACTGAAGGTGAACACCGCACCGTGAAGATAACGTGAACAAATTCGAAGATGTCGTATTGCCAGATCAAAGAGTGACCATCAGGCATGTAGCTGATGTGACAGGGATCTCGTATGGCAGTGTTCAAAGAATCGTTGCCCACGAATTATATATGAAGAAGGTCTCTGCGCGTTGGGGGCCGAAAATGTTAACCGACGATAAAGAGTAAAAACGAGTCGACATTTCGAGGGTGAATCTTGAAAAGTTCAAGGCAGATCAAGAGAATTTTGTGTCACGTTTCGTGATCATGGTCGTGATCATCCACCATTTCGATCCTGAAACCAAACAGCAATCGTAGACGTGGAGGCAACCCTCACCGACGCCGAAGGAATTCAAAGTGTCGAGCTGGGCATGGAATGTTATGCATCAGTTCTTGAGACGCTGAAGGAATTATTATGGTGGAATATTTGGAAAAGGGAGCCACTATATCAGGCTCCTGCTACGCAGATCAAACGAGAAGATTGCGGAAGGCTATTGAGGAGTAAAGACGCGGCAAACTGCGAGCCGGAATGCTGTTTCATCAAGGCAACGCACCGGTTCAAAAGGCTGCAGTTTCAATGTCTGCGATTCAAGAAACAGGATTCGAACTGCTTGAACATCCACCCTATTCGCCAGTTCTAGCTCGCAGTGACTTCGACTCAAGGAACACCTTCCGGGTAAGAAATTTGAAGATCATAGCGAAGTGATGGCCGCCGTTGAGGAGTTTTGGGAGAGTGAACACCAAGAATTTTTTTTCTAAGGGTGTCCTGGGTTCGGAAAAAAGTTGAACTGAATGTATTAACTTATTAAGAGACTCTGTTTAAAAATATATAGTTGTTTTTTATAAGTTTAATACCCTTGGTTCATATTCATTATCATTACTTTTGGATCAACCCTCGTATGTAGTACGGAAGATTTGGTAGTAGGTAGGTAGGTAGGTTCCCCGGCCGCCTCCTTCACGAAGACCTCAGTGATGTATATATACAATGAAAATAAAGTAGAACAATGCTCTACTGTGATTAATCTGCTTTATTCGGCGATCAGTAAGCGAATGACAAGATAATATCCAGTTAGTGAATTAATTGATAATATCCAGTTTACGTTGGATCCCCTTCATGGACTCCGATTGTGTATGGATATAACACCTTTCCTCTCGACGCATGAGCTACGAAGATCGATAAAATTCGGTCGCTTTTTTTTACCCTTGTCGAACGTAGTAGTTATGGTGGTGTTTCCGGCATATGCTCTGCGATATCCTCTTTCCTGCTCGGGCTCGTTGTTGGGCTTTGGATGGTTTGGGCCTTAGAGGTCGATGGCGTGTCAGACGGTGGTACGTCTGGTGTGGTCATGCCTAGTCTTGTCTCAGCGTTCGCATAGTCTTCATTTATCTCCTTATTATTCATTATACTTTCGTAGTTTATTGTATTTTTAACATGAATTTTAGTTAGCCAAAGTTGATCAGCGTGTCGAAGGTGTTTCAGAACTTCATAATGTGTTTCCTCCTTTTTCTGTTCAATTATTCTGAACTTTCATTTGCAACATTTATTGTCATAATATCGCACTTGAACTTTCTCTCCGAAAACAAAGTTTCTGATTGCTGTATTTTGTTCCTTCCTTTTATTTGAAATTTCACTTAATATATCTCTTTTTCCTAAGTCGAGGCGAGTCCTAATATTTCTTCTGAATAAGAAATCTGCTGGACTACTTCCTGTAATTATGTTTGGGGGTTTTTCTGTACTGCATTAATACTCGACAAGGTTTCGTACGAAAATCTGCCGGAGCACCTGCCATTGCGCTAAGTCCTTGCTTTATTGTTTGTGCGTAGCGTTCAGCTTGTCCGTTTGTAGCTGGATGATATGGCACTGAGTATTTGTGGTAAATGCCATTCGATTTTAAGAAATTCACGAATTCCAGCGATTTAAAATTACTACTATTGTCCGTTACTATTTTACATGTCAGACCGAATCTCGCAACAATATCCCTCGGTATTTGAATTGTTTTTGTAGAGCTTTCTGTTTGGGTCGGAACTGCTTCAATCCATTTACTATAATAGGCATCTACAATTATTAGTATGTATGTGTTCATAAAAGGACCAGCATAGACGATGTGCAGCTTTTCCCATGGATAATTTGGATACATCCAAGGATGAGGCGGCAATTTTGTGGATTATTCTTAATTTTTGAGCTAATTTGGCAATTTCCACCAATATCTTCGATTGATTTGTCAATTTCTCTCCACCAAACGTAACTTCTGGCGAGAGCTTTCATTTTTGAAATGCCAGTATGTGCAACGTGTAGCTCGTCTAAGACCCATTTTTGCAATTTTTTTGGTAACATTACACAAGTTCCATTTAAAACGCATCCGTCTTCCAGTGAGAATTGTTCCGGGGACTCACCATTTGGTAAGCTCAATCCCATCAATATAGCGTTGAAGTAATTTTTACAATCTACATCTTTTAATATTTCCTTCTTTATCTCTGCGTGTGTCACGAGTAAGTTTTGAAGTTGATTTATTTGATAGATTGAAGTCATATCTTTCTCTTCGGAATCTGGCTTTTGTACTAGAAACCTTGATAAATAATCAGCATTTCCGTGATTTATATGATTTCGTAGTTAAATCCCGACAGGTAGTTTGCGTAACAATCGTAGCGCTGATGTTGCAGGTAAACTTTTCTGGGGGTGTAATATTCTCGTTAAGGGTTTGTGGTCCGTAATTAACAAGATTTTGCGACCGTAACAGTGCTGGGAAAATTTGAGAGTAGTTCTTTTCCGCTTTTGTAAGAGATCTTGATGCGAACGCTATCGGTATTTCCTTGCCATTTGGCAGGATATGAAAAATTGTAGCTCCCAGTCCTGCAGGAGAAGCATCTGCAGCTAGTACTAGTGGATGCTCTGGGTCGTAAGGAATGATGAGAGTCTTTGTGCTAGTGATTTCCTTTTTTAAAATATTGAAAACATTATCACACTCTTTGCTCTAATGAAATCGAATGTCTTTCTGTAATGACTTATTCAGTGGTGCGAGTTTGTTAGCCAGATTGGGTAAAAACTTGTGATAATAGTTAATCAATCCAAGGAAAGTTCGTAGCTCAGATATGTTTGCTGGTCGCTTGCTATCTTTGATAGCTTTGATTTTGTCAGGCATCGGATGTATTCCTGTATTGTCAATAACATGTCCTAAATATGCGATATACTTTATATGGATATACCAAGGCGAGTAAACAATTTTTTCGATTATGCCATCGTTTTCAAACCGATCGATTACTGATTGATGAATTTTGTTGTTGCATTTTGATCCCGTAGCTTTAATGCATATTTGAAGTTTGGTTTTTTTGCCAACTGTTTCTGTAAATATATCGGCGAATTCTTGCAACATTGCGTCTATAGCACTGTGGTGTTCTTCTTCATTAAGTTTACTTGCTGCTACTGTCCGCATTAGTTTGCAGTTCAAGGAGAATTCTAATTTTTTCATCCACGATCTGCCTAAAATCGTATCGACATCCTCCGATAAGATGTATAGCTTCCCGATTGCTTCAATACCTTGATATGAAAATTTGACAGAGCAAACTCACTCAGGTTCTACCGTTTCCTTCGTATAAGTTTATAATGAAATAGCTGCTGGATCCAACTGCCTCCCTGGCCATAGCTGTTGAAATTTTTTCTTCGACATAATCGAAAGAGCTGTTCCTGTATCCAATTCAATTTCGCATTTCACATTATCAATTAAGGTTTCGCATAATAGTTTTTTTGTTTTCTGTCAAATTCGTTGTGATCGAGTTTATCACATATTCTTTGGTATCGATTGCATTTACCGTTTTATTTAAAAAAATAATAAATAATTTGCAGGTGTTCTTTTTTACCGCATCTAGAACATTGTAAATTTTTTCTACGACATTCGTTTGCTCTGTGATTTGTGCTTCCACACTTGTAACATTTTCCTCGCATTTGCTCAAGCCGGTTTGATCGATTATCTCCCCTTGACGGTCTCGAAATTTCATTATTTTTACGGACTTTGCTGTCCTGCACTCGTTTTCGTTGCAAATTACTTTTATTGAATGCATGAGCTGGTAGCTGTTTTAGAATGTCTTGACTTTCTGGTTTCGCACTTTCGATAGATAACGTATTGCCACGGTATTGCCTAGTCCGATACTCTTTGCGAAACGAATTCAACGGTCAAATCCCATACAAAAAGAGCTTTTCAATTCGTCAGTAAAGCTCTTTTGTATGGGATTTGACCGCTGAATTCGTTTCGCGAAGAGTATAGTACTAGGCATATCTTCGAACGTACTATCTGACTTTTGCTGTAACAGCCTTTCTCGAATGTCAGTGTCTCTAATACCGCGAATAAATTGGGGCCGCAAATGAGTGTCGTTCGTATTTTTCTTGCAATGAATACACACGAAATTGCAATTAGTTGAGAGTTTCTTTAAGTCGGCTTGAAAATTTGCCACAGACTCTCCTTCCTGTTGCATTCTTAATGTGAACTTATGTTGTTCCGACACTTCACTAGGTGTAGGACAAAGATGAGCCGTTAAAAGCTGGAAGAGTTCTTTGTATGATTTTGTATTCGGCAAATCTGGCGCGGTTAGACAGGTTAAAATATGATGAAATTCCGATCCTAAGCAATTTATCAAAATTTGTACGCACTTCTTGTCTCCCGTTGGAGTTGAATCGCTCAAATTGCGGAGCATTATATAATTATTAACTCGATGCAGTGGCGGCTCGTCAGGGTGGGCCCGGCCCGCCTGGCCCACCCTGACGAGCCGCTACTGAGTTAAAGTAAAGTAGATATTTCTTGTTGGTATCCGCGTATACCTTATAATAGTGTTTTTGAGTCGAGCCGCCACTGACTCGATGTATGTATGAGCCAAAAGTTTCGTTACTTTCGTTGTATGACAACAACTGTATTCCGCGCGTATCACCGACCGGCTCACTTGTTCCGCTGCAACGTTTAGACTGGTTTGTAAGTTCCGCAACACTTCTGTTAATGCCTGCAATCATGGCCGTCATATAGAAGGCCGGTCGCAAAAGCAATTAACTTACCAAGATGGCGTGCTTAATGTACCTTTTTTCGAACAGTCGACGTACATTTCTCGACCAGTTCGACCAATAAAAGTACATCAGTACCTGTCAGATTGTAAGTCGCAACCGGCGTTCTATATGACGGCCATGCTGCAATGCATCTTTCATTTTTATTTCAGGTTTTAAATCACTTCAATCGTAATTTTATTTGTATTTTGTTAGGTTTTTTTAAGCACTTAGTACTTAAATGATTAATCACTTCATTTGTATGTACATTTGTAATGTCGTATGTTCGTAATGTCTCATGTTTGTCATGTATATTGTGCGTAAAGCATATTTCATGTGCTTACCTCTAGCCCTCCAAAAAGCAAAAAGAATTCTCTCCGATAATAATGAATGTAATTCCAAAAATGAAAAAAACGCGGTTGATTTGATTTATCCGATCCTCGTCGCCAATGTCCCCCAGAACGGGGGACCAATCAGCCTCCTGTCATTAATAGCAAATTGGCCGAACGCGTTCTTCTTTCTCGCTTGAGCGAAAAAGTCTCCGAGAACTACATTCTCCCGAAAGAACAGTTTGGCTTTAAGCCACTTCACTCCACAGAACTCCAGCTAGCAAGAGTGGTCCAACACATCCGAACAGGGCTTAACAATACAGAATCGACCGGGCTAGTTATGCTCGACATAGAGAAGGCCTTCGACAAAGTCTGGCATGCAGGATTAATTTTTAAAATGCATGAGTTCCGAATACCACTTCCTCTTATTCAGATCATTTGCCTTCGACAAAGTCTGGCATGCAGGACTAATTTTCAAAATGCATGAGTTCCGAATACCACTTCCTCTTATTCAGATTATTTGATCTTTTCTTAAGGGCAGAAAATTCTGTGTTAGAATTGATAAACACTTATCATCCGACAGGCAAATTGCAGCTGGAGTTCCCCAAGGATCTCCTTTATCTCCCCTATTGTATAATATATATATACTGCAGACATCCCTAAACTGCCCGTAGCTAAACTATCATTATTCGCCGTTGACACGTGCATTTTTCACTCGTCCTGGCAAGCAGAAGCCGTTGTTTCACATCTGTAATTCTCCATACGCTTCTAGGTTACTTCCACAAATGGAAGATTAAGATCAACTCAGACAAAACCCAGGCAATTTTCATTACGCGGAAGAGGAGACAGACACCACGAAAACTGGCTGTGAACGAACAACAGATTGAATGGCAACGGACAACCAAGTACTTAGGACTCACGTTTGACGACCGACTAACTTGGACGATACACATACAAAATAAACACAACACTTGCAATAGCATTCCATACACAATTTGGTAAACTCGACTTGATGCACCGCATTTTGAATAATCTTATTAAATTGAGAGCCACTCCGAGTCCTTGATAAACTGGGTGATCTTCTTCAGGCCCATCGATGCTATTTCGGTTAGATTTGCGAAGAAGTATGAGCAAAGAGCCAGACATTCGTACAGGAGGTGGATAACTATTTACCCGTCCTCCTCGCATCTACAGCTTCGGGAGTAGTAATTGTAAGAGGTATCTAGCCGTGCTGCAACCTGCCCAGAAAACAATCTCCAGTCAAAACAGCCACTGCCACATAGAGGGACCAGCGGAAGAAGGCTTTTCCACCGAGGACCTCACAGTGGCCTTTAGGTATTGTTCTCTGATGGTCAGAACAACTCAAGCCATCGAAATGCCAATCAGGAAACTGCAGGACATCTGTGGCAAAAGCGTGAAAGCTTTTGCAAGTTCGCTTGCTTAGTAGTTCACGGGTAAACTCGACTTGATGCACCACACAGCTTTTACATGAATTTCGCCGATAGGTGTCGGGCTAGTATGTTTGTTTTTTTGTGGTTGTGCGTTATCTTTTGAGGCTTTTTTTCTTTTCTTTTTTTGTTTTTCTTAATTGTTATCTTCTTTTTTTGTATAATTTTGTCTGTTTTTCTTCAATTTTTCACCCCTTCTACCACCTTTTCGTCCTCTGGTGGTGGAATTTCCCGGGTGTGGTGCATCAAGTTGAGTTAACCCGTAGTTCACTTTAAATTCTCTTTGTTCTGGCACAATAAAAAATAATAGGTCCGTTTTTTTTTGCACACCCGAGCAGAATAAATTTTGCTAAGTATATTGAATACAACAACAACATTTTGCATATGTCGCGCCACTGAAGTAGAATATGCTAGGCAGCGGTTGTTTATGGGCTAACATGTAGAGTGTGCTGATAGCAGTAAGAGTGTTCTAAACGGTTTGTACCACTGCTGTTGATTATTATGAAACCGGCAATTTGAATTGAATGAATTGGTATAGCACTTCGCAATTGTCAATTATTTTACACCAAATCTTGTAGTGTGCAGGCTGTTTTTCAGTATTTCAATGTACATTACATTGTAGATTATTTTATATGCAAGTTTTATGTCTGATTTCGATTAAAACCTAGATAAGATTTCATTCAGGTTTTTTCTATATGTCATTCTAATTTAACAACCAACTTAAGTGAATGCTACAACATTTTCGAACAATGCAATTTTTCTGCTTAGGATCGTTTCTTTGCACCCTGCGTTAACCTGCTCTGCTAGGTTGAAAAAAACGCACCTAATAATAGCTGCATCGTCGAATGTCAACTTCGAGGAGGTGTAAACTCCAGCAAGGGATTGCATAGTCGCTAGGCTATCAGTAAAAATGCTTCACTCTGAATATCTGAATATATAAGAGCTTCAAGAATCGCCAACACCTCTGCTTGAAAGACACAGTAATGATCTCGTCAGCGGAACGAAAGTTTCAATTTTAGTTCAGTGGAAAATATACCACACCACAGTCTGTCGAGTCGTCAATAATTATGAGTCATCGGGATTATTTCCTAGGGATAATCTCTTAGCTCATTCTTCTCTGCTTGCTTTGATATCTGAGCTTCAAACTCTTGAATAAGTTGGTTGGGCAGTAGTAAATCGATGTCCGCTTGAATACGCATATCCTGCAGCAAAATTTTAGCATGGCCCAGGTCTCTCCTTGTCTAGTGGTGCTTTTTCGTTATTCATAAGGCTGCTAACCTACATACCTTCTCTCGCAAATATTTTTTCAGTAACAAAATCGATCGAAATATGAAATTCTTGGCATTTTATCCGTCAGAAATGATCAGTATCTCCGCTTTTCTCCGTTGTAAAAATGTTCACTCGAAAGAATGACCAGATAATGGAGACTTGTCAAAATTCAGCTTCACGATTAGCTCAGTATCAGCCTTAAGCCGTATTAGGTTTTAAGATATTAGATTTACTTTCGTCACTGTATATAACCTTCGATCAGAACTCATTTCCATGATTTTTCTGTGATATCGCAAATTTTAGCTTCTTTCTTCGATTCGGTTCACTGATGGCTTTTGGCTTTTTTGGCTTATGGCTTTTTTAACTTATGGCTTTTTTGGCTTATGGCTTTTTCCTGGCTACTCTACTTTTAAACCTCATCCTTTTTAGTATTCTGCGAATAGTAACGAGATCGTAAGATTTTCCAGTATTTTCTAGAATCTTGGCTGCAATTTCGGTTGCAGACAAGCGGCTGTTCACCTTTACTTTGTGCACTCTATTCGATTTTTCTCTATTGCTGAACACTCCTGGACGATCCGTGAGGGCTGGGAAACTAAGGATCTTGGTTCCTTCGTTTTTTGGACTGTAACGCGACTTTTGTCAACGAAATTTTCAATTTCTCTTATTGATATTACTTCAGAATGATACTTCACTATTATTTTCCTTATTTCTGGCGATAACTCTTTCCCTTTTGGAACCATTTTAAAAGTAATGCACAAAAAACTATTTAAACTCACTAAAATGACTAATTCGTTTGACTTGCACATTGAGGATAAGTATTTGTCGACTTGAAGCGCTTAATTAACTATAATAAAACTATCTAAACTAAAACTATCTACACTGAGGATAAGTATTTGTCGACTTCAAGCGCTTCGTTACGTTAAAAATAACAGTAAAATGTCCCCCCTTTTGCAAATGTGTGTAGATTTTTATACTAGTTTCTGAAAAACGATTGCATATATTTTTATTTAATGCAGAATAATGAAAACTTTATTCATTTTACTAGTTGAAGACAATTTCAGATCCTTAATGCAAATTTATCTGATGCAATCATTGGAAAACTCTTCAAGGTTTTTGTAATTAAGTGTAATAAGTTTGCCAATTATTTTTTTTGCGAATTTCGGGCAAATCGTACAATTTGCAGAATACCTCCGATGAAATCCAACGATTTCGAATTCCGATTTCTATTTCAAATCCAACGATTTCCAGCACATGCGTCAATGAAATATTTTGAAAGCTAAATTCTAATTTAATCGACAAATTCATTAGTTCAATCGACATGCTTGATGTTGTAAGTCATGTATAAATGCCGGAAATAGAAACTTTTAAAAGATCGCCTCCACAAACTAGTTAAGAATCACATTGTTTTTGCATACAACTAATAACTATTTATTAGCATTCTAATCTATTATTATCTCTTTTTTAAGTGTTATTATTATTCGATAAATTACCTGTGATTATGAAAAACGGTGAGCCGTTTAAGAGAGCAGAATGAAGTTTACCGCACTTGAATGGCTGTCCTTTTGGATATACCGATATCTGGTGACGTAAAGCAAGAAATAGGATCGCTGCTAAATGAGCCGGTATCCAATGCGAATATTGCAAAAACATTCTTGATAATGTTCCACCAAAGGAATTTTTCATACTGAAACGATCATAATTATGTCAGATGCTCTGTTTAAGTTAAACTTATCATACCTCAACGAGTATCGACACGCAGGGTCCAAATGCAAGTTTACATAAATTGGATTTTCAGATGTGTTGTATCTTAATGGTTTCGATACCGGACTACTTACTTCAATTGATTTGTGGTTTTTGTATCTAGAGTTGTAAATATTAGCTAATAAAAATTGCACTCGATTTAAGCTGGTGACTATTACGTTATATACTGAAATTTCTGACATCCACGAGACCATGGTACGCATACTTCTGCTACAGCATGATCATTGATTGTAGTGCATTGACGTGGTTTAAGTTCAATTTCAAGAGCTTGGTGCGACTCTTCAAGACCTATAAGAAGCATTAAAAGCATGAAATATAGCTTAAACGAGCGTTTGCTATATCAAGTTAGTTTCGAGCAAAGATCTTCGGTTTTGTAAAAGTGGATGTAATATTTTACGCACAGACTCATTTCATATATGTTTCAATTTATACCTGTAATAGCTATTCGGAAAAACGATGATCCAAGCATAGTATCGTTTTTCAACAGGACTCTTCGATATGAGAACCATCTGGGCATCTGTACTTGTAAATATCTATCTCCGGGACTATGAATATCAACATTTAACCACATCTGAAAAACAGATGAAATATTTTATGTTTGGCGCAACATTTAGATTTGACTTTACGGATTTCCTAGCGGGTGCAATGCGAAGCAACACATGTGTCCACGTTGGATTAGCACGTTTCAATTTATGCAAGTCCATTGACAAAAAATATCTTTCATGTTTGTTAGATGGAAGATAGTCGGCTAGATGAGTAAGAGATGTAGCCTTTGAGCTGTATGATAGATTGATGAAACATACTTTATCTTAATATATAACATGGATAGTATTACCATATTCGCATATTCTTTAGAGTCTCGATAACGGCGCATCCGAACACCCAATCATTTGACTCTATATTCACAGCCTCGACTGTTAACATCTGCAAAGCATTGGAAAATAAACACTCATAAGTTTGTGTGCAAATTGTTCAGATATCATTTTTAGTTATTTTATGTAAATTAAAATAATTTAATTAAAGTAATTCATCGCTCCTTTAAACCATCGTATAATATGGAATTGTTTTTGCGAGTTGATTAAAAGTTGAATCACTTTAACTAAGTGGTTTCGAAAATATGAAAGTATGCACTGTTTTGTCATCAGCCATCAGCTCTAAGCGCATATCTGACTGATGTGCCCACATGCAGTGGGAGACTGACTATTAATTTTTATTTACGTTAGTTTTGCCAAATTTTAACAACCGCGACTTCCATCCAACGATAGTATGTTCTCATAAAAGGTATTAATTTGCGATCGCTTTTTCCCTTTTGTCTACAATATCATAGACAACGTATATCGGCTCTAAAACTTTTCCAATCAGAGAATATTTGATACGGGAATATGGATCATTTTGGATCATCGTATAATATTTACTTACTTGATGTTGTGGTATATCTAACAGTCTTATCATTTGCAGTCGTGTTTCTTTCAAGCCGTCTGTAAATGCCAAATTGAAAACACGCCGTGAGTCTTCCATCCAATCTCCAAGATTGTTTTCACTAGTTATCATATTGATTTCAGATCTTTGTTGATTTCGTGTTGGTTTCTGCCAAAAAGACATTTTCAAGCTTGATGAAAAATATATATAAAATTTCTCACCACAAAATGATGCGAGGCTTTTGCCAATCTAATATCTTTATCTTTGATGAAACTTTGCCCATATCGGTAAGAATTCTTTTGTTTTTGATATGATATGATGTCGTACAAAAATCTATTTACAACGAGCATTAGTTCTTTGCACCAAACTGCACACAAGTGGTCGACCGGCAACCAAACGAGTGGAATTGAAGTTGTCTGGATTAAATTAGAATTTCGTTAGCTCAAATATTAGTTGAAGGCAGATTATACGCACCAGGACATGAATATCACTGTATTTGGATGACGTCAGACCTGATTGAACCAAGTAATCTCGACTACCACCACCAATCGTTATGAATAGAACATCATCAAGCGTTCGTTTAAGCTTTTCTCTATTATTATTAATGTATGTGGAAATTTGCTTTCCACAATAATTCGTTGTATTTGTAACCTCTGTATTTTGCATATTTTCAGATAAAATGTTTTCGCTGTATCTGTAGAAAGCTTCCATGTAGGGATCAAAATTAATAACAGGTCGATCGATCGGTCCAGCGATACTTATCACAGTATTTATGTATTTTGCGTATACCATATCGGCTAGTAGGGCTTGGGCAATTTTGCCGCCCATCGAATGTCCAATTAAAATAACTTGCTCTGGCCGTTGTTCCAATTTGTCGTAAAGACTTAGAACAGTTTTAATTGAGTGCTTTAAAAAATCTTTCTGATTTTCTAAATAACCACCAAAAAGTCCTGAGTATTCTTCATTATAGTCAACTGAAAAGTCAAGTTGAAAGTTGAAGACGATTCAAAATTTAATATAGAAATAAATACTTGTAAAATAGTCCAAGTGCTGCCTCCATCCATTGTCTAATCCTTTTTGTAGGGCAATAGATGCCAATGAGCGAGCCTGAAAGCAATATTAGTAAGAGTATTTGAAATGTTGTTTGATTTAGGAGTTTACTTGCTTGTGCGAGCCACTATTTCCCGGAATAAATATGACTGGTGCTCCGGTGAACTCTTTATTTCGCGCCTTTTCGGTTAGACCACCTTCCGAATAGGCATACAGCCCATATTTTGGGTATTCGTCATTTTCTTTGAAGTGTATTCGCTGTTTGAAAATGAAAAACATAATAATAGGTTATTTGCTAAATTCAATTTAAAAAATATTTGGCTTTTGAATTGTTATGTTTTTAAATTATTTATCATAAGACAACGGTACTGAAAAGCGACACTTAAGTTGGTAAGAATATAGTCAATATATGAGAGTTAAGTTATTTTATTTCACAATCAACATACCGACAATTTCAATTACATGTTGGTTATTTCTAAACCTAGTTTGAAAGTTGAGATAGATGGAAGCAGAAGACTTAGTTCTAGTGCATTGTGCGTCCTCAGTATTCTTGGTAAAGTCGAGTGGTAATAAAACGGCACTGTAAAAATTTCTGAACACCGAGTATCGCGGGAAGTATTATGAAATTGTTTGTCAACAGTTTGTCAATTATTGTCTCAAAGGTGGGATAGTTTAATTTAAACAGGAAACACTGATTGAGGAAAATGTGGCGAGTAGACAACGGTTGAATGCTAGAGTATTCCAAATAAGGAAAATTATGTTTATAAAGGGTTTACGTAAGCTTAAAACTGATTCGACTGCTTTGCGATTAAATTCATACTGTGATCGCTAAACAAACAGACCAGACAACAGATGCGTATTCTAAGGGTGGTCCAGCAAGAGATTTGAACAAAAGAAGAGAAGACTGACAGGGAACAGCATGGATTCATCAAAGCTAAGTCAACGGTTACAAATTTATTGACTTTGACAAACACCGTTGCTTCCGCAATCGACCAGCAAAAGTAAGTTGATGTCCTCTGTACCAAATTTGCCAAGGCCTTCGATTCTGTGAATCATGATATTCTTCTATCAAAGCTAACTGGGTTTGGTCTCTCTGGTGCCCTTTTTTGTTGGTTCTCTTCCTACGTTTGTAATCGCTCTTGTGTCGTTACTGTTAACTCTTGCTCTTCAACACCTTTTTTTCCTACCTCAGGAGTCCCGCAAGGATCCATTCTTTGCCCTTTATAGTTCCTTTTGTTTATTAACGACCTTCCTTCCCTCTTTAATTCATCCTGACTTTTGTACGCTGATGATCTTAAAATTCTCAGAGTGATTGAATCTGCTAGTGACTGTACCATATTGCAGAGCGATTTGGATACTTTGGCTAACTGGTGCACTGCTGATTCCCTAACTTTGAAAGTTGCGAAGTGTCAGCAAATGTCTTTCACCCACAAAATATCTCCTTTGCTCGTCTCCCACTGTGTCCTTGGCTCTCCTTTCAATGCTGTTTCTAATATCAAGGACCTTGGCGTGATTTTTGATTCCAAATTGAAGTTCGACTTGCATATTCTTCCCGTCACTGCCAAGGCTTCTCGTTTTTTCCGGCTTCATCATCAGATCCTCTAAACGTTTTGTTAATCTTTCCACTTCTCTTTATCTTTTTTTTTTTCCTTTGTCCGTAGTTTTCTTGAATACTGTTGCCAAATTTGGTGTCTTGATCAATGCGGTTGAATCCGTGCAACGCCGATTCACCCGCTTGTTGTTCTATAAGTACAGTATTCCGAATTGTGATTATAGTATGCGCCTCTCCATCCTTCAAATTTCTTCCCTTGAGTCACGTAGAGTGTTCCTCGACGAGTGCCTCCTTTTTAAACTTTTTAATGGCAGTACATTGGTTGACCCCAACATTCAACTTTCAGTTAGGGGACCGGACCGTCCTAATAGAACATTATTTAACTTTAATGTTACATTTGCCCGTTCCGACACGTATTTCTTTTCCCCCCTTTTGCGTTTGCCTCGTCAACACAATAGCCTTAACCTTGGTCCTCTACCTCAAACGTTATCTGTGTTTAAAAGTACTTTTAAAAATAACGTTCTTTCTTATAATCGAAATATGTCCTAATTTGCTCAATTTGTTTGTTTCTTTTCCGGTCGATTAGCTTTTTATTCTTTTTTGTATTATTATTCCATTCTGAATTGTATTAATTTTCTTGGTTTCCATGTTATTTTCTTTTTCTTACATATTTATATACGTGTATGTATTTTTATTTTTTTTTCTTGTTTAATCTATAATTGGATTTGTTCTGTGGATTTGGACAGTAAATAAATAAATAAATAAATATTTACTTTTTAGGCGATATGTATTTTCGCTTACTACTTGCGAAAAGGTAAAACGTAAGTCATAAGTATGTATGCAACTTTGGTAGTCAATAATATGGTCTATAAAAAAATAAAATTAAAATGGCATATTTGAATGAGGTTTTCTGAGAAACACGACATTGAACACAGAATTTTCGGGGTAGAGGTGTCAAAATTTTGTGTTTTGAAGTAAATATCTCAAAATCAGGTACAGTTACAATTTAGGATGTTCAATCAAAAAAAGGTAATTTAATTCCATAAAAACAAGCAATAAAACTTTGCATTATGATTATTAGTTTTCAAGATATAACGATTTAAGGGAGTCAGCGTACAGGTCCGAAACACTTTTCATGACCACCCTGTAACTCCGCAGATTTTGAAAACCGGACCACCCTGTAGAACGATTTTTTGCTCAAAATATATCAGGGAATACCTCCTTACAAAAGTTTTCTCCGAGTACCAAACACCCCGTTTATATATATATATATATATATATATATATATATATATATATATATATATATATATATATATATATATATATATATATATATATATATATATATATATACATATATATATATATATATATATATATATATATATATATATATATATATACATATATATATATATATATATATATATATATATATATATATATATATACATATATATATATATATATATATATATATATACATATATATATATATATATATATATATATATATATATATATATATATATATATATATATATATATATATATATATATATATATATATATATATATACTTGGTAGAATACAAGTAAAATCTTTTTGCTGTTGAATTTGGTTGGCATAAAAAACTGTTCCGAATTTCCAATATAAATAAGTACTGGTCCTTGCAGACTAGCCCCACTTAGATTGATTCCCACGAGAAGCCACTGAATTAAAGTTATGAGTTTCAAACAGCTTTGGGGTAGCTGATAGCGTAGTAAAGTTTGTAGCTTGCAATTGACCGTTTATCAATACATTTGAGAACCGAGATACATTGTAACGTAGAAATTTCACAAAAAAAGATAATCAAAGGCAAAACACGACTTATCAATTTAAATATGTAGCTGGATAGCCAGGCTTAGAAATCTACCAGTTATTTCAAAGCAATTTTTTATACATTCGCATAGAACTGAGCTGCCTCTTATAGCCTTTCATTTCAAGGGAATATTATATAGTTTGATGAGCATTGGAATTCAGCTACTTTTTTATTTTCAGAAAAATATATGACGAAAAGAAGATTATTGTGTACCCCAGACCATCTCATATTTTAACAACAAAGTGTTCCACCACAACCCCATTACCGGACTTGTATTTTTTGGAGTTGGTAGAGAGCTCCATTTTCGTAATCGAACTTTTTTAACAAGTGTGAAATGATTAGTTTCACGTCTCACTTTGCTCCCGATTTGACTCAAGTACCTATTGAGAGCTAGGTTATCTCAAAGCTCGGTGCGTTGTCCCTCGTCTGAACATAGATTCGAACCAAAGACCTCACACTAGTGTACGTTAAACATCGATAGTACTATCGATAGTATCGATAGTTCAGAACTATCGAAAACCTCGATGTTTTTTTTTTGCAATCGATAGTTTTTGAAAACAGAAAAAAATGCGTAAGGTAATATTTCGATATCATCCCATTCACTGTGAGCATTTTACGTTTGCTTAGTTTTTCTCATTTAATAATATTTCCTTTTCTTGTTATTATAGAACAGCACAAACCAAAGATAGCAGACCACTCTTATATTTTGTTAGTTTTGCCAGTTGTTATTTATTGTAGAATGAAATAACATGAAGAAGGAAAAAATGTAAAATTTAACTGTACGTGAAAATCATACGCGTAGAAAATTGACACTGAGTGAGAAAGAATTCCAAACAGTGATTTTGCTAAGTGTAATATATGTAGCAATCAATACAAAACAAGTAAAAACACGAAAACTTTATCAGATGATTTAAAACGGAAACATAAATCATAGTGGAAATTATTTTCTGCTGAACCTATAGCAAAAAATCATGGTCCTAGTAACATCTTTGAGAGCAGTTCAACGAAGTCTAGAACAATCATCAAAAATTATTTTGCAAGAGCAAAATTCCACGCAGATGATTCTGTCCGAAAAAATATTTAGATGAACTGTATGACATAGTGCCTTTGCGGAAAGGAGAACATGAAGGCTTTCGTGATTTCGTGGCTGATTTGGACGGAAAACATGCAATTCCTGACACCAAATACTTTGAAGATGTTAAAACGCGGGTTTAAAATGCCATAAATGCAGTTCAACATATTTCTTTAACTACTGATATGTGGACAAATCTAAACAAAGAGAGAATACTGATTTTTTTCAATGGCAGAAGTAAGTTGCATATTTATTTTATGCCTGTTTGATGAATACTATCGTTGGTGTAGTTGAAAAGACAAATATTCAGGCTCGTTATTTCTTGTTTAGGCGAGAAATACTACACTAAGCAAATGGAACATTTGATCAAAAATAAATGCGATCGTCACTGATAATGCTGCTCGCATGTTAATGCAAGCAAAACTTCTTCAATTTAATCATATTCAATGCTTCGCGCATACTTTAAATTTGACTGCAGTCAGTCACATGTGTCTGATATTTATAACACCTGATTTTCATTTTATCACGAAAAAGTGCAAAGGTATTGATACTTCTTTTCAATCGAGTTCAGTTGTTTCAGACATACTAACTGTTTGTTTGTGGGATGGTGGCGCGTATGAGGAAAAAGCAAAAGATGATATATATTGATAAAGAAAAAGTTTATCGTACGGTTATGGTGTACTGCCGCTTTGGGTACCGCTAGGCTCGTGCTGGTATCCCCTCGTGCTTACTTGGTCCATCGCGCCGGATTTAGAAATTATTTTTGAATGTTTTACGTTGATCTTACGACAAATTATATTTCTTCCTCTCTGTTGTTTGAAAGTAGTACTTGACAATTTTATTTCTTTACCAATCAATTAACAACTAAAACTATCGAATAATATATCAGGTAATTTTAAGTTTGCGATGCTGGCGGTCTGACTGTTAAACTGAAACTGAACTGCAACTTGTCCGCTCGCTGCCCAAAACCTTCCTTCTGGTTGGTTATTGAAACCAGTTGATTTTGAATCCAACACTGACAATTGCACAACGACAGCTCAACAAACCTGAACTGAAGTTAATTCAGCCGTTCCGTCGTCGTTGGAATAACGTATACGCCAAGATCAAATGTTTCTATGATATCAGGCAAAAATAGACTTTGGAATTAGCCAAATGTGTGAAGGCACCTGAAACGTTACTCGTCGAAGATTTGAATGTGCTGCCGAATACAATTCTGCTATTAGAACCATTTGATGTGGCTACGACAACAATATCTGGCGCAAATTACATTACTCTTTCTTATATAACTCCGTTATTACGAGGGCTGACGCTACAATTATCGAAAGTGGGAATTAACATAAAAAACACTACTGGAAAGAATATTTATAATGCTTTATGCAAGTCAGTGCGGGAACCATTAATACCGTTTGAGAAAAGGGTCCTTATGATGTTAACTACCACTCTGGATCCAAGGTTCAAAAAATAAGTGAAGACGATGGAAACATAGCTGCCCAATCTCTTCAAATAGAATATACTTCTTTTCTGATGACACAAAAGCCGGAGTCAACTCAGAGTACTTATGAATTTACGGCAGCTGCATCTACAAGCAACTGAACTGGTGACACTGGGGAAATTTACTAACGAAGGAATACTGAAAAGCAAAAAAATCCAAGGAGTTATTATTTCTACCTGAAGATCTATTCAAAGACAAAGCTTATAGCTGCCCAAATAATGATGCAATAATACAAAGATATATACCAAAACCTGGAGAAACCTCCCAGTGGAAACGACAAATGTCCCATCGACTACTGGTTAGATTCAAATACTGAGACAAAGAAAATTTTTGCTCTCTAGCATCCATGTATACTTGCGTCTTCTATTCCGAGTGAACGAATTCTTTCGAAAACTGGTGTAATTCACAGTGATTGCAGAAACCTCTTATATTCTCAAAACGTCTCAATGAATTGCTTTCCCTAAATCAAAATGCTCAGCATTTCGAAAATGAATAAAACTCTATGTTTCTGTGTTTGTCTATAATAGTAATTGAATTCTCAGTTATTTAAAAAAAAATTAATGATCCCTGGGTGTATCTACTAATTTCGCAAGACACATATACACCATCGATAGTCTATCGATAGCCTATGGATAGTTTTTAAAAAAACATCGATATTATCGAAACATCCAACTATCGATGTTTAAAGTACACTACCTCACACTCCAGAAGCCAGTACTCTACACACTAGGCTACACGAGCTTATATTTTACCAATTATCAATAATAATAAACTAGATCAGAAATAAGAGAACTTTAAAACAACATGCTAAACGTTTACAACAGGAAATTTTCATTTTCGTTCATTCATTGACGTAGACATTTTTTTCTCGTGGAAATCGTTTTATGACTTTTTTTGATAAGCTACTAAAATTTGATGCAACATGAAATGCTTATACAAAATATACAGCATAATAGATAGAATATGCCTATCTCTCAGATAAAGTCTTATCGACTGCAATGTGATAGTCGTGAGCGTAGCTTATTTTAAAGTCTGCTAAGAGGCTAGTTAAAAAATATAGGTAGGTACCAATGCATTACAATTAAGGAAAATTATCGATTATGAATTTCGTGACCTATTTTACAATTCAATAGTGATTATAGGAAGTTACTGCATTTAATTATTCATATCACTCACTCAGAAAACATGCAGCTAGTTACAGTCCCTGAGTTATTTATATTATTAATTTCTATATTGTGAGAAAACAGCACCTGGTGATTGATATTATGCTACAGATTGCAAATTTACACGGAATAATGTGCATTATATCGACATCATATATGCATTCTTATTAAACAATCTATTTTAAATAATATGACAAATTATGAAAATATTTACCACGAACTGCGGATATTTGAACATATAGGTCATGTTGCATGCATTCGGTTCTACATTGAGAATCGTATGCACAATTCCGTACAGATAAAAACACAAACTCAACAGAGAGATTATCAAAAACAATCGCGCGAGCATTTTAGCTATTATTTGTGAATTGTTTGCAATAACTCATCAAAAACAAGTCGGGTTCACATTCAACAAACCACTTCCTAAAACCCGACACCAAACGTAGGCTCGATAAGAATTTCAACTGACGTACAAAAGAGATATGTCTTCGAGAAATGTCAAAACAAAGTTAACATCTTTTTAACAGATGATGTACATTTCGCGCTTTGATTACAGCGTTACCTCTGGTATGTAAAATTTGGAACTGTCATTTTGGTTGCTTGATTAATAATATACAGGCGCATGAGATTGGTGGTCATTAAATTTTCCACTAAACAGCCAAAATTTAAGAAATGAGTCCCCGAAACAAATGACCCTGAAAAATTATAAAATTTATCGCTATGTTCGAGTCGGATACGAACGTAGGTCTGTCCATGGGTACTTACGATTAATTGCAGTGTAGCCGTTCCCGTACGTCGTTTTACTGAAAACTGAAAATATCCCTTCTTTCAGTAAATTTCAGTAGGGTCTGAGCTACTGAAAAATACTGAAAAGTGTGAAACGGTGAGGCGCGAATAAATATTTTCAAATGTGCGCGGAAAACAACATATTTTTTGTCTAATGTTGCTATGAAGGTTGAATATTTTTGTGGCGATAATTTATCACCGCTTAGGATGACTTTATAATCGCTATTGTTCTCCCGAAAAACGAAAACTTACACTTTTGGTTGTCAATTTGCAGGAAATGCAATGAGAGCATTCCCGTACTGTTCATGAATTTCCTCACCACATGATTCAGGAAAATTCAGTAACATTCAGTGACTGAAAGTACGGGAACAGACCTGGAATTTCTTCGTATTTACTGAAAGGGAAAATTTTCAGTTTTCATTAAAACGGTGTACTGGAACAGCTTCATTGCAATTAATTGTAATTAATGGCAATTGATTGTAGTATGGGGACAGAGCTCATAATTGCAGCCTGCCATGTGCAAACATTCAAGAACAAGGTACAAATGTTAATATGACGTCTCAAGGTTTTGAAAAAGACACTGCTAGTCTGTCAACTCCCAAATTCGAATTAGAGAAATGGATGGAGATATGTATTTAATAAAACTGGTGCGAAATCGGCCAGTAATCTGGGACAAGAAGCTGCAAACTAAGCACAATAATGAAGCAAGAGAATCAGCTTGGAAAGAAATATCTAGGAAAGTAGGAACCGAACGTACGTATTATAAGAAGTCCTAAATAATAATTCAGCACTTATTGATGCGGCAGTGGAATAAAAAGATGAAATAGCTTACATTTTCAGTGCATATCAAAATATTTTAACTTCAATAATTTCTCGAAAGTGACTATAGTATATTAATGTTCCAGGAGACTGGATAAAATCTCGTTGGTATAGTTTGTATCAACGGTTTCTTATGGCATGGAGAAGTGAAAACCCTGAAACGATTGCGAAATTCAAATACTACGAGAATATGATATTTTTAAAGCCACGACCAGAATTACCTTCCAGCAAAAATAATCAGAAACTCAGTACGGCAGAGTTTATTATAACAAAAAAAGAACTGGAAGATTATAGTGATGATGCTGACAACGAAAGTATATTTGTGGAAATGACCACGGAAAACGAAGAGTCGAGTACAGTTGATAATGCAGTCGAGTCGGTTATTACTCAAATGTTTGGGGAAGAGTGTGATTCTACGGACCATAACTCAGAAATTACCGTTGAAAATATCGAAAGTCACTCACCATATTCTCAGGGAAACGACCAAATTGAAGAGCACGAGCCCGTTCAGTCCCTGCCTCAATCTGCACCAAAGCGTTTACGATCAGCGTCGCCTGTACCAGTGAAAATTAAAGTCGAAAAAGACACTGATGCTGTAACTACTAGCACTAAGCCAGATGAATCTGTTGTAGAAGCGGCAAAGTCTGCAGTAGAATCGACAGTGTATGAAAAGAACGATCGTTGCGAAGATACGATATTTGGTGAGCTTATAACAGCCATGCTAAAACCTATGCCTGAAGCGAAGAAAAAACAAACTAAGAAGGAAATAATGAACATATTACTATCTTGATGCTGTGTAAATAGATTTACGTTTCACAGATGTGTAATTGTATATAATTGAGACGATTTTTAATGATCGTAAAATGTTTTTGGTTTTAACCAATCTCATTGTACTTTTGAACCTGACCTTGATCTTATTGAAAAATAATTTAATAAGTTAAACAATCATATTTTAAACAAAAATAAATTCTACCGGATTTATAGATGGTATGGATGAGCAAATAAAATAATTTAAAGGAAAAATACACTCATCATTGACTGCCCACATGTTATTTCGTTCATATTTCTTCGTTGGTTATATTTTTGTGTTATCTTGTTGCTTATTTTCAAGGCGTCTCCCTTTAACTAAAATGTGTATCAACTAACTATTATTCGAAACAACAACTGATTGGAATCTATGTTGAATATTTAAAGCATGCGGAGTAGGAATTAATATTTCAGATCATTGTATAGAGGAGTGCTCAAAGTTTATGTTGTTTTCAAAAACCGAGAACAAACTGTTTTTTTTAAATAAAGCAACTGTTTTTTGAAACTATTTAAAAAAACAGTTTGAATTAAAGACAAGTAACATTGTTATGCTGTGCGACAATATAAATATGTGTTTGAAATGTATGTAGTTCAATTAAGAAACATCGTTCATAGTTTGAATAATCTTCAATTAACTCAGTACAATGAATTTTTATGAATTATGTGTTCCTAATATATATTTTATGTATTATGTCTTCCTGCCACCATCGTATCGTAAACATTCATTGAAAGTACTAACATTTTCCAAACTGAATTGATACTTGGTTGGTTCCTATTTTCCAATATATTTTCTGCTTGATCAACTGCATAATCATACATCAATCAGTACACATGATCATAAAGAATCAACATACATGGTTGTATGCCATCAAGAGCTGGTTAGGGTAAGCAGCATTGAAAACAACAGCAACTCAGGCAGGATTGTTGTTTTCAACGCTACCTTCACTAACCAGCTCTTGACGGAGACGGAAAAATAAGCACTTAATATGTCTGCCAACCTCGTATTATACATAAATTGTCTCTGCAAATCTGTTTTTCGTAGCTAAACAGCAGTGGCGGCTCGTCAGGGACGGCAAGGTCGGCAGTGCCGACCCAAAACTCCTGTCCAGTGCATGCAGAGTGAAATCGTTAATTTTATAAAATATTCCTTTTATATTATTATTTTATAAAAAAAATCTTATTTGTGCTTTATCTATATTACTTTTCAAACATTTGTTAATTATTATACATTGCGCCTGTTCATCTACTCTGTTGTAATATTGAATTCCTACCAATTCTCTTTGATAACATACATTTAGGCTTTTTATTTATTCCGGGTCGGCAAGCCGATGAGATGAAATCCAAATTGCCTTGCAAAATCCAAATTTGCTGGCGGCCGGTGGGTGACCTTGCCACTCATGGTTAAACACACTGCAAGCCCTATTCTGGGTCGGCAAGCCGTACTCAAATCATATTCGCTGCCGTTGCGATCGATGCTTGAGACTTTGTTGTATATCAGCTGTATATCAGCATTAGCAACCATGAATACGAGCGGGCCGAATTGAACTATGAAATATGATAGTTTTATTTCATATCATTGTTCGGTTCGCATTTTTTTCCACTCGGAAACACTGAACCGTATATTTTCATGTGCCCGCTTAGTAGAGTTTTCTTTGGGCCGATGCATAGGATAATTTGTAGGTCGGCGTGCCGTGCCTAACATCATATGTGTACATATATCTCTCTCGGCAAATTTGCAGTGCTTTAGTATACTGTTAAATGTTTTCGCGTGATACACCTGCATGTATGTAGATAATTTTTATTTTAATTATTTGTGATTTTTAGTTGTTTTAGAAGAAATTTGTTATATATATATATATATGTTTGTTATAAATATATATTTTTCTCACTTATATTTATTAAAATTTCAATCTTATATTGACTTTAATAGGAAAAGTACTTTTTAAAAAAATAAATTAAAATTAACAATTTACGATGATTACATTTCACACCTCGTCGATTTAATAGATATGCACTTTTAAGGTGTGAGTTTTTGATTCATGCATACAAGAATTTTGCTTGGTAAAATTAAAAAAAAAAACCTATAGTTTTGTGAAAAGGTAAATACCGTCAATGTACCAATATTTAAAGTATGTCTTATTTGTGTTGAGACTTTGTTGTTGGTTTGCTAAATTCGAGAAATTATTGTTGAGTATGCTATTTTATGCATATTTTTGTGGTAACGTATTCTTCTTTTGTTAATTGCCGACCCATTCGAAAGCATCACGAGCCGCCACTGCTAAACAGTTTTCCATAGCCAAACAGTTTGTCGCTAAAAACTAGTCTGCCGATACTCTACCAAACAGTTTGCCGCTGAGAGCACTTTCTCATCTCTTTCTTGTTTTCCGCTGACAAACAGTTTGTTTTAACAAACGAAAAACGGTTCGTTTTAGAAAAACGATTGGTTTTTAGAAAACTATTCGTTTTACAAAAATTGATCGTTTCATAAAAACAGATCGTTATATAAAAACAGTTCGTTTTGGAAAAACAATTCGTTTTAGAAAAACGATTGGTTTAACAAAAACTATCCGCTTTAGAAAAACTTCGTTTTAGACAAACGGTTCGTTAAAAAAAAACTTTTGGTTTTAAAAAAAACTATTTTTTGTAGAAAAACGGTTCGTTTTACAAAAACGTTTGGTTTTAGAAAAACGATTGGTTTTAGAAAAACTTTTCGTTGGTTTTTTGCAAACTGTTTGTCGTTTTTGAGCCCATCACTAGTATAGAGGCGGCTGACTTTGTGATATTCTCATTTGAAAAATAAACTCAAGTGGCAATATCTAGTCGACCTAGTCCTATCAGATATAAACTACTCAGTATTGAAACTTTCTTGGTGTTCGGCTTGGTTATATTTCGGTTATATTTTTCAAATGTGTTCAATTCGCTCACTGGCAGATTTGAGCTGAAGCATGTGCATATCGCTTTTCGGATAGTGCTGACGCCATTATGAATGTGCGATTTAATGACTCTTCGAGGAATATATTCTTAAAAGCAACTTTAACACTCCAGGGGAAAACAATGCACTTGATTCATTCGACTATTAGTTTGGGAAATGATCAATGGGCTTTGCTCTTAAATAAATTGATGAATGGTTGATGACAAACATATTCAAAGCAGGATTCTGTAAAATTGTCTGTCAATATAATGTTGAAAGCAATTTTACAAACATGTTTCTCGCACTATTTTTAAACGATATTAAAAATAATTGAGCAACTTTACCAGACTTCAAACAATAGTTCCCTCGTAGCGAAATAACCAGAGAGTACTGTGACCAGTGACGGCTCGTGGGAATCAATGTAAGTGGAGCTAGCTTTGAAAGGCAAGTAAAAGTAGTAAGCTCCCTCCACCCACGGGGTACCTCATTTAGAGCGCTAACCGATTTGCACAGACAAAAAGTGTTCCTACTCTGACTATATTAAAAAACGCCAACAGCAAAACTCGTTTATGTCTATTTCACTAATAATATTATATAACAATAATACTGCCCTACTAAGCGCAAAAGCGGTATCTCAAAACGAAAAGTTGAAAAATTGATTTTTATAATTGGAAAGCTTAAGCAATACGAATCTAATGAACTAAGTCTTTTAATCGTATCTTGTTTAAAACATATGAAAAAAGTTTTACCTTCAATTACTAAGGGAATTAGCGGTACATATATCAATATTACTACTTTTACAAAACTTCAATTATCTCGAAACTCGTTTTCATTGAGATACCGCTTTTACGCTTAGTAGGACAAAATAGATGCTTGACTATTGCTAAGCAGAAAATTTCATAAGAAAATTTTAAATTTCAGACGGATTTATTACATTGCACACATACAAACAAAATTTTCAAAACGTGATTCAACCTTGGTCGTAATTCAAAATGTTTACACATTTGTATTAAGACATGCCAGAAAAGTATAATTACGCAGAAATGCATGTCATACTCATGTTCGTAAAATTCCATGGAACTGAAATTTTCCCGTTAGCAATGTTATTTCACAAATTAGAGCATGTAACCTGCGAAAGTGGTATTGTTAAAACATCCAGGAGAGTTCTAGTAGATTTATTTATAAATAACTCACTATGGGTAGAAAAGGAAAATAAACTATTGTGGAACTTGAGTTAAAAGTGAACGTGGAAATGGGAAAAAAGCTTTAAAAGAAATAAGTAAAAATGTGTGTTTACGCAGTATATTATTTAAGGATATGAAAAATAGATTTGAAATTAAACTAAAAATAGTAACCGAAAACTGCCAAAAAGGCCAAATTTGTGAATAATTTCTTGTACTCTGCCATACTAAACATAAACTTTATATCTACCTTTTAGTACTTTCAAGATATTCAATGATTTATGTTTTGATTTTTACTGGAGATATATGGAGAGTACATTTTTGAATATCTTATTCCACATAAGGTAAGTACGCAGCCGTGCCTGAATTCCGGTCACTCGATTTTGCTATTTATTTCTACACGAAAACATTTTCGTGTAGAGAAGTGTAGAATATTACAAAGTGACAGTTAATTGTGTAGATGTTTGGCATTTGTATTTTGAATGTTCAGCAAACAGAATAATGGATAGTGGTTTCGCGAGTTTGCTGTTGATGTACGGCGCATTTGTAGTGGCTGAGTCGTTAGAAAATAATAAAAAGAAGAAACCATCAATGAAGGTGAACCCTTATCTCATTGAAAGAAAAACAAAAGGAAGATTTAACAAAGATGTAAGTTTTGCAAGTTAGTCCAAATATACAAGTACTTAGCTGCAACCAATTTTGTTTTTTTCCAGTTTGAAGATTTAAAGAAGTATCCAAATTCGTTTAAAGAAAATTTTCACGTCGATGTGGAAACATTAAGTGAAATTTTTGGAATGGTACCGCCATTTTTGATGCCAATGTTCAATTCTAGGCCAGCGGACCAAATTTCGCCTGAAGAGAAATTCGCAGTCGTGTTAGGGTATGTACAATAAAAGACGCCATCGTTCGTGGGAACACTAAAAGTGATTTTTAAATTTGCAGATACTTGGCATCGGGGTCACTTCAACGCCACATGGCGTCAATTTACAGAATTAGCAAGCAGCACTTCGGAAAAATAGTCGATGACGTCTGTGATGCAATTAGTGCGGCGTTGAAAGAAGCGCTCGAACCTATGAACAGGGAAAATTTCTTGAAAACCGCCAATGGTTGGCAGTTTCCCAACTGTATTGGTGCTATCGACGGGAAGCATGTCGCAGTAAAAGTGCCGAGAAAAGCTAGTAGCTTGTTTTATAATTATAAGGTTCGAAATTTTGCATTTATTTCATGAAATAAAACAATAGAATAGTATTTTATAGTTATATGAGAACTATAGAAGTAGAATTATGAAAATTAAATTTGGTTTCAGGGATTTCATTCGTTGGTTTTGTTAGCTGTTGCTGATGCTAAATACAAGTTCACATACGTGAACATCGGAGCATTCGGAAGCGAAAGTGATGCACATATTATATTTTCGTCAAGTGCATTCGGTCGGAATGTCGTGAACGACACTCTAGAGCTCTCACCAGATGCCAACGTAGCTAGCGTGCCAACTCCGTTCTTTTTCGTGGCCGATGATGCCTTTCCACTCTGCAAACGCATCTTGAAACCGTATGGCGGACGCAAGCATCTGACCGACGAGGAGTTGATATACAACTATCGACTTAGCAGCGCCCGAAGATGCGTGGAAAATGCATTTGGCGTTCTAACGGCGAGGTGGCTCTGTCTGAAAAGAACAATGTTTTGCTCCCCAGACAGAGCACAAAAAATTATAAGTGCTTGCTGCTTCCTTCACAACTATTTGATTGAAATGCATCGAAACGTGTACCACCCACGGAGCTTCGCAGATCACATTGACGAAACTGGGCGATTAATTGATGGAGATTGGAGGAGAAATATGCCCGACAACTCATTCTATGCCAATTTCTTTCAAAATTGGAAAATCAGTACGAAATGTGATTAAGGCCTTCGTAAATTCTTCACTGGGAACAGTGCCCTCGCAGAGAGAAGCTGCGTTCTTGATATAAGTAGTTTTAAAATTATTTACACTATTAATTCTATAGATTTATTTCTTAACATAATGATACATGCAAATAAAAACTTAATATGTGGCTTGAACATTAATTTTAATTTTTCAATACCTTGCTATATATTTAACTTTTCATCATCAATTCAAAACATGCCCTGTCTGCTTCATCAGGTGGTAACTTCTTAAGCAAATAATCCAGGGTTACGAAAATAGAATAATGTGTTAATGGTGTCTGTGGGATATTTGATTGCGAGCACTGGAAATCTACGAACTTTTTAATAGATTCCGACATCATGTCGACACTTGTTGGTTGCTGCTTTTTCGGCGCTGGTGTTGAATCCTGCTAATAAATAAAAGTTTTCAACGTGCACTAACCAAACATATTTGACTTACATATGAATAGATAGAATGGTTGGTGGTTATTGATGCGTCAACATCTGCTCCATTAGACGGGGAAGGGTATTCCGCAATTCTGCAATAGGAACATCATGAAAACAAAAACATAAAAACGACTATTAGATTCACAAACCTCCGCTTTTTGCTGCTTTTAAGCACAAACTCCATGAGCTGCATTAGTTCAAGTTCTGATTTTTCTGCGTCGTCGAATTGTGGTGTTTCCAATGGCTCACCACCTCCATCTCCCGATTTCCTATCCAATTTCCTTCTTTTATATCGCTTTGATTCGCGAAGCGATATCCACATTGATTTGCAGTCGCCAACTAAAAAGTTTTGGGAAACAGTTGAAAAATTTTAAATAATAACATCATTCGCTTATTCTTACTCGGTTTCCCTGGTGCTCACGACTTTCCAAGCGCTGTTAACAGCGCTTGTATTTGCGTGGCGCTTGTCAGTAATGTCCCAAATCGAAGGTTGTTCCTTGACTTCCAATATTAGTAATTTCTTTTCAGCAAAAGCAAAGTGTATAGAATGATAAGTGGGCGAACTCTTTCCACTTTCCAGAAAAAACACTTGGACCTTGGAATTGCGCCTCCATTTACGCAATGCATTATCTGTCAAAGCAACCTGAGAGTCTCCTGGTAGTTTTTGCGCGAGTATGTGAGCCGTATGTGAACAACGAAAAATCTCGCCTGAGTATGTAGTTGTCGAATCTTATCTTGCACCTCTTTCTGTTCCATGCGATTTCTTCCAATTTTCCAGGCTGATCAACAATACAATCTCAGGCCAGTTCACTGGATTTTTGGACCGTATACATATACGGAGTCCGCACGCTGGTTAGGAACTAACTTCTTACGCTGTGACGAAAGTAAGAAAATTTTTTCTCGTCGGTCGCCTCTTTCGCGGTGCAGCACAATGGAACGCGTTACTCCCAGCACTGGAAAAGCATGGGCAAAATTTTTTGATATTTCAATATCAAAATTTGTATAACTATCTCGATGCCTCCTGATTTTCTATTGATCTTTCCTTGAACTCTCGACTTGTCCGCTGCCGCAGTTCTGAATCCGGTGATAAAGCTTGGTATGCTGCCACCTCCTCATATGAAGCAACATATTCCACCTCAAAGTATTCATTTTTCTCACGGTTCTCCATACTCTTCTCTGTAATTAATAACGATTTAAACAAATTTAAAGGAAAACTCAAAATACTTTTTCATTTTTACTTACCAGAATAAATTGGCGATGGTAAATTATTGCAACTGTTCCTCTTGGCAAAAGAGTATCCTCTGATGTTACATGCATTCGAGCCTTCTTATTTATACTTACCTGAGTACATCCTGTGCAATTTTTTAAAGCCCTTTGACACAGGAACATCAAATAAAACAATTGTATATGTCCATTCATTCTGGAAATTTTCATAAAGGTATAATTTATATTTATCCTATGGCTGCTAATTAGGGTTTTTCTTTTTCGCTGCTGCTTCTACAATGCCTTCAACACAGGTAGGCCAATAAAACAGTTAATATTTCCATTCAGTGCGGAGAATAACAGTATTATGTGTCTGTTCCACATTAGGATTTCTGCAATCTTGTCCTTTTTATTCCGTAATCTTGTCCGTTTTATTCCTTCGATGTGCAAACTAACATGAAGGTGTAATATTCACAATGTTATACATTTGGGTTTTCCTAAACCTGTGGTCATTTATTAATACCTTCAACATCAATGAAAATATGTACATTTACATTTAAATTTGGTATTTACCGAAAGATGAAATTCTATGACAACGCATTTTATGATGTACATTTTCGTTTTTTTACTATATGGAACAACTTACAATAGCATATTGCGAAATATTAAATTTACCGAAATCACCATAAAAACACTAAAGACGTCTGTTGGGAACAGCCCATTCTGTTTGTTATTGCAAAATGTCTTAAGCCATACAAAAATTAACTTTTATTTTCCAATGTACCTATTCTTCATTATTAATAATTGTTCTATTGAAGATGTCTGATGCCATCTGAATATTCTTCGGACGCGAAGTAAATACCGCATTCTGGTGCTCAAACTTTAATAAATTGTAGGTGGAAATTTTCTCCATAATATACTTATTGAAAATTTTAAATTGGTGGTGGTGCAGACTACAGAACCATATTAAACATCGCTGTAATATTCTTTTCCGTGAAAAGTACAAGCCTCTAGCCCGCTTCACCTTTAAATTGTTCCATAACAACGTTAACACCACATTAAGCTCAAGTTTGGCGGCATGCGATTTAGAAATTAACTTTCTTGGAAAATAATTTTAAGATTCTACCAACTGTATGCTAAATACTATATGTTACTATTCCATCAATGCTTCTTTCAACTCTTCAATTTTAAATTCATTCAAGTTTGCTGGTTCATCATACTGCTAGATTACGAATCAGATCGAAGTTTACGGTAGAAACCAAGTTATAGTAGCAAATTTTAAAAACTACTTCCACGTTAAATTCCATTAGGCTGAAAGAAAATAGGCGTAATTTTTCTAAGTAAAACAATTATGTAATCTATTTAATAATTGTTTATTTGAAATATATTTCCTTTACACCAATACATAATTTTCATCCATGAATTTCATATCGCGTACACATGCGGTGCTGAAAACTTTCTAACGTCGCACTAATTCAATTAACCAACCACCTAATTAAAGTGTATCATAGTAAAATTATCTGCGAAAAAAATCAAACTGCTTCTGTACGAACTATCCTACGCATAAAATTAGTAAATTGGTCGACAGAAAGTGCCGACGTAGCTATTGAACAAATTAAATAAATTCAAATTAGACGCGCGTTCAAAATGGCCAAAATGATTGCTTTTCGTGACCAAATAAATAGCAGACCACTTAATTCCGACACCTCGTGCCTGAAAAAACTCTCCACTTGTGCTGCAGAGCCACCTACGAGCAAAGAGCAACACTGAAATTCTGGCAACGTTCCGGCACGGACTGCGTACCGAATTTTTAAGTGACAAGAAAAAAATTTCAGGTGTCGGAATTCTGTCACTCTTTTCCCATGCATTTTAAAGGGGAACCGAAATTCAGACACGGCTGCGTACTTACCTTACCTACCGGCCATGCTCCAAAAATCAGGTGCGCACACCGTTCCTTGGCTCATACAAATTTACATAGGCTGTCTAACACTAAGCCACGTGCCTGCAGCCTGGAGAACCGCTAAGGTTGTGTTTATACCCAAGGCAGGTAAAGTCAATCATGCTTACCCCAAGGCCTACAGGCCAATTAGCCTGACTTCCTCCCTCCTTAAAGTTTTCGAAAGATTACTAGATCTCTACATCAAACAAAGACTTGGATCTCAAACTCTATCGAGAGCCCAAAACGCGTACATGAAAGGGAAATCCGTTGACGCGGCTCTCCTTAGGGTAGTCCTCGAAATAGAAAAGGCACTCAATTATAAAGAATACGCTCTGGGAGCCTTTATAGACATTGAGGGCGCTTTCAATAATGTGCACACAACAGCCATTATGGAGAGCCTCTACGCAACCAGCTGGATAAGCAATATGGTAAGCAAAGGCACATAACGGCTGAGTGGGTGGGGACACAAATCTCTAGGAAGGTCCGTAGAGGCACACCGAAGGGAGGAGTTATATCCCCTCTCTTGTGGAAATACAATTATAAATACAATTTTGGATAAGTTGGAACGCAAAGGACTAATGGTTGTGGCTTATGCCGATGGCATTGCTATATTAGTCTCGGGCAGGTTTCCGCACTCTCTCGGCCAGCTCATCGAGTATGCTCTGGAGCTGGTGGAGGAATGGGCAAACACCGTGGGCCTCAGCATCAACTCCAATAAAACTGATCTCGTGCTTTTCACTAGGAAGTACAAAATCCCTGAATTAGCCCCAATCAGGTTGAGCGGCGCCAGGTTAAGTCTCAAGTCACAAACTAAGTACTTGGGTCTTATTCTGGACAGCAAGCTCACCTGGAAGGCGAATCTAGAGGAGAGAGTTAAGCGGGCAAGCAATGCGATTTACGCCAGCAAGAGAGTGCTGGGTAAAACGTGGGGTCTAAGCCCTGCTTTAACGCATTGGATCTATATGGCGATAGCCAGACCTATCCTTGCTTAAGGATGCTTGGTCTGGTGGCCAGCTGTGAATATGACGAACAGAGTCCAGGGGGATGGGCAGGAGTGGAATCAGCAAAAGGGCGCAGCAACTCTTAGCATCTGCACTGACGGCTCTAAAACGGCTGCCGAAGTGCGTGCTGCAACAATGTTCTGCAGATGCAACTATTAAAGCAGCCTTCAGGCTTCCTAACCACTGTAGTATTTTTCAGGCGGAGGTTTTTACGATACGTAAAGCCGCAGACCTAGCACACGCCAGAGATACTACAAGTCATGGATCAAGTACTAAAGGTTACGACATGAGCATCACCACACCTACTCGTGACGAAATAGGATGCAAACACGCCTACAAAACATCCAAAATTAACCAGTTTTTAGGTGAATGAAGAATACTGTTTTCGGTTGTGTCCAAATCTATATATTAATAAGTTTATTTGGTGTTACAAGCCTATGCAGACGGACACTTAAATTGCTGATTATTTATTGAATTAAATTAGAGTACAAATGGCGCAAGATCGACGTTTAAATTCTTTCTTCTCAAAGAAATTATTATAATTTCGCATAGTTTGATTGTGAGCTCATTCAAGGATAAACGACTAAAGTTAAAGTATCATTAAGCGATATTTAAATGAGTTTTAATTTTGTCATTTAACGATGTTTAGTTAGAATAACCATTTAATTACTTAAATGGCCATTTATGACAAATGATCATTTAGGCAGCGCGGTGTGTCTACTATTTATACAATGAAAAGAAAAAAATCAATGCAATTCATACACTCGACTATTTTTTCATAATTCGCCGGTCTCCGGTACGTGACGATATAGGATGCAGCGCCAAAAAGCGACCGCCCATTGTCGTAATCTTGTTTCCTTGATTCATGATCACAAGTGAGGAAATCAACATTTTTACAGACAGTCAAGCAGCGGTCAAAGCTCTGATGTCTTACACATACAAATCGAAGTGTGTACTGGACTGTATTCAGGACCTGAACAGACTGGGCAGCCACAGGAGAGTTCGAATTTTCTAGGTTCTTGGTCACAAGGGCATTGAAGGAAATGAGAGGGTGGATGCGCTATCCAAGCATGGAGCTAGCCTTCCTCTGTCAGGATCGGTTGACATTTTAACTCCAATCTAGACGATCAAATACTCTATTGACTCCAATATGATGCAAGGTGCGATGTGCAGATGGCGTGCAACTCAGACCTGAAAGCTAACCAAAATCATGTGCTGGTCATACAATCACGTGGCGACTAAGTTCCTGCTCGATTTAACGCAGACTGAATGCAAGCGGCTAGTCGATGTCATAACTGGCCACTCTCTTGTAGCAGCTCATGCCATGAAAATGGGGCTCCTAACCAGCGACACCTGTAGAAAGTGTCAAGTGCCGAGAGTCTTTGAAACAATCCAACATCTTCTGTGCCACTGCCCGGCACTGGGGAAAACCAGACAACGCTGCTTCGGTGAGCCCTGGCTGGTGGATCTCTCACATGTGGCGGAGCAGAGGCTGAAAGACATACTTCAGTTCGCAAAAAAGTCCGGGGCCTTCGATGGCCGTTTGGACTGAACTTTCCTTCTCTGGGTCCATTTATCTGGTATCGCTACGGACCTAATGGGTCTATGTGTGGCCATGTGCCAGCCTGTTAAACTTTACCTAACCTAACTTAATGCAGATAGAACGTTTATGCTGAGTAGGGCAGTACTGTTCGCTGCGTTTTAAGAAAAAATGATTTAACGGAAGAATAGGCAGGAGAAAACCATTCAACAGTAAAACAAAAAAAAAACGTCTAGAATTTACAATTGTTCATAAAGATTACCTATTTGAGTTCTGAAAGCATGTATTTTTTTTTACTGGTGTAAGTAAATTTACTATATTCCAGTCAGACGGAAAGCAGCTATGCAGTACGGAGAACAGTAAATACTTCCTTAGAAAAATAAAATCTCCAACCTACAGTTAAACATTATGAAAACTCTTTTATGGTATTTGTTTATTTGTTAAATTCTCCAATGCAACAAATTACGTCCAATTACAAATTAGAAAAAGAAATAAAAATAAAATAAAAACATAATCAAGAAAAAATACTGTACAGAAATAAAAAAAATAAAAAAAAATTATTAAACAATTAGCAAGTTCAAAAACTGACATCGTACTTAAGGACTCTATTTTTGAAGAAGTTTTTGTGTCCAAAGAACGTCAGCGGAAGAGGACCGAGTTTCAGCTCGTTATGATTACTAGCTATACATAGCAACGGCGAATAAAAGTAAACATCAGTTCGCGCGAAAGGAACGTCAAATATGAAAAGGGATATGTTAGATCGACCAGACTCCTGAACAGAAACCTGGCTCCATAGATCACAATTAACAAGACGGTAATGCAGTTTGAAAAGGAGACACCCATCAAGAAAAACTCTGCATGACTCATGGGAAGGAATCTGCAATATAGAGAGACAATGATTATAAACACAACACATGACAATCCCTCAAAGTACCGGTCGAACTGACGGGACGCGATAGTGGCAACACGCCAACCACACGTATTCCAAACATCAGTTCGAACCAGACCCGAAGAAATTACCCTATGCCAGACAACTCCAAGACACAACATGGCGTAGCTTCTAACATAAAGAGCCCTTTGGACAGCTCGGACTGGTGACTGGTGAAACAACCAGACCCAGTAGAATCCCGAGTAGCCCTCCAAGTTGCACCCAGAGCCTAAAGCTCAAAAAGACAACACATAAGAAGCTAACGTCAAAGGTATACTAATAAGGATTGATTCTAAAAGAATAGGATTGGGTATGATGTTTGCGGCTAGAAAGGAAAGAGCGAGCCGTGCATGTCTTACATCAAAGGCTTGTTCTCTCGAACGAAATAGTTTTGAATCGCAAGGGAGGCCATTCGAAGACATGCCAGTGAGAATAGAAATGAAAGGATTAAAGTCGTGAAGTCTTGAGGGGAGTATGAGTCGAAACTCATAAATTATTTTCTCACTGTTGTGGGTTGCCCAAAAACAAGTTTCGGGCCCCACGTTGGGCGCCATTTGTAGCAATAAATATGATTGAGAATGCTAGACTTAACACAGCTCAGAACCAGACCGAAGTCCGGACCCAAGATGGCTAAGGTCCAACAGAAGTGTAAATGGCTGATGCCATTCAAGAAGCAAATTCAAAATAAAATAAAAAAGAATTGCCCCGAGAGCAGGGTGCCCTAGAAATGGCCGTGAAGGCCCCTCATCCGCATTAGCGGAGCACCCTTCAACCAACCCCGACGGATGCTGGGGTGCCTCTTTGCTAGCTCGCTGCGGCTGGGGTGGGTCCATGAAATAATGGAGTTGGTTTGCTCTCCAAGAAAACGGGATGCTACGTGTTGTTCATCCATCATTATTACGTAGCCGCAAACTGGTATATAAGAATACCAAGGGACAAAAGGGGGCATCGATCTGTTAAGGAAACCACTCATGGCTCTGCAACATGGGCTGACTAAGCAGACCCAGTGCTCGTGACAGCGCACGGAGCCAGAAAATTGAAAATTTGAAAAAAGCAAACGTGGGAAAAATGCTACCTCTCTTTTCAGAGGAACCCGGGTGAGGCAGACAGCCTCGGGCCCATAGGCACGCCGTAGGCGGGGGGGCCGGGAACCCCCCGACCCTAGGTTGGCCCCTCCCAGAAAAATAAATATTTCTCTCTTAGGTTTTTGTGGTTACAGCAAGAGTTGAGTAGTGCAGTAGTGTAAGCCTATACCAAAGCATACAAAATACTTATAACATAGAGACTGTGTTATTTGCGGTATTAATTACGATGTTATGGGACTTATTTCGAGAAATGGACGGCAATATTTAATTTCGACAAGTTAAACGTTAAGAAAAAGACGAAAAGCACCCGGCCAATCATCCTTTTTTTATTAAGATTATCTGTTCATTCCTACTAGGCAATATTTTGGAGAATAAAAATGGCATCTCTGTCACTTTTATGCTATCTATGACCTACTTGATTTACACTCAGGTTAAATGTGTGTGAATTTTATTATAATTTGATAACTGCATTGAAAGTTAAAAGGCATAGCACTTCAATTTCACCGATCGTTTTTTCATAGTGACACAGCCGCCACATGGTTTTTATCATATTCATTAAACTTTTGTCAGTTATCCGATCGCGAGATACGGATAAATTATCAAAACTCATGCACAATGTGAAAACTCTAATAGCACTTGGAGGACAGTAAATCATATGGTGCTGGAATAGTCTTGGAATATTGTCAAGATGAACCGAAATTATTTGGAAAAGGTTATCGACCTTAGAGGGACCCTACATGATCAATATGGATCGTGATATTTGGATCGTGATATTCAAGTAAATATTGATAGAATAATACAAATGCCTACACGTTCAATCGGATCACACGTCAGTACGCCTGATAATCTCGTTTGGTGTAGACGTTTGCGAATTAATGTTTGCAAAATTTAATTCAAATGGTTTTCATTAAATTGCGGAGCTTTCTTACAAATAATTAGCTGAGAAGGAAAACCGGTAATAGGCACAAAATCACTATATGAAAATTCTGGAAGCTTCACATTAACATCAGCGTTCTCAAAAGATTTGATGGCCTGTTGGGAATCGATTATGATATTGTGGCGAGCTGTTTAGGTCCCAGAACCGCCACTTAGCGATGTTGGATAACTGTTCATGATATGTTCACTAGAAGTTCTTGGGCTATTGATATTTATAATGGATGGGCATGGTGAATATTGTTGAAAAGAATATGTTGGGGAATATACCTGCGGCGCTTAAAATGTCTTCCTCCATTGCCAATTAACTGAATACGCAAGAAAATTTATTGATCGGTTGACCACGTTCAATATTTATCGCAATCCAACTACACTGATTGATGAATTTCAAAATATCCGGATATTTTCGTGATTCGTATCGTGATCCTTCAATACAGCACCCTACACGGTCAATACTTTGTATCGCGATCCAAATATCACGATCCATATTGATCGTGTAGGGTCCCTCTTACGACGTGTTTCAGTCGCCAAAGACGTGCTTTCAAAGGACATGATGAAGGTGGTGGCAATGATAGCCGTGATTTTTTTTTTGAATTTTGTGCATTATTCGCGAAGCATGATTAAACTTTTGAAAATAATTTTAAAAACAAGGTTGCGAACTACTATAGTTGCAAAACACAAAATGAGTTGATGAAAATAATTGCTGAAATCGTTCGCGAGGACCATACAGCTGAAATAAAAGATTGCGGACTGATATCCATTATGGCAGAAGGAACAACCACAGAGGGAACAACTCTCCGTGGTTGTCAGATTTGCTAAAGAGCTAGCAGTCGAAGAAAGGCCCACAAGCTTTGTAAAGGTTCTCAAGCTTTCAGGAGCTAGAAACGCCTCGTGTTTAGTAGATATAATTTTGAGCCTGTTATACAGCGACGGACTTAGCGAATTGCCTTTTGTTGGACAGTCTTATGATGGTGCTAGTGTCATGTCAGGAAAAAAAAGTGGTGTACAAATCTAAATTAAGATGAAACACCCTGCAGTCACATTTGTACACTGTCTAGCTCATAAAATTATCCTGGTTGTGATGGACACATTTTTGTGATGAACACATGATGGACACAACGTGTACATCCTTTTTCAATGCCATCAAATCCCTTTACCTACACTTTTCGAAGCCATCACAACACGAATTGTTGAAGCAGCTTGAAGAGGCAGTTGGTCTGGCGTGGAATGAGAAGTTTATGCTCGACTCGTTAGTCAATGAGATTTCACAATTGCAAATATGTGATCGATAGCTATGGGACTATAAAAGAGGCTTCAGAGAAAGAAATGAATGAGGGAAAATACGACTCAGTTTATTCATTGGGGATCTTTCATTCAATCAGTAATCCCAAATTTGTAGTAAATCTTTTCATCTTTCACTATGTTCTTTTTATAACGAACATACTAAGCATACTTTTCCAAACTAAAAATGCAACTCTTAGGGATGGGATAAAACTTGTGAATGGAATAGTTAAAACATTACTAAGTGAGCGAGAAGACTTGTATGTAGTTTGGGAAAAAATTAAATCATTTACAGAAAAGAACTGTCTGAATCTCACATTTACCAGAGGATCGCGAAAACGGAAAGCAGCAAAAAGCACTAGTTTCAAAGGTTTTGCTGTTTCATCTAGCCTCGGACACGCAGTTAGGGCTACAAAGATATTCCTGCAAACCAAATGGCTCAAAAGAGTAAGTTACAGCACTTTTCATCTTGCCAAATTATTTTCGCTTTTTCTGGGTTTTCTAGGCTACAAATTTTTGTAGCAAGAAATCAATTTTTTCCTTCTAAGCTTAATATATTTCAATTTCTTCAAAGATATTTTGAAACTAAGCTATCCTCTTCTTCAAGTATAAGTTGAAATATATTTAGCTTCTAAACGAAAAAATATTCTTACATTTCTAATTATTTCCATTCTATTCCCGTATAATTCATACAAGCTTTCTTTCTTAGCGGTCATTGATAATTCATGTGTAGTTCATACCTACCATTCACATTATATGCATGTGGTAGTAGCTCATACGTATTCACAGACAAGATGTTTATTTGATAATGCATTATGCATTAGCAAATAAATTATATAAGTTGTACGAACAGTACGTGTCCAAACATAAACAAAATCATCGCATGTCTTTAACCTTTCAGTCCCTGGCCTCTACCAGATTTTAGGCCACGGCCCGCCTATGCCCGGGCCCCCGATGGTGGCGGAGCCCTGACCCCGATAGTCTGGGGTTCTCCACCCTTTGATACTGGCCATGTTCGAACAAATCAAAAATCTAAAAAAACTAATACCAAAGTGAAATCTAATGGTGATTGGCCAGTATCCCTCCCTTATAAGGAAAAGCTGAAAAATAGACAAAACTCTACCTAATCATTGGCCAGCCAGGCCTGAAACGGACCCTGAAAACGGAAAGAACTTCTCGGGCTCCCGCCCAATAAGAAGGCCAAGATTCCAGTTAAGACAGATTTATTTTATATGACCAATTCATGTTCATAAGTAGAAAACTCATAGTTTGAACTCATAAAATCAAATTATGTACACCGCGCGAAACTCGCTAGTAATTTGTATGCGCGCTTCGCTTTGGTTTCCACTTAGGCAGATTTAAATTTTCACAATTATTACAGATTCCAAGTAATACATTTAACTTTTGTATTTACTTCCATATTTGAAGTTTACTTATACACAAAAAAATACGATCTTTTATATTTGGTTCTTAGCTTGCGACAACGAAACTGGCCATGTTCGAACTGGCCATGACTTAACCACAAGAGGAAAAACGTTTTTCATCTCTTTTGTTTTCTTATATAATAGTTTGGAATAAATCTTTTGTTTATATATAATTATGTCAAAGTCTCCATAAATGATTTGATCTGTTGTAAGTTGTTGTGGTCGTGACCTTCTAATGTAAATAATACAAACCAGAGTCTCAGGTCTGACTTATGGTTATTCAGTTAACCTAAGAAAAAAACCCAGTTGCGCAAGTGTATTATTCTGTTGTGGTGGTGGCCCTCTTCCATACCAGATAACATTCTTATAGCCACACTACCGTTTCTCGTTCCTTTTTTTACGTTAACTACATGTATTTTTAAACTCAGAAAAACTCATATTCAATGGCTGAGCGTGATTTATAACATCTAAATTATATAATTCTTCTTTTTTTTTTAAACTCAATCTCTCCAAAATTTTCGGTCGCGCGTTTTAAGTTCGCGGTTTCATCCACTGCCATTTCCCGATGCAAACAAAAGCATATATATATATATACTTTGTCGAATTACTATATAAAAATATATAAAAATGGCTAAATAAGTTATCAAACCATAAGTATGTTTCGAATGATACGTCATAGCTCTGAGATTTTTGGTTAACTATAAATGTAACTATACAATGGTAATCAAGACCATAAATTTTTGATTTGGGATATCATTTTCAAGATGAATGGAATATAATCCGGTGAATTTCTGTTCAAATAGACAAGATGCATTTGTTTACTTTAAATTAATCCAAGTGCCGATAAGTTGTAAGTTTATAGAAATTCAGAACATATTTACCAATTCATTACAAGTAACAGGTTTCCTTCTAAGGCTTTCATTTAAATTGAATTATTTTCCTCAAATTCCATTATCATTTTTCAGAAAGTTTTGTTAAAAAGAAATGGTTTTAGTTATCGTCAGCCTTTCAAACCTGGAGATATCGTCAAACGGATTTCTAGTGGAAGTCTGCAGGTTCGTATTGTTGATCACTCCGTTAATATTCCCTGAGTTCTCTTCTTAAATGACCATTGATGTTCAAACGTGGACAAAAGTCGACCATATTTATTTACGTAATGAGCTGATCTTACGGTGACACTTTAATCGTGATGTTAAATTCGGTGTGCATAGTGTGCCGTGACCTCGCGTTTATCTATGTGCGCTATCGCTTGTGATCCATACTGAGGATCCATAGCATGATCCTCACCTTCGACACGTCTTGTGCGTCTCGTTCGATTTCGCTACACGGGATTTACTCAGTTGTTCGTCCTTCCGTCACCAATACATCCAGAAATCCCATTTGAGACTGTAATTAGACCTCACTGCTTTTGGATCTTCTTGTCACTGCGGAACACCCACGACCGCTACAGCTTTGACTTAACATCGCAGATAAGGTAAATGTGCAACGTAACTCTAGATAACAATAGCGAAAACCTCGTTCATAGTTTGCTCTTTACTTCCAATTAGCCGAAATACACTACTTACTCCATGAAGAAGAACATTATTCCCAACATGCTTAGAAGGTAAATTGGGTTTTCATCTGGGGACCGGCTCAACGTGAGGCCAACTATTTTTAAGATAGTGTGAATGAATTCTATACACAGCTGTCTGGCATCTGCATTCGCGCTGAAGGCCAAATTGATTCACTACGTGGAATTGCCACAATCAAATACACATGATACAAGCAAGCAAATATGCGAATACCGAACATTGCCGCCATGCACGCGTTCCGCCTTCGCAGCCAACATCTCAGCTCCCAACCGACCAGCTGGCTTCACTCACGATTTACAAACGACTGTCACGAGATCTGATTTGATACTCGAGGCGAAGGAAAAATCCCGTTACCGGTTCTTACCTTCGACTCGAGCACCAAGTCAGGCAATAGGTCCAACTAGTCATGAGTCTGCGTCCGTACGCGCGCATATGCGCCGAGGTAAACCACGCAAAGCATATGTTGCACCCAAACATAACTTTCCGAACAGCCAGAAAAGTGGCATGCTCCTTAAGCAACCTTTTGCTCAATTTTTACTATGAGCTGTCCGTACGTAAAGGCTGGTACTGAGTTCGAGTTCACGTGAAATTTTGACATGTTTCCATTATCTGGTCATTCTTTCGAGCGAAAATTTTGACAACGGAGAAAAGCAGAGACACTGCTCATTCTTGACGGATAAAATGTCAAGAATTTCATTTTTGGACCGACTTTCTTATTGGAAAGTCATTTGCACTGCTCAATTTTCAAATTGAAACACTAAATGTCACTTTTTCGCTCGAAAGAATGAACTGCACAAACTAAATTGGCGTGAAATGATTGACAACATGTTTCAGTGCCATCTATGTTTTCGAAGCGAAAGCAACTTCAAAGCAACTTTTCATGCTAAGAACACAGTACCAAACTTGCTTATTTTCAAGCGAAATTTTCGCCGAAACAGATTTCACGTGAAATTTTGTATGAAAATTTCACGTGAAATCGAACTCAGTACTATGCTTAAAGTGGTAATGAGATACGACTTGACATACGTTCGCTTATGCGTTGTATGGGCACTTAAATTCACTCATGTTTGCGTACGTCAAAAAGTGCCTTTTTTGCTCTAAAACCGGTCGGTTTTGACAGACGATTACGGTCGCAGACTCATCTTTAGTTAGGGCTAATGTCGGACTAACTTCCCAACAAATCGGACTAACAGTAACGTGTTATTTTTCAAATCGAACAACAAGTTACCGTTAGTCCGATTGAAAAATGTAGCAATTTCGAGCACGGTACAGTGTGCGTCGAAATAATTGGTCCAGTAATTTCAATTGAAATTACTGGGTGCTACAGCAGCGAAAATTTGTTACGAAAAGAAGAAAGAAAAGGAGTGAGCAAAAAGTTCGCAAACATCTTGTGAAGTGACAGATGTTAAATCCTTGTAATTTATGCATTTGGGAATACGAGAGGAGCTTCGTAGAGAGTGAATGTACGAACAAACGGATGTAGGTTGATCAGATTGGATAGATGCTTTAATGTGGTTGATGTAAGACTGCATAGCGAGCTTTGCACATTTTTTCGATTAGGAACGAAGCCTCTTGTAATCATTAAGGTCGTTTTAAGAACCTGCAATTTTGTATTTACTACCAGCAGCATCTTTTCAATCAAGAGCCACAGCAGTGTCAGCGGTAAACCAGGCAGCATCATTTGTTTTAGATGAGCGGTAGATTGAGGCAAAATGCAAAATCAGATTAGAAAGAAATGGCGAATATTTTTGTAAAGCATCATCAATATCAAGACAACGAAGAAGGAGAACCAATTAAATTTATTTATTTCAGTGAAAATTGAAATGTGGGACATTGGCAGCTTTCTTTTGTGTACTTCAATTTTGAGAGATTTCTAAAAAAGGGGGATAATGGAGAAAAAAGGCTGAATTTATCGTGACGGAGCACTTCGGAATATTGGACAAAATAAGATCAAGGATTTTATTATTAGAATTTGGGACTTTATTGAGTTGAGAAAAGATGCGCAGTGAAAGGAAAGAAGCGGTAAGCAGCTATATGCTGTTGGCAGATAGGATAGTCGAGAATGCAACATCTCAATCGACGGTTGGGATGTTGAAATCTCCGCGTATCAAAAAAAAAGCAGTAGGAAGCTTAGTGTCAAGGCGGAAAGAGAGTTCCGCAAAAAACGTTCGTTAACTAAAATAGGGATGTTACAAGGGATATAAATAGACGCAGCAACTAAAGCTTTAGGTGGAGCTAAGAACAAGAACACATTCAATAGGCGAGAAAAAGGAAGGAAAATCATCGCAGAGTATTGCATCGAGTGCCTTATTTACACCGATTAGGACTCCACCGCCATCCGATTTGCCGCAAGCAGCACAGTCGCGATCTTTACGGAAGACATTATGTAAAGGAAGGAAGCAGTTCATTATTATGGAAATCTTCAGGCAGCCAAGTTTCTGTTAAGTAAATAATGTTATCTGAGGCTAGGGTAGAGTTGAAACTGGTCTCATCAGTTTTGGCCCTCAGGCCGCGGACGTTCTGGTAGTAGACTTTCAATGCAGTTTTTATGTTAGGGATACCTTTGGTTTTGTAGGTAACAATTTCTACGAGGTCTTTTTGTTAATTCCTTAAACAAAACGCCTGAAGGCCAGAAGTCTTTATGAAGCAGAATATCAGTGCCAGCTGTTACCATTATCTTGAACAACCATATTGCTTGATTCTGCAAGTTATCTACTGTTAGCTTCTTACAAAGAATAGCGCTGTACTCCTTGATTGTTTCCGCTGAAGTATTGTATGCAAAACGCGAGACAAACTGATGTAAAGGTGGCGATGCAAAAAATTGGACGTGGTAGAGTACGAACAGGTTGGTGAGGTTGAGGAAGTCCTTTAGAAGGTCCTTATGGAGTGCTTTTTGAAGGTCCATTTGGGATTTCTTTTTAAGGCCCATATAGGGTGGTATGGGGTGCTTCCCACTACTGTTAAAGGGAAGCTGCACTTTACTGACAGTACTTTAGATAAAACGATATTTATAAATATTCTTAAAGAGACTTCAAAAACCGGGCGCGGTCAGTACTTAGATCAGGGACGGCTTGGGAACACCCACCGCATGTCATTGGCGCGCACAAACTTTCCCTCCCTTTATATCACAAGTGCGGCTTACTTTGAAGGGAGTAGAGTAAAAAAAAATTAAAGTTCAAATGGAAGTAAGGAAAATCGAACGCAAATAGGAAATTCTCAGTGATAAGCAACTGATTAGTGAAATAAAAAAGAGGACGGTATTTACTAGTGGACCAGATATACTAAAACTTGCTATACAAGATTAAATATATAGTGATTAGGAAAAAGTATTGGTGATTAAAAGTGCTGTTTCAGGCATTGTGGATGACTCTCCATCAATTCAAAAAGACATTCGAATTGTCACTTGTTAGTTACGTTTTAACTAATAAAAATCAAAAATTCAAGAAAAGCACAACATAAAAAACACGACAAGACACTAGAAGACACACTAAAGAAAAGCAGCCAATCAAGCATAAAACACCCCAAAAATTAACACACAACAACCACATCACAAACATACGAGCCAAACATTTATCAGGAAAATCGTCTAACGCCTATGGCAAACACGTAGTCAAGTTTAGCTGCATTATTCAAATAAAAATATATAAATATCTTCAAAATAAGATTTGTTTGCTTTTTTCATGATTCACGATTCAAACTTCGTTAAGATCCTTCTTCATTTTATTCAAAATATCAATTTATATCACTTCTGTTTACAGTCACTTGTTATTATCGAGTGACTGAAAATCTCACTTCACGTGACTCTCGTCACTTCATGTGACTCTCGGAATAGCCGATAGATCGAAAATGTCACTTGAGGTGAGATGAAGTTACCTCACGTGACTCTCAGAATACGAAATCAAGAGAGTCACTTCATTCGTCCCGTGAGGTAACTCTCACGATAGGGCCCATAGAAAAATTGAGAAAGATATGCTGCCCTACTACATTTTAGTACTTTCGAGATGTTCAATGATTTGTACTGGAGATATATGGAGACTGCATTTTTCAATATTGATTTTAACATACCTCCACAAAATATAGGTTTTTCAAATTTTATAGAATGATATAATAGATATGTAGATTTCGAATCCGGTGTTAACTAAAAATGAGAAAAATGCAGATAGAACGTTTATGCTTAGTAGGGCTGTATGGTTGGGTAGCTATAATCGATAATTGTGGGCAATGCTTTTAAGCTATATCTAGACTCTCGCCGAGATATTTGGCGAGTAAAATCCCTTTGATTTATAGAAAATGACACGACAAATCGACAAAATTGCGATAAAGACAAATTACACGAATCAGCCTCTAACAGGACAGGCAAACGTGTCATCCAAACTTTTGTATTCGTTTGAGCTCGTAATGATTTGCTAAGAGGTAAGATCTAGGATAACAATCATGAACGATCAAGATAATATTACGACGTTCTAGGTGAAAAGATAATGCCGTGACTTGTCAGGATCTTGAGGCGTAATGTACGAGATATTAGCGCATTGGAAAAAAACCAAAATAATTGGTTGTTTTGAGATGATCTGTATGCGTGTTCAGCTCTTGTGAGGGGATGTAACAATTAAAACTCTAGCGCACCTGAACCGCTAGAAAAACTAATGTTCGAAAAACATTAGAAGAATCGTGCAGGTTTTGAGTGCATATTCCATCACATGAGCTGCTTATTACGGCCAAACTGTTTCAAACGCCACATTTTACTTTGGTCTCAAGAATGCATTATAACTCATATGGTGGAAGGATTCAGATATTACCACTGGCATGAATTTCAACGTTTATGAGAGCAAAACACGGGTTAATTATATTCGTTATCAGTTGCTTATTTCACAGAATTTTGAAAGCAGCATCTCATATAACATCAATGAAGAAAATGCTCAGTGTCTGCAGCACTGTAACTGAAGTTGGTGTTTGGGGCTGCGATCCGAAAAATTTGCAGAGCTTTGGGAATTGAAACATTGGTTATTTATTTTCATTGTAAATGTTTCCGGTATGAATACTAACTGTAGGCATTTATTGATACAGAAATAGCACTACAGACTCTTGCTGGCAACCTTTTGCCAGTATCAAAGCCAAGAATATATCACATCTGCTTCACGTTGTTTATTTACATTCGAAGTTATAAGAGTATAAAGAAATTTAGCGTTACCTGCAGCGAGTTTTTTCAAATAATCGAAAACTTAATATTTGCTGTTTATTGTCACAACAATATCATTACCATTTGAAAATTCTACGATAAAATCGCATAATAAAGATATTGCAATTAAACACAAAACTAACAATAGCTGGCAGCCGTATCGTGGCTTTTGAACCAAATTTGGCTTGAATAATGTTTATAATATGTTTCATTAATTGTATGAAATTCGTATTGATTTCATGACTGCACTGGAAGTTATAGGGCAAAAAGTTTTATTTTCCTGAGTGAATTTTCAAAACCAAAGACACAAAAATCACCATAGCTGGCAGCACCAATCGAGTTTTTCAACCAAATTTCTACCAAACAGGGTTTAGAGTAAGGCTCAGCTACTGTGTCAATTTCATGAAAATTTGGTAACTTATTCACATTTCATAGGGGAAAAAGCAGTTTTTTTTCTTTGTAATTTTTCAAGATGGCACCACTGGCACAGATTTGCCTACAATTTTTTATTTATTTTTATTTTTTATTTTTATTCATTAACCACATAAACAATACAAAGCAAAATAGAAAATCGAAAACTTAATATGAGTATATAAAAGTAATACGAAAAAAAAACAAAAATAAATCAAATAATTAACAAATAAATCAATAATAATAAATGAATAACGAATATATAAAACATTGCCAAATAGCTTAACATAAGGAGTTGCGGATGGCTTGGAAAAGGGAAGATTTGAAGGATAATTTTGAGACCGTTGGGGAATACAGATTACTTATGCTATTGAATATCCTGCAGCATCTATTAATCGGCTCATTAGCTGCGTAAGTAGGGGAATGTGGATATTCATTAAGAAAACTAGAGGACCTGGTGCTCCTTGCAGGGTTATTTAACACCATTTTATTATTGAGGAACTCAACTCTGATAACGCCTCTAATGACGTCAAATGTGAAGCAGGCCGAAATCATCTTTCCTCTGGATGCAAGTGGCAATAAGTTTGGGTGACCCAGTCGAAACTCATAAGGAGGAAGGGCGCTAAAATTGTAAGGGTTGTATAGATCTCTCAATGCGAAAAGTAAGAATTGCTTTTGTATGGACTCGAGTCTGTTACTGTGGGTCTCAAAAGCCGGATTCCAGCAAATGGAAGCATATTCGAGAATGGGGCGTACAAGTGAGATGTATAAGGATCTTGTGACCCACAGGTGACGAAATTCCTTCGCACGCCTTTTGATGAAGCCTAACTGTTTGTTTGCGCGGGAAAGCATTTTATCATAATGCAAGGTGAAGCGGAGTCTCTGATCCAAGATAGCACCAAGATCAACAACGTTTTCAACTCGAGCTAACAAATTATTGCCGAGGAAGTACGTATTGTGTGAGACGGTGTGTTTTCGGGAAAAACTTATAACTTGGCACTTATCAATGTTGACAGAGAGCTTGTTTTCATTTCACCAATGATCAAGTGAATCAAGTTTAGATTGGAGAAAGAGTGCATCGGATTTAGATTTAATGATGTGATAGACTTTGAGGTCGTCGGCATAAAGTAAATGAGGTATATTTGCTAGGACGTCAGATAGGTCAGAAATGAATATATTAAAAAGAAGTGGGCCAAGATGGCTACCTTGTGGTACACCAGAGCTAGGAGAGATATTTTTCGATAAGAGTCCTTGAAATTTTACCAGTTGTGTTCGATTTCGAAGGTAGGAAGTCAGCCAGCTAAGCAAAGATCCGGCCAATCCGAATTTTTGGAGTTTTAGAATTAAGGTAGGGTGGTCAACTCTGTCAAAAGCTTTACTAAAGTCTGTATAGACTGCGTCAATTTGGCATCCTTTCTCCATTTTACACAGCACGTCTGAGATTAGGACTGTCAAATTCGTGGTAGTTGAGCGACCTTTTCTAAAACCAAATTCAATATCGCTTCCACAAAACCTGGTCCTACTTAAGTCCAATGCATTCTGTAAATTTCAGTTGTATCTGATTATTGGTTCGTGAGTTCCCGTGAACAGAAGTTTTTGATGCTAAAAATATAGGTTAACTGGGAGAGGGTTACCGTTCTTGTCCGACATGAAATTTCCAAAGTTTAACTTTGAACGTGTAGATAAAGCATAAGATTTGTATACAGATTGGTTTTATTGTAAGAAACGGACATTTTTTTAGGATATTCGATGGTTTGAATGTTTTCACTTCCAAATTTTTATTTTTTCAAATTTAAGACACCAAAATTCTCATAGCTGGCAGCTTCAACCGAATTTTTTGACCAAATTTCTACCAAACGTGGTTTAGATTCAGCTATTGTCTGAATTTCGTCAAAATCGAACGATTGAATCAGAATTTATAGGGCTAAAAGCAGTTATCTTTTTTAGATGGCACCACTAGCACAGAATCACCTGCATTTCAAAATCACTTCAATCAGACCTGGTCCTATTTAAGACCAATACATTTTGTAAATTTCAATTGATTCTGCTTATTGGATCGTGAGTTTCCGTCAACAGAAGTTTTTGATGCCAAAAATATAGGTAAATTGGGCAAGGGTTACCAGTCGTGCCCGTTGGTTATATAAGTAAAGCATAAGATTTACATATGATAGGCTTTTTTTGAAAAAGCGGCATTTTTTCAAGAGAGACGATGATTTGGAGGTTTTCACTTTCAGTGCCTGTCCTGACTACAGAATTGCCAGCACGCTCTTCAAAAGGTACACAAATTCACAACTAAATAATATCAATATGTCCTGAAAATTTCGTAATAATTAAATAGCTCTGTCGAAAGTTATCCCAATTTAAAAATTTTCCCGTTCTCTTTTTAGGCACCTAGCGCACACATGGGGTTAAAAAATTCCAAAACATTATCCGACTCACATGTAAAACACGTTCAGAATTTCTTTTGTTTACTTAATTTTTGCAAAAATTATTTGTGTACGGAATAATAGGTATATTAAAAATATCACTAAAATGGCCGCCGGCGCCAAAGGGTTAACAATAATTGACATTTAGTGAGACCTGGACCTATTCTGCATATACACCAACGTATTCTGAAAGTTTCAGCTCAATCGGATGGCGCGTTCCCGAGATTATCTTACTGAAATTTTTTGATGATATATATATACATATATATATATATATATATATATATATATATATATATATATATATATATATACATATATATATATATATATATATATATATATATATATATATATATATATAAATATATATATATATATATATATATATATATATATATATATATATATATATATATATATATATATATATATATATATATATATATATATATATATATATATATATATATATATATATATATATATGGAAATATGAATTTTTGGCCGAATCGATTTTAATACTAATGTTCTTCGAACATTAGTAAAAACAGAGTAATGGATCCCAAAGCTACAAAGGTTGTTTCCAAACAAATAAAAAATGTGAGCTTAAGGAAGAAATAAAAAATGTGGGCTTCCAGGAATAGAGTGCTCATTGTAGTGGAAATATTCCCTTTGAGAATCGGAGCTATGTTTAAATGTCTTGTAGGTGCAAAATATTTCCTTGTGTTACATTCAAGGTTTTGACGGTTGAGTTGGGAGACCAATGGGTGCTATCCGGTGCGGGTGTTATCCCTGTAGTCCAGTGAAATTCGACATAAAAAAGGCAAAACTTCGGAAAAATTAGGAGAAAGCTGAATTTTGGTGTGAACCTTGACACTGGCGTACTGAACAAAATGTCAAAATTCCTCATCGATCCGAGTGCTGTGTTATTTTTTATACGACGTCAGAGGTCATCAAAAGTGATCTTTCCTAAATATATCAGTAACGGTCACGTCTTCAGAAAAACGATGTATGACAAATTTGTAGCTTAAAAACTTTTCTTGTAACCATAACCGTTTTTGACATATATTGATCTAAACATTTGTAGTTAACAGTATCCACTTTCTCAACGGCATGCTTATATTATCCGATTTTGATTAGGACTTGGAATATTTGTGAGTTTATTTTTCTATGCTTAAGAGGCCCATAAAAAAAACATGTAAACAAACTTTTCAACCACACTCCATAATAGGTGGAAAAGTGTGCTCCGAAAAGTTCCAACCCCCCTTTGCCATGCATTGTCTTTCTGAAGACGTGACCGTTACTGAGATATTTAGGAAAGGACACTTTTGGTGACCTTTGACCCCGTATAAAAAGTAACGCCGCACTCGGATTGATGGGAACTTTTGACATTTTGTTTAGCACGCCAGTACCAAGGTTCACTCCAAAATCCAGCTTTGCCCTAATTTTTCTGAAGCACCATGTTAAATTTCCCTGGACTACTGGTTTAAATACAGATATGGTCAAGGAACAATGAACATGTTCACTTTGAGTTAACCAAGTTCTAAGCAAGTATCTGGTTCAATTGAAGAGCAAAAAGAGCCATGGAACTAGCCACTTTTACACATTTATTGCGAAAGAAATCCCTATCAACTTCAATCCAAAGGAACGGATTACATAGCGACAACTTCATTTAATTTTTTAGTTCTTGTAGCCAGCCAAACTAACAGTTGATTGCAATAATTAAGCTAACCATATACGAGTAACACCTAAGTAAGTACATAATTATGAGTTCTGGTCGTTTAGTAAGCAAAAACCCGGACTTGGCCTCTGGTTTCATTCTTAAATTCTAATCATTATTCTTTTCATATATAATGCATAACATCTGTGATTCTCGACTCGAACTAATCATATTTAAAATGATATTCGTCCGACCACAGATTACATGGAAGTAATTATTCTGGTAATGAGATTTTGAAGTAAGCGGCCGTAACAAGACCGTGACGGGGTCACGCTGTGTTTGTATGCATGCTATTTAAACAAAATTAAAATGGAAAAGGGCAGTGAAAGGGTTGAAATAAATTAACTTCTCTCTTCTAACTGCACGTCGTCGTCGTTTAGCACACAGGAAAAGTCAATTTTCAAGAGCATTATAACGGTGCCTGTGTGGATGCTGGCGCGGCGATGTACGGCAACTAAACAATATCACCCTCATTCCAACGGTACAGTTGGATGCGCGTTGAAACTGCTTGGAAATGAGTATTTCATGCAATAATATAAAGGATAACACCAAGTAAAGGAAAAAATGGCCAATTCAAATGTAATTCATTCCGTGTCTCGGACAAGGCAATTTGTTTTTATATATGTAATACGATTATTGTTACGGGTTGAATAGAAACCTTTATTGTGTGGTGCATATCGTAGTTTGGTTGGTTGAAGGAAATATAACTGGCCTACCATCTACGAGTATAAGTATACACCGAGATGATTCTCATCTGGTCGGGTTTTGATTGAAGCGTTTTCTTTAGCCGATTCTTGAAAATTCAAAAGAGGGTTTGGTAGATGATTGTCCCGTTGGACCGAGCTATGAATCACATAAAACGGTGGGTGATCCAATCAGTCATTTGCTCCTTCGATAGCGATACGAGAAAATTGTTCAAACTACATTCTATAGAGTCATAACATTAGGTTGAAACTTTTTAATACTTGCCTTATTATATTGCAACATACAAAACTATTGATATAAATGACTAGAAAAAAATTGAAATCAGTAGAAAAATGTGAATGGGAAAATGTGAATAAAATGTGCAAATTTTTGTTTGCATATTGAAGCATAATTTATTATGATTTTTTCGTTGAAAAAGAAAGGAAAAACAACGCTTATTGTTACTAATTTATGAGGCAAATGTGTCGTTACGATAAGATATTTTACATCAATACTTATACATTCCGTAAAACGGTGATACATATCCCTGTAAGGAACACCAGGTCCAACCGTTTACGAAAGCAATATCCGCAGTCCACTACTTATGCAGCTAATAAATTGTAGCGATTTTAAAGAAGAGAGAGTGGCTAGTAAGCACCTAAACTGAACCGAAGTCCAGAAGAGGGCTTACGAGGCAAGGTTATGGGATGGCTAACCATCGACAAGGGCAAATCAACAAAAAATGAGAAGTGCTCTGGGAGCAGGGTACCCTAGAAATGGCCGTGAAGGCCCTTCATCCGCATAAGTGGAGCACCCTTTAATCCAACCCCGACGAATGCTGGTAGGCCGCTTCGCTAGCACCACGCGACCGCAGTGGGTCACTTGAAAATGGGGTGGATTCGCCCCCAGAAAACAAAGGGGGACGCTACGTATTATTCATCCGTCAAATGAACTAATACTAGACGCAAATACAAAAATGGAAAGGGTTTTTTTCCGCAAAGGACTAGAAGCAGCTCTCAGTCAGAGCCAGCCATGACGTGACGAAGCAAGTTGCCAGCATCTGCTGAAAAAGGGGAACGGGAAAAACGCGCGAAAACCCTAAATGGGGAAAAATTGCCTCCTTGCGTAAGGCTCGATGTTAAGGTAAACAGCCTCAGGCCCCTGATGTTGGCGGGGCCCAGACCCCAGATGTTACGGGGTCTCGCCACTCACTGACCTCGGCCAAAACAAACAAATCAAACAAAAGTTACTAAACAACATACGGATGGGCCAAGGTCCCTCCTTTGATGAAATCTGAAAAAAAACTATTGAATTACAGATCAGCCAGGCCATCGCGAAACCTGAAATGAAAGAACGACTTCTCCCTCCATCCCTCTGGTCTTCACTCCCAGCCTGGTCGTCTTTGGTCGCACCCCTCGTGACTTAAATTCTCCAGACGAGGGGGCATGTTCAAGAGGCGGCAAGAAGACATAAAAAAACGCACCTAAAGTAAACTATAATTGTTAAAGAAAGCACTTCAAAAATTCAGCACAGAAATAACATCAACATACTGTATACTAACGTTCTACCTAAATTTATGTCATTTTTGAGTTGACAACAGATTCAAAAACTGCATACTCTGTTACATCAATCTGCAATCTGCGCGTTTCCTTTTTGAAATTATATTTTGGGTACTAATTCTAATATATTTAAACGGTTAGATATGCAATGGGAATTAGCTATTTTCCAAACAGAAAGAACCTCTACATCTGGTGTTTTTTTCTTCCTCAGCAGCGAATGACAGCAGCAAAATATTTCAAATACCTGTTATTGTTCTTACAATGCCACGTAGGATAATATTCGAGGCATCTAATTACTAATTCCTGTATTGTAAACTGTCAATGAACCATTTAACAATAAAATATTCAAATATTTTACATAGCTGTTATTGCTTCTACAATACCGCATACGAGCAAACAATCATTAACTCTACCTCCTGTAAAAATAACAAGCGATCCACGAAAACATATTCAAATATTTTGCATACCTTCTATTGGTCCTAGCCGTTACACATCATCATCGGAGCACTACAGCCCGAATCGAGCTTTAGCCTCCTTAATACGTCGCCTCCATTCGTCTCGGTTCAGCGACCGCGTCCTCCAGTTCGGTGCTCCCAGAAGTGACCTGCTGTCGGCATCGATCGAATCCTCCCAGCGCTTGCGTGGTTCACCGACTGGCCTGACTCCGCTCACTCGCCCCTTGAGAGACCGTTTGGGGATTCGGTTGTCGCTCATTCGGTCGACGTGGCTAGCCCATTGTAGTTTTTGTAGTCGTATGACGCTAGAGACTTCCGGCTCTTCATATATGGTATACAGGTCGTTGTTGTATCGGATTCGCCATCCATCTTCTTCCGGTATTGGACCGAGGATCCTTCGCAATACCCTTCTCTCGAACGTATTTAAGGCTTTTTCAGACGCCTGGGTCATTGTCCAGGTTTCGCTTCCGTAGCATAGCACAGGTCTAATAATTGTTTGATAAATGCGAAACTTCGTTTTCCTGTGTGCGCATCGAGATTTCAAAATGGGAAGCACCGAAAGGAATGTCTGCTAATTGAATCCATCGTTTGATTTCGTCAAGCTCATTCCCATCCTTCGAGAGACTCGTCCCTAGGTACACGAAGTTGTCTACATTTTCAAGGTTATAGTCCCCTATCGTTATGTTTTGTCTTATTGGCGTCCTTTTCCTTGATTGAGTCATAGCTTTTGTTTTTTGTTCGTTAATTTGCAGACCTACTTCCTTGGTGGTTTCGTCTAGAGCTACAAATACTTCCTTGGCGTCATTAAACTAACGTGACATAATGTTGATGTCATCAGCGGAAGTTACTAGCTGTGTCGACTTAAATAATAAAGTTCCTCTCGTGTCAACGGGGATTTTTCTGATGACATACTCAAGCGCTAAGTTAAAGAGTACAGGAGCTAATCAATCCCCTTGTTTTAGCCCTGTATTCGTTGAAAACGAGTTGGTCATATTATTCTGAATCAGCACTTGCGACATGGTCATTTTCACCAGGCGCACCAACTTTGCTGGGATTTCGAACTGCAGCATGATGCTATATAATGCAGTTCGGTTGATGCTGTCATACGCTTGTTTGAAGTCGGCGAATATTTGATGAACATCAATGTTGAATTCCCAGCATTTTTCCAAAATTTGTTTGACCGTAAATATTTGGTCAGTTGTCGATCTTCTGCGTCTGAAACCACCTTGATATTCACCGAGAAGTTTCTTAGCGTGATGGGAAATCCTTAACTCTAAAATTTTTGTCAAGAGCTTGTACAAGGTAAAAAGTAGTGATATGCCCCTGTAGTTTTCGCATCGCTGTTAATCTCCTTTCAGGAGCTCCGCGGGGATCCCATCGATACCCGGTGCTTTGTTGGGTTTTAAGCGGTCCATGGCCTATCGGACTTCATCTAGTGTAGGTAGGTGAGATGAGGCAATGTCAGGGTATGTACCAATTAGACCAGTGATTCCCAAAGTGGTCTATATCGACCCCCAGGGGTCTATGACAACCTGCAAGGGGTCTACGTCAGAGGAAAAAAAATTTGGGGGTCCATGATATGAAAATTGGGGTCCACGATAGTGGATCTCAACATACACTGATAGTACCTATTTACTTACATTACACTATCTTATAATATAAAGACATATACATTATTTATAAAAGTACCTATGAAGTAAAAAATTTATTATATATGTTTATAAAATCGTGTAAGTTGTAGATTGTAGGCATTCGCTTTGTGGCCGCAATACATTTTGAACTTGTAAAAACCTGCACATAATGATATACCAGTATCATCTTGTTACAAGCATACGCGCAGTCTCAGAGCAAAGATCTTAATAATTATAAAGATGTCCCAATATAAATAACGTGCATAGTAAAATGAATGGATTAATTCTTTAAGAATCTTCTCTTTCTTTAAGTAACAAAAAAAAACATAACACTTTTTTTAAAGCTTCAAAACACTCCTTGCGAACGCACTATTCACACATGAAGAAAGTAACCACACAGAACTTTTTTTGTTCTTATTGTTATGAAAATTACATGCTTCAGAGAGAGAATCAAGTAAAAGTACTCTCATATTAAAGAACTTAAGAACTTTTTAAAAATCCACTTTAAAATTTAGCTAAACACAATTTTTGTATGGGGTGAAACATCTTTGTAATTATTAATAGGCGTGTTTTTTTGCTCCGATACAGAACAGAATAGAACAATGACGCAAAAAAACCATCCATCACAAAACAGCTGATGCATTCGCTAAGACTGACATAGGTTGCTGTAGGTCTGTTCGCGTACCTGAATCCATTATAGTATATTAAAAGAGATTCGCAGAAAGTCGTTTTTGTACTCTTGCTGCAAGCCAAATTTTGCAGCAAAAAGAAGCCAGTTGCCAAATTCTGTTACTGCTGCAGTTTGCTGAAGTACGCAAACAGACCTTCTATTCTCTGTGGTACCACAAAACAGCTGAAAATAAAGGGAGGAAATAACGAGTATACACTACCACAATCGATAGAAAATAGAAAAAGAACTAACAGAAAATTACCTCTTTTAGCTTTCTACACATTATGCGGGCTTTTTTAATTAACATTTAACTTAACCTTCAAAAACCCAAAGCCATCTCACAGAAAACAAGACAACTTCGCATGAGCTTTTCTTTTTTCTATCAGCACATTCTATAGTTCAGCACGTGAACTACCAATGACGAATAGAATTTCTGTACTACTGAATTCACTGGTGCAGGAGTGTTTTTGTTTCCAATACGTATACTCTATTCTCTGCTGGATAGAGGAGCAAAAAACCACGCCTAATGTCTTTGCTCAGAGCTTCGCGAACTTGCACTGACTTGTTCAATTCGTCACTCTATAAATACGAATGTGAGACAAATACGTTTATTCGTTTCCTGAATCTTGAAAAGGAAAGTGCTAAGAAAATATTTAAAAAAAATATAAACTGGTAGTTTATCGCACAAATTATAGTGAATCAGTGTTATTTTGTTTGAGAGTGCCGGAGAAAAGTAAGTACATTATTTCTTATTAAATTTTAGTTTTTTACTCGTAGTTAGCAAAGATAGATAAATTACGCCAATCATGACTTCAGTTATTAGTAGTTTAATATTCAAACATACTTCTACATACTTCTCTATATTAAAATTAAAATTTTTTATTATTGCTAATGTGGAACCAGTGAATTTTTACACATGACAGTCGAATGTACGTAGAAATAAATCGCATAAAAATTTGTTATTGTTATTCGTTGTATAATATTTTATTTTAACATTTTTTGTCATGTTACTTTCAAATTTCCATCATATCAAAACCTTAAGTAACATTCATAACATTCCCCTTCTTACATTTATAATGTCTGTACGCCTATTCCTGCCATAAAATCTAAGACCATACGATTTAAATTTGACTTTGTTTTTTTAATATACAGCTGCTGGGCTTTATATCTTATTTAAATAGAATAATTTTGCCCACAGATGACTGATGCCATGTCCGAATCTAAAAAGAAATGTAGACAGTACAGTGTTGATTATTTGAAGTTTGGCTTCATTCCATCATTGTCGGACAAACAATTGCCTATGTGCCTTTTATGCAACAAAGTTTTGGGCAATGACGCTATGAAACCATCTAAGCTGCAGGATCATCTGAGAAGATGTCACCCTGATAAAACAGATAAAGATTTGAAATACTTTCAAACACTCAAAGATAAACTTCAGAAGAGACCCACGCTGGATAGAATGTTCGCTTCGACGTCACAAAGAAACGATGATGGTTTGCGGGCGTCTTATAATATCTCGCTACTTATAGCAAAATCCAGAAAACCACATACTATCGGAGAGAAGTTAATTTTGCCAGCCGTTGAAGAGGTTTTAAAAACTGTTTTACACAAACCTGCATATGATATCAATAAAAGAATTCCCTTAAGCAACAATACTGTTGAAAGACGTATTGATGAAATGAGTTCTGATATTGAAAGCTTCTTGTGTAATTATTTGCAAACGACCCATTTCTCTATACAACTGGACGAGTCAACTTTACCTGGTAATGCAGCATTATTATTGGCATATGTTCGTTTTATTATGAATCAAGAAATCTACGAAGAACTGCTCTTCGCAAGAACTTTAGCAACCGACACTAAAGGTGAATCAATATTTCATGTTTTGAAGGATTACTTCATTGAAAAAGCAATCCCTTTGTCAAATATAATATCAGTAGCTACAGATGGAGCACCTGCTATGGTTGGACGTTATCGTGGATTTATAAGCTATTTAAAACAAAATGTGTCAGGGGTATTAGCAATACATTGCGTCATCCATCGACAACATTTAGTTGCTAAAAATTTGAGTGTTAGACTGCACGAATCTCTTCAATTAGTCATTGATGCAGTAAACCGAATCCGAAGCAACGCGTTGAATACGCGGTTATTTGCGCAGTTGTGTGAAGAAAATGACGAACACTTTCATCAATTACTCCTTCACACTGAAGTACGCTGGCTGTCGAAAGGCTTATGTTTGACAAGATTTTTTGCACTTTTTGAGACTATTTTAGAATTTCTGGATACTAAAGATAAAACTTTAAAAGACAATTTAATGAAGTGGAAGACAGACATCGCCTATTTAACAGATTTGTTTACAAAATTTAATATGGTTAATTTGCAGTTACAAGGCGACAGTCTAAATTTGATTAAAACAAAGTCCATCTTATCAGCGTTTCTGGCCAGAGTTAAACTAATGAAGCAAAATATTGGACGGGGTGAATTTTCCCAGTTCCCCAATTTGTCACAGACCAACTTCCAAGAAGACGACGTTTCAACCTACGTTCAACATTTAAATGCCCTCTATTCAGATTTGAAAACTAGGTTTGAGGACGTTTTGACTATGGTAATACCACCATGGATAATTAATCCATATGGTGACATAGAAGAAACGAATGTCATAATACAAGAAGAACTGACTGAACTAAGTACAAACGAAGAACTTAAGGTTCAGTTTAAAAACGGATATCAGCAATTCTGGCTGCAAAACAACATACCCGTTACTTATCCCGTATTATGGAATATAGCGAGAAAATTTTTGATTTCCTTTCCATCGTCATACCTAGTGGAAAGGGGGTTCAGCGCTGTTACCAATCTCCTAACGAAAAAAAGAAATAGACTGGACATCATTAGCCGAGGAGATTTAAGATTAAACCTTACAAAATTGACGCCAAATGTTGATAATTTATTATTAAAGCATCAGGTTCATCCTTCTCACTAAAAACATTTACTTATTGCTCAGTTTATTTTATGTTTATTTTATGTTACGTATATTTTATATAACAGATACAAAATTAAATTTTGAGCAGTTTTAATTTAAATTCAATTAATAAATGAATAAAACTTAACATGCGTTTTTACTTTAAGTTTTTAACACCAAACTTCACTACTGTTAGAAATTTACAAAAAATCAATATCAGGTAAATAGGGGGTCTACCCAAAACCGAAAAAATGGCAAGGGGTCTACGACACAAAAAAGTTTGGGAATCTCTGAATTAGACATACAATTACACATACCTCCTGTCAAATTTCACTTAAGTGATGTACGGTCCCAGTCGTAGGCCGCATAAGTGGCCCGAGTTGAATGAAACTTAACGAAACGGCAGATAAGTACATTACTGGTATGCCACTTGTTTTCAATGTAACTGTACTGACACATAATAGTCCGGGGAAATTTAACATGGTGCTTCGGAAAAATTAGGGGAAAGCTAGATTTTCGTGTGAACCTTGGTACTAGCATATTAAACAAAATGTCAAAAGTCCCCATCGATCCGAGTGCTGCATTACTTTTTATACGGGGTCAAAGGTCACCAAAAGTGACCTTTCCTAAATATCTCAGTAATATATCTTTCACGCCTTCAGAAAAACAATATAGGACGAATTTGTAGCTTAAAAAATTTCCAACAAAAAAAAATCCTAAAACAAAAGATATATTGATCTAAACATTTACTACTAACAGTATCCTCTTTCTCAACGGCATGTTGATATTATCCAAAGAGGCGCATAAAAAAACATGTAAACAAACTTTTCTACCAGACTCCAGAGCATTGAAGCAAGATCACCAGTGTTCCGTATATATATATATATATATATATATATATATATATATGTATATATATATATATATATATATATATATATATATATATATATATATATATATATATATATATATATATATATATATGTATATATATAATGCGCTGCAATGAACTGTATGTGCTGAATTGATTGGTACGCAGTGCTTACGCTTGAGTTTTCGATGCGTCGCTGTAAATTCACCTTCGAAGCTCTGTAGTTGGACTGTTATAAAACCACTTCATGCATAGTGGCAGTGGAGTTTTGTCTTATGAAAAAAAATTTTTATGTTTTTGCACACTCAAACATCAAATCTTTTGATTGTTAAATATTTATTGTAAAATAATGTTTTTTCAGCGTAAAGTGGGTTAATAAGGGAAGCATTGCTTTCTTTGCGTATACCGACGAGCCGCCACTGGTAAACAGAGATATCATCAACCAGCCGTTCCACACTGGCAACCGTGTAAAGTAGAGCATGCCGAGCCAATACATGCGTACGCAGGAGACGCTTCTAACGAAGACGCAGTCGACTGTTAGCGTGTGTGAATTCCATTGCGTGAAAACCATTTGAATAAACGTATTAATTGTGATCTTGTGGCTATTATTTGACGATCAGTAAGAAGTTTAAAAACTTGTATATATTTCTTGGATTTAAGCATTTCTGAAGCATCTTTTAATCACTTTCACATTGGGCGCGTCATTTTCACTTCGATTTAAGCATTTTAAATATTATGCCCAATATCAGGAGGACTGAAAAATCGAAGTGGGAATGACACGAGCAGTGTTTTAATGATTCAGAAATACTTCAAAAAAGCTAAAAATTTGTGCCCCATGTGGAGTTCAAAAAGGAACGCATTGGTTTTATGCACCCTACATTGGGCGTTAACTAATATACCCAGGGGCAGCTCGTCAATATACGCAAAGGAAGCAGTACTTCCCTTGCTAAACCACTTGGTATAACCAAAAAAATTATTAAATAGTCAATACGTAACAATCAAAAAAATTAACAACCGATATTTAACAATCAAAATAATAACATGGACAAAACTTCATTGCTACTATGGATCAAATGGTTTTATTTTATAACAGTCCAATTACAGAGCTTCCAAGGTAAATTTACAGTGACGCAATGAAAGTCTAAACGTTTTACTACAAACTACAGGCACTGCATACCATTCAATTCAAAACATACAGTTCATTGAGATATACTACACAGAACACTGAAGACGCATATATCTACTTAGACGCTTTGCCTAAATGGTGCCCGCAAAAATTTTGCAATCAATGTACTCAAGTAGCGTTGCGGACGCTGCTCAGATCACAGCGTCTTGGCGTATTACTCAAATCGTAGTGATCTTGTAGTGCAAATAAATACCAGATATTAAGATCTAGAGAATTTGAAAACTTTTGCGAATGGTAACCCTAAATTTCTTTGCATCCCTATAACTTCCAATGCAGTCATCGGATCAATACGAAATTCGCAGAGCAGGTTGACTTCAACGTAAGGCAGATGCGACATATTTTTGGCTACGGTGCCACCAAAGAGCTGCCAGCACTAGTCCATTTTGTTATTTTCGTTCCAATAAATGCTTGCATGAAGTATTTTCATCGTAAACATTAGCAATGAAAATAAGTAAACAATGTTTAAATTTTCTAAGATCTGCACATTTTTCGGATGACAACCCCAAACGTTTTTCTATCGCTGTAACTTTCGATGAAGTCACCGAAATTAAAATAAGCCTAGATTCTATAATTACTTAGGGTGTATTAGTTTTAGGTAGAAAAAGTAAGTAGTGGTAGAATACACACTCAAAACCTGTACAAATCCTCTACCGTTCTTCGAACATTAGTATTTCTCGCGGTTCTGATGCGCTAGGGTTTTAACCTTATTTTTGTATTGTCTACTTATTTGTTGCGCTGGCAGATCTTTCGTCATTACTTTGCCCTAAGATAGTAAATTGATTGCCACCTCTTTCATTGCAGAAAACGGCTGTTTAACATTTGGTTCTCCTCCTGTCAAAGAAATTTCTATTTTGTTCTGGGCAGTTTTTTTTTGTTGTGTTTGTCTGTGGCAGTTTTCTTTTGAATGTTCAGCTTAAAATCACTCCACAGCTAAAAATGTTAGAATCATTTTAAATTAACTGTCAAATTTTAATAGCAAATTCAATAATTTTTTGGTCCCAATCTATTTGATTTGTCCGCAAATTCCTGGCATTGTCCATCGAAATTATCCTTTCCTATTTTATAAGCTTCTGGAAATGTCTGTCGCTTTGCTGAGTGTAGAGTAAACTCAGCTAGGTGGATTAGGCATACGAATTGCCGTTCGTCAGTAAAATAATATAATAATAATATAATAATATAATTAAAATCAAATCTGAATTTTGAATATTACGGTTCTGATGACTCTCGATTCGACTGAGTGGGTCGACCTCACTTGTGTAAGTCTACTTGCCGTTTAAAATATACAATGTAAAATAAACTTTTATTATAATGAATGAATCATATGATATACTGGGTAGATTGGGATTCGTTATATCTAGCATTACTTTAAAAATCCACAGTCAAAACCCTGTACGTGCTCATTTGGTATTATCAAGTGACTCAAAATCTCACCTCACGTGACTCATAGAAAACCAGATCAAGAGAGTCACTTCATTCGTCACGTGAGGTGACTCTCAGAATAGGGCGCACATTTGCAGCAAAAAGCTTTGATGAAATAAAATGGAAAAATAAACAGATAAAAATGAGAATAGAGATTTAACAAATGCACATATAATACCATCAGAATCCTTGCTGGCTGTAGGGTCCGAAAGGGATATTAAAGCTTCTACTTCAGAAGCGAAGTTTATAATGGTTGGTTAGGTTTGATGGTACAAAGGTAGAGTGAAAAAAGCAGCAAATAAATAACTCGCAAATGTCTTGAGGAAAAGAGGTAGCTTCACCGTTAAATGTAAAGCTATCCGATGGACATTTTGAAGTTTTCGGCGAATTAATGTAGGCCCACAAAGGATTCGGATTATTAAAAAGGAAAGATTTCTCTATGTGCATAAAGTATCTCCGCTTAGCTATTTCAATAACTATTTTCGCCATTTTTCGAGGTTCGAGGAAATTTTAAAACGAATCGTCAGACGAACTACCTAAGTGTTCTAAGTGAGCCTTTTCTTTTTTGTGAAGGGTAATAGTCACATCAATTGACAACCAAGGTGGACTAGAGGATTTGCAAAAACGTGTCCTAGGAGTATAAATAAATATCAAGTTGGAAATTAGAACGTATAAAGATGAAAGGCTAGCATCTATGTACAGTCTATGGAAAAACGTATACCAATTAATGGCTTCAAGCTCAGAAGCAATCCGAAAGTAATCAGCTTTGAAAAAAGAGGAAACACGGTGAAATAACACTTATAACACTTTTAAAAGTGGATTCATAAAGTGAAAACCATTCTTTCATTAAAAAACATGTGTTTGAAAGCTTAATAGATTCAATTAGGGAAACTCTGCAAGAAACTAGTTAACAAAAATATATTAACTTGTGTGCCATATTTGAGATTTTCTGAGCATTTTCATGGCTGAGAATACGACGGAAGTGAATAGTTTTTTTTGGTGTACAAACAAACACATACGTATTTATATGTCTCTTCCAACTTTCAACTTTTTCAAACGTTCTATCACGAGCCTAGTTAACTATCTATCTGTCACAATAGATACCCTTGAGTCTATTCATCAGCTAATTATCATAATTACCGAAAAATCCTTTGTCGTTTCATCGCCGCACATCGAACACATTGAAACACAATTAAAACATTGGAACGTTTCCGGAACTGCGTGAATTTACATAGAGCATTTCAGTGAAAAAGGACTGAGCAAAGGAGAGCCGGCGAGAAAGACAGTAGAGAACGAGTTTTGTAAAACGAAGCTACATTGAAAACTTTTATTCAACTTTGCAATTAAAAATTCTCACAACATCCCTTGTTTTCGAGATTTCGATTATTTGAATAATTAATTAGCCATCATTGTTGTGTTCCTCAGCTACTTACTCTCTTTCACTTGTTCCACTTTTCTCACACTTAAGACCACGTTTACCATTGCCCTGGAACTCGTTTTCGTTGTCGCGCTTGTACTTGTTCATCTTGTCCTTTTGATGATGCTTCCATACTGCAGTGAAATGAAGAAAGTTTTCAGAGTTGGTATTCTGACTGGTAAAGGGTTTGCAATGGGAAAGAGTGGAAAATCGTGCGAGTCAAGAATATTGGGGTAACAAAATACAAGTAATACGGCAGTTTGTATTTTATGACAGCATTTTCGAAAACGCAAAACAGGTGGGGTATACTAGTAGCGAATGATGCGGTAAGAGGGATAAGTAGAGTGGAAGCACAACGACATTGAAATTATAAATAAAATGGTTCGCAAGTAGGGTTGGATGAACATATAGAGATAGTTAAGCAAATAAAATGATTAAATGTACAATATATTTCATAGCGTCTAAATATTTTATTGCTTATTGTTTAAATATCCAGAGATCAAAACTTTCTAGACATAAAATTAAAACTATTTTTAGTTTATAAAATAATGTCGGTGTTGAGGCTTAAGTTCTCAATCCAAAGGCCCATTAAAAAACCATGCACTTTTATTCCAATGAACCCGTTATCCTCTGTTCATCAATATATTCCTAATAATGTAAATCAAAATAGCTTAGTATACTACGCTCCGATACTTTTCAACAATTTTCGAAAGCAAGCCCTAATATTTTTGTGCAACGTAAAGTATGTATTTAACGAAAACGAGTAACCAGAAATGGGGGAGTAACCTGACTGAAATGGGTCGCCTAGAATATCTCAACGTCATGGCGAAAGGGGTGAATGGCTCCACTGTGACGATGTGGCGAATCCTGGCGAGTACTGAGTATTAGCCTTACTTCCTATCAAAACGTGAAGGATGACAAAGGAATGGCGTAGAACGGAAACAATGTAAGGCACCATAATAGAAAAGTTTTGTTAAGCGATGGTGGAGTAATCATACGTTAATTCTCTTTATAATTAAGTATTAAATATGTATGCGTGCAATCATTATAAAGACAACATGTCTTCTGCTGCCTTCGCTGCTTAACTACTTTCGTCGCGAGCGTCGAATTTGTGTATAATATTCAGCTTATATAGCGAAAATTTTAATTTAATACCTTTCGAAAGACCCTGAGTTATGGCATTATAGAGATGAGAAAGGTAAATTGGGGAAGTCTCATTACTATTTTGTCCTGTCTTTCGTAAGTTCAAGATGATTGTCATGTCGATTTTGGTTAATATTGGAGTGTTCGATGAAATTGAAATGAAGAAAGGTGTATAGCCTTGATTTCGTAGACTGAACATCACACTATAGAGATTTCAAATATACTAAACATTTTCCAATCCAGGCACGAAATTATTCTTTGCAAATACAAAATGGTGCAAAGCTTTTGCGAAAATCAATAAAATGTTATTTTGCATTGATACCAAAGAGATTTCTAATTGCAACAAATTGCAATGGCCATTTATCTGTACATCATTCAAGAAACTGAAAGAATGAGAGTCAAAAGTAATTTCAAAATTTCAAAATTAAAAACAGTCCAATTACGGAATATATATATATATATATATATATATATATATATATATATATATATATATATATATATATATATATATATATATATATATATATATATATATATATATATATATATATATATATATATATATATATATATATATATATATATATATATATATATATATATATATATATATATATGAAATATAGAAACAGCCAAACATAAATATAATACGAGGTCTTCGTTAATAGGCTAAAAAAATATGTACAGTGAAATCTCCCTTAAGCGGACACTCACGGGACCGAAAAATTGTTCGTTAAAGAGGGGTGTCCGCTCAAAAGGAATTTTTAGTAGCAGTCAACTTCCCGAAAAAACGGTTTACTTTTGTATACAAATGTGTTTATTTATTATAACTAAGTAACAAAAATTTATTTCTTTCCAAAAAAATTCAGTTCAAAATCAACAAAAACATGTAAAGGCAAATTAAACATAAGCATCCATGGACTTGTATGTACATATACATAAATTATTTTGGAGAAAAGAACTCATTTAATGTGGATTGACGAACCATTTTACGAATTGCAACATCTTGAGAGTGGGATTTTAAATTTGACAAAAGATTGTATGCAAAATAGTCCCCTTGATTTCTCGCAAAATTTTGCAATTTATGTAAAATTTTGCTCGCTGCGCTATATGCCCCAACATCTGGAACTAGTGATTCTTCGTCTGACTCATCTGGAACTTGTAATTCCTCGATGGCGTCTGCATGTTCCTCTACATCTTCACAACACAATTCACTGCCAATTCCGAAATAGGTTTCGATGCTTGAATTATTTAAAATTTCTGGGGTAAGTGCGTTATCCATTTCAGCCAGGACAGCTAGTGGTATATCGTCTTCTGCAGAAAACTGTTCAGAACAAGAATTCTCAGTATTGTCCTGAAAGAAGCCTGCTTTGCGGAAACAGTTACGAATTGTGTCCTTTGTAACACTTTCCGAAGCATTTTTTTATGAAATATTTCATTTCATTTCATTTCATTTATTTAAAGCTATTATTATTTACATAGTTTTAACAACTCGGTTATACTTAGAGGTTAGAAATTGACAAATTTCTTTGCAGCTATAATTTTATGAACTGTGCAGAGCAATTTGTTTAATAATTCAGTTTGTAATGTAGTAAATGCAAGGAAAACAGCGAAAAACCTTGTTTGATTACCGATGCTTAGCCTAACTTAGAGTAACTTATGCTAGTTTCGCCTTAAATTACTTTGCCTAAAGCTATTAATAGAGTGAACTAATAAGCGGATTGGTGATGCCTTGGCAGTTATTTAGGAATGAGGAAGTTCTTTTTGACACCAACGTTAATATGGTGCTAGTTTTGGCAAGTTTGTGGATATGTGCTGTTGAATGGTAGAACGGTTTATCTAATATAAGTTTCAAGCATTTTTTTTTGAGCTAGCTGAACTCGTTTTTTATGAATCTTTGCACATTGTCCCCATATTGGTATCGCATATGTGATAATAGGTTGAATTACAAGCTTATATACTAGGATCTTGTTGTGTTCGTTAAGTTTTGATTTCCTATTTATTAGGGGATACAGCGCGTATTTGACATTGGACACTTTAGAGCAAATTTTTTCAACATGATGCTTAAACAGTAGTTTTTATCGAAGGTGACTCCTAGATATGCAATTGTTTCAGACCAATCAATAATAGTTTTTCTTAAATGTATTCCTCGAGCTGGCAAATGGGAGATTTTTCTCTTACGAGTCAAGAATAAAGCTTTAGTTTTTTGGGGGTTCAGTTTCATTTTCTTCATGTTGCAGTAACTAAGCATGCTCTCTAGGTATTCTTCTAGGCTTTGAATTACTTTCGAGGGATCAAAGGACCTTGTTAGTATACACGTGTCATCTGCGAACACAGCTAGGTCACACGATGGATGAATAGGTATGTCGGATGTATATATGTTATAAAGTATTGGGCTCAGACATGATCCTTGTGGTACTCCGGCAAGAATATCGTGCGGTTTAGACTGTTTACCATTTATTGCCACTGAGAAGATTCTTTTACTCAAAAACGATAGAACTAGTTTGACTAAGTATTGATTAAATGACCACTGTATCATTTTGTATATAAGACCGTCATGCCATACTGAGTCGAAAGCCTTTTCGACGTCTAATGTAACCAAGCCAACCGATTGTTTGGCACGAAAAGAATCTTTGACATATTTTGTGACCCTGTATAATTGGTGGCTTGTTGAGTGTTTCGGTCTAAACCCGAATTGAAAATTAGGTATTAAAGCATTGGCATCTGTAAATTTAGTAATCCTCTTTGAGATTACTTTTTCAAACAATTTACCTAAGCTTGGTAGGAGACTTATTGGTCGGTAACTGGTTGGAGTGTGTGGATCTTTTCCAGGTTTAAGTATCGGTATTACAATAGCACTTTTTCATAATGTGGGGAAATATCCTAATTTTAAGCATGCATTAAATATTTTAGTAATAAATACAATACCTTTCCTAGGTAAATTTTTTAAGATTAATTTAGGGATTTTGTCACCTCCAGGAGCTTTATTGACTTTGAGCTTATATAAAAAGAGTCTAATTTCTTGAGGGGTGCAATATTCTTGGCCTAAGAAAGTGTTACTTAAGTTCCGAAAACGGCTTAGCTCGTTCTTCACCCATTCTTCTAAAACTGGGTTACTGAGATTCATTGAAGTATGGTGGTAGCCTTGAAATGCGTTTGATATAACGTCAGCTTTGTCAAGGTTCGAGTATATTATTCGAGATTCGTGAACTAAGTGAGGAATCAAACGGGACTTCCTCTTGAAGTTTTTATTTAACTGCCAGACTTTTTTTTACCCTTTTTCTAAGTTTTCTAGCATAAAGCTCCAATTTCTATTGCGCCAGTTTAGCAATCGAATTGCTATTGCTTTTGTTAACGAATTAACTATTGTTTTTAACCTTGAATCTCTTGACCTTTGCCATTGTATTCGCATTGTATTACGCTTTCTTATCAATTCTAAGATTGCATCATTTATTGGTGTATGGAACACTCTTCGAGTGACTTTGGGAGTGCACACTTCTATAGCATCAGACAATATTGAATGTAGCGTTTGACATAAATCGTCTACTTGATTGTTATTTAAAATCCTGCTAAGGTCAAGATCAGAGAGGAAGATTTTAGAAATGATAAGTTCACAAAATTTTTTCCAATTTGTTTTAGTGTATGAATAATAAACTTTTTCTGGCTGCTGTCTGAAGCTGCCACCTTCCACAACAAAACCTACAGGCAGGTGGTCAGAAGACAGGGCTTGCATAGTTATTGGCTGTGATATAGGCACTAGTCCATTACTGATCAGTATGTCAAGTGTCGAACTATGACCGCGACTAGGACAAAATGTTGGTGCAGTCGGAGGATGGATGAAGAAATTGGCCCTGTTTTGAAGGTCGAATAGGACTTTCCCAGCTCGATTTGCTCTAACACAGTTCCAGGATCTATGCCTCGAGTTCAGATCACCCCAAATTATGTACTTTCTTCCAAGACTTGTTAAGAGTTTAATGTCATTCTCGAACTGTTTCAGTTTGTTAGAATTCAACTTTGAGCCCGGAAAGTATGCAACTACCATATTGATGTCGTTATCTTCAATACGCCCTCCTAGAATTTCTATTATTTCCGTTTGGATATTAAATATTGAATGTTCAATATTATTTTTAACGAAAAAGGCTACACCTCCACCAGCTGTTTCTCTTCTATCTTTTCTATAAATCGCATACATTGCGTTACTAATTTTATCGTTTTGTCTCAACCAAGTTTCGGTAACTAAAAATATGTCGATGTTTTGGTTGACTAAAAAATCAATTGTTTCAAGAAGTTTGTTTTTGATACTCTGAGAATTCCAAAGTAAGCATTTTAAGTTCTTAACCATACAAAAACTTTGTTGAGAGACGAACGATTACATTAAATTGTTCGGTTTTACTTCTACAGTCACGAAGTTGGGATATTAATTCCGTCGACTATTGAATCAGTTCTTCGATTGAAAACAGGTCCTCTGAATGAACAGATGATCTAGTAACCAAGTGATTGCCTGAGTTAGCCGCATTCGTGCTTAGAGCTGCAGTATGACGGCTTGCACCTGCCGCCACTTGGCTGTATTGCAAGCTGTTTGGGGTGAGGCCACGATTTTGTGAACTAATATTCTGCCCAGTTCTTAGTGCTGGGAACGCTGCTGGGTTTAAGTTAAACTGTGCTGGTGCTTTAGCTGCAATGCTATTCATGCGAGCGACTTTGAATGAGTTATTTCAAGCTTGAACATATTCAGCTCTCTTACTGCACGAAGGATCATTTGCCAAGTGCTGAGAAGAGCAATTGCTACATCTGATTTTCTCATCTTTCGTTGCAAGGCAGTCTATGTGTTTGTGTGGCTTGCCGCAAATCAAACATTTGGCTGGTAGGTGACAGTGTGCTTCACCATGACCGAATAGTTGGCAATTTCGGCCGGTTCTGCTATTGCGATAGTAGCTCCACTGTACTTTTACATGATTTATTGCTTGAATCGATGAGCGAAGCTCGCTTAGTTTCGCAGAACGACGTACAAGGTGCACAATATAGAAGGTTTGCTCTGAATAGCGTCTATTACGCAGATTAAATTTCTTGACGTCAATTACATTTAGTTTGTGTTCATTTTGAAGAATTGTTTTTAGACTATCGCAGGGAGTATCGTCTAGTCCTGAAAGTAATAATTTTAGTGGGCGCTGATCTGGTCGCCGATACGTGAAGAAATCAACTTTGGTTCTTATTAAATGCTTTTGGAGCTTGTCATAAGTTTCAGTTTCGTCCAACAGGACTTTTTTACCCGTAGACATAAATTTTATACTGTAGTTGACGATTTCAAGCTCTTTCATAATTGCCACTATGGTTTCTCGCGGTAGTTGCGGTATGATGATTGGTGGAGGTTTTACCTTCTTCTCAGGAACTTGGTCGATATCTTGATTTTCCGGAAGATCAGCAAGTGGTTGAAACTTATTTGCAGAAGTCATGATTCCGAACCGTGGCTTTTTGAGCCGATCGCGTATTAAAACTGTTGTAGGGCTTTCTTCGCAGTTACGCTTCACTTCGACTGTTTTTCCGTACCACAATACAAGGAATATACACACAAATGATTTTTAGAGAGGAGACTAACACTTTGATCGAGAACACTGAATTTCAATACTTGACTCACAGGCGGTTACACGTCGAATCAGTTTTATGAAATATATCGCATCTAGCAAGTTTATGCTTTTTGCAAGACCATGTGCCAAACTAGCGGTGTCTATATTCAGCAAAATTTGCTTCACTCTTTGCATCCTGTAAAAAAAAAACTTTCAGCGATTTTATAGCACCTTGGTCTAATGGCTGGCAGACTGATGTGCAGTTCGGGGGTAGAAAAATTAGCTTAATATTTTTAAATTTTAAATGCGTCGGATGTGATGCGGCATTGTCCAAAAACAATAATATGTTTCTATTTTCTCGTCCCATTTTTCGATCTAAAATTTGTCATTATTTCACCAGTCATCCATGCTTTTCTGTTGGACAAATAGGATACTGCCAAATCATTTATGTTAATGTTTTTAAATGGTCTTGGCCTGGCCCATTTTCCGATTACAAGAATCTTTTCCTTTTCACCAGCCATATTCGCACAAAGTAGTATCGTTATTCTCTCCTTCGATAACTTTCTCCCGAAACAGCGCTCGTTTTTAAGTGTTAAGGTTTTGTTAGGCAATGCGCGGAAGAACAATCCAGTTTCATCGGCATTGTATATATCTCGGGCTGAATAGCCCTGAATAATCGATGGAAGCCTTTATGAAATTGATTCGACATCGACAGAATTAACGCCAGATGCTTCTCCTGAAATTGCCTTAAAGCTATTATTGTGTCAAGTACGGAATCGATTCCGTACTACCTGCGTTCACCCTGCAGATGCAGAAAAGGTTTCAAAGCCAAGGTTCGAAGCAATTTGGTTTGCTTTATCGCGAACTATTGGTCCTAAAAAGCAAAATCAGAGAAATCGCTGTAAGCTATGAAATTCATTGTACCTGACAAAGGATTTCCTTTGTTTCTGCCTTTGAGGAACCATTCATAGCATCTTTTGTCGATTTGTAACCCGTAATATATTAAAAACCTCCTCTTTTCATTGATGTTACAATTTGAGTGAAATTTTTCTTCTAAACTACCACGATTCTTTAAAATATCTGCAGCCTGAGTTTTTCGATATTAAAAATTTTTGAAAGTTCGCGGACATTAAGTTTTTGTCTTATGTAAACGTTTATTATTTCAATTTTTTCTTTTAGTGTCAACCGATTCCGTTTCGTCGTCATTTTATACTAACAAAACGCGAATACTACACTGTATACTAGTTAAAACAATACCGTGAGCAATTTACTAAGCTACTGATATGAAAAGCAATGTGCCTCGTGCTTCGTTCGTTGTTGTAAGCAACTGCAAACTTCAATAAATGCTCACAGAAGCAGTTTCGCTGACTTTTGGGTTGACTTTGCTGCGTACATTGATTGCATCATCTTCTTGATGTCCGTTCAAGAGAGGTTTTAGCTAAAAGAAATCGTTCTACGGGCACTGCCCGCGTCCGTTCAAGAGAGATGTCCGTTCAAGATGCTAAATTCATATGGATTTTTGAAGGGACTCAAAAAAATGTACGTTTAAGAGGGGCGTCTGCTTGAGAGAGGTGTCCGTTAGGTGAGGTTTCACTGTATACTGTTCCATGTCCGAGAATCGCTCTCGCCACTGTCCGAAAGAATCAGAATAACTTACGAATTTATGCCCATGAAAAACAATTTGGCATTTTACAACAAAAACAACAAGTAGAATGTTCTCAAAGGGTTTAAAAGTGCAAAGTACTTCCCTTCAAATTATTCAAAAATCCATTAACCTGAAGCCAAGTCATTTCAAAGCAACCATAAAAACTTTTTGGCGGAAATATATACGCATTAAATATATAAAACGCGGCAAAACCAAAGATCTGAATAGCTCAATCAAGTACTAGGAAAATTCAGGAGAACCAACTAGAAGCTTCACGGCCAGCAAACATCTTCTACAAAATCTACGGTTGAACACAATAAATGCGAAAATTATTGCAACAGCAAAAGTGCGGTTGAAGTATAAAGTAGTAAAAGCAATGTTGTATTTGAATGTAGAAATTTTTGTATTGATTTTTGTTAACGTTATAGTGCAAAGTAAATTAATATATTTCGAATATGAGATCAACTGTTTAACTTTATGAAAAATGTCATCCAAAAAGGGCAACATTGGGGCCGAAGTGGGAATTTCATGAAACCAATTATAGTCAAAACTTGAAATAGAGAAGACATTAGGCGTGTTTTTTTGCTCCTCTATCCAGCAGAGAGTAGAGTATATGCATTGCAAACAGCAACACTCCTGTACCAGTGAATTCACCAGTACAGAAATTCTATTCCTCATTTGCAGTTCACGTGCTGAACTATAGAATGCGCTGATAGAAAAAAGAAAAGCTCATGAGAAGTTGTATTGTTTGCTGTGAGGTGGCTTTGGGTTTTTCATGGTTATGTTGAATGTTTTGGTAGTTAGGAAATTAGAAAAACTATAATTTAGTCAACCACATAGTTGAGGATGGTATCCACAGATATAAAAGGGAATGGATTAGAAATCGCAGCTGAGAAGTGATCCAATTTTCGGCCTTCTGCTTATTGGTGTGAGAATGAGATACGAATGTACTCGTATGATGTAAGCCAAACCGGTGATAGAGGAGCATAAGAGCATGGGAAGACATTGGACAGTTGCAGGGGCGGATTTGCCACTAGGCCCGGTAGGTCGGGGGCGGCAAATTTACGATTTTTTTGGGTCGGCCACTTTGATTTTTTTTAGGGGTGGCAGTTTTTTTCTGTCGTATATGTACATATATCTGAGTTGAATTCTCTATAAAATCAATGCACTCGAAAATTCGCCTCTGATGATTTTTTTCGGACATTAAAAAGTTTGTCTATTAATAAATATCGTAATGCGATCACGGTAAAGGAACAAAGAAACTCAAAAATATCTAAAAAGTACCTAGGAAGTATCTAAAAATACCTAAAAAGAGCCTAAAAAGAGCTAAAAAGACCCTAAAAAGAACCGAAATAATACCTCTTCAATTTAGGAAAAGCTTATCAGAGGTAAATATTTGCGTGCATTGGTTTTTCAAAAAAATTTTTTTTATTGTTATGGTACAGGGTATATCAACTACATGCGAATCTCTTTATTTTTGACGTTTGTTTTAAATTGTACTTCATTACTGAAATTAATTTCTATAAACAAATTTCTATCAAATGAAATCTAGAGCATCATAGGTCAAAATATTTCGGGTTTAGCCTTAACTAATAACATATCGAACATCAATTTACAGTAGTCGAGTTCATAGTTGATCTACAGTCAAGTGCGGAAGCAAACTTTGAACGGAATAGTAAACTTACTTATAAAAATATGAGCAAAGACGTTGGAATTTTAAGCGATGTAAAGGTGTATACGGTTTTGGACTGTTAAAAATTGGTATTTTTGGATTCTTTTTTTTAAGGTACTCTTAGGTTCTTTGACGTATGTGTGTTTTAATAATTATTTGTGCGGCAAGGTCGCAATAATAGGTAATTTTTACGAACAAACCGGTGCCGGGTTTGCTCTAATATTCCTTTCTTGTGAGCTCGGGCGCAACGAAAAACAGCGAAGTATTCTAGGGAATCGAAAAAAAATCGCGCATTGTTACATATTATACAATTCACGAAAAGGGCGGCAAATATTTCTGAAGCCTAGGGCGGCTAAATGGTCAAATCCGCCCCTGGACAGTTGTATGAAATTCCTGCACCTTGCTTTCAGTTAATGTATGTGCATGTACATGAATGCTTAATGCAAGAGCATTTCTATCACAAATTAATCATCTCCTAATGCTCAACCTCGCTTATGCGATTATTGATCTCAGATGCCTGTGAGCAATCACATAAAATTTTGGTTACAAATGGAATAATTAAACTGCTGTAATGTTTATGTTCATATACATACTAGACACAACATATTAACGCAATATTAACATGCATTACACACTTTTTGTGTGTGCATACAAAATATCTGAAACAAACGCTTTTTATACAAGACTTTGTTCACAGCAGTGTTGCCAACTTTTTCCAGCCGTTGTAGCTAGAATTGGGTCAAAACATAGCCAAAAATAGCTAAAAAATTCCCATCATAGCTAAAAAGTGTAGCTAACTCCAACAATAAAAGAATTCAAGGTTCTGGAAAACAGTTTACATCGGATAATCAATAGTTAATTATTTTAACAGTATAAAATAGTATAAAAATCGTTAAAGAGCTTAGTGAGCTCAACAGAATTACTTTCTATTTTATTATTCATGACAGAAGCATCCTTTTAAATGGGTTGTAATAGGTTTTGTAATTGTTATACTGCTAAATAACATTCTTCTGATGTACCCTAACTATTGGCTAATGATCCTTGGATACTAATCCCTTTATTGACAACCACCTCGTTTATGCACTCCGTATCATCTTCAAAGGAATTTAGAGAACCAAATATCAATTTCTGTATGTAAAAACTCTAACGTTTACGGAATAAATGATCATGCAGCTGCAGAAACTGAAACTTGGACGGAATAGCAAGCACGTCTTATTTATATTAAAAAAGAATTTTGGCGACTTAATTTTTGAAATACACCGTTATTTACTCCGACCATAACACTTGCGTATCATATTTGTAATGTTTAGGTTGTAGTTTTCTAAGCATCTAAGCATCTATCTCAATCAAAGCCAAGTAAATTATAATAAATATTTGCTGAATATCACTAAAATGTCCGTAGACTCGTCAATTAAAATACCAGAAATACAGTTATCAAAATCTGCCTTTAAATCCGATTTGAAGTATGGAAACATAACAATTTTCACTATGGAGCGGTTTTTGATCGATGAATCCTACACTTGCTCCAACTTTTGGGCTCAACTGCCAGTTTCTTACACATCTCACTCAAATGGCCAATTGATCTTAATGCGTAACGGTTCACAACGAAAATATATGTATATAAATATATGTAACTTTATTTGTTGCCGATGTTGGTTTTCAGGTGCTGCTCCCAACGGAAAAATTATAGTCTTTATTTTTCACTGTGTTGAAAACTCTACGAAATGAAAAAAAACATAGCTAACACAATTTTAACTACTGAGCACGATTTCTAATGTCTTCTAGGGTTTTGTGCGAAGACTTTGTCTACGTTTTATTGCTACTTTATGTCTACGGTTCTTGTCTTCAAATTTAGGCAGATAATGTGTATTCTATGTATATTAAACATATTTCGTTTGTCTTACCTATTTTAGTTTATTCTTAATGAGTTAAAACTCTCGGTTTTTCTTCGCACCGAACAAAAGAAATAAAACTGTTCGTAGAACATTATTATTGTTTTATGTTCAGAAAGACATAGTACATAGTACTGGTACTATTGTACTACCCAAAGCATTAGCGATTACCTTCGAATTTGAGGAAATTATTTTCAAGCACTGAGTGTTTTAAATATGAATAAACTAGTCAAAATTAATGCAATCAAAACAAAAATTTAAATTTTTTATTATCTATAAATTAGAAGCTAAATTTGTAGCCAATAGCTAAATGAAAAATTTCGTAGCTAAACAGGTTCTTTTTGTAGCTAAATCTAGCTACAATGTAGCTAAATTGCATCACTGGTTCACAGCGTGGAAATTGGCTTAACTTTTTCACATATGACGCTAGCTTTCCTACTCTGGTCTACGCATCATAGCTTTTCACCACAGATATAAGAGAAAATGGATTAGAAACTCAACGAGAGAAATGTTCCAATTTTTGACGTTCTGCTTACTGGTGTGAGATTGAGGTACGGGTGTTTGCCCTACACAGTTCATACGGTGACGCCAATATAAAAGCTACGAGAGATCGATATTTTGAACGTCTTTTGACATTTTATCCCGCAACCGGCGAGTGGAGATTAAAATGTTTTTTGTCAATGAAATTAACTATGAAAACAAAACGAAATTGATGCCAAACGTGACTTTCACTTACTCGAAATACGATATTCCCCGCGTAGCACTTCGGTAGCTACTATTACAGCTTGGAACGCGGCACTTCATTCTCGCACTATTTTAGAATTTTCGACCGCTAATTTATTCGCGAAACCGACACAGATTACTGCGCACTCACGTAGATGTATGTTTGCATTTAACACGGCGAAAAATTTCCAAATTTTCTGTAACAAATTTTGACTTAAAGTCAATTTTTTCATTCGCCGACACAAATCAAACTGACATTGACGTTTCTTTTCGTGTTGCCCGTTGCACGCATTTACACCGATCTGGTGTTCCACACATTTTTCGTAAATAAGACCCAGCATTAAGGCTTTTCGGTTGTAAGTGCGGTAGAAAGGAGCACACTGAGCGGAATTTTTGTGAGAGAGCAATGTTGTGCGCGTATTAAAAAAGGCTAGCTCACATATGGTTACACGGATAGCCATTTTGTATACGTTTTCTTTTATATCTGTGCTTTTCTCGTAAATATGGGGGAGAATTAGGGCTTTTGGGTGCTGAGTGCGGCAGAGAGGGGGAAGGATGAATTGAGCGAATTTTTTGTGAGAGAGCAGTGTTGTGCGTGTATTACTTACTCACCTATGGGTACACGGATAGCCATTTTGTCAGCTTTCAGAAAGAAATTTCTTTTTCAGCTCTTTCTTCTTTTAACTTTCTAGTGCTTTCATTTTTATATTTTTCTCATATTTAATGGCTCTGTTCGCTTTTCCTATAATATCTCCAATCGCGAACTTTACTCTTGCAGGAACTGCTACTACCAACTTTTGTATAATGCTCATACCGTTATGGTCAAAACAGGTCGTAATGAAACAACATTACTTGACTGAAAGTGAAATATTTCATAAAAATATTTCTACAATAATGTATCTCATAAATTGAATGCAGGTAGATATTTAAGTTGAATGTTTATCAATATTAGCGAGATAGACATCTTATTGGACATGATAAATGTCCAGCAATAATAACACACTCTGTACAATATTTTCGCTACAATGCAATTTAACATGCAAATTATGATCGCAAGGTACGACACGTTTCACAAGATACTCATCCCGCATAAATGTGTCAGGCAAAAGTGGTTCGAAGCTGTTTCGAATTATTTGGTTGATGCAGTCGACTTTCAGGAGTGGTATTGTAGTTTAGCACTCCCGAAAAACAATGTCACGTTTTCGCTTGTTCTGCTCATAAAAGAACAAACGAATAACTGTTGTGGAGGAATAACATGCAGAATAAATTCTCCCACTATTATTTTTTAGTCTGAGGCTCCACTATTCTTGGTACATACTACTCTTATGTAGGATGTGGACGATACTGTTGAGCTACGTTCACGTCGATACCGGAACATTAAGGAAACAAATTTAATACTCTCTGCATGCAAATTCAAGAAATACAAAGACGAAGGACACATGAACCTGACGATATGTTTCTGCTGTTGTGCCTTTTCCGTAGTAAAAATCGGGATCGAGACGATAAACTAAAATGGTGAATTCATCCCGTTGGGGATGTGCTGTATCGTTGTTTCATGGCGAGAAATTCAAATGCTAACGCCTAAGACCATGTATTGGGTTTTCGCTATAGGAGAAAAGATGGTCAAGTGGCAAGTTTGCAATTTAAAAAAAAAAAAGAAAAAAAACTATATTTGGGTTAGGGTTTTCCCAATTTCTCTCTCATTTGCCATCATGTTTTGTTCGAAAAAGAAAAGTTTTCTCAATCGCCACTAATTCATCGCTTATTGTGAAAGAGCCCAGGCTCGTATCACTGTATTATTTAGTTCTAGATTAGCCTATCATTATATATTGCAATCATTGGTTGAATAAATAACCTGAACTTGAAAATTATATTAAACAAAAGAATGAATCTATTTTCTACTAAGACTTTATATTTTGCTTAGTGAAAAGGCGAAGAGTCCCCTATATTTGACCGGCTAAAGCTAATATTGAAAACTAGTATTTTAAAATGACGCATATAAATCATCTAACATAATTGACGAAAATTTAACTACATAACATAACTAACATAGCATAACTAACATAACAAAATAATACTGAAGAGGGGACATCGTTTTTAGTTCGGGGACGAACCACTTTTCTGACTGTGTTTCATAAGGTGTTGTTTGTGGAAAATAGGAGATCAAGCTAAGAATCAGTTTAAACTCTTATTTATCTGGACATTTAATCTTGTCTGTATTTCAGCTGTTGCTTTGCCCGACGAAATTTAAATTTATAGCAGGAATGAAACAAGATTTTCGTCTTCTAGTAATGAAGAATGCTTGTTGTTTTGGAGTACTGATCTGGATTTTCATCTATTGAAATATTCATTAAGAGCCAAGAAACGACGATCAAAAAGATTTGAAACAAACAAACAAGTTGACAGCTTTCAAATGAAGGAATGACACCATTAAAAATATTGTACAAGATTGGGCTGAGTAGCGAACCTTGAGAAACTTATGCTGAAATTAGAAACTAAAAATACTGGTTTGCGCAGAACAGTAGAGGGATAGTGTAGAATTTGAATATTTTTGTTTCTATTTCGGAGCCGACATTTGCTGCTGCTGGCTCATTAATATCTGCTCCTGTTGCTGCTGCCTCTTCGTCGTCTGTGCCTGGTGATTCTGGATCATGTACGGCTGGACCTAGTGGCTTTTGAAAGTCTGCTCGGGATGTACTCAGCCGGCCTTCGGTACTCATTTTATCTCAAAACCTGGTTCTGGGGTAGCTCAACCTGCTTTCTTAAAATCTGTCGAGAAAAATTGAATTACTTCGGCGTTAATTTCATTTTAAGATTTTGGTACCGTTTCGGTTTGGCTATCACGGATTTTACTTTACTCTCGAATGCATTTGTTTACCGTCATTTTTGCTTTGGCTACCAAATCCAAATGCAATTTCCTAAAGAATTGAACGTCATTTCATTCTCCCACAGAAAGGAATATTTCGAAAAAAATTCATTTCATTTTCGCACAAAATTGTCACTTGCGTTGAAGGCATAATTATATTAAAAGTAATACGATAACTATTTTTGAACGAACGAAATTTCACATCGAAAAAACAAACCAAAATCGATGGGTTAAGGATTTCTTCGGTAAGCTAATGCAAACAGGGATTCTCTCGTTAGAAAATTAATGAACAAAACCAATGGTTACCAGCAGGACTAATGGTTAAAATTAACCGATAGTGAACGAATCGATACATCAATATTATCCCTCTTCATATTTGTTTTTACTAATGTTCGAAGAAGAACATTAGTATTAAAATCATTTTGGCCAAAAATTCATATTTCTATATATATATATATATATATATATATATATATATATATATATATATATATATATATATATATATATATATATATATATATATATATATATATATATATATATATATATATATATATATATATATATATATACATATATCATCAAAACATTTCAGTGAAAAAATCTCAGGAACGCGCCATCCGATTAAGCTGAAATTTTCAGGACACATTGGTGTATATGCAGAATAGTGCCAGGTCTCAAAAAAAATTAATAATCTTTTACCCTTTGGCGCCGGCGGCCATTTTAGTGATATTTTTAATATACCTATTATTCCGTACAAAAATAATTTTTGCAAAAATTAAGTTGACGAAATAAATTTCGAACGTGTTTTACATGTGAATCGGATGTTTTGAAATTTTTTAACCCCATGTGTGCGCTGGGTGCCTAAAAAGAGAACGGGAAAACTTGAAAATTTTTAAATTGCGATAACTTTTGACAGAGCTAGTCAATTATTACGAAATTTTCAGGACATATTGGTATTATTTAGTTGTAGATTTGTGTAGCTTTTATTGAGCGTGCTAGCAACCCTGTAGCTAGGGCAGGCACTGAAAGTGAAAACCTCCAAATCATCGTCTCTCTTGAAAACATGCCGATTCTTCAAAAAACAAGATACTCATATGTAAATCTTGTGCTTTGTTTACATAGACAAAAAAAAAATTGATATGGTATAACGGGCACGCCTGGTAGCCCTTGCCCAATTTACCTATATTTTTAGCATCAAAAATTTCTGTTCACGGAAACTCACGATCCGATAAACAGAATTAATTAAAATTTGCAGAATGTATTGGTCTTAAATAGGACCAGGTCTGATAGAAGTGATTTTGAAATGCGGGTGATTCTGTGCCAGTGGTGCCATCTTGAAAAATCACTAAAAAAGATAACTGCTTTTAGCCCTATAAATTCTGATTCAATCGTTCGATTTTGACGAAATTCACACAGTAGCTGAACCTTACTTTAAACCACGTTTGGTAGAAATTGGAGCTGCCAGCTATGATAATTTTGGTGTCTTAAATTTGAAAAAATAAAAATTTGGAAGTGAAAACATTCAAACCATTGAATATCCTAAAATATGTCCGTTTCTTACAATAAAACCAATCTGTATACAAATCTTATGCTTTATCTACACGTTCAAAGTAAAACTTTGGAAATTTCATGTCGGACAAGAACGGTAACCCTTTCCCAGTTAACCTATATTTTTAGCATCAAAAACTTCTGTTCACGGGAACTCACGAATCAATGATCAGATACAATTGAAATTTACAGAATGCATTGGACTTAAGTAGGACTAGATCTGATAGAAGCGATTTTGAATTGTGGGCAACTTTGTGCCAGTGGTGCCATCTTGAAAAATTACAAAGAAAAAAAACTGCTTTTTGCCCTATGAAATGTGAATTAGTTACCAGATTTTCAAGAAATTGACACAGTAGCTGAACCTTACTCTAAACTCTGTTTGATAGAAATTTGGTTGAAAAATTCGATTGATGCTGCCAGCTATGGTAATTTTTGTGTCTTTGGTTTTGAAAATTCGCTCAGGAAAATAAAACTTTTTGCCCTATAACTTCTGGTGCAGTCATTAAATCAATACGAATTTCATACAATTAATGGAACCTATTAAAAACATTATTCAGGCCAAATTTGGTTGAAAAGCCACGATAGAGTTGCCAGCTATTGTTGGTTTTGTGTTTGTTTGCAATCTCTTTATTAAGCGGTTTTATCGTAGAATGTTCAATTGGTAATGATATTGTAGTGACAATAAACAGCAAATATTAAGCTTTCGATTATTTGAAAAAACTCGCTGCAGGTAACCCTAAATTTCTTTATACTCCTATAACTTCGAATGTAATATAACAACGTGAAGCAGATGTGATATATTCTTGGCTTTGATACTGGCGAAAGGTTGCCAGCACGAGTTGGTTGTGCTACTTTTGTATCAATAAATGCTTACAGTTAGTATTCATACCGGAAACATTTACAATGAAAATAAATAACCGATGTTTCATTTTCCAAAGTTCTGCAAATTTTTCGGATCGCAGCCCCAAACACCAACTTCAGTTACAGTGCTGCAGGCACTGAGCATTTACTTCATTGGTGTTATATGAGATGCTGCTTTCAAAATTTTGTGAAATAAATTGTTATGACTCGTGCCTTGATTTAAGTGGGTGTATTTGCTTCAAATTTAGTTTTTGCCTAGATTCAGGCGTACATTTAAAACTCAAACTTTAACTTATAAACTCTTATACATCATCATCTTTATTTAACCCGTCGTGTGTAGTGTTAATTATTTTTACGTTACAAAATAATAAAAAAATTACTATGTTTCACTGCGATGCTGCTGAGTGTTTGGATAAAAAACACACGTCACCAATGATTACTTGCGCTGGATTTTGCGCTCTAACATTCCATTCGAAATGCGTTTCCCTTCCGGGTAAATGTACGGATGTTATTTTAAAACATGATTCGGGCGTATATTGGTTCTGCGACAAATGCAGGAAACATTCCATGGGGTCCTACGCTTCGCGTCTTCGTTCTGCTAAGTCAGCGATTGATACTCTATGCAGAGCACTTACTAAACTAGCGGAAGATTTTCGCTGCACCAGCAGGGAGGTCGATGAGCTGGTCTCTATTGCTAACATTGAGCAGCCCTCTGGGTCCTCGCAAGGAACACTGATCGATGACTGCGTTACGTTAAGCCCACCTGGATCGCCCACCGCTGCTCGTACTCGTTCACAGGTTCAGACTATAGCTAAAACATCTAGGCGTGTCCCTCAACACACGCCCGGTAATCATCAGCAGCTGTTGAGCCCGTTGATACCTGCGATTTCATCTTTATCTGCTACCCAGACTGTGCAAACTGCACCCTCTTCACTGCGGGATAGCAGCTCGACGAGTCACCAGATACCTGCGATTTCATCTTTATCTGCTACCCAGACTGTGCAAACTGCACCTTCTTCACTGCGGGATAGCAGCTCGACGAGTCACCTCATTTCCGCATCTGCTGCTGCTTTGCTTACGCTTCCGGACATGGAGGTTGTAACTCCTCCACTTAAAGTTTTTGTTTCTCGGTTGGCATATCGTACTTCGACCGAAACAGTAAAAAAGTACGTAGCTGCTAAGCTTGGATACGCACCACCTCTTTTGCTGTGCAAAAAGCTGACTCCGGATAATCTGCAGGAGCAAACCATTGCTTCTTTCTGCATCACCGTTTCTTCTGGCATCAACGACCTACTAAAGTGCGACTTCTGGCCACCTGGAGTCTTTGTAAAAGAGTTCACCAAAATTCCGCGAAAAAATTTTCGATCCAGACCAGGAAAGAAGACTCAAACTTAAAACGTTCCTTAACACTGTACTATCAAAACGTCCGTGGCTTGAGGACCAAGTCTGATAAAATTAGTCTTTCTTCTGCCCTATCTTCTGATGACATTATCTGTCTTACGGAAACCTGGTTGACAGATGATATTTTTGATAGTGAGATTTTACCACAGCACACTGTCTTCCGCAAGGATCGTGATCGCTCAATCTCTGGCAAGTCTGATGGTGGAGGTGTTCTTATTGGCATCCACAAATCTCTTTCTAGTTCGGTTTGCAGTGACTTTACAACTACATCTTCAGTGGAGTGTATTTTAGTTCGTGTCTCTCTTGCTCCTGCTTCACTATTACTTATCGCCTCAATCTATATCCCCTGTAACAGTCCTTCTTCACTTTATGAAATTTTCTTTGCAGAGCTCTCATCTTATCTCCTGTGCCGTTTTCCTACCGCTCACTTAATGCTATGTGGTGACTTCAATATGCCTTCCATCGAGTGGAATACCTCTTTTTCAACCATCACTTCCAGCAACAGTCTTTCGCTTACTTTATCTTCATTCATTTCTTTATGTTCTCTTTCCCAATTGAACTCGGTACCTAATAAAAATGGCAAAATATTGGATCTAATTCTTTCTAATATCCCAGTGTCTTCTGTTGATTTGGATTCCGATGCTCTACCCTATGTCCCTCCCGACCCTTACCATCCTCCTGTTCTTTTAGAAATTTCTTTCAATCTTCCTTTTAGATCCACAGTTTCTTGCTACCGGCGCTTCAATTTCTTTAAAGCCAACTTTGTTGGAATGGCGAACGAAATCAATCATATTAACTGGCACTCATTTCTTCGCTGCTCTGACGTTAATGAGGCTCTCCATAGGCTTTATGTCTTCCTCGCTAATCTCATTCCTCGCTTCACTCCCACATGTCGTCCCAGGAGACCCAATGATGCTCCCTGGTTCACCTTTGAAGTTGCTGCTGCCCTGAGGGCAAAGGATGTTGCTCGTGCCAAATTTAAACGTTCCGCTTTGCATGATGATTTGCTTGAGTTTAAAAAGCAACGCTCTCATGCAAAGAGGGTCGCTAAAGAAGCCATGCGTGCCTACATTGCCAGAATTGAGGCTTCTATTAGTTCCAACAATTCAAAACCCTTCTGGTCATTTATTCATTCACTGAAAAAATCCCCCGTCATTCCTCAAAATGTGTTTCTTGATGAAACTTCTGCCGCTACAACTGAAGAGACCTGTGAGCTCTTTGCTCGTTTTTTCTCGTCATTTTCTTCCCCACAAAACCCTCTTTCTCCTCCACATGTTTCTTTCACCACTCCCTCGTCGTCTCGCGCTAACCTTAGAGCGCTCTCGTCGTTTCGTACAAACCCTTTAGAAGTTGAATATTTAATGAGTTGTCTCGATTCTAACGCTTCTTCTGGCTCTGATGGTATTCCTAATATACTAACTAAGTCACTATCTTCTTCACTTTGTGTACCCCTGTCCATTATTTTCAACCTAAGCATCGCCTCTGGTGTTTTTCCCTCCATATGGAAATCAGCCAACATTTTTCCCATACTTAAGGCAGGTGACCCCGCTTGTATCTCCAATTACCGTCCAATATCGCTTCTACCTTGCTTTAGCAAGCTACTTGAGAGAGTTGTCTACAACAGAATTTATCCTCTACTCGAGCCTTTCCTTGCCAAGGAGCAACATGGATTTGTCAAGGGTAAATCCACTGTTACCAATTTGTTATCTTTCAGCAATACTGTGGCTTCTGCCATCGATCAGCAAAGACAGGTGGATGTTCTTTACACTGATTTCTCTAAGGCATTTGACTCTGTTAATCACGTGCTTCTTCTCTTGAAATTAGAGAAATATGGCTTTTATGGACCGCTGCTCTCCTGGTTTTCTTCTTACATTTATGAACGTGCTTGTGTTGTTACTGTGAATTCCTGCTCCTCTGTTCCCTTCTATCCCACCTCTGGTGTTCCGCAAGGCTCGATACTTGGCCCCTTGTTGTTCTTAATCTATATTAATGATCTGCCAGGTCTCCTAAACTCCTTCTCCCTTCTTTACGCAGACGATCTTAAAATTTTCAGAGTAATCGATACAATTGAAGACTGCTTTCAGCTACAGAATGATCTGCACACTTTGGGCAACTGGTGTAGTGCAAATTATCTTACTCTGAACGTCTTAAAATGTCGCCAAATGTCGTTCACGCGTAAAACTAACCCCTTAGTGTTTTCTTATTGCGCTTCCGGTACCTCTCTCGATGCTGTATTCTGTTTTAAAGACCTGGGAGTTATTTTCGACACTAAACTCTTATTTGACCAACACATATTGCATATTACTGCCAAAGCGTCCAGGCTCTCGGGTTTTATACTTAGATCTTCTAAGCATTTTACCGATATCTCCACCTGTGTACACCTGTTTTGCTCTTTTGTCCGTAGTATCCTTGAGTATTGTTGTCAAATATGGTGCCCACATTTTCAGTACTTAATTGATGCGGTTGAATCTGTACAACGCAGGTTCACCCGCACTCTGCTTTTCAAATTCAATTTGACTTACTGTGGGTATAGTGCGAGACTTACCATGCTGCAAATTCCATCCCTGAAATCTCGTAGGCTGTTCTTTGATGAATGCCTTCTATTTAAATTACACCATCGACTTGTCCCATCAGACCTCTGCAACCTGGTTTCCGTCCGTGTATTGGATCGGTCATGTAGATCAACTTTAACGTTTAATGTTCCATTTGCACGGGCTGATACATATTACTTTTCACCGCTGCTACGTTTACCTAGGCAGCATAACGAACTCAGACTTGGTTCCCTACCACCGACCTTGATGCTTTTCAAAAAAATGTTAAAAGATAAAGTAATTACTTATTCTGTTTAATGCATGCTCATCTTGGCTAATTGCATATTTAAATTTTGGATTCTTATTTTCTATTGAATTATGATACTCTTGTTCGTTTTATATATATTTCTATTTTTATTTATCATTGAATTATATTATATTTTTATTTTTATTTATCATTGTCTATTGCGTAATTGGACTTGATCTGTTGTTATAGACATTAAATCAATAAATAAATAAATAAATAAACTGATAACGAATATAATTAACCCTTGCTTTGCTCTCATAAACGTTGAAATTCATGCCAGTGGTAATACCTAAAACCTTCCACCATATGAGTTATAATGCATTCTTGAGACCAAAGTAAAACGTGGCGTTTGAAACAGTTTGACACTCTGCACCCAGATAGGATTTATGGTAAAATAGGGAATTCCGAGGAAAATTTTAGTTTTTGATATCAATTCTTATATGAAATCTCACTTTCCTTTCCTATCTGTTCAGAGGCTTTAATAGCCCGTCCAGACTACAGATACTTAAGTATCCGGATACATAAGTATTGTCCACACTGCAGCGACATATGTACAATTAGCGCATACTTTTCATTGATTTTCATGGCAAGGGTAAAATGTATCTGCAGATGTCGCTGCAGTGTGGACAATACTTATGTATCCGGATACTTAAGTATCTGTAGTCTGGACGGGCTATAAGAGTCAAGCAAGTGTATTTCTTTTCTCTAATTGGGATATCGAAATTGGACGTCACAGTATTTTCCCCAATATACAGCCAGAGAAATTTCGTTTCATTTTTTTCCTGAGAATGAATGAGATTTATATTCAGTTAAGTTGTTTAGAGCATTAAAAAAGTCTGCTAGCTGTTATAGCCCGTCCAGACTACAGATACTTAAGTATCCGGATACATAAGTATTTTCCACACTGCAGCGACACTTTTCATTGATTTTCATGGCAAGGGTAAAATGTATCTGCAGATGTCGCTGCAGTGTGGACAATACTTATGTATCCGGATACTTAAGTATCTGTAGTCTGGACGGGCTATTAGAATTATTTTCGAAATGGGAAACTTTGAATTTGCGATATTTCGAAAGGCCTGGGTTAGATATTATAATAGAGAAAAAAAAATTAAAAATATTATTAGCTTCAAGTGTATTCGTGAGCAGTTCAACGTTCAGATGTTGCGGATACCTAGAGCATATAATCAAATGTATCCTTCGTATCCCCTATCCTAAATAATCTGCAGTACTTTCATGTTATTCGAATACATGAAATTCTACTGCGTATGTTTAGTAGTAAATATCTAGTTCGTACGAGGAATCTACGATATGATTGTATCTTTACCGCCGAAACGATTTCACGAAGACGAGGATTTTTAGCTTCTCGGTGAGAAACGGTGCTCACTGGCATACGGCCAATAGGAAAAATAACAACAGCGGCAATGGCAGCAGTTACAACAAAAGCAACCGAAAAGGCAATGAAATGGAGAGGAATACTCTAAATATAAAAAGTCATGAAAAATGGACGAGCCTGAATAATTTAACTGTTTTGTTTCGGGTGACTTAGAAATGGAGAAAAGCAAACAAAACCCTCCCAGCCGCCCGATGAATATAAGTGCAGGCGAGAAGCAGAAGAAGTTGTCGAAATAAAAGGAAACGCTGTCAGGATTCGGAGATCTGTTGGCGTCTATTGTGCATGTAACTATAGTTTACTTGAGTGTAGGTGCTTTTATGTGTCGGGGATGCTGTGAAGTTGTAACTGAAACTAATACCGGAACAGAGAAGTAGATATTGCGGAACCGACTCGGATTTGTTTCGTACGACACGGCAGAAGGGAACCTTTTATCGTATCGACGACAGGTGATTCCGTAAATTGTCAGGTAACAATTGCTGAAATTTCACAATCAAACGGAGAGTTCATGATGAACATGTTAGTAAGCAGAGCAGTGCTTTTGGAGAGATTAAAAATAATTAAGGCATTATAAAATTCAACACTAATAAGGATAAGTTGGAATTTCGAGGAGTTTGGAAGCATCGAAACAATGAAAAATTATTGATTTGGTACTTGATTTTACAAGTTTATATTTTTTGTTATTTTTCAGATTGATGGTCGTAAAATTTGACACATACAAATTTATCTAGGAGATTTATCAGAAAAAAAGGAAACTTTGAAATCATTTTTGATGAAAATAAGTTTAATATATGTGTGCTCATAATTGGCAGCGATTCATCTTTTAGGTGGGCTTCTGTGACTTACGAAATCTATATGAGGCATTAACCATCTGTTGGTGCTCAGCGTGGGCATACACTGAGTTCTAAACTTTTAACATGCTCTATTTGACTGAATTTTAAGGTAACAACTGAAAGAAAATATGTTTGGAAACGAAAATATTTCATTCGTACAATTAAGTCATAGTCTAAATTTATTTCTGAATGATTGATTTTTGTACACATAACGTTGCAAGAATGTTTTGTGATAATTCATTTCGTTTTCAAAGTACGCAGTTAATAAAAATATTTGTTAAAGATTGATAGCTGTTAACAGATAACTTTTTCGTGAAGACTGATGAAAAATAACTTTTTGGTGAAATTTTCATTCCTTGGCTCTTCTATTATAACTGAATTATATGCCTAAACACTGCAAAGTTATGGATATTCTTTCGATCCATTCTATTATTGGTGGCTATTGTATTTGAGTAAGAAAAGTTATCATTTATGTATGTCAATGACTTAATTGTTAGAAAACTTCTTTGAATTATATTAAAGGAGAGAAACAGTTTTGAAGTATTTTTTTAGTGACCTTAATTATTTTTTAAGCAGAAAAAGAATGAATAAAATTTACTATAATTTTGTTAAGGCAGTCAAATGCTAGCATAGGCCACGGGAATACCGAAGAAATAATTGAAAACCGAAAAATGCCTGCTGGAAACAACATCTACAGCTCTGCTACTGAATCCTACCGTCGACCTCCCCGAAGATGTGATTTTACAATTTCACATCGGGTGGCTGCCGGGAGCCTTCATGACATATCAGATCATTAATGATGCGAACGAAGGAGGGTGAGGGCGAGTTTCCCGCGCCTTAAATTGGGAAGATTAACCAGACTGGCCCTCCAGGTTGGGGGTTGGGCAATGGGCTAATAACCCGTTCCCGTAAAACTTGACTTATTCAGGAACCTGATACTTCACCTCGAATACTTGAATTGGATCAACCGAAACGACCACGCAAACGAAATATGGACTACTTTATTGGAACCTGGAACGTGCGAACCCTGTACAGACCGGGGGCCATCAAAGCCCTCCTGGAACAGGTCACTCACTACAAAATAAACATTCTCGCTGTCCAGGAAACGAAACTGTTTGGTGCCGAGGTTATCGACATGAGATTGTACACAATCTTCAAAAGCGGGAAGTCATCGGGAAATCATGAATTTGGAGTGGTCTTCATCGTGGACAAAAAAATGAAACCGCAAATAATCGGCTTTAAGCCTGACAACAAAAGATTGCGTACGATTCGCATTCGTGAAAATTTTTTAACGTTTGACACATTAACGTTCATGTCCCTACTGAAGATAAGGAGGAGGCAGTGACGGATAATTTTTATAGCCTTCTGGAAAGGCTTTATGATTCTCTGCCATCAAATGATATAATTATCTGCAATCTCTGCCATGAAATCCTGCTGGGCGACTTCAACGCAAAGGTTGGAAAGGGGGAAACACATCGCGGAACCACCGGCCAATTTAGTCTTTACGACCTATACAATGACAATGGACGATGACTGGTCGACTTTGCGAGTAGCAGAAATCTCATCGTAGGCTCCATGTGTTTCCCGCATCGTGACATTCATAAAAAAACATGGGCATCCCCGGACGACCGCACCTTTAATCAGATTGATCAGATTCTGATTCAGAAAAGGTGAGCCCCCAGTATTTTAGATGTGCGAACCTTCCGTGGGGCCAACTGCGACTCTGACCACTACTTAGTCAAGACTCGATATCGATGTCGAGTATCACTGTCGTATGAAGCCAGAGCAAGTTCAAGACGCAAGTTCGATGTCGACAAGCTTCGAAACAAGACGATGGAAGCCAAGTATAGATTTACTCTGGAAATGGAACTAGCTTCCACGCCTAATACCACGTCTATCAACGATGTTTGGACTACTATCAAAAGCACAGTGAATGCAATAGCCGAAAAAGTAATGGGGTATACGGCCGGGCAACGCAAAAATGAATGGTTCGACAAGGAATGTCAAGCCGCGTTGGGTGAAAAGAATGCGGCCTACAAAATCCAGATTGAACGACCGACTAGAGCCAAGAAAGAAAAATATGTCAATCTTCGGAGAGTAGTTAATAGAATAATTAGACGTAAGGAATGAAAGCATTTTGACACCATGCTGAATTACATGAATGACAACTTTATGGCTAGCAAATCTCGACAAGCGTACAAAGTTGTGAGGTACTCAAAACAAGTCTTTAAACGACGAACTAGCCTATGCAGGGCTGCCGATGGAAACATCATAAGTGGCTCAGAACAGGTGAAAGGAAGATGGGCGCCCTATTTCCAGCAATTACTGAACGGAAATGTCCCCGCACGGGACGAATCGCCATCATTAATTGGCACATACCTTGACAGTGCCTCATCTCACCTTCGTACACTAGATGAAGTCCGACAGGCCATGAGCCGCTTGAAACCCAACAAAGCACCGGGCATCGATGGGATCCCCACGGAGCTCCTAAAGACAGGCGGGATTTCCGTTTTCAGGGCAATCCATGGATTGGTGACAGGCATCTGGTAACAAGAAACGATGCCGGATGAGTGGCAAAAAAGTGTTATATGTCCTATTTACAAGAAAGGAGATAAACTGCTATGCGAAAACTACAGGGGCATATCACTACTTTGTACGTCGTACAAGCTCTTGACAAAGATTTTAGAGTTCAGAATTTCCTATCACGCCGAGAAAATTCTTGGTGAATATCAAGGTGGTTTCTGACGTGGAAGATCGACAACTGACCAAATATTTACGGTCAAACAGATTTTGGATGAAATCCTGGGAACTCAACATTGATGTCCAGCAAATATTCGTCGACTTCAAACCAGCGTACGACAGCATTAACCGAACTGCATTATATAACATCATGCTGCAGTTCGGAATCTCAGCAAAGTTAGGTAAAAATGACCATGACCGACCCCACGTTACAAGTGCTGATTCAGAATAATATGACCAACTCGTTTTCGGCGAATACAGGGTTCTTACTCTTACTCTTTAACTTAGCGCTTGAGTACGTCATCAGAAAAACCCCCGTTGACACGAGAGGAACTCTATTATTTAAGTCGACAAAGCTAGTAGCTTACGCTGATCACATCAACATTATGTCACGTTCGTTCAACGACGCCAAGGAAGTATTTGTAACTCTAGACGAAACCGCCAATGAAGTTGGTCTTCAAATTAAGGAACAAAAACAAAAGTTATGACTCAATCAAGGAAAAGGACGACAATAAGACAAAACATAACGACAGGAGACTATAACCTTGAAAAAGTAGACAGCTTCGTGTACCTAGGGACGAGCCTCTCGAAGGATGGGAATGAGCTTGACGAAATCAAACGACGGATTCAATTAGCCAATAAGATATTCTTTTCGTTGCTTCTCACTTTGAAATCTCACTGCGTACACAGGAATACGAAGCTTCGCAAATAATTATTAGACCTGTGCTATGCTACGAAAGCAAAACCTGGACACTGACCCAGGCATCTGAAAAAGTCTTGAATACGTTTGAGAGAAGGGTATTGAGAAGGATCCTCGGTCCAATACGGGAAGAAGATGGATGGCGAATCCGATACAACAACGAGCCATATACCATATATCACGAGCCGGAAGTCTCTACCATCATACGACTCCAAAAACTACAATGGGCTGGCCACGTCGAACGAATGAGCGACAACCGAATCCCCAAACGATCTCTCAACGGGCAAGCGAGCGGAGCCAAGCCAGTCGGTAAGCCACACAAGCGCTGGGAGGATTCGATAGATGCTGACAGCAGGTCACTTTTGAGAGCACTGAACTGGAGGACGCGGTCACTGAACCGAAACGAATAGAGGCGAAGAATTAAGGAGGCTAAGGCTCGATTCGGGCTGTAGTGCCTCGATGATGATTATCATTTTGTGAAATTTTATGCATATATTCAGAAAAATATTTTGCTTCTATTGAAGCATTTTCTTTGAAAATATGAAGCATATAAGCCACTACATTTTGATGGTCGCTGACTTTGCTATTTGTGTACACTTTGGATGCAACCATTTTCGTGTGAAATCAATGTTATTTGAACAATAATCAATAAAAACAAAATAATTAATAAAATCTATTAAAGCATGTTTTTATTTCATGCTAAGTAAAAAAATGGTTTTAAATTATTCAAATTTCTATTCTATGTGAACTTGGCTCTGACCAAAAAAAATTAAATTGCATTTTTATAGAGGCGCTTAAACCAAAGGGTATCTTTTCATTATTGTTTCAACCAACAGTAACAATACCTCAACAATTTAGTGTAATCTTCTAGAATGTGTAGTGGTAGAATTATTGCAAAATTAATTAGTAGGATGTTCGCTGACACATTTTTTCTTTTTTTTTTGTTTTGAAATAAATAGGTACAATTTTAGCTCAGAGATCGTGGATCGTCGCGACATGCTTGTTTCAGAGCGGTTGTGAAATGATAGTTCCGGTGTTGTTCCAAAACCCATTCCCACCCGGAGCTAGTTCTCTATGTCTACATTGCGGCTAAAGGTGATAACTATCCCCGTTACACATCAACGGTGTTCTAGAGCTGATCCTTGGTTCCGTCCACAATCAAATGTTTCGAAGAGAAATTAATATTAAATCTAAATGCCAAGGTAAAGGACTTTATTGCCTTATTCCCATTACAACTTGGTGACCCGTTTCCAATTCATCAACCTGTCCATAATTCCATCTACTAATGAACAGGAACGAAAGTTAGGCTTGATTCTCTTAAAGCCAGTGCCTGCAATATTCACGCAATATTCCGTCCGATCGTCGTAACTTGTTTTGATCGCGTAGAACTGTTAATTTCCGTTGTATACTGAGCGCTTTATTTTCTTCTTCTTCCAATCCCGCTTTGTTTTTTTTTTTTATTTTATTTTTGTCACTTATTCATGCACGAACCGGCAATTTCGCACTCTTTGAAACATATATGATTTTTGATACTAAGATTCATCAGTATGACGTATCTGGCTATCTACCATCTAGTACCTCATCACTCTCCCCAAAGAGCGATTGCAGTTTATGTTCGTAATGATGTACCTTTTATTACCCAATTTATTACTCCTAATCTATTAGAATCATTCGTTTCCATTTGAACTCGACTCCCAAAGCACATAATCTTTACACTGCAGCCCGAACATATATGATACTCATACTGTTCGTTTCTTTCTCCTGACATTGACAAAATGCTTGAGTCATCCTGTGATTTAAAAGTGCACAACTTTCAATGGCTCAGACATTCTTCCACCACAGGTCCGGTGGGCCTCAAAAATATTCGACCCTCAAAAATATTCGACTTTTGTTTCAGCATCTTTTGGTAACTAACTTGGTATTTATGTAATTTTGGCCAAGTTTAATATCTATTTTCTGATTAATAAAAATCGAATTCCCCCCAAATGTCTAGTCTGGTATTATGGCAAAGCTAACTGGACTGTGTTTGATTGGTTTGATTGGAACAAAGAATGTCGAATATATAACTTTCACCATAAAGAACATCTTATGTTGTACCATTTTTTCCTTTATTGCGTATGTCTTCAAGAGAACTAAACCAACCGCCTCCTTATGGTTTAGTTACGAGTGTCAAAAGGCCATTCATATGAAAAGGATTACGAACACCTTCTTCTCTTTACTGAAATTTTTACTAGTAACTCTTCCCTGCCACCGTCTTCGCTGAATCCCCCTACCCCTTTAATGTGTGCTTTCAAACAAGGGCCTTTTTTTGCACAAGAGAGGTATTGAAAATACTCGCCAAGCTTAATGTTTATACAAATCTACTGGACCTGATGGTATTTAGCTTCTCGCACTGAAGTGCTGCGCCTCCACTTTAGCTAAACCTCTGCGCAAACGATTTTACTTGCCATACTCGACTGAAATATTATCTTCCGCGTAAAAAGTGAGAGGCCTGTGATTCTGTGACCAGTGTTGCTAACTTTTTTCCAGCCATTGTAGCTAGAATTTATGAAAAACATCGCTAAAAATAGCTAAAAAGTTCCCATTGTACCCTCGTCACGGCCGCGTGGATGTCCGTAATCGACTCAAAATGGGTTCCTTTGATCACCGATTTTGTTCTAGGGAACAAAAAAAGTCACACGGTGACATATCGGGCAAATAAGGTGGCTATTGCAACACGGCGATCCCTTTAGAGGCCAAATACTGGGACATGCTGAGGGCGGTGTGGCACGGCGCGTTGTCGTGATGAAGGATTCAGTTACGAGCGATGTCTGGACGCACCCTGTTGACTCGTTTTCGCAATCTTTCGAGTACTTGGCGATAGAAGACTTGATTTACGGTTCGCTCCGATGGAAAACTTCTTCGACTTGCTCATGCGAGCTTTTTTGGGCGGGGGGCATGCGAAGACAACCATTGTGAGCTTTGACGTTTGGTTTCCAGGTCGTATTGGAAAAACCAGCTCTCATCGCCTGTCATAACTCGATCAAGCAGCGTGGGATCATTTTCCATTTGTTCCAAACAGTCTTCTGCGACAGTCATTTGATGCGACTTTTGCTCCTAAGAAAGGTTCTTTGGAACCATCTTCGCGTACAACTTTTTCATCCCAAAATCGTCGGTTAAAATTTGTCTGACTGTTTCAAGGTTCAGACCCAGTTTCGCGGCCAACATTCGAACTGTTAAACACCGATCTTCATGGATTAGGGCGCGCACACGCTGCGCATTCGCGTTAGTCCGTACCTCGACTGGTCTCCCGCTCCGCGCCTCGTCTCCCACGCTTTCACGCCCCTTCTCAAACTCTTTATGCCGTCGAAACACCTGGGCACGACTAGGAGCACTATCACCTAGCACTTTTACAATTTAAGCGTACGTTTCCGAAGCTGTTTCGCCCAATCTGGCGCAACATTTTATCGCGACGCGTTGCTCTTAATTTCGTTTCTCCATTTTCGTGACGAGCACCACCAACACACGTCTACTCAGCACGTCACAGCAGACGAACTGAACAAGCTAGAGCAATGGTAAATACATCAATGGAGAGGGGAAGGATGCCGGGGAAGGGAAAGGGAATTTCAAGGTCGCAGGTTTACCACAAGCGCGGCAATAAAATCAGTATCATTACTTTATTGTCACAACTCGTATAGTCTTTATTTTTCACTGTGTTGAAAAACTCTACAAAATGAAGAAAAAAACATACCTAGCACAATTGGTTTTACTACTGAGCACAATTCCTAATGTCTTCTAGGGTTTTGTGCGAACACATTGTCTACGTTTTATTTCTACATTATGTCTACGCCTGAACTTTTCGGTTCTTGTCTCCACATTTAGGCATATAATGTGTATTCTACATTAAATATATTTCGTTTGTCACCCATTTTAGTTTATTCCTAATGAGTCAAAACTCACGGTTTTTCTTCGCACTGAACAAAAGAAATAAAACTGTTCGAGAAGATTATTATTGTTCTATGCTCAGAAAGACATAGTATATATGTAGTAGTAGTACTATTGTACTACCCAATGCATTAGTGATTACCTTAAAATTTGAGGAAATTATTTTCAAGCACTGAGTGTTGAAATATTAATCAACAACTGAAAGTTAGTGCAATCAAAGCAAAAATTTAAATTATTTATAATCTATAAATTTGTAGCTAAATTTGTAGCCAATAGTTAAATGAAAAATGTTGTAGCTGAATATGTTCTTTTTGTAGTTAAATCTAGCTACAATGTAACTCAATTTGCATCACTGTCTGTGACCCCACCGACCTATTGCACTCATTTCGGTTCTGCCTAAGGTATTTGAATCACTTATGAATTCAAAATTAATAAACTATCTTGAGCCAGAAAAACTTATCAACGCCCGTCGGTATGATTTGCGCGCTCCACTAAAGACTAAAGACTCTCGCGGGAACGCTACTTTTTTTGCGTGAGATTCCAGGTTTACAACGTTAAACATGGACCTATTAAGTGTTGTTTTCAATGCGTCCAAAACCTGAAGCTGTCTTCTTTCACTCAAGTTTTACTCTAATCCTGTTATCTTCACTATTTTAGAACCACTCTAGGTATTTCAGAACCACTCTAGCTAAACCTATTAGGTTTTAGCATCCTCAGCAAACTTAGCTGGACTGGCCGCATTTTTCAAATCGCGAAAAATACCATTAAATGCCTGGGTTTCTTTAAAAGAGGCAAGAAACAATTTATTCCATCAGACATAACGCATATCTGCAAAACTCTCACTACTTTATCTGCTATTATCTGACGCAAAATTAAGTCTCATCGCTTATAGAGTACTCAACGATCTCACTCTCATAACCCTTTGGTGAGGGTCAAAAGTACTGTTAAATTTCACGATTCTTTCTTAACTAGGCTAATATGATTGTGGATCTACCTGCTGTTTCCCCCGCCGACTATTAGCTACAGTTGCTTAAGCGAAACGTGCCTCGCTATCTCCTCGAATTTAACCTTGCCCTCCATTCCTGTCCTTACCTTTCCTTCCAACAAGACTATACTTATCCGTTTCACGCTTGAAAACATAAACTTAAAAAAAAAAACACACAAAATATTCAGAAAGTGATTAATTTTTATTTTATTAAAAAGATTAATCCTTGCCATTATAATTTTGTATATACATTAACACAATTTCGTTCAAATGTCCTCCATGGAATTTCTTACAGGACTCCATCCTTTTGAAGTAATTTTCAATGACGTTGCCACACATTTCGGGTACTATCTCGGCCATGACTTCACGAATATCGGCTTTCAGTTCGTCCAGAGTTTGGGGATTGTTCGCATTAACACGATCTTTCGCGTATCCCCACAAAAAGAAATCCAGAGGCGTTAAATCGCAGGATCTTGGAAGCCAATCCATATCAGCCAATCGCAAAATTACGTCCTGGAAATTTTTCTCGCAAAAGAGCTCAATTTGCTTGTGTTACGTGACTTGTCGCCCCCCCCATCCTGCTGAAACTACATATCGTTAACATCATAATCCTCGATTTCCGCCCAAAAATTATCTCTTAACATGCGGTCATAGCACTCGGAATTGATGATGATGGCTTGTCCTTGATCGTTCTAAAAAAATATGGCCCAATCACGCCTCCAGATCATAATGCGCACCACACAGTGACTTTTTCCGGATGCAATGGTCTCTCTTCGATAACTTGTGGATTCTCTGAGCCCCAAATTCTACAGTTTTGCTTATTAACGCATCCACAAAGCGAGAAATGGGCCTCATCACGGAAGAACATTTTTTTTCGAAAAATCATTATCAACAGCGTGTTGTTCCAATAACGTTGTTTGATTGTTAAACGATCCATATTCTAAAATGGCAAACCTTCAACTAAATAAATGACAGCACTGTTGACGTGTATCTTTGAAAGATGTCGACATGCAGGGTTTTACTTTCTCAAGTGCGAAACGGATAGCCCTTACTGATCAGCCTTTTATTAAAAAATTTTACTATAAGGACTGACATCACCCCAAAATTATGTTCACATAAAATCTAACTAATTATAGGCTTGAATTTTTTTGAGCTAAGGTGTAAACAACTTGAAAAAAACTTGTTTTGAGAGAACGCGTTTGAAACCTGCCACTTATTCCGGCACTTATTGAATCACTAATACTGTCTGCACGAACTGAAATTTCATAAAAAAACTTGTGGAACATATTTTTAAATAGTTCTAAGTTTTGCCAACAATTTGTAAAACAAAAAATCTATTTTATATTTATTTTTTTATTTAATTTTTTCCCCCTCTTTAGTAAGTGTGATATTCCGTTTAGTAAAAGTAAATTCAATTGAAACCTATCAATTATTAAGAATTTTCTTTTGTCCATTCAAACACTCATCAATATCATTAACGTAACAATATTTTCGATTTGACCCTAATCTCCACATAATTAATACTAATGAAAAAACCTCGCCCGAAATTCAACCAATTCGGAATGTATCTCATTGTGTGTTATATCATTTTCAGTAATCGAAACGAGCTTATACCAATATATCTGCACTTCTTGTCATTAGCGAAATAAAAAGACAGGAAAATAAAACCACTCCATAGTTGACAAACGGACAAGTTATCGAGTCGCTCGTGAATATTTCATCAGCCCTAGAACTTTTGACCAGTGCCCAAAACATTCACAGCAAGTGACAGTGCTCATCCTGGTCTCACCGACGACAGGGACGACGACAACAACACCGACATCGAAAACAACAATGACAACAACATAACGATAGAAATTTATTGACAGAAATTAGAGCCAGAAAAGCTATTTGGAAAACGGAAAACAGCAGCCGGAATAACGGTATTAGAAATATTAGTATTGGTGGCAGGAGTGGCGTGGCGAATGTAGCATCAAACGTCCACAAACAATTGAGGTCCATGAAACATCGAAACGTCGCATCGATGGACAAAATGGAGTGAGAAGAATTTCTAAGTTTGTCCTGGCTATGGCATAGAAGTGAAAATATGTCGAACTTCATGAATTTTGATGTCGCAGGAAAGGATATAAACATTTCTATGCAGTGTCGATGAAATATTTAGAGGTGTGTTTTGTAATGGATAAATCCGTATGAGCGACGACGGTGCTACGCAAAAAAATGTCGGGCTTAGTTTATTCAAATATGCTGGTCCTGTGTCGAATAAGAGTAAGTGCTGGTTATGCTTTATTCTGTCGGCAGGATTTGCTGCTTCAGTACGATGCAACGAGGAGATATACCAAAACATGACATTAAATGTCATTTGACGTTAAAAAGGGGTATTTAATTAAGTATGAATATTATTGCGATAAAATTTCCACAAGATTTCATTACACACGTTTATATATATAAGAGCTTAAATTGATGAAGAATTCATTCCATGATCAATATGTTTCAGTGTGGAGTGATTGATTTCATACTTACTTCATCCTTAATTGGGCTGAGGTACATACCTATGAACAGCAAAACTACCTTCAAGCCTGGTATTTGATCATTATCTCTATGTACTTACGCATCTATGTACGAGAGTTGATCAATAAGTAATGATAATGAATATAAACCAAGGTGATTAAACTTAAAAGATAGATTTATTTTTCAACATAGTCTCCTAACAAGTTAATACATTTAGTCCAGCTTTTCTCCAAACCCAGGATACCCTTAGGAAAAAATTCTTTATGTTGACTCTCCCAAAATGCCTCAACAGCGGCCATCACTTCGCTATCATCTTCAAATTTCTTACCCCAAAGGTATTCTGGGAGCCGAAGAAAGATGTTAAAGTCACTGGATGATGCAAACAAAAATTTTCCAAGGAAAGATGTAAAAGTTTGAATATTGTTTTTTAAATTGCAGCCAAATTGCGTTATCTTGATGAAACAGAGCTCCAGCTCGCAGTTTGCTGCGTCTTTTTGCCTTCATTGCCTCTCGCAATCTTCTTATTTGGTCTGCGTAGTAAGAGCATGATATAGTGGCGCTCTTTTCCAAATATTCCACTATGATAATTCCTTCAGCGTCCCAAAATAGTCATGCATAATACTGAGCTCAATACTTTGAATTCCTTCGACGTTGGGGAAGGGGCTTGTTTCCACGTCATCGATTGCTGTTTGGTTTCTGGATCGAAATGGTAGATTCAAATCTTACCCATGATTACGAACCGTGACAAGAACATCTCCTGATCTGCCTGGAACTTTTCGAGATTCACTCTCGAAACGTCGACTCGTTTCTTCTTTTGCCAGTCGGTTAACATTCTCGGCCCCAACGCGCAGAGACCGATTCTTTGAACACTGCCATTCGAGATCCCTGTGTCCTCAGCTACATGCCTGATGGTCACTCTTTGATCTACCAATATGACACCTTTGATTTTTTTTACATTGTCTTGGACGTCCTTCGCGGTGTTCGCCTTCATTGGATGTTCTTCCCAGCTTAAACTCTTTGGCTCAGCGTGCAACGGTGGAATATGGAGAAACAGAGTCCGTTAATGTTTTCACTATGTCGCCGTGTATGTCTCAGGAAGACAATTTTTCCAAACAGAGGTACTTACTGATGGCTCTAATTCCGTTTTTCCCCATTTTGATGTTCTCTCTTCGACTGTTCGTATTCAAATGAATGTACGTCTTGGAACTGTCTTATTTCTGAAGCTAGTGTTTTCGGCACTCTGACTCCCCTCCTCTGGGAGCCTATCTTCAGCCTATCTCACTCCTCACTTTAACACAAAATCATCCCTTAGTGCAAATGTTCCACACTATGCCGTTAGTTGTTCCCAGGCTAGGGTATTGATCACTAGGTCGGTTGATGATATATTTCAGTTCTTCCATGGTACTGTTATGGTGTCCGTCTAGTCTGTCAAATAGTTTTAGTGTCTTGTCACGTATGTAAATGTCGATCGGGTCGATCCACAGTTCTCTGTGTGTGTCCGTGTTTCTAACATACCATGGAATTTTAAATATTCCTCTCAGAGCGAGGTTTTGACAGATTTTTACTTGGCGTCTATTTGTCTTACAAGTTTGACAGTACGCAGTGCTTCCGTACGTCAATATTGGTCTTATTTTTTCTTTATAGAGTAGCGTCTTGTTCATCATATTCAGTTTGTCTGGTCTGGTCAATGGTTGTAGTTTACTTAATATTCCATTAATTGTTTGTCTCTTGTTCTTTATGTGTGTGGTCCATGAGAGTCTGCCGTCAAAAGTTAGTCCCAAATATTTAGCTGTCCGTGTCCAGTCTATCGTCTGATTGTCGACTGTTAGCTTATTCTGGAAATAATCCAGTAACATATCTATGTAAGTTTGCAGGTTTGAAAATAGAGCTTCTGCGTGCTTTGAGGTATAAAATATACATGTATCATCGGCGTTGCATTGGACATATCGGGGATGTCTGATGTGTATAAACGATACAATATTGAGGAGAGTGGTGAACCTTGCGGGACTGCAGCTTCTATTGTCTGCATTAACGAGAGATGATTGTTGATTCTAACACAAAAAGTTCTGCCCTGGAGAAATGATGCAATGAGTTGTATGAAAGCTATTGGTATTTGAAATGCATGCAGTTTGAAAATGCCAGGCTTTGTCGAAAGCCTTGGCCACATCAAACATGACCAAGCCCGTTGATTTTCTTTGGTTGGGCCCTGTATGTGTATGCTGCACCACTCTTCCAAGCTGGTGTTCAGTAGAATGTAGTGGCTTAAAGCCAAATTGTACCTCCGGGATAATGGATTATTCCTCTATAATTTCATTAAGCCGGTAGAGAAGAAGACGCTATGCGATTTTTCCTTCGGAGGATAGGAGACTTATTGGTCTCCAATTTTGTGGGAAGTAGAGGTTTTTGCTTGGTTTAGGCTCAGCTGTTATAATCGCTGTTTCCCAGACCTCAGGGAAGCTCTTCGTTCGAAAGATAGCGTTGATTATATCCGTTAGGGCCTCCAGTGTGTTGTCGGGAAGATATTTTAGCCAATCATTGCCAATAGAGTCTGGCCCAGCTGATTTCCGCTTGTCCAGCCTATTTACTATTTGCTTGATCTCTCCGAAGTCAGTTGGTCTGATTCGAAAGTCACAGAGGCAAAGAGCTGATCAACAGACTCAGAAACTTCCTCTTCCTCGCTAAGGTCATCTTCCAGAGAACGGTTTTCTTGGAATTGCAGCTCCAACACCCTGGCAAAGGCATCCGCCTTGTCAGCATCGTCAAACTTCAGCCCATGTGACTCATGTATGGGGGGCACGACTGTTTTATTAGTACGAAAGTACTTCATCATGCGCCAGCAATTGTTGTCGCCAGACTCCATGCTGTCAAGAAAGTCACCACACTTCTCATTACGGAATTGCGAGATCCGACTGCTGATGGTATTGGTAAGCCGGTTTGCTTCTTATAAGTACCTCCCTGGAATCATGGCCTATTTATATGTTTTTTTATGCTGACTTAGTGAGTATATGTGATAGTAAACAATTTTTTTTGGGAATTTTATCCGAACGGTATATAACAGGTTATCATTACTTATTGATCAACCCTTGTACATACGTGACGATTGACATGTTAAATTACTTATCCATAACCTCATTGGAGTTTCCACCATCTCCGTGTAAATTTCATAGTCTGGCCTAGCAAAAATTTTTTTGTGACGAGTATATATAAAACCCCTAGACAATGTCCAATCGATTTTAATAATTGCCACGATAATTTTTCAAGAAATTCACGTCTATAAAGTGACAACCTCATTATGGGTGACATATGAGGGTCGTTCGTAAAATAAGATTTAAAATGGTTTTAAAAATAGACAGCATTATTTATTTTCTTAGCATTATACATCATTTTAAAGCTTAAAATTTACATAGCTGCCGTTTCTATCCAAGCACTTTTGCATACAATGTATGCCCATGTCATAAAATTCTGCCGCAAACCCTTTGATAAATCGAGTAACCTCTTCCTTGACTTCATCGTTGGTGTTTAAGCGCATTCCACCCAAGTGTTCTTTCAATTTTGCGAATAAGTGATACTGACTTGGGACTAGGCCAGGACTATCCGGGCGTGGGTCATAAAAGTTCAGCTGAAGCGTGTCAGCAGTTCCCACCTTTGAGCAGAGACGTGAGGTCAAGCGTTATCATATAGTAGGCTCACATCTTTGGACATTCTTCCTCTCCAGCGGTTTTGAATCGCTCGTCTGAATTTTTTTAGTGTGTCACAATATTTGTTTGGGTTTATTGTTATTCCAGGAGGTATAGAGTCGACCAATAATAGCCCTTTCCTGTCCCAAAAGACGGTTGGCATGACTTAGTCAGCAAAGTGAGTTTGTTCAAACATTTTTAGTTTTGGCGAAGTTGAATGACGCCACTCAGATAATTACAGAGCATACAAAATCTCACGTGAAATTTGTTTCGGCGAAAATTTAGCTTGAAAATATGCAAGAATTTTACTCAGTTCTAAAGGCAAGTACTGAGTCAATCGTGGAGCTAAATTTTGCCATGTCTCCATCATCTAGTCATTCTTTCGAGCGAAAATTTTGAAAATAAAGAAAAGCGAAAAAACTTATCATTTCTGACGGATAAAATGTCAAGAATTTCAATTTTCGATCGATTCTGTTATTGAAAAGACATTTACACAATTCATTTTTCAAATTCAAATACCAAACGTCACATTTTAGCTAGAAAGAATGAATTGTACAAACTAAATTGGCATGAAAAGATTGGAGACATGTGTCAATACCATCTGCATTTCAATTCCGGAAATAACTTTTGACCGAAAGAAGCAAATTTTCACGCTAAGGAACAGAGTACAACTCTTGCTTATTTTCAAGCTAAATTTTCGACGAAACAAGTTTCACGTGAAATTTTGTATGAAAATTTCATGTGAAATCGACCACAGTACTAAGCTTAAGCGTGGCATCGACACATGTCTGCAATAATTTCACGCCAATTTAGTAGGTCTGTTCGCGTACCTGAATCTATTATAATAGGCGTGTTTTTTTGCTCCGATGCAGAGCAGAGTACAACTATGCCGCAAAAACAACGATCTAGTATAAAATAGAAGTGCATTCGCTAAGACTGACATAGGTTGCTGTATTTGCTGTGGTAGCACGCAACAGCTGAAAATAAAGGGAGAAAATAACGAATATACACTATCACAATCGATGGGATGTAAACTAGATCGCCTCCTCGCGGTGCATCCTGGGTAACGCTAAATGATCTAGACTCTCTCCACGATCATGACCGCTTTCGTCCTCGGACTTCTCTTTGTCTAACGACTCGCTTTTGCACTTGGGCTGGTGGTCGTAGCATTCCGGACCTAGTCGTCCTCAGGCGCGGTAGCGACGGAGTGAAATCCGCTTCGTGAACGGCTCCGGGTAAATACGATCATCTCCGTCACGTTAAAACCCTGGCAGGCCTCTTAGTACGTTCTCTTGTCTCGTCGCCATTAAGTTGGTGGTGTAGGTTCAGTTGAGTTGGACTCCTGATTAGCACCGATCCGGCTCTGACCACTTGTCCCCATAAGGGCTGGCGGCAACCCTCGCATGGCCTCCCTGCTTGCACTAGATTACCATGGGATCATTAAAGGTGACTACACAATCGGACTTGAGATAGCGGCTTTGAGTGGGGACCCTTGAAAAATGAATAATAAAAATAATAATAAAAAAACTCTAGCGCACCTGAACCGCTAGAAATACTAATGTTCGAAGAACAGTAGAAGAATCGTGCAGGTTTTGAGTGCATATTCCACCACATGAGCTGCTTATTACGGCCAAACTGTTTCAAACGCCACGTTCTACTTTGGTCTCAAGAATGCATTATAACTCATATGGTGGAAGGTTTCAGATATTACCACTGGCATGAATTTCAACGTTTATGAGAGCGAAACACGGGTTAATTATATTCGTTATCAGTTGCCTATTTCACAAAATTTCGAAAGCAGCATCTCATATAACATCAATGAAGAAAATGCGCAGTGCCTGTAGCACTGTAACTGAAGTTGGTGTTTGGGGCTGCGATCCGAAAAATTTGCAGAACTTTGGGAATTGAAACATACTAACTATAATACCGACTCGTGCTGCCAACCTTTCGCCAGTATCAAAGCCAAAAATATATCACATCTGCTTCCCGTTGTTATATTACATTCGAAGTTATAGGAGTATAAAGAAATTTAGGATTACCTGCAGCGAGTTTTTTCAAATAATGGAAAGCTTAATATTTGCTGTTTATTGTCACTACAATATCATTACCAATTGAAAATTCTACGATAAAACCGCTTAATAAAGATATTGCAAACAAACACAAAACCAACAATAGCTGGCAACTCTATCGCGGCTTTTCAACCAAATTTGGCCTGAATAATGTTTATAGTAGGTTCCATTAATTGTATGAAATTCGTACTGATTTAATGACTGCACTGGAAGTTATAGGGCAAAAAGTTTTATTTTCCTGAGTGAATTTTCAAATCCAAGGGCACAAAAATTACCATAGCTGGCAGCACCAATCGAATTTTTCAACCAAATTTCTATCAAACAGAGTTTAGAGTAAGGTTCAGCTACTGTGTCAATTTCATGAAAACCTGGTAACTTATTCACATTTCATAGGGCAAAAAGCAGTTTTTTTTCTTTGTAATTTTTCAAGATGGCACCACTGGCACAAAGTTGCCCACAATTCAAAATCGCTTCTATCAGACCTGGTCCTACTTAATTCCAATGCATTCTGTAAATTTCAATGGTATCTGATAATTGATTCGTGAGTTCCGGTGAACAGAAGTTTTTGATGCTTAAAATATAGGTTGACTGGGAAAGGGTTACCGTTCTTGTCCGACATAAAATTTCCAAAGTTTTACTTTGAACGTGTAGATAAAGCATAAGATTTGTATACAGATTGGTTTTATTGTAAGAAACGGACAATTTTTGGAAATTCGATGGTTTAATGTTTTCCCTTCCAAATTTTTATTTTTTCAAATTTAAGACACCAAAATTATCATAGCTGACAGTTCCAACCGAATTTTTCGACCAAATTTCTACCAAACGTGATATTAAATAAGGTTCAGCTAATGTGTGAATTTCGTCAAAATCGAACGATTCAATCAGAATTTATAGGGCTAAAAGCAATAATCTCTTTTAGTGATTTTTCAAGATGGCACCACTGGCACAGAATCACGCATTTCAAAATCACTTCTATCAGACCTGGTCCTATATAGGACCAATACATTCTGCAAATTTCAATTAATTCTGCTCATTGGATCGTGAGTTTCCGTGAACAGAAGTTTTTGATGCTAAAAATATAGGTAAATTGGGCAAGGGTTACCAGGCGTGCCCGTAATACCATATCAAATTTTATTTTTTGTCTATGTAAACAAAGCACAAGATTTACATATGAGTGGCTTTTTTTTTGAAAAAGCGGCAGTTTTTCAAGAGAGACGATGATTTGGAGGTTTTCACTTTCAGTGCCTGCCCTAGCTACAGGGTTGCCAGCACGCTCATCAAAAGCCACACAAATCTACAACTAAATAATATCAATATGTCCTAAAAATTTCATAATGATTGAATTGCTCCGTCAAAAGTTATCGCAATTTAAAAATTTTCCAGTTTTCCCGTTCTGTTTTTAGGCACCAAGCGCACACATGGGGTTAAAAAATTCCAAAACATTATCCGATTCACATGTAAAACACGTTCAAAATTTATTTCGTCAACTTTATTTTTGCAAAAATTATTTGTGTACGAAATAATAGGTATATTAAAAATATCACTAAAATGGCCGCCGGCGCCAAAGGGTTAAAGATTATTAACTTTTTGTGAGACCTGGCACTATTCCGCATATACATCAATGTGTCCTGAAAATTTCAGCTCAATCGCATGGCGCGTTCCTGAGATTTTTTCACTGAAATTTTTTGATGATATATTATATATATATATATAGAAATATGAATTTTTGGCCAAAGTGATTTTAATACTAATGTTCTTCTTCGAACATTAGTAAAAACCAAAACTCGTCAGGCAAAAGCCTGATAACAAAGCTAACACTACCTCTAATGTGAAGAGGGAGATAAAAATGGCTGTGTCAGCGACTGCAGCTAAAGTCCCAAGAAGTGGAGATATGGCGAATGAGCCAGCTCTGCAGACTGAGATTAAGGCTGCTGTGGTTCGTGGAGACATGACGAATTAGTCAGCTCCAGTGGCTACCGGCACAGCGACTAAGCTAGCAGAAGGCTGTGGAGACATGACAAATGAGCCAGCTCCACGGCCTATCTGCTCTTCCTCAACCCCTGTTTCTGGCGTTTCCGGGGCTCTGGTCACCAAGCCTGGCCTAGTGAAAGCCACGAAGCCCATTTGTGACCAGTGTGATGGGAAGGTTTCGGTGAATGAGCCAGCCCGACCATCAACAAGTGCTACCTCCGGTGCCGCTTCCTCCTCTGCAAGCACGCAAAGCTCCTCCGCCAAAAAATCTCGGGCTTATGGAACTAGAAGGGCAGTCTTCAAAGTTCTGAGGAAGTTTGACAATGTTCCCCTTGACACTATGTCCGACAAGGACAAAAAGTCCCTTCAGTGGGCAAAATCATTCATTGGGGAGCACCCTTATCCGCTCCCTCTACACCCTGGAGCTTCAGCTCAGAAACGACAAAGGTCGGCTGAGCAGATGAATCAGGGCAGGCAAGACTGCAAAAAGCAGAAAGTAGTGACGGCTCCTACAGTGATAACTCGGCCATTCAGCGAAATCGCCAAAGAGTGCCTGGTTTGAGCGGTGATCGATGCCAGTAAGGGAGATGGAATCATCTCCCCCGAAAACTGGCTTAAGATAAGGCAGGCTTTATTTGGAGTCTGCTGTAGGCTGCAAAAGGCCAGCTCGGGTCCACCACCTACGGTGAATGATGCGGGCTGGCACAAAGGAATCCGGCTAATTGCGTGTCGAGACCAACGATCAGCCAATTTCTATAAGCAGGCAATCTCCGAGCTGGGAGAAATCTGGCCAGGCGCCAAGATAAAGGTGGTGCACAAGGGTGAGATTCCCAGCCGGCCTAGATGTAGGACTTGAATTCCAAGTTTCCACTCGAATCCAGTGGAAGTCCTGGAAATAGTGCGGCTTTTCAACCCGGATCTTCCAACGGAAAATTGGAGGGTTGCGAAGATTGGAGAGCCAGTAGACAACCGGCGGGAGGCTCTCTTCATTATAAATGAAGAGGCACTCCCGGTCTTAGATGCCCGAAAAGGCATTATCAGGTATGGGGTCGAAAAGCTAGCCCTACGGATCTACCGAAGCGACAGGCCAAAGAGCTCTGCTGCGGGAGATCCAACACCTGATGAACCTCACCTTAAACAGGTGACTCACAGGACGGGGGACCCACCTAAAAAGGGGTTGGACACATCTTCGAGGGCGACATCTGAGGATGAATCCGATGTGGAATCCCTATATGCAGACGGGATTAGTGTCGGGACTACCTCCGAGTTGGGTGGCTGCCTGGACCTCATGACTCTGGAAGCAGAGGAAGAGGCTGGGCAGACATCTATGTCAGAGGGGGAGGATCTGGATCTAACCATCGTCGAAAATAATTGATGGTGAAGGTATTGCAGATCAACCTTCACCATTCCAAAGTAGCATCAGCTAACATGCTCCTCCGGCTGTCTAGGACAGAAGAGGAACTGATTCTAATCCAAGAACCATGGGTTGCTAAAAACCGGGTTTGCGGGTTACGCACTGATGGATACAGACGAGTGCTACCCGATGGCTCACCTGAGCCTCGTGTCTGCATTCTTGTCAAGAAACTCATAAACGTCCTTGTACTACACAATTTCAGTGACAGGGATAACATGGCTATTGCAGTGGAAATCGACCAGAGATCATACTGGTTTGTTTCTTGCTACATGGCACACGATCATGGCAATAGCCCACCTTGTGACATTGTCAAGGGTGTTGTGGCTGAAGCCACAAAGATTGGTGTGCCTCTTAATGAAGTATGGGGTAGCTCCAACACTAATGGCCGAGGTGAGGAGCTTTTTGACTTCATCTTGGCCCACGACCTTTTCATCGCCAACACTGGTAGCGAACCAACCTTCCTTACCTCAAACCGCAAGGAGGTTCTTGATGTTACCTTGATTAGTGGGTGGCACTCGCATTTTCTCCGTGACTGGAGGGTTCTACAAGAGTGCTCATTCTCTGATCATAGGTACATATCGTATAACGTGGCTGGCCGCATCTCTGCTGTGCAGGCAGCCTTTATCAACAGAAAGAGGACAGACTGGAAACTATTTAATTCTCTGATAAGATCCTCACTGGAAACTGCTCCTAAGAGCATTGACTGCTACCATGAATTGGATCGGGCGGTTGAGACCCTTACTAATTCTCTCAATTCCGCGTCTAGGGAAGCATGTAAGCCACCCACGGCCAGGGGCAATCCTAAGCCTCCCTGGTGGAGTATGGAAATCAGCATAATACGGAGAGAATGTAGGAGGGAGTTTAATAGCTCGAAAATATCTAATGACTGGTCGGTGTATAAAACGAAGCTGAAGGCTTTTAAGTATGCCATACGCAAGGCTAAGATGTCCTCATGGAGATCTTTCTGTGGAAATGTAGAGGGTCTCAGCGAGGCGAATCGTCTTCGCAAGGTATTAAGCGCGACACCAAAGGCTATGGGGTAGTGATGCGCGATTGTGAGATATTAAACTCGATTGTTTCGATTGTTCAAATATCTCGAAACATCTCGATTATTTAAGTTGGACTCGATTGTTGCAATCGAGATAATCGAGACAATCGAGCGATTCGAGATAATCGAGCGATTCGAGATAATCGAGACAATCGAGATAATCGAGATAATCGAGACAATCGAGCGATTCGAGATAATCGAGCGATTCGAGATATTCGAGCGATTCGAGACAATCGAGGCAATGGAGACAATCGAACATCTCGCAATCGATCATTCGGTCGGTCAAGTCATCGACAATCGGTTGACGGCAATTGAGTGAGTCATAGAGCACGTTTCGTTGGCGCAGCCAATAAAAAAATGTTCAAATATTTCAGCAAAAATATTAAGTGTTATTATTTGATCAAACTGCAATTTTTTGGGAAATATTGATGTTTAAAAGGATATGTTTATCTTAAGTTAAAATTAAGATATCTTTAACTCTTTGGTGGCGGTGGGCATGTTAGTGTATAAGCACACCAGTTAACACAGTACGCTTGTAGAACCGCTTGTGAAGAATAGATTTGAATGGATTGGACATACTATTTAGTAGATTTTTTTACGTGTGCATACATATGGATTGTAATGATCAGATATGCATGGAAATTTGTATGGCTAGCATTTACCATGTATAAATGGCTGGTAGTTTTGCTAAAACTATGGAGTCTGATCAAAGTGTATGATCAAATATTATATGAAGTTGAGTTTTGTCATGCTGTTAAGTATGTTAAAATAAAATCTGCTTTTAGATAGTGCAGTTTGAAAGCATATCATGTATCCAGTATTTTCGTACTTGCGAGTATTTTATTCAAATATTCAAAAAGTTTTTAGGGCAAAAGTAGCTGAAATCGGCCAATTTTGGGTTAGAGTGGTTTCGGACATAACGAGCCAAGACCTATTGCTGTGATACAAACATTTCGGTTTTGTAGGGGAGTAGAGGTTTTTTGGCCATAGTTTGGCAAAAACTGCCTTTACCGCGCTTTCAATGATTGAAAGTGGTCGGGGAGTACAAAAGTGACATTTTAAGGATGAAAAAAATTTTTATGGGGAAAATTGGGCAAAAACGTCGAAATTTTCCAAATTTTTTTTTGCGTAGCTTGAATTCCGGGACATTTCTGAGCTGTTTTGGGTGAAATGTCCATACAAGTCTGGGAAAAAGAGGCCTAGTTTTGAAGATATGGCAAAATGAAATCCGCCGGAAAACCGACCGGAAAAACCGAAAGTAGCACTAAAAGTGCTAAATAAGAAAAGGTTGAGATCCTTTTTGGTTCGATGATTGGCTTCTCCGGCTGTGCATTATGCCATATCTTTGAAACTAGGCCACTTTTTCCCAGACTCAACTATAACACAAATGATGAAAATGTTCAGTGCTGGCAATACTTTTCCAATGAAGCAGCAATAAGTTTACCTTAACAAGCTCATACTTAAATCAACTTATCCTTTGAATTTCGTTCTCATCGGAGGATTTCATCGAAAGTTTCAGCGGTTAAACGTTGTTTGAGGCTGCCATCCGAAAAATGCTCAAAACTCGGAAAATTTAAAAATTGGTTTCTAATTTTTATCGCAAATGCTTTGCATATGAGAACGTAATTTGAAGCATCTGTTGGTGCAATATTTTCGAAAATGGCTAATGCTGGTTAGCCTGTGTCAGCAGCAAAACAAAAAATATACCAAATCTGCTGCACGTTAAGTTAAACCCAACCAGTAAATTTCATTTCGATTGAATCACTGCGCTGGAAGTTATACGGGTGAAAAAAAATTAATGGTAACCACCCTCAAAACTTTTCAAATTTTTAAAACGTTAATATTTGTTGTTAATTTTCATTGTAGGATCATTCTTAATTGCAAATCTAATGAAGTAATCGCTCAGTAAAGAAATTCCACAAAATTACAAAAATGGTCATAGCTGGCAGCCCTTTTGTGATTTTTGTACGAAATTCCTACGACATTTGGTATACATTAGGGTCCATTTATTGCATGAACTTCGTTTTGATTTCTACACTGGACCGGAAGTTATAGGGAAAAAAGCTTTATTTTGCTGAGCAAATTTGCAAGATTTATGAGACAAAAATCACCACAGCTGCCAGCCCTATACTAATTTTTCAACCAAATTTTCACCAAATGTTACATAGAGTAACATCCAAGTACTGTTAAAATCTGATGGCTGAATCGGAAGTTATAGGCCAAAAAGATGTTTTTTTTCTCAGTGATTTTTCAAGATGGTACCACTCCCTCAGGGTTGCCCGCATTTCAAAATCACTTCTATCAGACCTGGTCCTAGTTAATACCAACATGTCCTGTAAATTTTATCCGATCGTCAGTTCTCGTGAACAGAACTTTCGAGTGCTGAAAATAGAGGTAATTTGGTGATGGGTTGCCGTTCTTGTGCAAATCGGAATTTTGAAAATTTTATCTTGAGATGAAGGACAAAGGATAAAATTTATCAAAAATTTGAAATTTTTGTCAAAAATCAAAAATTTTTCAGGAAGGTCAGTGATTTGAAGGATTTTTTTTCAGCAGCCTGCCACAGCTACAGGGCTACCTGCTTTATGCTGAAAATCTATATGTGCCAAATTTTAGTCAACATCAACACGCTCTGTAATTTTCACGATGATCCATTGTTTTTCTTACAGGTAATGACAAATCAAAATTTGAAAAAAAATCCTTGCCTACTTTTAGGCACCCTGCATCCACATACTTCCAATTCTGTATCACTAACAAGCTAAGAACATAATTAATTTTCATTCCCAATACTTTTCTTTAACAAAAATCTACACTGCTTGGAAATATAAGAGTTCCTCAAAATTCACTAAAACGCTCGCCGCCGCCAAAAAGTTTAGGATATCTGAATTTGAGAAAGTCATGGACCTACCTATTATATACATCTACGTTCTCCGAAAATTTCAGCTATATCGGATCGGCCACTCCAGAGATTATCTCCCTTAATCATTTTGCTGATATATATATATATATATATATATATATATATATATATATATATATACATATATATATATATATATATATATATATATATATATATATATATATATATATATATATATATATATATATATATATATATATATATATATATATATAAAAAGAAATATGAATTTTCGGCAAAACGAGTTTAATACTATTGTTCTTCGAACATTATTAAAAACCAGATTTCATCGATTCATCTGCATTAAAAAATGAAATTAATACGAAAAACCAGAGCACCTAGTTTAATATACTTTTTATATTGTTCAACCAAAAACTCCTTTTTGATTTTTTTTACAATTGTCCCTCACGCTTCTATCTCTTAGACTATTTCTGCAAAAAATTATTTATTTGAGTTAACACTAGTTTTCTAGTGTTTTCTAACTAGAGTTTTCGTCTATTACTTCCCGATTTCGTGATTTGTTGTAATGTATTTATGCAAAAAAAGGCTGTATTTATTTTCTGTACAATGTTCATACTTTGTTCGTGCAATACAAGCTAGATTTAGCTCACGTTGTATTTAATAGAGTGTAAAATCAATTTTCTTTTAAATCTATGAAAAATAGTAAGACAATTCAATACAAGGCTCCAATTAGCCCAAGAAATCTACCATCCAAATAAAGTTTCAATCAATAATAACGGAAGAAAGAAAAATATCATTAAAAATATCCAGCTTGTGATTTTCATTGCTACAATTGCATTTATAGTTCCAAATTTATATCGTTATTGAATTTCAGCTTCAGGACGTTATCTGAATCCGCATCATTATTGCAATAAGGAAATGAGTGAGATTGATTTTATTCTGCTTTTACTTTATAGTAGAATTTTTTATTTTTCGCCGGGCAAGGGATTTTCATTTTTCGCCGGGCAAGGGATTTTCATTTTTCGCCGGGCGAGGGATTTTCATTTTTCGCCGGGCAAGGGATTTTTTATTTTTCGCCGGGCAAGGGATTTTCATTTTTCGCCGGGCGAGGGATTTTCATTTTTTGCCAGGCAAGGGATTTTCATTTTTCGCCGGGCAAGGGATTTTCATTTTTCGCCGGGCAAGGGATTTTTTATTTTTCGCCGGGCAAGGGATTTTCATTTTTCGCCGGGCAAGGGATTTTCATTTTTCACCGGGCAAGGGATTTTCATTTTTCACCGGGCAAGGGATTTTTTATTTTTCGCCGGGCAAGGGATTTTCATTTTTGCCGGGCCAGGGATTTTCATTTTTCGCCGGGCAAGGGATTTTCATTTTTCACCGGGCAAGGGATTTTTTTTTTCGCCGGGCAAAGGATTTTTATTTTTCGCCGGGCAAGGGATTTTCATTTTTCGCCGGGCAAGGGATTTTCATTTTCGCCGGGCAAGGGATTTTTTATTTTTCGCTGGGCAAGGGATTTTTTACTTTTCGCCGGGCAAGGGACTTTCATTTTTCGCCGGGCAAGGGATTTTTTATTTTTCGCCGGGCAAGGGATTTTCAAGGGCAAGGGATTTTCATTTTTCGCCGGGCAAGGGATATTCATTTTTCGCCGGGCAAGGGATTTTTTATTTTTCGCCGGGCAAGGGATTTTCATTTTTCGCCGGGCAAGGGATTTTTTAGTTTTCGCCGGGCAAGGGATTTTCATTTTTCGCCGGGCAAGGGATTTTTTATTTTTCGCCGGGCAAGGGATTTTCATTTTTCGCCGGGCAAGGGATTTTCATTTTTCACCGGGCAAGGGATTTTCATTTTTCACCGGGCAAGGGATTTTTTATTTTTCGCCGGGTAAGGGATTTTCATTTTTCGCCGGGCAAGGGATTTTCATTTTTCACCGGGCAAGGGATTTTTTATTTTTCGCCGGGTAAGGGATTTTCATTTTTGCCGGGGCAGGGATTTTCATTTTTCGCCGGGCAAGGGATTTTCATTTTTCGCCGGGCAAGGGATTTTTTTTTTCGCCGGGCAAGGGATTTTTATTTTTCGCCGGGCAAGGGATTTTCATTTTTCGCCGGGCAAGGGATTTTCATTTTCGCCGGGCAAGGGATTTTCATTTTTCGCCGGGCAAGGGATTTTCATTTTTCGCCGGGCAAGGGATTTTCATTTTTCGCCGGGCAAGGGATTTTTTATTTTTCGCCGGGCAAGGGATTTTCATTTTCGCCGGGCAAGGGATTTTTTATTTTTCGCCGGGCAAGGGATTTTCATTTTTCGCCACGCAAGGGATTTTCATTTTTCGCCGGGCAAGGGATTTTTTATTTTTCGCCGGGCAAGGGATTTTCATTTTTCGCCGGGCAAGGGATTTCTTATTTTTCGCCGGGCAAGGGATTTTTTATTTTTCGCCGGGCAAGGGATTTTTTATTTTTCGCCGGGCAAGGGATTTTCATTTTTCGCCGGGCAAGGGATTTTCATTTTTCGCCGGGCAAGGGATTTTTTATTTTTCGCCGGGCAAGGGATTTTTTATTTTTCGCCGGGCAAGGTATTTTCATTTTTCGCCGGGCAAGGGATTTTCATTTTTCGCCGGGCAAGGGATTTTTTATTTTTCGCCGGGCAAGGGATTTTTTATTTTTCGGCGGGCAAGGGATTTTTTATTTTTCGCCGGGCAAGGGATTTTCATTTTTCGCCGGGCAAGGGATTTTCATTTTTCGCCGGGCAAGGGATTTTTTATTTTTCGCCGGGCAAGGGATTTTTTATTTTTCGCCAGGCAAGGGATTTGCATTTTTCGCAGGGCAAGGGATTTTTTATTTAGCGCCGGGCAAAGGATTTTCAAGGGCAATGGATTTTCATTTTTCGCCGGGCAAGGGATATTCATTTTTCGCCGGGCAAGGGATTTTTTATTTTTCGCCGGGCAAGGGATGTTTATTTTTCGCCGGGTAAGGGATTTATTATTTTTCGCCGGGCAAGGGATTTTCAAGGGTTAGGGATTTTCATTTTTCGCCGGGCAAGGGATTTTTTATTGTTCGCCGGGCAAGGGATTTTTTATTTTTCGCTGGGCAAGGGATTTTCATTTTTCACCGGGCAAGGGATTTTTTATTTTTCGCCGGGCAAGGGATTTTCATTTTTCGCCGGGCAAGGGATTTTCATTTTTCGCCGGGGAAGGGATTTTTTATTATTCGCCGGGCAAGGGATTTTCATTTTTCGCCGGGCAAGGGATTTTCATTTGTCGCCGGGCAAGGGATTATTCATATTTCGCCGGGCAAGGGATTTTCATTTTTCGCCGGGCAAGGGATTTTTTATTTTTCGCCGGGTAAAGGATTTTCATTTTTCGCCGGGCAAGGGATTTTTGATTTTTCACCGGGCAAGGTATTTTTTATTTTTCGCCGGGCAAGGGATTTTTTATATTTCGCCGGGCAAGGGATTTTTTATTTTTCGCCGGGCAAGGGATTTTTAATTTTTCGCCGGGCGAGGGATTTTTCATTTTTCGCCGGGCAAGGGATTATTCATTTTTCGCTGGGCAAGGGATTTTTTATTTTTAATAAATACGAATGCATCAGAATAAGCTATATATCATAGATAAAATTTGTTTTGACACATTTTGTACACATGTTGTAAAAAACATGCAAACGATTTGATATTAATGAAAAGAATGATTCGGGAACCAGCAATTTTATTGTGTTTAACTGAGAAGTGAATGTACAAATTTTGTATCGCAAGAATTAACACGAAATAATGTCACTAGATTTTTATTTGCAATTAATACTGGTAAAAAAAACAAATAAGCGGTTAGATTTGTAGTTATTAATTAGAATGTGTACTTTATGTTAAAAGGCGTATCATTTATATTAAAAAGTACCTCTATTTTTCTCACATCTCATTATTTCGTTCATTCATTGTAAAATTCTTGCAACAACCACAGACCTTCATCATTTTTTTTCACGGCTTTGGGTTAACAACAAAAACCAGTTTTCCATACTTCTTTCTACTTAAAATAAAATGTATTTTTCAAGTGGAAACAAACGTCGAGTTAATACGTCATGATGTGCATCATAATAAAAGTTTTCGTGACAAAGAAAGTGCACGACTTATGCTTGAGTTACAATCAATGCAACCAACATTCCCTGCCAAGTTTTGTTGGTGGAACGAGTTACAATCAATGCAACACAACATTTACCGTCATCTGTCACTGGCTATATTAAAGAAATTGCTGTTCGATAATTTGGATCCTTTAAAGCCTCGGAAAGATATATCAGTGAATATTTTATCCTCTAAAAGCTGCGGAGTATAATGCAAAGCAAAAATTAGACAAAAAAATACAATTTCTGATTGTCATTTACCTATGACAGTTCCGATTTTCCGGACTCTCATAGGAACAGGTGGAATTGGATGTTTTCAAAAATTTGGTTGCCATGCCAAGTTTGAGATATGAGCAAACTCTGCTGCCAAGCAAAGTTGTGTTGCATCATTGTAACTGCTCTCATACGTTCTCATGTGTTCAAACTCATTTTGTTGTGCAACAAATGTTGGTTGCATTGATTGTAACTCTAGCTTTAAGTAAATTGCAATATTCTTGACAGGTAAATTATGCACTTCAAAATTGAGAGGATTAAAGTCGTTCAAGGATCTTGATGTAAAGCTGAAGGGTAATTTCAAAGTAAAGAAAATGTTTTGTTAAGACAAAACAAGTGACAGTTGAAGGTTTGCTTAAAGCAGCGAGCACAAAGTGCATTCAATTTTTTCATGTTGTATTATTTGAAGTGACTTCTTAACAGATGGTTCAAATGAAGAATTTATTTAACTACTGACGGAAAAAGACAACAATCATGAAAATATTTAAGTTGATCTGAAATTGAGATAGTTTAATTCACTGCTTCTTAATGTAGCCTTGAAATTTCAATCCTGGCGTTTTAAGAAATCTGCGTTTCAAATGTCTTTATTTACTTTAGGTTTGCGTACTTCAGCAAACTGCAGCAGTAACAGAATTTGGCAGCTGGCTTCTTTTTGCTGCAAAATTTTATGTTTTTTTATTGATTCCGTACCCAAAATAAGGAAATCAATATTTTTTGGCCAAAAGTTAAATATGCACTCACGAATTGGTGTGTACCTAGTATAGCCATAAAATTTATCATAAAATGGTGTATAATTTCAAATTCACAAAAACAAATGTAGGAAAAATGTTTATATATATTCTTGACTGTCTATTGAATTATTGAAAAATAAAAGTCATTCGAAGTGCCTCCTTTTGCCTTGACACACTTCGAAATTAAATTGACTTAGGCTCTATTATTACTTAAGGTATATTGGCCTTAAGTAGGAGAAGTAGCTAGTGGTAATATTCTTCAGTAGCTAATAGTAGAATATACATTCAAAATCTGCACAAATCCTCTACTGTTTATCGAACATTAGTGTTTCTAGCGATTCTGATGCGCTATGGGGTTTTTCTACTTGTTTGTTTCCACCAAAATTTCAACCAAAAATTAATGGTATTTGAATTGCTAGGAACGGAAATTTTCAAAAACAGCTCAAATTTTTACGAGGTTGTTCTTGTGAACTTCAAGAATGAGATTATTCCTGAGAAATCACCCACGTTGGGCGCTACATGTTGAAACTTTATTTCTTCCGCACAGGTGTCAAAACAACCTATTTTGAAACATGAATTTGATTTGATTTTAATCTAAGCTAGATTTAAACCTATTTTCCTTCAATCATATTGAAATGGACTTTATTGACATTGATATGGATAAACTACTAAAGTTCAACATTTTCATTTCTATTATCATTCTTTAAATAATCAGCTATAGACCGATGTGTGGCTTCTCTAAACTTTAAGATATTTAGTAAAGGTAATTGAATTTGATCACAGTTCCCTTCTTGTCTATAAATCAGCATAGACAACGTATATAATTTCTAAAGCTTATCGAAGCCGAGCATATTGAAACGGGAAACTCGATCGTTTTGCGGAATCAGCCTCCGAAAGCAGAATCAAATTGGAATTGTTTTTGCGGGATGATTAAAATTGAACAACTTTTTATTAACATTAAAAATTTTAATCTACATTGAAAATTCTATTTTGACAAAGTGGTTTCGAAAGTATGACCACTTGCAGGTGGAAATCATTACATTTTTATTTATGCTAGTTGTGAGTTGTTCGAGCTAGTTCGAAACCACTTTGTCAAAATAGAATTTTCAATGTAGATTAAAATTTTTAATGTTAATAAAAAGTTGTTCAATTTTAATCATCCCGCAAAAACAATTAAAGAAGCCATTATTTTTCAAGCATGCCGGCCCTCACTCGCCACGGCCGTAATGAGGTTCTTGGTGAATCATTTCAGTTCTAGAGCAACTTTCCAAGCTTCAATTAAGTTGTCCAAGATAAATGAGAGCACTACAATAGTAAGTCTTGCGTTAAACAAGCTAAAATGCAATCACAAAGTAATTCTCCCGAAAGAACCGTCCATGAATTCAAACTGAAGAATTCGCCCTCAACGGGAACGAATGAGCGACTGCTCTACTTTGGCCAATTGGACAACCATAATTCAGTTGGAGATTTTAAATATGGAAAACCGTCGGCGAGCGTGCGATGGAGACCAACAAGCAAACATAAAAACTTGAATGTTGTTTGCTTGTGATATATATTCACCTGTTAATTTTTCTCCCCAGGAAAATCACACTGAAACGAGGGTCTTCGTAAGTTCTTAATTGAAAACCTTTGAAAATTTTACAGAGTTGTTTTTTTATTCGAATCGAAACTTAAGCAAAGCGTATAAATTTGATTAAGTTTTTACTAAAAATGTTGTTAGTTTGCAAAAAAAAATGAATCTCCTTCTCCTGGTAAACCTGAAAAGAAGCAGCACGACAACGCTCCAATAAATCAGGCCAAACGAATCAGAGCACCAGCTCGTAAAGCTCGTCAGCACCGAAGCATGTATCCGTCTCGTTCACATTCTCGCCACTTGACCAGCAGCGCCGGGATAATAAAATCCCACGCGATCATCTAAATTACCTCATTTCGACCAACAAGAGCCTGAATCCGAGTCCTGGCTAAGAGCCATTAATTAACATACGTCATGCAAGGTCCTCACTTCTAACTAGCTGCTCCCTAAATCTTATTTATATCCGGGAGCCCGACGTAGGTAAGGTAAGGTAAGTATAGGTAATTTCATTGAATACAACAACAATTTTTGTTGGATTCAATGAAATTACCTATACTTACCTTAACAAGCGTGCAAAAAAAGCACCTAAAGTTTGCCTATAGCATACGAAACTTAACTTATCCTACCCAAAAGTGCAAACAAAAACGCACCTTACGTTGTGAATATTACAGAACCATATCAATACTTTGTGTGTCCTATAAAATATTGACGTAAATATTACTAATTGTCGATGACATCGACCACATCTCAAGTCAGAATCGAACACTATCTAGCTGACAGACTAAAGCAAGGCAATGGGCTCGCCTCCTATTGTTCAATTTAGCTTTTGAATACGTTATCTGTCGAAACAGGAGAAACGCATTTATATCAGTCCAGCCAAGTAGCACCCTATGTGGATGACATCAGCAAATTGTCACGAGGACCCCCAATAAGTCTACGCGAGTATGACTTAGAAATCGCACTTATACAAATTTACACAATAGAACCTAAAAAGGTATTCGAAGGAAAAACTGAAGGTCAAAGTCGTACGTCGTTTGTTATTTTTCAGGTCCGCCTAACGTACAAGATTCCTTCTTAATTTTGGTGTGGTCATTCTCCCCGATCATCACTCGATTTGCTTTAGTTGTCTGGATATTTGAACATCCAATTTCGTGGCAACTCTTCAAAATGGTTGTAGCAAACCGCTTGTTGTCGTTACTCCATCTATTACTAAAGAATAGTTCCCACGCTAAAGCTTTCGGAACCCCTATCCGGGATCTGGTGACTGCTTTATTTGTGCACATTAATATATGCAATTAAATTGAGTATTTCGATAATTTCATGGGATTTACTTAAAATTCAAAGTTTAATTTCATTCTTATTATTTTCTGTCTTTTTCGATAGTTAAAAAAAATCGTTTTATTTATGGTGTTCTTTCATCTGCCCCCTTCAACATTAGTATTTATTCCACTACGTTTCCATCTTTCTAAAAGTCTGCAAATATTTTATCCATTCTTGAAGCCGGAGATTCGTACAGCATCTTCAATTATTGCCCGATATCCCTACTGTCTTCATTAAGTAAGCTTCTCGAAAGAGCTGTTTACAATAGAATATACCCAAAAATTGATTTTTATCTCGTTTCTGAGCAGCATGGTTTCGTCAAAGGAAAGGACATTTTCAGTAATACTGTTGCGTCCACCATCGACTAGCAAAGGCAAGTTTATATGTTTTATACAGACTTTGCCACGACTTTTGACTCCGTGAACCATTAAACCCTCTTCTTAAAGCTCGATTGCTTCAATATTTTGGTTCAACTCGGTTGTTCATACCTTCGTGGTCGTGCCTGTTTCGTACCGATTCACTCTTGTTCTTCTTTCCCCTTCTATCCTACTTCTGGTTTTCCACGAGGCTCGATTATTGGTCCTCTGATTATATGTAAATGATATTCCTTTCCTCTTTAACTCCTCGTGTCTTTTGTATGCTGTGTACCAAAGTACGATTTGCTCGAACTCGTACATTTTTTTATTCGCTAATTTTACGCTTGTCTAGGCAACATAATTGCTTGAATATGTGCTTTGTTTAATTGAGAACAAGTGTTTTTCTTATGAAATGAATTAAATAAATTGCTGAATATTTAATTTCATCTCTGTGTTAAATATGATTCCATTTTCTTTACCGCCCTTTGTGCACTTCGGTTAATTTATAATCTTTTTGCCCCTTCTTTTTCTTTATTCTTTTGTTTTCGAAGTTTTCTTCTGCACTTTATTTTCATTCTTATCTTCTTCTTTTTTAAGTTTATTCTTTGTTTTATAAGTATGTTTGGATATGTATCTGTTGATTTAGACAATAATAAATAAATAAATTAATAACTACACGGTAGTGATGCGCGATTGCGAGATATTAAACTCGATTGTTTCGATTGTTCAAATATCTCGAAACATCTCGATTATTTAAGGTGGACTCGATTGTTGCAATCGAGATAATCGAGACAATCGAGATAATCGACACAATCGAGCGATTCGAGATAATCGAGACAATCGAGCGATTCGAGACAATCGAGCGATTCGAGATAATCGAGCGATTCGAGATAATCGAGCGATTCGAGACAATCGAGGCAATCGAGACAATCGAGACAATCGAACATCTCGCAATCGATCATTCGGTCGGTCAAGTCATCGACAATCGGTTGATGGCAATTGAGTGAGCCATAAAGCACGTTTCGTTGGCGCAAAAAATTTTGCCATATCTTCGAAACTAGGCCACTTTTTCCCAGACTTGTATGGACATTTCGCCCGAAACAGCTCAGAAATGTCCCGGAATTCAAGCTACGGAAAAAACGACGTTTTGCCCAATTTTCCCCATAAAAATTTTTTTCATCCTTAAAATGTCACTGTTGTACTCCCCGACCACTTTCAATCATTTAAAGCGCGGTAAAGGCAGTTTTTGCCAAACTATGGCCAAAAAACCCCTACTCCCCTTGTTCGATACCAATCTGACAAAAGGAAAATAAGCACCTAAATGGATAGTGTGAACACATAACAAGACCTTACCTGAGTCTTGTCTAGGCTCGAACTTTACGGAGCGCATAGTCAGCTGAGATGCAATATATTAATAATGTGTTGAAATTAAAATTTCTCACATCCAAACAATAAGTCCAACAAGTAATGTTAAAAATAGAATCTTGATTTTACCGGTATTTTTCATGGAAAATTTTCCAAGTCCATTGTCATGAACAGTTGATTTTGAGTTACATTTCGAATCGGTCGTACAGTTTTGGTCATAGAGTTGAATTAATTTTTAAACTTGAATAGTTTTGAATTTCAATCTTGAAGGTTTTGAATTGTGAAGTTTGAATCTAATAAAGTGTTTTGAATTGATTTAGAAACGTGGGTTTTTAATTGAATTATTACCGAACACCCCTACAAAACCGAAATGTTTGTATCACAGCAATAGGCCTTGGCCCGTTATGTCCGAAACCACTCTAACCCAAAATTGGCCGATTTCAGCTACTTTTGCCCTAAAAACTTTTTGAATATTTGAATAAAATACTCGCAAGTACGAAAATACTGGATACATGATATGCTTTCAAACTGCACTATCTAAAAGCAGATTTTATTTTAACATACTTAACAGCATGACAAAACTCAACTTCATATAATATTTGATCATACACTTTGATCAGACTTAATAGTTTTCATTTATACATGATAAATGCTAGCCATACAAATTTCCATGCATATCTGATCATTACATTCCATATGTATGCACACGTGAAAAAATCTATTAAATAGTACATCCAATCCATTCAAATCTATTCTTCACAAGCGGTTCTACAAGCGTACTGTGTATACTGGTGAGCTTATACACTAACATGCCCACCGCCACCAAAGAGTTAAAGATATCTTAATTTTAACTTAAGATAAACATATCCTTTTATACATCAATATTTCCCAAAAAATTGCAGTTTGATCACATAATAACACTTAATATTTTTGCTGAAATATTTGAACATTTTTTTATTGGCTGCGCCAACGAAACGTGCTTTATGGCTCACTCAATTGCCATCAACCGATTGTCGATGACTTGACCGACCGAATGATCGATTGCGAGATGTTCGATTGTCTCGATTGTCTCGATTGCCTCGATTGTCTCGAATCGCTCGATTATCTCGAATCGCTCGATTGTCTCGATTATCTCGAATCGCTCGATTTTCTCGATTATCCCGATTGTCTCGATTATCTCGATTGTGTCGATTATTTCGATTGTCTCGATTGTTCTCTCGATTGTTTTGGCGCATCGATTGCGATTCTCTCGATTGCGATTATCTCGATTGTTTTGTGGCGCCGATTGCGATTATTATTAATATTGTTAAAATATCTCGCAATCGCTCATCACTACTATGGGGTGCATCATGGACCCTGAGGGCATTTGGACTAGTTCGAGCGCAGATACTCTAAACGTTCTCATGGACGCACATTTCCCGGGCAATTATTGGCCTATAGAGACAGTGCACCAAACGGAACTAAATTACGGTAGAGCCCCGCCGTTCAGAATATCAAACTCTCAGCTGAGGTGGGCTATTAACTCCTTTGAGCCGTTTAAATCCCCGGGCCCTGATGGCGTGCTTGCGGCTGACGTTCAGCATTCAATGGAAGTATCGCTACCATGGCTCAGAGAGATATATAACGCTTGCCTACGCTTCTCGTATGTTCCCACCAGCTGGCGGGAAACTAGAGTTGTGTTTATTCCAAAAGCAGGAAAAGTTTCTCATGTCAGGCCAAAGGACTACCGTCCAATAAGTCTTAACTCAGTCCTGCTTAAGATTTTGGAAAGGATCATTGATTACCATATTAAAAGATCAATCGATCCTATGGTGATCTCGCAGTCACAAAACGCTTATACCAAAGGTAAATCTGTTGAGACTGCTCTTCACGTCCTTATTGAGCAAGCTGAGAGATCTCTTGTGCTTAAGGAATATACGCTTGCCGCCTTCTTGGACATCGAGGGGGCCTTCAACAACGTAAATTCTAACGCAATTGTTGAGGCTCTCTCGGTGCTTCATGTGGACGAGCGGCTGATTGCTTTTATTGTGCAGCTTCTCAAAAGTAGAGTGGTTATATCTTCCCTGGGGGATGCCAGCGTAAGACGAGGAGTGAGTACGGGCACACCTCAGGGTGGAGTCCTCTCTCCCCTGCTCCACATCACGGTGAATACTCTTCTAATGAGACTGGACCGCGCTGGCTGCAAAGTGATTGCTTATGCAGACGACATAGCTGTAGCAGTGTCGGGAAAGTATTTATCGACGTTATCGGAGAGGCTAAATCACTCTCTTGACATACTTTCACGTTGGATTCGTGAGTGTGGCTTGAATGTGAATCCTAACAAAACGGAACTAGTGCTGTTTACAAGGAAGTACAAAGTTCCTTCTTTTGAGTAACCCAAGTTGAATGGGGTCTCCATTAACTTAAGCCAGAGGGTCAGATACTTAGAGCTGATCCTTGACTCGAAGTTACTTTGGACCTATAATGTAGCAGAAAGAGCTCGGAAGGCTTTCAATGCACTTAACTGCTGTAAAAGGGCTATAGGAGCGAATTGGGGATTACAATCTCGCACTGTTGCTTGGCTTTACACTGCTGTGGTTGAGCCAATTTTACTATTTGGGGTGGTGTTCTGGTGGCAGGATGCTATTAAGGATACCTGCAAACGGCACCTTGAAAAAGTGCGGAGAATGGCTGCACTACTTGTAACTGGTGCGCTCCGCTCCACCCCCACTAAGGCACTCTTCGTGCTACTTCATTGGCTGCCAACCAATCTACTTATCTTGCAGCAAGCTAATCATGCTGCTGTGAGACTAAATTGTATCTCGGCATGGAATAGAACAGAATTCGGCCATGCGAGGATTTTGGTCGAGGGAGTTCCTGCTCCAGCGGGTGTTGACTACATTGCTCCGCAGTGCCTACTAGATTTGGAATTCACAACTCGTATTCCTGGTAGGAATGAATGGCGTGATGGTGTCACCCTCGAAAGTGGGCTTATCCATGTGTACACTGACGGCTCAAAGCTAAACAATAGAGTCAGAAGTGGTGTATACTCAGATAAGCTGAATCTCAAGCTGCTTTTCCGTCTACCAGACCATTGTAGTGTCTTTCAGGCGGAGGTTGCGGCTATTTTACAGGCAGTCGACTGGCTTCTGTGTAATCGAATATTTGGGGTTAATATTGGCATTTTCACAGATAGCCAAGCGGCTATTAAATCCCTTGGTGGTCCTTGTACAGTTTCCATGATTGTTGCTGAATGCCGTGTATCTCTTAGGGAGATGTCGAGACATTCAGTGGTTCAATTGATTTGGGTACCGGGACATAGGGGTTTCCAGGGGAACTGTGAGGCCGTTGAGCTAGCAAGGCTTGGAACCTTGTTACCGGAGGTCTCCTGCCCCCTCTCAATAGGTATACCGATGTCATCGGTTAAACTGGCCATTAGGCAAAAATATCTCGAGAATGCTAAGAGGTCCTTGACAGATGAATCATCCTGTGCAATAGCAAGGCAGTCCTGGGTATCCATGGATGCGCATCGCACCAGGCAGCTTTTAGGCTTGATTTGAAGCGCTCTACGTTGCACAGTGGGAGTTCTTACGGGCCATTGCCTCATAGGACAGCATGCACAACGATTGGGAGTGCAGTTTAACGATTTCTGTCGGAGTTGTGGCTCTGAGGATGAGGAGGAGTCCATCCTCCACCTCTTGTGTCAGTGCCCGGCGTTGGCAAGGAGAAGGTTGGAGGCAATTGGTGCTCCCTTTCTCTCAAACCCGACCGAGTTGTCCCTGGTTAATCTAAAGGGGATAACGCGATTTGTAAACGGAAGCAGATGGTTTCCCGAATTCAGTGATTAGGAGAGAGTCACAAGTTAGTGTGGCATCACAACGGGCCTCTCATGTGCCTATGTGTGTCGGACGGTAGACCTATGTAGACCGGCAGCCACTTTAACCTAACCTAACCTATCACAATCGATAGAAAATAGAAAAAAAACTAACAGAAAATTACTTCTTTTAACTTTTTACACATTATGAGAGCTTTTTCTAATTTCGTAACTACCAGAACATTCAAGAGCTCAAGAGCTTTTCTTTTTTCTATCAGCACATTCTACACTTCAACACGTGAACTACAAATGAGGAATAGAATTTCTGTACTAGTGAATTCACTGGTGCAGGAGTGTTGTTGTTTTCAATGCATATACTTTATTCTCTGCTAGATAGAGTTTCGACGAGAACCTAATAGTGGTATGAGAGGCAAATTAAGTAAATTATATCTTGACGCAAAATCCTGTCACTTTAATTTACTCGTCTTCACAGAAACCTGGCTAAATGATTCCCATAAGAATGAAGAGATCTTGGATAGCAGTTAGACAATTTGCAGAAGCGATCGTGACTATTGTTTCACAGGTCAACCGCGAGGCGGTGGGGTTTCGCTGGTAGTTAGCAACACACTTTCAAGTGAGATGATTGACATCACCCCCAATGTATCGTTCCAACACATTATTTTTCGTGTTTCTTTGAATAACAATTTCCTTTACATTAGTTTGGCCTATATCCCACCCAGATCGGAAGAATCAGTTTACAACCATTTCTGTGAATTAATATCTTCCATTACAACGTCTCTGAAGGAAAAAGACAAAATAATATTCCTAGGGGATTTCAATCGACCCAACTTATGTTTTATCCCCGATGAAAACGACGCATTTCTTCTCCCTGTTAATCTCTCAGATTCCAATGGCTCCAACCTACTTATGGCAACGATTTGCAGCAAGTCTCCCCAACTCCCAACCAAAACGGTCATTGGTTGGTTCTTGTATTTACAAACGCCTATGACAAAGTAGTGGTAAGTCCAACTGATGACGCAGAGCATCTTTTTACAAATAGTTTACACCATACTGCACTATCAGTTGAATTTCCCACTTCTTATTCTATTTACTTAAGAACGTACAATAATTCAATTGTACATGCTGATTATGAAAGCATTCACCATCACCTTGACTCTATAGATTGGACGAATACTCTTTCAACGTTAGACCTTGAGGAAGCCATTTCCATTTTTCATAACAAAATATTTGACGCCTTTGAAAAATATGTACCTAAGATAAGAAAAAAGAAAAAGTTGTCTGAGCCATGGCTTGATAGGGACCTTAGGCATTTGCGAAATCGTAGGAACAAACTTTACAAGCGGATGAATATAATGAAGCCACTAAGCAATTTTTGGCAAAGTCTCATGAGCTTTATGACAATTACATTAAGACAATAGGTGAAAATATATTCCGTGACCGTAAAATTTTTTATGATTTTGTAAATATGAAGCGAAAAACCACGGGTTATCCATCGTCGATGTTCTTTAATGATATCACTTCTTCCTCTCCGAATGAGATTTGTGATTTATTCGCAGATAGTTTCCAGAATATTTTTAATGCACCAGACCCATCAAACTCACACCTCTCTTTCTCTCATCCTACTTCTACAGATTTTGTCGGCCAATTTGAAATTACACGTGACAAAATACGTAAAGCTATTTCGGAACTCGACTGCAACAAAGGCCCTGGGCCCGATCTTCTTCCTCCAACTTTCTTGCGCAAGTGTGTAGAGCAGCTGACAACTCCCTTTCATATTTTTTTCAACAGATCACTTTCGCCTGGAGTTTTCCCATCTTGCTGGAAACTTTCATATGTCACACCCATATTCAAAAATGGTGATAGACGCTGTATCGGAAATTATAGGGGCATTGCCATCTTATCTTCAATTCCGAAACTTTTTGAAAAGATTGTGTACGATAAACTTTCTCCACTTGTTGACTCCCGTCTGAACGAGCAACAACCTGGTTTTAGAAAAGGTCGCTCAACTACCACAAATTTGACAGTCCTAATCTCAGACATGCTGTGTAAAATGGAGAAAGAATGCCAAATTGACGCAGTCTATACAGATTTTAGTAAAGCTTTTGACAGAGTTGATCACCCTACCTTAATTCTAAAACTCCAGAAATTCGGATTTGCCGGATCTTTGCTTAGCTGGCTGACTTCCTACCTTCGAAATCGAGCACAACTGGTAAAATTTCAAGGACTCTTATCGAAAAATATTTCTGCTACCTCTGGTGTACCACAAGGTAGCCATCTTGGCCCACTTCTATTTAATATATTTATTTCTGACCTATCTGACGTCCCATCAAATATACCTCATCTACTTTATGCCGACGATCTCAAAGCCTATCATATCATTAAATCTAAATCCGATGCACTCTTTCTCCAATCTAAACTTGATTCACTTGATCATTGGTGCAATGAAAACAAGCTCTCTCTCAACATTGTTAAGAGCTAAGTTATAAGTTTTTCCCGAAAATACACCGTCTCACACAATACGTACTTCCTCGGCAATAATTTGCTAGCTCGAGTTGAAAACGTTGTTGACCTTGGTGTTATCTTGGATGAGAGACTCCGCTTCACCTTGCATTATGATAAAATGCTTCCCCGTGCAAACAAACAGTTAGGCTTCATCAAAAGGTGTGCGAAGGAATTTCGTAACCTGTGGGTCACAAGATCCTTATACATCTCACTTGTACGCCCCATTCTCGAATATGCTTCCATTTGCTGGAATCCGGCTTTTGAGACCCATAGTAAAAGACTCGAGTCCATACAAAAGCAATTCTTAATTTTCGCATTGAGAGATCTATACAACCCTTACGATTTTAGCGCCCTTCCTCCTTATGAGTTTCGACTGGGTCACCTAAACTTATTGCCACTTGCATCCAGAAGAAAGATGATTTCGGCTTGCTTCACATTTGACGTCATTAGAGGCGTTATCAGAGTTGAGTTCCTCAATAATAAAATGGTGTTAAATAACCCTGTAAGGAGCACCCGGACCTCTAGTTTTCTTAAGGAATATCCACATTCCACTACTTACGCAGCTAATGAGCCGATTAATAGATGCTGCAGGATATTCAATAGCATAAGTAATCTGTATTCTCCAACGGTCTCAAAATTATTCCAAGCCATCCGCAACTCCTTATGTTAAGCTATTTGTCAATGTTATATATATTCGTTATTTATTTATTATTATTGATTTATTTGTTAATTATTTGATTTATTTAATTTTTTTTTCGTATTACTTTTATATACTCATATTAAGTTTTCGATTTTCTATTTTGTTTTGTATTGTTTATGTAACTTGTACCTTGCTTGGTTAATGAATAAAATAAAATAACTGCAAAAGATGAGTCGTTCTCTCGACATGGTATTGGTATGCTGCCAGATATACAGGAAATACTAGCGAGCGATGGCCAATACTTGAAATCACATGCTCTTATAAACAAAGCATTCATTTGAATGGGAAAAACATGGAGGATTTATTCAAGTCCGAAATATAATCAGATGGAGGTAAGCTATAAAGAATAGTTCTGCCATCCGCAAAGAGACAGAGTTCACAGTTGTAACTATGCTTTTAATATAAAATGCTTTAGGCTGACCAAATACTGTCTACACATGTACATACACTAACACCTGATACTTAAAATATTCGAAACTGTTAATGTATGTAATGCAAACTTTATAATGCATATGAAAAACTTTAAGATGACCACATACTGACTGATGCCTACCAAGTCAAAATAATCTAACTTAACAATCGTAGTCATTTTTCTACTTCATATTCGTTACCCAAATCTTCTCAATCACACATTTGTCTTTCTTCATACAAATACGTTACAGCTTTATTAGCCGCCACAAGAAAAATCTCTATACTCACCATATCATAGGCCCCTCATTTATTTCAACAGTGGCCAGGCTCTTGCCATTTTAGCCTTATAGCCGTAATTTTTCATTTCACTCTCTCAGCATCCCGATTAATAACTTTAAAATCTTCCTGATGTGACGCAAATTACTCTCATAATTTACACCCTTGTCTTATTAAGTCATTAATTTTTTTTGTTTTCTTTTTTAATTTCAGGAGGTTTTTTTGCAGTGTATTGTGAGGTGGGCTGGTTGTCAGGAAAAGTATGTCAGGAAAAGTGATTTTTTCTTTCATTTGAGTTACAATTGAAATGGGGGAAGAAAATAAATGAATTTGTTGATGTTTGTTAAGATTGAGAGTTTTTTTTACTGGTTGAATAAAGCGGTTTACGAGATTTTGTCAATTCGATGACAGAATTTGTTACCAGTTAAATTATGATTGTGAAATTTATTAGAATTTATTTTGAGATAGTGATGCATTTGGGATGGTGCATGTAATGAGAAACGCTTGTGCGCCATTCAATGTAGATTTTCATGCAACTAATTTGGTTTGCTCTTCGACTTGTATGAAAACTAGAACCGTAATCGCGAGAGGGAGAAAAATGCATTTTTAATATTTTGAAAATAACAACCACTAATATAATACATTCTGCACACTCCTTATTCTACTGGTTTACCAAAGAGGTAACTGCTGACGTTAGCAAAATATTAACTAAAGGTCAATTGATTTTTTAGAGCGAGTTTGCACTGAGTATAAATTATTATTCTACGCTCGTAGAATTGATTTTCGCGTATGGTGAACTCTCAGAAGAGAGAGATATTAGAAAGACAAGATATCAGAGAATCAGATATATATAGGATTTGGGAGAGAAACATAAGATATAAGAGAGAATGGATTAGAAATCGAACTTGAAAAATGTTCCAATTTTCGACTTTCTGCTTGTTGGGTGTGAGGATGAGATACGAATGTGTGAGACAAGCGAAACCGGCGTTAGGAGAGCATCGTTGGTTTGGGAAAGTATTGAACAATTATATGCACTTCTTTCATCTTATTTTCATTTAATGAATGTGCATGTACATGAACATTTAATGCAAGAACATTTTTATCATAAATGAACCATTTCCAAATGCTTAAACTCGCTTATGCGATTATTGATATAAAATACCTGTTAATAATCGTATAGAAATTTGGTTAAAAATAGAATAATCAAATTGCTGTAACAATATTAGATACAACATATTAACGCAATATTAACATTAAACACGTTTTTGTGTGTGCATAGAAAATATAAAGCAATTTCCTTTCATGCGATCTTGCCCTGCGATCAGTAAAAGTCACATGTGAATAAGACACTACTCTTTTGACTTTTCTACTTTCATCTTTTGACCAGCCCCTGGACACGGACGGTATAACTTTCTACCATTAGCCCCTTCAATCCTCTCGCGTACAAAGCACGTTAAAGCTGCATTTACGCCATTTTGATCTCATTGTCAAATTGGATACTTGGATTTGACCCGATTTGATAATAGGTCTGTTCCCGCACTTTCAGTAACTGAATTTTACTGAATTTTACTGAATCATGTGGTGGGGAATTTCATGAAAAGTAGGGGAACGCTTTCATTGTATTTCCTGAAAATTGACAACCGAAAGTGTCAGTTTTCGGTTTTTGGGAGAACAATAGTGATTATAAAGTCATTCTAAGCGGTAATAAATTATCGCCACAAAAATATTCGACCTACATAGCAACATTACGCAAAAAATATGTTGCTTGCCCCGCACATTTGAAAATATTTACTCCGTTTGACACTTTTCAGTATTTTTCAGTAGCTCAGACCCTACTGAAATTTACTGAAAGAGGGGAAATATTCAGTTTTCAGTAAAACGGAGTACGGGAACAGCTTCATTGCAATTAATCGCGATTAATCGCAACTAACCGTAGTACGGGAACAGACTTAATGAGTAGCTAAAAAATTACTACCATCCCCTTCAATGCAAATCTTATGAGCATGTCCACTCCATTTTTACTACCTCACTGCTTTTGACCAGGTGAAAATCTGACTTTTTCACATGCAGTGCTATCATTCCTACTCTGGTCTGCGCATAATTTCTCGCAAATAATGGGGAAAATGGGAGGTTTTCGGTGCTGCGTACGGTAGAGAGGCACAGTTGTGCTTATATTGAAAAACGCTGCTTCACATATGGGTACAAGGATAGCCAAGGATAGCCGTTTTCTATTATATCTGTGGAATTAAAACAGCTGTGAGAATTGAAGCAATTTGCCACATTCTGAGTGTTTGTAGTTGTGACGGAAAACTATGGGACTATGGGCAAATTTGACAGTCTCCTCCTCCGCGAACAGAAAGTGTTCACCATATGCACTTAGATAGTAGGCCATATGTACACAACTTTGGCCAGTAAAGGCTGGTACTGAGTTAATCGTGAAGCTAAATTTTGACATTTCTCCATTATCTCGTCATTCTTTCGAGCGAAAATTTTGGCAATGAAGAAAAGCAGAGACACTGCTCATTTCTGACGGACAAAATGTCAAGAATTTCACTTTTCGATCGATTTTCTTATTGGAAAGACATTTGCACTGCTTCATTTTCAAATTCAAACACCAAATGTCACTTTTTAGCTCGAAAGAATGAACTGCATAAACTTAATTGGCGTGAAATGATTGGAAACATGTTTCAGTGCCATATACGTTTTCAACGCGAAAGCAACTTCAAAGCAACTTTTCATGCTAAGAACACAGTACAACTCTTGCTTATTTTCAAGCTGAATTTTCGCCGAAACCAATTTCACGTGGAAATTTGTATGAAAATTTCACCTGAAATCGAACACAGTACTATGCTTAACAGCCAAAAGCTTGCAGAGCTTAGGTAGCGTAGAAGCCAAAATGCTGTCGCTTTTAGTGAAATTGCTCCATACAATTTCGTATATGTATACGCTTGTTTCACTTCCTAAAACCTCTGTTCCGAGCAGGGCCGTCTTTACGCATGAGCACACTGGGCAAGTGCCCAGGGCCCCGCGATCTATGGGGCCCCTTATTTCCAGATCACCAACCGATATTAAACTATATTTACCTGACTATACATAATAATTATCATCTGCTTTTACAGTAGTCTCATAAACCAGGGGGCTAACACTGGCAACTCTATCTGCTTATTAGTAGGTGATTTCCCTAAATTATTTGCGAATGAATTAACCAGTGATGCTTAAGCCTCTACCCACAGGTAAATAAGGTTTTAAGCTTATGTATGTACACGACCCCACTTGCAACGAGTGTCTTATCAATCTTAAGGTAGGTATTCACATGTTGCATTTCTTGCGTATCGTATCACAATCAGACGTCACAATAACTCAGCAATACTTACCGGAAAATATAAGTAGCTGACCGGTATTATCTGAAACCAGTACTTGTTACACCTAAATCTTTTTCATAATCGACACTGCTTCACATGAAAAATTAGCAAAATTAACAAGTACGGCGCTGTATATACTCCATCCAATGACATATCTTTTGGCGCCAAAATGCAGAGCTACATTGGGATTTTCACATATTCGTGTAGCCTCCAAATCATATCAAAACACAAAAGATTGCACAAAACACTACACAAATCACTGCACTACATATTTCAAAAAAACTCTCTCTTCGAATTAAGTTTCCCGCGACTTTCCAACGGAAGTTATTTGCCATTTTTGGCATTAATTGGTTGCATAAGAGATAGATCCCCGCAGCTTGATTGTGGGGTTTATCGGTTTTAATCTGAAGGCGATTGACAGTAAAATAATATATCATTCATTCGATTTTCATTTTCATTTTTTCGATGTTAATTGTCGGTGAAATTGAAATTGCCGTTGTTGATTTTCGTATCTTTGACGATTTTCGAAGTATCTTTTACGATTTTTGAAGCATCTGTTCAATGTTTTGTGCTGCGCTTGTTTTTGGGGGTGTCTTTTTTAAACTAATTAATTTAAAATTAAAAAAAAAATTTTTCTTCGATTCTTCCATTCTCGCCATTTTCGCACATAATTGGCTGGCGCAGCTTACCGTCGTGTGTTATGTCCGTTATGCCGTTTCCCTTGTTTTGGCTATGAAAAATCTGAAAAAACCCCGAGTGTTCTAAAAGATTATAGTCTCCGATTAGCTACAGTCCCAATCAGTCCCAATCATTCAGTTTGAGTGGTGGGCTGCGTGCGCGATTTGGTGGTTCGTACAAAGATCTTTTACGATTTTTGAAGCAACTGTTCAATGCTTTGTGCTGCGCTTGTTTTTGGGGGTGTCTTTTTTAAACTAATTAATTTAAAATTAAAAAAAAAATTTTCTTCGATTCCTCCATTCTCGCCATTTTCGCACATTATTGGCCCATCGGTCCCTCCGTTTTCGTAGTTTCGCCATTTTTAGACCATTTTTAGACACATTTTGAGAAGCTACAGCTAATCAGAGACTATAATCTTTTAGAACTAAAACACACGGGGGTTTTTCGGACTTTTCTAGGCCAAAAACAGGGAATTTTTATGGTTTCTACAGTTTGAGTCAATGCTGGACGGCGGGATTATCTGTGTTTCATTCTAGATTTGTTCCACTGAAACTTTTATCTTATATTAATATCAAAAACATATCAAAAACGCATCCGAAAGTGGTAGAACCGTCTTCTAATTGCAAAGGGCCAGCCCTTTTTTCTCTCTCTCATTCTCTCTCATTCTCAAACATAAACAAATCGATATGTGTTTTAATTTCTGCTGTTCCTATTTGAAAAGCACGGTCGGGACCTGTTTCGGACTAAAAAATCATTTCACTCAAAATTGAACTTGTAACGGTGTGTTTTATTTTGTATTCGCGATTGTTTTCAGTGCAATTAGATAATTCAGTGCATTTTGTATTCAGTGCATTTTGTATATAAATAATATATACAAAATGTCAAAACGGTCATATCTTCGTGGCTCAGAAAAAAGGAAAAAAGTTGCACATCAGAAAGAAGTAATTGATAAATTACCAAAACTAACATCATATTTTACACCAGGAGCTTCTGTGAGTAGTAACCAAATAATAGACCATCCACAAAATGAATCATACCACCAACAGGTTGCGGGAACTCAGGGAATTTCGCAATCTACTTGTTCTTCGCAAAGTCCTATCTTTGAGCCATATACGGAAAAAATGTAATCACTTCACCAAAATAAAGACTGCGACTTGTCCGAAGCGTCCAGAACCTACAGAGACAAAGAAGATGGCAAATCAGTAATTAGGTATTTCAATAAAGGTATATTTAATCATAAATTGAAGAACAATGAAAGTGTTGAAAGAAAATTGTTGCTGTATTCGCCTTCGAAAAAATCTGTATTTTGTTTTTTTTGCTGCTTATTTAACCCTTCTGATATAAACCTATGCTCTCCGGGCGGATGTAATGATTAGAAACACATTAATCACATAATTTTACATCATGAAAATAGGCCAGCCCATAAACAATCTATGATGACTTATCTGGCACGAAGTAAAGCAGTTGGTAGAGTAGATACAGACTTGCTATGCCAATATAAAAAAGAAGTGGATTACTGGAAAAGTGTACTTAAACGAGGTGTCGCAGTTGTAAAATTTTTGGCATCGAGAGGGCTTCCGTTTCAAGGTGACAATGAAATCCTTGGATCTCCCTACAATGGAAATTATTTAGGATGTGTGGAGTTATTAAGTGCATTTGATGAGTTTCTTACAGATCACCTAAAAAAATTTGGGAATCCTGGAAAGGGACACATTTCTTATTTATCAGCGAATGTTTGTAATGAGTTTATTGACGTAATGGGAAAGCAGGTCCTAAAAAAAATTATAAATGAAGTTAAATTAGCTAAATATTTTTCGATTAGCGTTGACAGCACGCCCGATCTGTCTCATACTGACCAGTTAATTTTTATAATTCGATACGTAAAAGACCGTGCTCCAATTGAAAGGTTTTTGGAATTTATACCTATCAAAGAGCATAAATCAAAATATTTAGCGGAAACCATCCTGCAATTTTTAGAGAATAATGATATACAAATCACAGATTGCAGAGGGCAAAGCTACGACAATGCTTCAAATATGTCAGGAAAGTATGCTGGTCTGCAAGCGAAAATCAGAGAGAAATGTGATGTTGCTACCATTGTACTTTGTGCGGGTCATTCTCTAAACTTGGTAGGTACTTCAGAAAAAACTATAAAATTGGACGTTGCACTAATTTGTTAGCTTCACTTGAAGATTTCGCTATTAACGTCAGGGACAAATTTGATGACTTCGAATTGTGCTCTAAAGAGAAAAATCCGGAGTGTGACTACAAGGACCTATCTCAAAGAATAAGAGGTAGAAGCTTACTTCAGGCAATATTTGATGGCTCTGCGCCATCAGTCCAACTAAAAGGGAGAGAGAAATTCAAAGTAGAAACTTTTATTCCCATAACCGATACCCTGAGCATTCATCTAAAACAGCGATTGAATTCGTACAAAGAAATAAATCATCGGTTCGGTTTTTTATCTCGCTTGAAAACTTTGACCCGAGGAGTTGAGTGTAAGTTGCAAAGAAATCACTAAAGTCTATCATAACGATGTTAGCGAGAAAGAGCTAGAAATGGAATGTCTGCATCTAACAGAATACTTGAGAAGTGATCAGACTAGTGAAAATAAAGAAACTAACAGTGTTTCAGGTATATATCATCTTTTGAAAGAAGACAAAATTGAAGACACGTTTCCAAATGTAGAAATTGCTTTGAGAATCTTTTTAAGCATGATGATAACCAACTGCAGTGGGGAATGCTCCTTCTCAAAATTGAAAAGAATAAAAAATGAATTAAGAAGTACAATCTTCAAGAAAGATTGACCAGTTTGTCGCTGATGTCCATAGAATGTGGTGTGCTCAAAGAGATTGACTTTGGTGAAGTAATTAATGATTTTGCTTGTCTTAAATCTAGAAAAGTACCCCTTCAATCAGCATAGACTTTTTAATTACTAACCTGCGTATAATGGTTTAAGAATTACTTTTCCAGATTATAATTACCTATTGATTAAATGTGACTTTGAATATGTACATATATGTATAAATAACTGATAAATATATCTAGAATTCTTCCTACCTGCTCGTGTTGATTTCTATTGCCTGTTGTTAATAATCTTCATTTTTAGGGGCCACATTTGTCTTAAAGAGCCCAGGGCCCCAAATTGAGCAAAGACGGCTCTGGTTCCGAGGGTGAACTCTACAGGACGTTCTAAAAGACAGTAACAGTTCCATTTGTTCTCTTCAAATTGTATCAGACTAATTTGTGATTTTTTTTTTAGGAAAATGCAATGCCTAAGAAAAATGATGGAAATGTAAGAAATTGTCGTGTGTGTAGGGACTTAGAAATATGGGGGATGTTAACAAGCACCTCAACTGAACCAAAGTTCCGTAGAGCGCCTGCTAAGCAAGGTAAAAGTAATGGCGAATCATCAAAAGGGCATATAAAAAAAGTTTTGCTCCGGGAGCAGGTTACCTTAAAAATGGCTGTGAAGGCCCTTCGTCCACATTAGTGGAGCGGCTTTTAATCTAACTCTTACCGATGCTGGGGCGCCGTTTTACAAGGTGTCTGCGGTTGGGGTGGCTTAGTAAAAAATAGGAAGGACTTGCTTCCAGGAAACGTGTGCTGCTACGTATATTTCATTCGTTATGAAAATATACTAGCCGCAATTCACAAAAGGGGAAAGGGCTTTTATACGTAAAAGTCTTCGACATGGGTAGCCAAACCCAGCTGAGATGTGTCAAAGCACGTTGCTAGTATCTCTGCATGCTTGATACTGCGGGCAAACTTCTGGAAGCGTTGCTGAAACCTAGGATGAAGGCAGCTGTACGAAGAGCTGGTGACCTCTTGAAAAAACAACATGGATTCTGCAGTGGACACTCAACAATAAGTGCCATCTGCGAAGTAACTAGCGCAGTAGATTGCACAGAAGCCGGTTGTCGCTGGACGTCTGTAACACTTTTAACTTGGCGAGATGGACAGACATATTGGACTCTCTTCAGCGACATTTTCAAATAGAGGAATACTTGCTGGCAATGAAACGAGATTACTTGAAAGATCGCCGTTTCATTTATGAAACGAATAAGGGAACTGTACGCAAAACCGTTACAGTTGGAACAGCACAAGGGTCCATTCTTGGGCCAGGCCTGTGGAATATTGCGTATGATAGTGTCTTACGCCTCGATATGTCGGAAGACGTGCTCTTGGTAGGTTGTGCTGATGATGTAGCTGCTATCATCACGTCTAGAAATCCTCACCTCGCCCAACTCAAACTCAATCAAGTAACGAGAAGGGTTGAAGCCTGGTTGGAAAGCTATGGTCTCCAGCTGGTGATCGCAAAAACTGAGATTGTCATGCTGAATTAGAGGAGGATACCAACCATTATACCCATGACGGTTGGCTCTGAAGTAATTGAGATCAGAAAATCGGCTAAGTATTTTGAAGTGATGCGAAGCTCGCTTATGGAGAGCACATCCAAAAAGTATGCGATAGGGCACTACTGGCTGTTATCTCGCTTGGGAGACTCATGGCAATTGTTCGCAGTCCTAGTCCGAGTAAACGTAAGCTCCTTATCACGGTGGCTCATTCAACTCTGCTGTATGGTGCGGAGATATGGGCCACTGTGTTAAGGTTTGAAAAATATCGAGCTAGGATAATGAGCATCCAACGTAGGGGAGCGCTGCGAATTACAAGCGGCTACAGAGCAGTTTCAGGAAACGCCGTGTTAGTGATAGCGGGAGTAATTCCAATTGATCTATTGATGCACGAACGCAGGGAGGTGTTCCGGAACAGAGCAGAAGTGGCAAGATAAATTTTGGCTGCTCAAGCACGAGTGTGAACGCTTGAGCTTTGGGAGAAACGCTGGGCTACGAACTCGAAGGGAGCATGGACGATTAGGCTAGTTTGCGCCTTAAAACCTTGGCTTAATCGCGACCACCGTGAAATAAACTTCTACCTGTGCCAGTTCCTATTGGGTCACAGCTATTTCAGGAAATACCTTCACAGAATGGGGAAAGTCCGGACGGAGCTGTGTAAGTACTGTGCTAAAGAAAATGATTGACGCTTCAGAAGGGAGCGGCACATGATTTTCGCTGCAATTGGCCCTGTGACGCCACAGTCAATGGTGGAGATGATGCTGCAGTCAGATGACGCCTGGTCAGCTATGTCAGCATATGTGGAGCTGATATTGCATTTAAAAAAAAAGGATGCCTGACAGACTCCTAAAAGCCTGACAGAACGGAAGTAAGCCAATGGGACACCTGATTGTTGGAAGTAGCACGGCCGAGTTGAAGTAATGCGAAAGCGATTTCGGCTCGGACCTCCGTGGTCGGCGGATGATGTTTTTAGTGAATGCGAATCTCACATAGACCTGTATCGTTCGCAGGATACCTATTGAAGGCTTTTAACATCCAATCCCAAAAAAAATCTGAATAAAAGGGGATGTGAAAAAAACAAACAAGGAAATACATGAACGGGGAAAAAATGCCACTATTTAGCAGGCTTAAGGAGAGATATACATTCTCAGCATATCTTGTATGCGTGGGTACGTGTGAGAAGAACGGAACTGTCTTGGGTCCGGGCGTTAGTGATCTTGTTAACTCTGCTTGATATTCGAATAATTGCGATTAAAACGTATATTCTCATGCCAAATAAAGCGAGGACATATATACGGTGCATGAGAAGGTGTGTACTTAAGGGGACAGTATCTATGTACAATTGCAACACTTAAGCGACACTTGAGCTTGGGGTTTTATATGCAGATAATTCGGAGTCTTATCGAAATCAACACAATTTCTGCGGTGCAGTTTGACCGTAAAACGAACAGATATTTTTGTGACTTCGAGTTTTATTTTCGCTTTGCGTTTTGAACTCGACGATTACCAAAAGGTGGTTACCGCTTCCGTCAGATCTATTGGGGAACTAACCCGAACTCCCAGGAGCGAGCCGACTCGTCTCCGCCACGTTCTCTATCCAACTGCGCTGAGGCCCATTTGAAGTTCGAGAAGGTGATGAGAAACCAAGCCTGTACGGTACTTTATTTGTCAATTTCTTCCTGCATATTTTTGGCCTTGAACTCGTTCTCAAAGCAGCAGTTACGTCACTTTGATATGAAATTTTCAGACAAATTTCCGAATGCTGTATGTGGCGAAAGAAACACATTTAATTGAAGCCTGGAAAGTGTTGTTTCCGCTGTTTAAGCACGCGGAGAGTGGAAATACAACCGCGATGCGTGGAAATACAGCCGTATCATGCATAAATCAGTGTGAATTCATGAAATCATGGATGATGGCTTCTCATGATGAAATACTAATAAAAATCCACAGCCTGTCTTGTTAGTACTTTGATTGGCCACGTGTCTTGTTAAGCGTTAATTTATTTTGCATAAAATATAAGGCAATGATCAGCTCTTCCAGTGGTTTGCTTAAACGTAGCCACTGCTCGAGTCTTTGGTGAAAGAAAGTATTCTATCAATAGTAAGCTTTATTGTTTCTATTATTGAACGATGTATTTCGTCGAATGTTAAAAGTCAAGGAAAGTAAAGAGCACCACAAATCACACTCTTGGAGCTCTTGCAAAAACTATGATACCTTGTTATTTTCACTATGCTAGAATAATTCTATTTGGCAGTTAATTCTATTTGGCAGTTCAGTAGTTCTGTTGGAAGCTTGGCTCTCTCATTGTTGTTAATAACATGGGAATTCAATTTAACTTGCAAAGTCGCCTCAAATTCAAATCCAAGTATATTATATATGGTACGCTGCAAACGTAGGATTGTTTCAGCAACATTTTCTAGTTCCAACCGTTACAAGGCAATAATGTGTTTTCCATTACTACAATCTAATTTCATATGAATAGAAGTGGCATATGTAAATCTGGTTCGAACAAAAGCCATACACAATATCAAATAGCAACCAATCCAAAACATCAATACGAACTTTGGCAAACAATCATTGAATAACTTCAAATGGGACCGCATCAAACTCAAATACTATTGTCTATCGACAGGATACAGATCTCATCACAAAAGCTTCCGTTGATGTGACAACAATATTACATATAACGCTTCAATAATATGACAGAGTGCGTAATCTCGTCGTAGACTGAGTTTAATAAAGACGAAAACACAAATAAGCTTCTCCATAAACACCATTAAATATGCATATGGCACTTTAGAAGTTAGCTAGCTGCACTGCATCTATGCTCCACTACTACCAGCATAACAAACAATAGCTGACAAGTGATAATGGTCCAGGGAATGGCCGATATACGAATCACTTATGACAACACTAAGCCCTAACTCTCGGCTAATCTAAAATCAGACATTAGTGTAGCTATAATTCACGTTAAGCCCGAAATATTGTAATTACAAAACAAGTTATTTGTGCGTGAATATAAATTAGTATTTAATAGAAGTCGAGGCTTAGATGAACTTTACCACATTCTAACCACTTCTATTCGACTGCATTGCCACCCTCTCTCTAAGCGCACATATATTCATTACAAGTACCAAACCATATGAGTATGTTGACTCAGTCAGAGCTGATGAACATCACGGTGGGGCGGATTTCATTTCTGCAGTTTCGGTAGAGTCCAAATCGAAACCTTGCTAAGCTTGTATTTATGAAGAAAAGCATCGGAGGAAGGTTGCATAAAATATATTAACCCTTTATCTGAAATACTTTGCGAGACCTTATGCAATCTCAATTAAGTTGAGAATGAATGCAAATCCACATTTTCTTCTCAAGAAATATCTGCAAAACTTTGCTAGGTTTGGCCTGTCTTAGCTATAAGCAAGCTCGCGAGTACTCCATCCTGTAATCCTGGTAGTGTTTGCTTCAAGTAGCATGGGACCGTAGATTTCAAAAGACGTATTGTCATGAGACCCGGACGCTTCCTTCCAATCTCCAAGCATCTGAAAACGCTTTCTCGAACAAACTAATTTTGAATTAACCGAATGTAATGGAGACAATTTGTAAACCGCATTTAAAATTTATGAGTGCCCATCGAAGTATAAAGTGGGCAACAACAGGTAATAACGCTTCACAAAGCAGTTGGCCTCACTGCACAGTAAATCCGCTTTTCTAGTCCATTTAAGCAGATTTCGAAACATTTCTGTTTGTGTAATGCAGCGCAAATTCGTAGAACAGTTGATAGAGACCCAACTGATTCAAATCCGTTTTGGGAATACACGAAAGAAAAATGTATGAATGAGTGTTCCGGTAAGCCATTGAGCTTGCTAGCAGACCTGTCGAACGATGTCCATATCAAATTATCCAATCAAATCAAGAAACATACGTATTGTTGGTTGTCACATTAAACAGATTCTCTTTTTAGTTTGAATATCAACAAATAGACAGGTCTTGTTCATTCGTGTGCACTATAAATGCGATTACGACGTAAATGTGAGTGATAACATTCTTAGATTGAAATTTGTTTTTTTTTGGGAAAAGCATAGTTATAATATCGGATCGAGTAAGTATCAAAATATTAAAAGTTTGGATAATATCATAGCGAATTAGAAGCATATAAAAATGCCAAAACAAGTATTTTAAGCAATGCAGGGGAACAACAACTTCTGAACAAAGAGTCCCGCTAAAACGTTTTACGTACACTGAAAAACATCCACACGGCGCCCAGAGCCATGTAACATAGCGCATTATTTATGGCCCCATGCGCTATGTACATAGTACTCTGAGTTGTGCAATATGGCTCCCAGCGCCATAATATCAGAATCTACATAGCGCGTGGTCCTATGTAACATGGCGCAGCATTTATGGTCCCACACGCTATGTACATAGTGCCATGAGCGATGTAATATGGCTCTTGGCACTCCAATTATAACTCGCAGCCATGCTGTGTGAGGGAACGTATAAATGTCAGCAAGTGACATTAGAGCTTATGTCTACATAATTGACTCATTTTGAACTGAAGTACTGACTGCGATATTTTCGATACTTCGACCGGTGAATTTTCAGCTGGAGCAGGAACATTCAATAGTGAGTATGTTGACTGGAATTTATCGAATTTATGTTTGATGGAGTTTATATTTGGTGCACCGAAAAAACACATAGCGCCAGATGCCATAGTTTATAGATTTCTGGCGCCATGTACATAGTCGATTTCAGTCGATTTGTGATAAAATATAGCGCCACTCGCCATAGTACATAGGAGCAGACGCTATGCTTATAGTCCTCCACGCCATATAACGCCATATACTATAGTCCCCCACGCCATATACTATAGTCCTCCACGCCATATACTATAGTCCTCCACGCCATATACTATAGTCATCCACGCCATATACTATAGTCCTCCACGCCATATACTATAGGACTATAGTGCATGGCGTGGAGGACTATAGTACATGGCGTGGAGGGCTATAAGCATAGCGCCTGCACCTATGTACTTTTCGCCATGTATTATGGCAATTGGCGCTATATTTTACCACAATCCCCAAATCGACTATGTACATGGCGCCAGAAGTCTATAAACTATGGCGTCTGGCGCTATGTGTTTTTTCAGTATATGAATATTAAATCTGGCCGAAGGATTTTGAAGGTTGATTTAATATGGTCCAATTTTTTTGTAGCTATCAAAACCAAATATTTTAATTAAAAGACTGATTTTCCCTTAAGGAGCTAGATTTATTTTAAGTTCTTGATAGATTTCGACATTTCAATGATCTATCGGTAGGATCTATTTTGCCTTTAGTGTAGGTTCTCAGCCTGACTTAAAGCTCAACTAACAATAAATATCTTTGAAATGTAGTGACTCTACTATTTTGATCTGTTGCCTCATATATTTTTTGTTTAATTTTTTTATACATTAATTACCCAGCCCATATACTACCTGTGTTTATTATTACATCTAACAGTAAAATAAAAAAATACTGACTTAAATAATTATTGACTTTTCTCGAAAACATGTTTTCATGGAATTGTTCGCGTTCCCCATACAAAATATATATTTCATAGTAAAGAAAGTAAAAATTTATGCATAATCGTTGTTGAAAACATGGAGTGAGTAGATATGATTCGAGAAAACGGGTCGCTACGTATGATTTCATCCGTCATTCTAGCTGCAATGTGAAAAGGAAGGACCAGGCTTAGATCTCAGGTATGAACAGGCAAGCCAGACCTAGCCGCAGCGTGGCCAGATATTTGGGAAAAAATATAGCCCAATTTCAAATTTTCATTGCCCAAAATACCGAAGACTTTTTATTTGTAGCCCAAAAACCGCCACACTAAATAACTGTTTTTATAACTAAATCAATTCATTTAAGCTGATCAAATTATAATATTTATATCTATAAAATTCATACCAAGTAACATAAATGCTCTAATTGTAGCACAGAAGTCGTTTGAAACAGTTAAAATGTTCGATACTTTATACAGATAAGATTTTATTCAACGTATTTGAAAAGGGAATGCAGGAAAAGTGTGAATAAATTACAGGAACTGTGTGAACATTTTAGAAAAGTCTGTGAAAAAATAAGTGTCGAGGCGCACTTATTTTTTCAAGGATTTTTTAAAATTTCCACACAAAAAATAAAAGACTGTAGAAATAACATGCAAATTTGGGTGGCACAGACATTCAATCAGTATAAAAAAATAGTCTTAGTGGCTAGAATGGCTGAATGCTTTATTTAAAATGAGTCAAATATTAATATTTTATCCGATTTCATACATTCAAAACTATGAACGTAAATTTTGAAATAAATTATTTTTCCTGTTAGACAATCAGCTGTTAAAACTGTGTTTAGACATAAAGGTTATTGATTTGTCATCATGGTTCCCTTCTTGTCTATAAATCAGCATAGACAACGTATATCGTCTCTAAAGCTTATCAAAGCAGAGAATGATTGATGTCTGGAAACTCGATCGTTTTCGAAAGATGTATGTACTGATTCTCATCAGACACCAGCCCACAGTGCGTACTTCACTGATGCACTGTGCACAGTGAGCTGGTGTCTGATGAGAATCAGTGCAAACTTTCGAATTTTTCGCAGAAACACATTTTCAGTTTAAAGATTTAAAATCATTAGATATAGAATCTTTGCCTATTTGCGCTCGTAAGATGTACCTGCTCCATTAGAACTTCGCAGTCATTTAATGTTTGCAAAACTTAAGATATGTTCCTTTAGAGATCCTAAGCTTTGATGCTTCGTATTTGCTTCATTATGGTGATTATGGAATTAGTATTCTGCTGACGAACTTTATTTTCTGTTTCAGAAGACTACGATTTGAATTCACTATCGGAATCAACAAAAGCTGATATGGCTTCTTCAGTTGAAATCCCTTCAAAAAAGACATCTTCCTAATCTTTCGGGAGATACTCGTTTGTGGTCGTAAATTGAATTTCAAATACCTGCTAGAGTATTTGGGTTTTAATCACTTTGAATTTGAACTCTCATCACGATTCCTCTTTTGACCCTCAGATTTCGAGGCAACCCACAATTCAGAAAACACTTTTGTGGAGACACTTTATTCCCAACAGATCGTAATCAGCAGAGAGCTTCAAATATAGAAGCTAATTTTGTTGGGTCTGAAGTACGCTCAGTATTTTCCATAGCAAACAATATAAGGTGCATCATTTATGTGCGGTAATTTAGTTTTATGTCTGGTATAATCCCCTGATCTAAGGGCTGTAAATGAGAAGTGCAAATAGGCGAAAAAATCGCAGCTTGATGTCTTCCACATTATCACTGCTATCTCATCTAGCTTTATCAAAAAAGATGGTGATGTTTCGATTTTGTGTTTGCATTTCAATATCAAGTGCGTACATCTATTCTTCAAAAATCGCACCCGTCATCCAAGATTTTGTGTTAGCTCTAGGGATTCCAATCTCGAACCATATTTTCAATCCCGGGATTACGGGATTAAAAAATCTCAAATCCCGGGATCCCGGGATCCCGGGATTTGAAATTCAAAATACAACACACCAAAATAAGTCAAGTTTCTAGTAAACAGATTATATAATTTGCCATCATTTCACAACTACAACAATAAGTAAGCTCAAAACTGGATAAAAAATTGCATTATTACTAATTTATATTATTGATGCAAATAAAAACAATAATTTTAATTATCCAAAACTTTGACAGCATGAAGACAGATATTAAACATGACATCTTTTACAAATTACAACAAAAAATCACGACCAAAAACCACAACAACAAAACACAACTCTTAGAATTGCGATACATAATAAAGTAACATATAAAAAATTCGGCCAAAGTTCATTGGGTTTTTCGGAAGTAACATTGAAGCAATAGCAAAGCATCTAAGGTATCGTCTACAAGCCTGCTTCTAAATTTATTCCCGATTTTGGACGCCGCGGAAATGGTCGAGAAATATTGGTACGCCTGCTCCAAACTATGCAAGTGCCACCACTTTCGAAAAGATTCATTTCTTTTGCAATGGTTTTAATTAGATTAGTTTCTGGCGGCATTTCATGATTGATTATTTTCATACTTTTGCAGCTCCTCTTGTAGCGTTAATTGACGACTACCTTGTTCTGGATTCAATATGGCTATCTACTGGGTTCTCTTCATTTCTTTGGCTACCAAGCATAGGGTTCAGCATCTAGATCATTGAAGTATTTTTTTTTTAAATATTTGCGTTGCTTGGTTTCAAAAATAGAGATTTTATTTCACTTGGTAAATTTTTGCTGGTACAATGTGGATTCTGGAGATAGCTTAGCATACCAGATAGCTCGGTATACTGACGCTCTTTTATTCGGTCCAATATTGCAATTTTCATAGCATTCAGAAGAATAGACCGTTTTTCTCCTAACAGCCTAAATACAAATATTGATGAAGTATTAGCAGTGCATAAATTTGCAAGTTTGCGACTAAAGGCCGTCACAGCCAATTTTACAGGGAGTAAAACTTCAATAATTGTCTGAATCGAATCAAACTCTGTTGCTTCTAATTGCTCTGAATATTGCAGGCCTATTAATGTAGACTATTTTTTTAAATGGGAAACTATTCGAGCATTGTCAAGAGACTATTTCATCTTGTTTTACAATCCAATTAAAGGAGACAGTTAAATGTCTTGCTCGGATCCGACATAGTTTTAAAGATCGTTATTATTTTTCGTTGGAGCTTTTTTAAAATATAAAACTACCTAACGAACTTTATGCATGCGCTGATGTCCTTCGTCTGATCTAGCGTGTCTTGCAGGCGACCGGTTTCAACGTAGTTAGCTGATTCAGGACCATCCAAATTTTCGTGGTCGTCGTTCAGACTATCGACTGCTTCATCAACTCTTTAATCTGGAATGGACCTCATATTATAGCGAACATCGCAAACTGCCAAGTGGATGCTATGCGCCAAACAAATATGTTGCTCTGTACCAACTAGTCTGCCTACTTTTCGCATTTCGTTTGACCCATCAGTTACGATGGTAACAATGTCTTTTGCTAGAGAAACAGTAAACTCATATCTAGGTAGTTTCCAGCTGTCATTGATATTCTTACTCGCACCAAGCTCCAGTAAGAATTAACTAAGTAGATGTTTATATTTATATAGCGCCTATTTGCAGTCAAGGTCCATTCATCAAACATCAAACTGAACCGTTCACCTGAGATTCTAGCCTGTTTTATCTTATTTTTTATTATTTTCTTTATCCTGCTTGCATAGCCAACAACTTTTTTTTAATTGTTGTTAAGGATTTTGGTAAATCTGTGTATGCATTCGCTAGTATTAATTTCCTCAAATCATTCGATGTAACGAATGCACTAAATGCGAAACAGTCCATACTTATTTATTTACAAACGCCTTTGTATTCTCTTGTTAACTGTTACATCGGTTTGTTTTGCTCTATTCTTTACGCATTATGATGTGAGCTAATTGTTTTCTCATAAATATGGATTCTATTTGCACTTTTCGAGTCTTGCTGTAACCTGATTGCCGATAATGCTTGACTTCCGGCCCCGAAATCCCAGCCAATTTTTGATCCCGAAAATGCCGGGATTAGAAACCATCAATCCCGGGATTTTCGGGACCAAAAATAGGCCGGGATCCCGGGATTGGATTCGCTAGTTAGCTCGCCCCAAACTTCGCATAATGTCAATTATTCCGAACGATCTTGGTCTTTTGGTTTTTCTTATGACCACCAAATCTTTCTTTTCGCCACTTACACAGCATTGTAATTGTCGCACTTTGCTTTGAAGGTTTTCTATCTGTACATGTTTATTATTTGAAGCATAGTGATTTTTGTGGTGCTGCTCTCAAAAAACAATTCTGTCTCAAAATTATAGATATTTGAAGCACCAGAGCCATCACATAGTATTCTTAGCTGTAACTGAAATTCCTGAACTGTGTCTAAATAAACATCAGCTCCTTCGCCACAAAGTGTACCGAGTGAATATTGTAATCCTTTTCAAATCACACAGCTCTTATTTTGTAGCGATTTGACGGGCTTTACTGGGAAGTAGCTGACCAAATATTGGCAAATTTTTGGAACGTGCCTTACAGAACCAGTGGTACAAACATTTATCTATTTGGCAGAATGGTTAATTTATTTTCAACCGTTTTCTGCTAGTGTCTTCGAAATTTCACAATGTCCGTTTTAGTTGACTTTTAGTTTTTAATACGTTAAGGCTGACTTTTGATAATTTTAAAGCTATCAGGAAGTTTTTTTTGGCAATTTTTTAGCAATTGTTTTGCGAACATTTAGTTTGTTGTATTTCGCGTATTCGATTTTTAATTTTTTTTACGTAGCCTGAACAAACATTGATTTATTTACATCAACATTGTCAAATAAATTACATTCATAACTGCCAACAAAGGGCAAACATACAATAATGCTATTGTTTATATCGCGAATAAAGGGATTTCTTTATCCGCCCGCTATTGTTTGATTTTCAGTTGGATACAAAATCCACCTGATCTTAGTTCAATTGCCTTGGTCCAATACCAATGCACAGTAATTATTGATTTTAGAATCGCCTTGGTACATTACCAATACGATTTGAAATTCTACTTTTCACCCAGGAAAAAAAACACTCAGTTGATTTATAATAGAACTTTTCTATTCGCTTGCTCGATTCGGACTGTGAGCCCAACTCATTACCACGCATTTGAAATAATCTTAAACGTGCTTGACTGGCACTTTTCCGATCTCACACAACTCGCTGACCGCGACTTTCTCAGCTTCTAGTTATATTTTGTTTATTTAATATGTAGACTGGAATTGGATCCGCATGGATATCAAATACTTTGTATTGTTAAAATGCTGATGCTTAAGTAGCTTCTACTTCGGCAAAGTGCGAAATCAGCGAATTGTGTGAGATCGACAATATGACTACTTACATTGTTGCAAATGAATATTTTAATAGGGCAATGGTTGGGCTCTTGGAAAATACAGCTTATTACTTATTATTACAAAGCAATTAATAATAAATTGAAATTGATTAATAATAAATTGAACTGAACAAATAAGTTATTAATACAATCTGTGAACATTCTCCTCGCCTTAAACAACGTTTAACTGTCGATGTTGATGGTGAATGGTTCTGGTGGTAGGACTCTTGGTGCTGGGATTGGGGCAGCTGATCGCCGACATCGAATTCGGATATGCTTCCAGAGCAGGTAAGTCAAAATAGATCCGCCGATGATCAAGCCCGTGTAACCAATGGTGAACTGATGAGCATCGCTTCGTGGGAGGAGATGGGCTAATCCTTCGCCTTCTTGTAGTTGGTGAAGCTGTTGCTGAAGGTCGTCTAGAGCTTCACTGAACGTTACATTTGTACGAGGAACCTCCTTCAGCTGGTCTAAGGTGGGGACCAACTGCAACTCAGTGAAGTTTCTTGTGGGAATATATGATGTCTTTAGCGACGAAGGGTACTGGTAATGTGACTGGATTGTGATCGTTTCCTCCTTGATGGCACAGTTAGTTGGTAGCTCTACTATTCCAGATCCATTTAATGTCAATTGAGATAGCACACCTTCGCATTCTATGTTAATAGTCCGTAATTCTACGAAGTATATCCAGTGATTAGGGTTGACTAATGGCGTCCATCTCGTGGGTATCTTCAATGGCTGAAGGACACAGTTCTTGGAGGAAGCAAGAGGGTTCAAGAAACTTAATTCGCAAGACGCAATCGCGGCTCCTCGCCGATATAACGGGTGCGATTGTCGGCACATATATTGGTCACCGCCCAGTCGCATACAGGTGTTCAGCTCCTGGATAGAAAGTGGATAGTATTGGTCCCGCTGATGGTTTATAATTAAATGAGGTGCACTGAGGGATATTGCTCCTGTAGTTCCATTAATTGTAGTGGGAACTGCTATAAGGTGGAGGAGTTCAAACGCCTCGTACGACGTTAGTGGTAGCGTCAATCGAAAAATCATTTGCCTTCCAGAAATGCAGCCCTCGATCGTGAAGAGTCGGTACAACTCTAAGAGGTTACCTTGCCAGGCTGGCAGCCTTAAAGAACTTGGCAAGTTGTTTTGAATCGTCGTACATGCGTTTCGAAGCTGCTCAGGTGCCAGGAGCAAAGGGTTGACTCTTCCATGTTGGGTGTCCATCATTACATCCAATAATGCGCCTTGTATGCGCTGGTAATTGTTGAGTACCAGCATGAGTCGTACTGCCAGAGCAGTGTAAACCTGCATGGTTCTTTGGACCTGCAGCTCATGAGTCGCATTGTTAATTTGTTCTACGCCTTGATTCAGGGTGCTTTGAAGATTTTCAAGCCGGGCTTCGGTTGCCCTTTGAGACTCTCGCATAATGTTAGTGGTGGAATCGATTATGCTAGTTTGATTTTTCAATAACTGTAGCAGTTTCTGATCATTTCCCTCCAGCTGATGGATTATGTTCGACATTTCTTCGGCATACGTTGAGTCTAAAATACCAAAGAGTGTGTGCGCTAGGTTTCCTACTACATCCACTGCGCCTCGCTTATTCCTGTGGACTTGCCTTCGACTAGTGTAGGATAGAAGCTCGTTTTGATTCTCAATTTCGCTTAGCAGAATCTTAAACTGAGTTAAGATTGGCAAGCAAGAAAAGTCTTGTTCTGCTCGATGACACCAGTATTTTAGCTGTTCCAGTCCTGCCTTTACCGTGTCTAGTTCCTTCCAATATGCTCTTAGATCATAGTAGACGACTAGTTTCCAGTCATTACGTATGAGTTGTGCTGGTCCCATAGATTCTACGTATATTCCTGGTGGAGTTTCAAAGGGATGAATTTTTACTGGACCGGCCCAACTCGGAAGTATGATTCCTACAACCATGAGAAAATGGAGTAATGTGCTAGCTGGACAAGGTTTTTTGTATCCGGATGGGCCTGGTATGGGGTCTAAGCTTGGTCTTTTCTGGTCTGAACTTAATGCCTTGTCTTCGGTCGGCAGGCTTTCTTCTTGGGTACGATTGCATTGTAGCTCAGCATCACTAGCTATCGGTTCCTTAGTTTCGACCGGTAATGGCGCGAGCTTGTGAATCGGCCTCCTCAGAATGCCAGAAGACGTCTTCACGTCTGCCACTCGTACCAACCCATCCTTTCCATATATGGGGCGTATGATTCTGCCCAGTGTCCATTTTAGAACTGGAGTATTATCCTCTTTTAGGACGACCATCATTCCTGCCTTCACATTATCGCACCGTTGTTTCCATTTGTAGCGATGCTGTAGTTGGTTGAGGTACTCGATTGACCACCTTTGCCAGAATTTGTGTTTCAAGTCCATGACGACCTTCCATCTTTGCTTGAAATTCAATCGAGGGACCTGGGCGTTAACGTCCACATTACTGGTTAATGCTTCACCGATCAAAAAGTGCCCGGGTGTTAGCGCGGCTAGGTCGTTAGGATCCTCGGACAATGGTGTTAATGGCCGCGAATTAAGGATGGCCTCTACTTCTACTATGATGGTCTCCAATTCTTCGTACGTTACGTGCGCTGCCTGAATATTCTTCAGTAATAGATGCTTAGCCGATTTTACTGCCGCTTCCCACAGCCCCCCGAAATGCGGTGCTCTTGGGGGAATGAAATGGAATTCGGTTTCTTTTGTAGAACAGAAATTGCTAATCTGTTGGTTAGCTTTCTTGGAATGCAACACTTCATTTAATTCTTTTAGTTGATTGTTTGCCCCTATGAAGTTGGTTGCGTTGTCGCAGTTGATATTTCGACAATTCCCCCTTCTGCCCATGAAGCGTTTTAACGCGCCGATGAAAGCTTCAGTAGTCAGCTCTGTGACTAATTCCATATGAGTGGCCTTAGTAGCAAAACAGCAAAAGACGGCGAGGTAAGTTTTTTGAGGATGCTTGCCTCGAATTTTGAAGTGGGTCCACAGTGGCCCTGCAAAATCAACTCCAGTATTAACAAATGGCCTGGCTGGCTGTATTCGATTGGCTGGTAGGTTGCCCATCAATTGGGCTAACATCTTGGGCCTTGCTCTTGCGCATCGAACGCAATTTTGCACTATTGATCGGGCCAAGGTTTTACCTTTAATAGGCCAGAAACGTTGCCGTGTAATGGAGAGCAGCGTCTGTGGGGCGACGTGGAGATGGTCTTCATGTATCTGGGTCATGATAAGTTTCGTTATTTTGCTCTCATATGGGAGCAATAGTTGATGCTTACTATCATATGGTAATTCTGAATCTACCAATCTTTCACCCACTCGCAACAATCCGGCGGTATCCAGAAAAGGAGTGAGACTACACAAGCGATTTTGGCGGCTTAACTGCCCTGTAGCCTTTAAAAGCTCAATTTCTTCAGCGAACTCCTGCTTCTGGATTTCCTTAACAATAACTGTTAAGGCTTCATCCAACTCTGTCACTATGGGAGAGCCGGTCAGTGATGCATTCACGGGCAATTTTCGCGCGATTTTCGCGAAACGAATAACGAATGTGACAATACGACGAAGTTTTCGAAAGGAGTTGCAGTGGTTGATTTGGTTCAAAAAATGAGCCGTGTCTGGTACTGCAAGCAAAACGTTTTTAGATCGTTTCTTTTCGAGATCGATATCCTGTTTTACATGTGCCTTAGGCCACTGGTCTTTGCGACCGTACAAGAACAGTGGCCCATTGAACCATAGATAACAATCCTTCAGTTTTTCAGGTGATATTCCGCGGGATGCCAAGTCCGCCGGATTCTCTTTTGATCTGACATACCTCCATTGCTGTGGTGCGGAAACCTCTTGTATGGCGGCGATTCGATTGGCTACAAAAGTTTGATATGAAGCTACCTCAGCATGAAGCCAATGTAGGACAATTTCTGAATCGCTCCAAAAATAACATTCGACAGGCGATAAGCGCAGTTCGGTTTGAAGACGATGTACTAGTCCGGCTGCTAGCTTTGCTGCACATAGCTCTAAGCGAGGTATTGTAGTAGGTTTGATCGGGGCCACTCGAGACTTGGCACATAAAAGTTGCACGGTAACAGTTCCATCCTGATGTGCTGCGCGGAAGTATACGGCTACTCCAAAGGCCTTTTCGGAGGCATCCGAGAAAGCATGTAATTGGGTTTGGATGGGGACCTTGGCCCCAAAGATATGGCGGGGGATTTTTATGTGGCTTACGGCTTGCAATTCCTGTCGAAAGGTAACCCAAGTGGTATACAAATCCATTGGGAGAGCTGCATCCCAATCAAGTTTAAGTTTCCAAAGCTTCTGTATGAAAATTTTCGCTGAGATGATAACTGGGCTCATCAGCCCCAATGGATCGAACATGTGGGCAATTTCGGATAACGCTGCTCTTTTTGTGACCTTCTTATTTGTATTATTGAATGTCCGAATGCTGAATTCATCACTGTTTGGCAACCAAGTCATGCCTAGGGTTTTAACCTGCTCTTCCGTATGATCCATCAGATCGAGTTGCAGAGCTCTTCTCTCGATTGGAACATTTTGTATCAACTGTTGGTGATTAGCACACCATTTGTGCAGCTCAAACCCTGCTGACCTTAAAATTTTTTCCACTTCCTCCCTTTTTTGGTTCGCTTCGCGAAGACTGTTAGCGCCTGACATCAAGTCGTCCATATAGAAGTCTTCCTTCATTGCTGCGCTGCCGAGAGGAAACTTGTCAACTGCCTTGATTGCCAGTTGTTGTAGGCATTTTGTGGCTAGGTAAGGAGCGGATGTTGTCCCATACGTAACAGTGTTAAGCTGATACTGCTCAATTGCTTTATTTGGATCACTTCTCCATAGGATGAGCTGATAGTTTCGATCTCTTTCGTCAACTAAAATCTGTCGGTACATTTGTTTTATATCTGCAGTGAAAACCAGACGTGGTAAGCGGAATCGTAGCAAAATTGTGAAGAGCTCATCTTGGAGCATAGGTCCCGTATGCAAAATGTCGTTTAGACTCTGATTGGATGAAGTCTTGGCAGAAGCGTCGAATACGACTCGTAGTTTGGTGGTACTGCTTTCTGGTCTTAATACTGCATGGTGGGGTAGAAAATAGTGTGGTGTCGGAATTTGTTCGGTGCGTACCTTACTCATGTGTCCCAAACTTAAGTACTCATTCATGAACTCTGAGTATGACGCCTTAAGTTCTGGATTATTGTTGAATTTTCGTTCGAGTTGCATAAACCGTTTCAGTGCACTATTTCTTGATTCACCGAGTTGCCTTGGATCGTTGGCAAATGGTAATCTGACTTCAAAGCGGCCCTCACACGTTCGTTTGACATTTCGTTGGAAATGATTTTCGCACTGTAATTGCTGCCGTGTCATCAATTGGGTAGGAGTGTCTGCCTCCTCCAGTTTCCAGAACCTTTCCATGCTTTGATTTAACTCCAATTCCTCTGAACTGGATAATCCACATGTGAATTGCTTTGGTTTGGACGCGTTAGGAGTATAATCCGTTAGTCGACCGGCCACAACCCAGCCAAACACGGTATTCTGCAACGTGGGCGACTGCGTTCCTGTTTGTATTTGTCCAATAGCAAGTAGCTGATAGTACCATTCGGCTCCAATCAGTATGTCTATGGAGCCTGGCTTATTGAAGTTAGGATCCGCCAACTTTAAACTAGGTGGTACTGGAACGGTTTCCCTTTGAAAACCGGTTTCTGGTTGCGGGGTGGCTATTTGCGTTACAATGTACGCATCCAATGTAATTGCAAAGTTGGTGGTTTTCGATCGTATGGGGAGCTTTACTTGTTGATAAGCTTGCTTCAGCTGTCCGCCAAGACTGCGAATATTAATTTCGACGTATTTGGACTTGTGGTGTAACTTTTTGGCTGCGGCTTCCGTTATTAAATTGATTTGGGACCCGCTATCCAAAACGGCTCTGAATGTCACAGGTCTTCCCTTGCAGTCCAATATTTCGAGGCACACGGTGCTCAACAATACTTGTGATATTGAGCCTTCCGCCATCCTTACCCTTTTCTCTCCTTGTTCTAGTCCTGCGTCTGAGCTCGGGCCTTGATTTATCAGAGCAGTAGCTGATAACTGGCTTCCATTATTGGTGGGTTGTCGTGTTGTCCGCACCTCTTCGGGGTGTAGTAGCGAATTGTGTTTACCTTGACATTTCGGGCATGCTTTGAAGACACACTTCGCACTCCGGTGCCCATTGCGTAGGCAGTTCTTACATAAATTCAATTGCTGCACCTTATTATTGCGCTCGGCCAACGACATTTGTCTGAACTCCTTACAGGAAAATATCCTGTGAGGTCCATTGCATACTTCGCACCCCAATGTTTTTACATCACTAGTGGACATCAATGTGGAAACCCTTGTTGACTGGTTTTTTGTAGGTGTGCGTCGATCTACACCCAGCGCTTCTAAAGCCTGGAAGCGAAGTTCCAAAAAGCTCAGGAAATCCTCCAGTGATTGAAGCTCCCGTGGAACCTTCAGGGATTGCTCGTATAAATTGTGCGCCGTTTTGTCCAGTTTTTTAATCAAAATGTGTATAATTATGGGGTCCCATGAGCTGATATCTAACTGGGCGTTTTTCAACCCCAGCAAGCATTCTTTGGTAACATCGTGCATCTTTTTGATAGCCGCCGGTGATTCGGTGACTATTGAAGCTTGCGACAGTAGCCTGTCTAACAAGGTGGATACAATCAATCGCTTATTGTCGAAGCGGTTGTTGAGGATCTCCCAAGCCGTGGCGTAATTTTCATCCGAGACTGTCATATGCCTGATGAGTCTTTCGGCTTCTCCACTTAAATGGGTTTTGAGGTACCACATCCTTTGGGCATCGCCGAGAGGCTGATTATGCACCATTTGTAAGAATAAATCCTGGAAGGATTTCCACTTGGCGTAGTCCCCATCGAATCGAGGAATGACCACTTGTGGCAGGTTGGCCCTTGTCTGGATTGACATCGGTTCTGTTGAAGTATTTACGATCTTTTCCTTTCGTGCCGCGAGGAATACGAGAGTCTCTTGTACGCGGTCTTCTATTTCGAAGTATTCTTTTTCATTGTAACCAAAGGTTTTCGGATCGACTTCACTACTGAAAAGAGCTCGATGTCCTAGTCGGAATTCATCCCAGTACCTCATTAGAGCACTACTTTTCATCTCGTAGTAACTCGCCTCCCGTAAGTGTTGACTCGTGTCGATCCCATCGATTAGATGATTAATCGTACGTATAATGCTACGTTGCTGATTTAGCAAGCCTATTGCAGGATTCGGTTCGGTGGAGCTCCCGGCTTGTTTGCTCGATTGATTAACTGCACTTGTTGCATCCAGCCGACCTATCGAAGCTGTGAAACCTTCCTTGCTGGATGACTTCACCGACACCAGGCTATGCAATAGTTCTGTCATGGAGTCTCGTGCCCTTAAATATTCTCCTTGCATCGAAATAAAATACCCTTTTTTAAAGTACGGGTGATCCGAAAACGACTCGGCATATTCTTGTAGAACTTCGTCCGTTGTTAAAAAGGATTCCCACAGCTCCTCTAACTGGGCAAGCCTGGAATTTAGGTAGCTTGCAGTTTTACGTGAGGATGAATCCTTTTTGTAATTGGATATAAGTTTCTCGAGCTCCCTTCCTTTGACGTCTTGGAGCTGCGTTAGCTCCTGTACTTGTTGCTCCAACTCTGCCATGTTGTAAGCAAAACTTTCTTGAGAATTTTTTTTTTTTTTTTTAAATTTTAAAAAGGAATCTGGCTATGTTCTGGCCTAGCCAACGCCCAACCGAATCAAGAGTTTACACTCTGTTTTTCACCAAAATCACGTCGGGGTCACCAAAATGTTTATATCGCGAATAAAGGGATTTCTTTATCCGCCCGCTATTGTTTGATTTTCAGTTGGATACAAAATCCACCTGATCTTAGTTCAATTGCCTTGGTCCAATACCAATGCACAGTAATTATTGATTTTAGAATCGCCTTGGTACATTACCAATACGATTTGAAATTCTACTTTTCACCCAGGAAAAAAAACACTCAGTTGATTTATAATAGAACTTTTCTATTCGCTTGCTCGATTCGGACTGTGAGCCCAACTCATTACCACGCATTTGAAATAATCTTAAACGTGCTTGACTGGCACTTTTCCGATCTCACACAACTCGCTGACCGCGACTTTCTCAGCTTCTAATTATATTTTGTTTATTTAATATGTAGACTGGAATTGGATCCGCATGGATATCAAATACTTTGTATTGTTAAAATGCTGATGCTTAAGTAGCTTCTACTTCGGCAAAGTGCGAAATCAGCGAATTGTGTGAGATCGACAATATGACTACTTACATTGTTGCAAATGAATATTTTAATAGGGCAATGGTTGGGCTCTTGGAAAATACAGCTTATTACTTATTATTACAAAGCAATTAATAATAAATTGAAATTGATTAATAATAAATTGAACTGAACAAATAAGTTATTAATACAATCTGTGAACAGCTATAAATCAATATTTTATTATTATCAGAATAACAATGAAATTGAAGCCATCTGTAACGTACCAAATTCTACACATTAAATTAATTTTCAGTAGAATGTTATGCAGAAATTATACGATAAATTTTCCTTGATCTTGAACAGTTGAAAAATTCTGGAAAATTCAGTCTTGTACACTTTTTCATGCTGGTCTTAAAACTGTTTTTGGTCGGATTAGCAAGTACTCCTGAACAAATTTTTGTCCAGCTGATCTGGTTCACGGTTCAGTTCCAGAGATTGGCCGATTCCAGAGTGAATTTTCTTCAAGAAATTGTAAGTGCGGTGATGTTATAGTTCAATTGTTCAGTTCGTTCGACCATACAGTGTCCCAATTAGTAGATTTTATTCTATAGCCCAAATATAGTTTTTCATAAAAATAGATAGCCCAAATATCGCCAACCCGCGAAATGAAAAAACGTCCCGCGAATTCAAATTTTAGATAGCCCAATTGACGAGAAATAGCCTAATCTGGCCACAGTGCCATGACAAAAGAGAACCTGGAAACTAAAATATGATGAAAGAAAACCTGCGGGGAAAATAATGCCTCCGTTCATAAGGCTGACCGAGCCAAGGCGCACAGCATCTGGCCCCTGATGCTTTTTACTAATGTTCGAAGAAGAACATTAGTATTAAAATCACTTTGGTCAAAAATTCATATTTCTATATATATATATATATATATATATATATATATATATATATATATATATATATATATATATATATATATATATATATATATATATATATATATATATATATATATATATATATATATATATATATATATATATATATATATATATATATATATATATATATATATACATATATATATATATATATATATATATATATATATATATATATATATATATATATATATATATATATATATACCTATATATATCATCAAAAAATTTCAGTGAAAAAATCTCAGGAACGCGCCATCCGATTGAACTGAAATTTTTAGGACACATTTGTGTATATGCAGAATAGTGCCAGGTCTCAGAAAAAGTTAAAAATCTTTAACCCTTTGGCGCCGGCGGCCATTTTAGTGATATTTTTAATATACCTATTATTCCGTACACAAATAAGTTTTGCAAAAATAAAGTTCACAAAATAAATTTCGAACGTGTTTTACATGTGAATCGGATAATGTTTTGGATTTTTTTAACCCCATGTGTGCGCTGGGTGCCTAAAAAGAGAACGGGAAAAATTGAAAATTTTTAAATTGCGATAACTTTTGACAGAGCTATTCAATCATTACCAAATTTTCAGAACATATTGGTATTATTTAGTTGTAAATTCGTGTAGCTTTTGATGAGCGTGCTGGCAACCCTGAAGCTAGGGCAGGCACTGAAAGTGAAAACCTCCAAATTATCGTCTCTCTTGAAAAAATGCCGCTTCTTCAAAAAAAAGCCATATTACATAGACCAAAAAAAAAATTTGATATGGTATAACAGACACGCCTGGTAACCCTTGCCCAATTTACCTATATTTTTAGCATCAAAAACTTCTGTTCACGGAAACTCACGATCCAATGAGCAGAATTAATTGAAATTTGCAGACTGTATTGGTCCTAAATAGGACCAGGCCTGATAGAAGTAATTTTGAAATGCGGGCGATTCTGTGCCAGTGGTGCCATCTTGAAAAATCACTAAAAAAGATAACTGCTTTTAGCCCTATAAATTCTGATTGAATCGTTCGATTTTAACGAAATTCACACAGTAGCTGGACCTTATTTTAAACCACATTTGATAGAAATTTGGTTGAAAAATTCGGTTGGAGCTGCCAGCTATGATAATTTTGGTGTCTTAAATTTGAAAAAATAAAAATTTGGAAGTAAAAAAAACATTCAAATTATCGAATATCCTAAAAATGTCCGTTTCTTACAATAAAACCAATCTGTATACTAATCTTATGCTTTATCTACACGTTCAAAGTAAAACTTTGGAAATTTCATGTCGGACAAGAACGGTAACCCTTTCCCAGTTAACCTATATTTTTAGCATCAAAAACTTCTGTTCACGGGAATTCACGAACCAATAATCAGATACCATTTAAATTTACATAATGCATTGGATTTAAGTAGAACCAGGTCTGATAGAAGCAATTTTGAATTGTGGGCAACTCTGTGCCAGTGGTGCCATCTTGAAAAATTACAAAGAAAAAAAAACTGCTTTTTGCCCTATGAAATGTGAATTAGTAACCAGATTTTCATGAAATTGATAATAGGAAGATATATACAGTCATACAAAAAAGTATTCGTACAGCGAATTTCTTTCTATCATTTTATATTCATTTCAAAATAAAAGGAACAATTATCAAAATAAAAACTTTCACAATTAGAAAATACCACATAAAATATAATACAGTCTGAATTATAATTTTAAAAAATTTGGAATTCCTTGGTTATAGTTAAGATAAGCAATATGCCGAGAGTCGTCTGGGAAATGGATACAAAAACTATCCGTACACCTGGCAAACCGATATTTTTATTTGGTAAACTTTTTATAAAATATCTATATAATTACCGTAATTATTACTTTGTCGGATTGCCTTTGGATTGTATAATTGCATTTAAGCGTCTTGGCATGAATTCAACTAAATTCCTTGTCACATCTGCTGTGATTGAACGCCAAGCCTTCACAATCTCTTCTTTTAAAGTGGTTCGGTTAGTTATTTTAGCTAACTTTATTTTTTTCTCGACCACATGCCACAAATGCTCGATGGCATTCACATCAGGCGATTGTGGTGGAGAATGCTCGATGGCATTCACATCAGGCGATTGAGGTGGAGAATGCTCGATGGCATTCACATCAGGCGATTGAGGTGGAGTTTTAAGTCGTTCTGGCGTATTATATAGCAGCCAAAGTCTCGTTTTTAGAGCTGAATGCTTCGGGTCGTTATCATGGACATATATAAAATCATTTCTGATTCCCATTTTTTCAGCCCTTGTATGGAGATGTTGCTTGAGAATGTCATATACACTTCCTGGTTCATAATGTGTATTTCACCAGCTCCAAAAGCGCTCATACAAGCCCATACAAATATGGACCCACCTCCATGTTTAACAGTGGGACATACATTTTGTACATCGAGTTCGGTATTTGGCTTCCGCCACACTCTACAAAAGCCATCTGATTGAAAAATGTTAAATTTACTTTCATCAGCATATTTAACTTTTTCCCAGAAGTCTATTCCATGATTTCGCATCGTTTTAGCGAATTCTAATCGATCCTTCCTATTTTTTTCGCTTATGTAATATTTTCTTCTAGCTATTCGAGAGCTGTAACCAGCACGACAGAGCACATTTCTGATTGTTTCTGCAGAGATGTCTATCTTATTTTTTTCCTCCACCTCTGCCGCAATTGCTGAAGCTGTAATTTTCGGATTTAGTCTCACTTTTCTACATATACTGCGTTCATCTTTGGCTGTTAATAATGTTGGTCGTCCTGATCTTGGTTGGCTCGTAAGACTTTTCGTGACACAATATCTATTAATGATACTTTCAACGGTTGAGCGTGGTCTCCCAACAATAAGGCTGATTTTGGAAAAATTGTCTGCGACAAGCTGATTACTCTAACCCAACCTCTTCTGAACGAACAACAACATGGTTTTAGAAAAGGCAGGTCGACTACTACCAACCTCGTGATTCTCGTCTTAGATGTTCTATGTGGCATGGAAAAAGTGTATCAAATTGATATTATCTATATAGGCTTCACAGGACTTTGATCACGTTGATCATAATGTTCTTCAAATTAAACTACAGAAATGTGGTATCTCGGGTCTCTTATTAAAGTGGTTAGACTCCTCTCTATGAAATAGGTCGCAGTACGTTAAGTTTCAGGGTATCTTATCCAAAGAAATCGAAGTTTGGTGTACCACAGGTTTACCACAAGGCAGTCAGTTGAAACCTCTTTTCCTCTTTCATATCGGATCTTTCTACGGTTTTATCAGACATTCCTCACCTGTTTTATGCAGATCATCTGAAAATGTTCCTCATAATAGAATCAAAATCAGACTCAGTTTTTCTTCAATTTAAACTGTTATCTCTTGAGCAGTGGTGCAAACAATGTAATCTTGACATTAGTGTCAGTAAATATCAATCCATTAGCTTCTCCGCAAATATAAATCTTGATTAGCGCCTCAATAATCTTTCAATAAATCATGTTGATATTGTCATCGACCTTGGGGTTACTTTGGATAAAAAGTCTTAAGAAAGGCTAATAAGTAAATTGAATTCATCAAAAGACGTGCGTGTATTGTCTGGCACCCTACCTTTGATATACATCCATAGCGATATGTTTGAATAAGTGCAGAAACAGTTCTTGTTTTTTGCGTTGACAGATCTGTATAATCCATACAAATTCGATAAATTACCTCCACAGATACAGGCTAAATCTTTTAAATTTATCAATTCTAGTTTCATGGAGGATAGTCATATGCTCATGCTTTACTTTTGATGTTATTAGGGGTTTCATCAATGTTGCGTCCCTGTCCAATACGATAGTCTTCAACGAATCAGTAAGGCGGACATGACACAAGACGTTTAAAACAGCTCTGACTAAGGTGCTCACATCATTAACGCGCCTATCCAATTACCTACAAAATATGGTTGCATTTTTCAAATTTTTGTTTTGAATTTTCCATCATGTACATTTTAAATGCAATTAAATTGTTAAATATTAATTGTGATTGTTTTTTTGGTACGCTTTGTTAGGTTGAAATAAATAAAATTAAGACCATATTCAAAGTTTCCTATCGCCACTGAGATATTAGTCTGTCACAATTTGATGCAGTTTTAACGGTTTACGATTTTATTTCAAATTTCAAAAATCTCTCGTTCGGATCAGGCCAAATGCTATCTGCGGTTTAATGAAAACTCACGTCGACATTGGGAACGCGACATTAAGCATATTTCTACGACTTTGTTGATGTCCATATGCATGGAAACTTAATTTGAAGTCCAACTGCTCTCCAAGATATTGGATCATTAGATATGTTCTCTAACTTTTGGGGTGAGAGCTTTTAGAGTAAAAAATAGTATGGCGGGAAAAATTTTTCCGAAAACCAGAAAAGTAACGAATTGGATTTCCGGTAAAAACTTACAAATCAAAAAGAGGAGCCAAAAGTGACGTTTCCTATAAAAGGCTTGTTCGCGTACTCCACGCAGAGAGAAATTTCGGCAGTGATTTTTACTGAAGTGGATAATAGAATTTACTATTCCGCAAATTCCATATCAAAAGATGAATGTTATTACAAATTTGATGAAAATTTACTATTTTCCTGCAAAAAATAGTCAATTCCATTACATACTACAGCTCACTCATATTTATTGCGCTGTAGTAAAGACTTTGATTAAATCATTTGGCAGGCAGTAATATGCATTCGATGCATTTGACAAACTACGTAATTAACGAAAACAGACTGTGGTAAATATTACTACATTGACTAATGAATTTTTATCCTGCGTAGTCAATACCCCTTCCTCATAGCCATCGCAATGAAAATCATGCACAGTTTTGAATTTTCAGTGTGTGACTTAGAATTGTGTTGATTAGAGCAATAAATTTTGTGCGTAGCATTGCAAATCATACCGGGCAGAATTGAGTTGTTTGGTGTAACAAATTTTTTAAGTGAATTTTAAAAGCAATGGACATACGCGTTAATAATTGTGACGGTTTGAGCTATTTTGTTTTGGAATCTATCGCTCCAGAGGTAAATATAGTTAGTGATTTGTTAAGAGGCTTGTTGGAACTCGAAAATAGTTTTAAAGGTACGTAAACATTAACATATCTTTTTGAAATTTGTGCGTTGTTTGAATGTGAAAATGTAACTACAATTTCGTGTCACAGAGCACAAAATCGATGAAGAATGCTTGATGCATGTAACTATCTCCGATATTGATTCTTTGATACCATTATCACCGCTACATTTAAGAATATATTACCGTTTAATAAGTAGCAGCGAAGGAATTTGTATAATTTAAAATTTAGGGTCATGCTTCGGTATCAATAGCAGAAACCTTAACCGATAAAACACAACTAAGCTATCAAATTTGGAATCAGACGAAAAATAATGATTCATTGCCAAATGTATCTCCATCTGTACCAGAAAATGAAACAAATCCTCCCAAAGTTGAAAATTTTGGGTGTTGATTCTAAAATTATTTGCAATACTGTTTGCCCAAAATGTTTCTAATGTGATCTGTTTTAGGATATTAACAGAATTCTAAATTTAAATTCGCGCGGTAGAACTATTTTATTGGAATTTAACGCTGAGAGATCATTTAGTCATTCTAAAAGGAAAGACTTAATCTCTATCTTGATGGAGATGCATAGAGAACCATGTTGTACTAGGTACAGAGCAATGCGAGATATTAGCAGCCAAAATACAAGAACGGTTTCCGCTAGAGTTAAGGGTTTGGATGTACTGATTCATTTGTAAATAAAATACAAAACGGTAGGTTTTTAACCATAGGAAACCTATTTTATTAAAGGAGGCTCATTCAATGGCCGAGCACGAGTTCCCTTATATACATGTTTAAATAACTAAACAAAATATTTGCGAAAAAAAGGTGTAATAAAATCCTGCAATCGGTGTCGTGATTCACATTGCTCATCATTATGTCCTACACCACCAGAGCCTGCTGACCGTAGCTGTCGGAAATATAAATGCTTGTAAAAGTAAACTTATGTTCTTCTTTCTTCTTCTTTTAATTACGATCCTTGGGAAGTGGTCGAAAAAAATGGGTAACAATATTTTTTCTACGGCGTAGTGAGATTATTTTGTAGTGAAGGAGATCAATGATAAAATAATTCATGAAATTATCAAAATTATGATTCATGATAAGAAAATATTTATAGCATCAAAAAAATATAAATTGGATTACAACAACCATTTAAATACCTACATACTAAGAGAAGATGTGAATAGTTTTAGTTTTAATGAAATAAGTGATTTTCAATTTTATCCCACTTTACCGCACACTTTATTAAATGAAATGAATGCTTTTCGTTTTAAACAAATTTAGTAAAAATACTCATATTAGATTTTTGAAGAATATGAATTGTTATGTTTTTACAAATATGCTTTTGAATAAATTTATGTTGTTTTTGAAATTTAATTTTTGTTTTTTTTTTTTAAACATGAGAATAACAAGAATGAAATTGAGTGAAAATTTATAGTTCAAAGCTAAACTATATTTTTAGTTCAACTTAAATACATTCTTTGTATTTTGGGTTAGGTTCAACTAAGAGGCGAATGGAATCAGCATCTATATTTGCGGTGAAATTTTCTTTTTTAGGCCAAAACGCAAAAAAATCATTCCTTGTGCACAATGAGTTTAACGCAATGATATCAACAATCAGTTTTAATTAAACTCATTAAACTGATTAGTTCTTTCTATCAATGAAAATAGTGAATTTCATTACGAGTGGTAATGAATTTCATTATTATTATTTTTAAATTTATTGCTGAAGTATTATTACTTTTATTACATTATTACAATCAAATGCATTACAGTGTAATAAAAGAATTCACAGCAAAGTAGTAAAATGCGTAGTGCAATTTATTACAAAGGTAATGGGGCAAAAATTACTACTATTGCAATAAAAATAATTGCAATTTTTGTAGAATTTCATTACACTTTTCTCTCCGTGCATGCATTGCAATGCATTGTAATGCAGTTGTTTTGTGCTCCGTTTAACTGAAAACTGAAAATTTCCCTCTTTCATGAAATACCATGAGATTGCAGTCGGATCTGAGCTACTGAGAGATCCGAAAAAGTGTCAAACGGTGTGGTGCGAATACATACACGGAGAGAAATTTCGGCAATGATTTTTACTACAGTGGATAATAAAATTTACTATTCCGAAAATTCGATGTGAAAACATGAATGTTATTACAAATTTGATGAAAATTTACTATTTTCCTTCAAATAATAGTTAATTCCACTACATACTACAACTCACACATGTTCATTGCGCTGTAGTAGAGACATTCATGTATACATAATTCACAACAAAGTAGTAAAATGTGTAGTGCAATTGATTACAAAGGTAATGGGGCAAAAAATTACTACTATTGCAATAAAATTAATTGCAAATTTTGTATAATTTCATTACACTTTTCTCTCCGTGTATTTTCAAATATGCGCGGCAAGAAAAATATTTTTTGCACAAAGTCGTTCTGAAAATCGTATAAACTTTAAGGCGATACTTTATTATCGCTTAAGATGACTTTATAATCACTATCGTTCTTTTGCCTGTCACTTTTGATAAAATGCCATGAGAGGGTTTTTGTTCTTTTCATGAATTCTCCCCACCACATGATTCAGGAAGTTTCAGTCCATGAACGCGACTGAGGGCCGCGAACAGACCTCATATTTCCGTTTCATTTATTCTCACTCTAACAACGCCAAATTAATCAGCTGTGGGATTTCTTGTGGATCTTTTGGGTCAGCAGCAAAAGTTCGGGTAAATTATTGCAAGAGCAGAACTTTTTCCTAACCGAAATATGGCGCCATTTTTCGATTAGATGAAGGTTTAGGAACGCATTAAGAGTCAGTTTGTGCGCCCGCGGGTGTACGAATTTACCCGAAACTGAGTAAGGGAACGTACCTTTTTCGTTCCAAATTCTACGAGGAAGAAGGCAGGTATCAGTTTTTTTTTGTAAAGAAAATGGCTTGAGTTTCGTAGAGTTTAGTCTTGGTTTTCCATTTCTTACAGGATTACAGTAGTAAATCGCAGTTTCATCTGCAAATTCTACGTTACAACAATCGCTTACGACCAGTTTGAATGTTGGGTCGGATATGGATGTTGTCAAAGATAAAATTAAGACAATATATTGAGCTAAATTTGAAATAGATTTTTTATTCGAAAACAATCTTTCCTTCTAACTCTTAACACATGATCGCTAAGAAAAGATTGTATAATTCGGACCAGATATGAAGATTTATTGTGATGCAGTAGTTTGGAAATGACATATAGGAGAATCACCCCTGTAGACTAATTGCGGTCAAAAATATTTGTAATTTCCAATTACACTCTGAGTTTTACGGTGGAACGATTCTTTCTGAAGCTAAATTTAAGTCCAGGTATGATTTGAACACTATTCATTTCTTCACTACTACTACGAAGATTATGTTTTTAAAACAATTTAGACTTATTTATTGGAACCTTTGAGGTGAAGTCGGTTTTTACCTGAATCTAGCTTTACATGCAATCGCGTCCTCTCAGCTGGTAAGAAAGAGAGTATATAACCGTTAAACAGCTATAAAAGATTTCGCACAACAATAAGACCACAGATTGTGGAATTTTTTTTACCACAAGAACAAAAAAAAACTCTAGTGCACCTGAACCTCTAGAAATACCAATGTTCGATGAGCAGTAGAAGAATCGCGCAGATTTTGAGTGCATATTCTACCACACAAGTTCCAGGCTGTTTCAAGTGCAAAACCACTTTGATTTTAACAATACATTTAAACTCATAAGGTGGAAAGGATTGCAATACTTTACCAGCACTGCAACTATAAGCCTCTCACAATTCCCTGACGTAAAAATCAAATAACTCTATCGATCTCGATTTTATCCGATGATTTCGTCAAAAGTTACAGGGATAGATAGATGTATAGGGTCAAAAAACGAAAGATATTTGGACTGAAAAATTTCTAGAACTTCGAAAATTTAATCATTGGTAACTTATTTTCATTGTAAATGTTCACAATATGAATACTTGATGTAAGTATTTCACTTAAAAAAATCCACATAGCGCCCAGAGCTATGTAACATAGCGCATTATTTATGGCTTCATACGCTATGTACATAGTACTCTGATCTATGCAATATGGCTCCCAGCGCCATAATGTCAGAATTAACATAGCGCGTGGTCCTATGTAACATGGCGCAGCATTTATGGTCCCACACGATATGTACATAGTACCCTGAGCTATGCAGTATGGCTCCCAGCGCCATAATTACATGGCGCAGAAATTATGGCCCCACACGCTATATTACATAGTGCCATGAGCCATGTAATATGGCTCATGGAAAAAAACCCTTCTCCCTGTTTTCTTTGGAACAAAGTTCACTCCATGTTTCATGTGCCAACCCCAGCCACAATCCTCCTTTTTTTCAAAAATCAGAATTTCTATCGGTTTCTATGGGCTATCATTTTGTTTACAGATATTGCTGTCAACGGAAGTAATACGACTAGCGCAAAAGCATTCAAGTTTCCATTTCAACAAAATCACTTTTTCGTAATCAGATAATTTGCATCAAAACAATGAGTTGCACCAATTGAAGTTTAGTACCAACATATTAACTTACAATTTTTGCATTTTTATACCTCCTCAAATTTTTCCAGAACAAAAACAGGCACCTGAATCTCGAACTGAGATCAAATTGAGAACTTTTTAACGACGTCCTTTACGAGAATTGGAAATTTCGCAGAGTTCAAACGAGAGAAGTAAGTAAGAAAAATGTAAAACCTTGCTTTCGATTCATGCTCGTCAATAATTGATCAAATTCAGCGAACGGTAAACGCAAATTTCGGTATTTACAACTTTGAGTTTCCGGAAAGTTGTTCGTGCTTTGTAACAATTTAGTTCTGTATCTGCTCTTATTTTATTATCTCTACCTGAAGGAATTGATACTTGATTCAGTCGTCGTAGTTCACCACTTTCCTGTCCAACGGATGATTCGCACGAGAAGAACATTCAGAACAAAAAGCGAAATCAATTTGCAAGTACAGTATTTCGAAGGAACTCTTCAACGACTTTTATCGTAATTCATTCCCATTTTACGCGGAATTAAAACTCAGTGAATCCTATATTTTTTCGCTTTAGTTGGTTGCAGGGCTGTAAATGGGTATTCTCCTACTGACACTCAGTTTTGATCTAGAGAAATTTTGTCCAATTTATCGAGAAAATTAAATTACAACCGGTGTTCAGCAAGCACATAAAAACTGTATTGTATGGTAAACTATCAGTTTTGCCAGATCGTTTTACATCGCCAGGTCGAAACACACTCAATATCTTACACTGTATCTCCCAACCCTACCTGAACGAACGTCACATTAAAGAAATAGAGTCGTTGAGGAAGCAGTTGACTTGCCGGGAGAACGGGAAAGATATTTTCAACGAAATTATTCGAGACGACCAATTTTTTCCCATTTTAGTTGTTCCAATTGTAATCTTGCGATTCTCGACGGTTTATTTTTATTGCACCTAACAGGACATAATTTACACTTAAAGGAGCGGAGTGCTTTCTCTATAGTAACATAGCAGCGCAAGGAGAAAAAAAAACGGCAAAATTAAATACAGCCCTTCGTTGCAATAGCAATATTTGCCGGTAGTTGCGTTTCGACGCGGTAAGGTCACACGAATTCACTTCTGAGGCTAAATATTCGCATGAATTCGATATTGAGTCTCACAAGGGTGGAATACAATTCGTTAGCAGGATGCGAACAACAAAATGTGATTTGGGGTGTGAGCGCTTCCTATGAAGCCACCGATGGACCGAGTGTAGCCTCGGTGCTATGATGAAAGTTTGGCTGAAACCTCTGGTGTAGGTGATTTTATTATACACAGGAAACTTTTGAATAAATAATACGAACCGGATAGCCGGAGAATGGTCAAAGCAAGAGATAGCACACATATACGTACGTAGCAGCAATATGTTGTGCCCATATCCGTTTGGCTCTGCTATTGCTACGTTTCTGTGAGTTCATCATCGCCAGTAATAAATCGTCGGCAATATTACAAGAATAAGTAACTGCTAGCGGTTATCCGCAACAAGACCACTTTCTGTAATTCCATGGACCGTCCGATGTGCATCGCCTCGGCGTATCGTTTTAATAGAAGGGGTTAGCTTTCACGGTCGCCGGTCAGTTTGAAATATGTTTCATGTGGTTTCTGCATGAATCCTTGGCCAGCTTTTACCATCAAATATATTCGTCTGAATGCGAGATATAAGAATAAAATAAATTGCACTTGGTATGGTCCTGAGTATTACTGTCTGGGTAAAATGTCCCGCCTTCAAGTGTAAGTATATATCAAATTATTTCGATACTGTCTTAATGCAAATATGTACACTAAAACTATTTTTATGCGCTCGAAGCTTCTTATCGAGAGATTTTTTAGCTCGAAACTAATAACACTAATTTCAGCATTATTAAAAAAAATTACAGTATATTTTTTTTGCAAAAATCTTTATCCTTAGTTTTGAACATTTCAACAAAATTTTAAAATATTTCTGAGCAAATTTGGGAATTTGTAGAAGATGAAGACAATTTGTGTGGAGAAGTGACATTTGACGTTCATAATTTACGAAACCAGAAGATATTGTGGAGATATTCAGATAGATGGATAGGTAAAAGATTGGCAGATTTGTAGGTATGCAGTAAAGCCCATAGGTAAATAGTTATGAAGAAATATAAGCAGAGTAATGATTAATTGGATAAAGAGATGGTTGCTTGGGCAGATACGTAGACAGATGATGGTAGCTTATTTGCTTATTTGATATCAAATTCAAAATAAGGATTTCTAAAAAGGTAATAAAAACGATCAAATTATTTTCGGTTGCGGCGGTTTAAGGAATATTATTATATATTAATTTTTTTTTCTTCTCAGAAAATCAGCATTATATATATTTATTTACTTATTTTGTCCCTGTTCTCATCCTATATTTCTAGTCGCAGCTGTGTTGTGTCTGTGCATTTTTCTACCTATTCTCCACTTTTTCTAGTATTTCTCAAGGTTCCATACTAGGTCCTTTGTTATTTCTGTTATTTATCAATGATCTCCCTTCATTTAGCTGTAACCATTCGCCCTTCCTTCTATTTGCTGATGATTTTAAGTGACTTGCGTTCGTTGACAATTTTAAGGAACTTGGCGTGCTTTTCGACTCAAATCTTAAATTTGGTAAAAACATTGCATACAGAACTGCCAATGTAGCTTGTCCTCCACTCGTTTTACGAGCATCACTAGTTACTTTCACCTGTACTTTTCTGTTGTTCGTTTGTGGTTTTTCATGGATTTTTGATTTTTCATTAAGCATACATTATTGTTTATTACTTTGTCTTCTGTAGAGTCATTATTGCATTTCTTGTGTTTATTTTAATTGAGGGAATATAAGAATCCTAAATTCGTGACCCTGCCAGGAGCACGCCGAAGCCTGGACATCCGAGACTTGACTGACGACAAGATGGTTTAATAGAAAGTAGTGGTCTCACCAACCAAGGAACTTTTGCAGACTGACAGTTTGACGAAATTTAAAAGTAAATTTTAAATTATTTACTTCACCGCGTTAGACAAATACCTGCTGAATTAGCTTTACACGCCACGATAATGTTTTAATAACATTAACTTGCGAAAAAGTTACTCAAGTTAACGCCGCGTCCACATTGGCCATGGGAGATGGCATAACATTGGACTTGCCATGGAAATGGAAAATGTAGACGGTATATGGCATGCCATATTTGATGGCATGCCATATATGTCAAGCCATATGGCAAGACATTTGCATGGCCATGATCATGGCCATATTCTGATAGTTGTTCATTTTCAAAATGGCGATGTCGAGGGAAATAGTGTTACAAATCCTAAACGAATACAAAAAAAAAAGATTGCTTATGGAAATATAGGGTCGCCTCTTCCTAAATCTGCGCCTTTCCTCACATTCTGCTTCCTCTAACCTTCGCAGTGCTCTATAGCACCGGATAGCGGGCATATGTTCACTGCTGAATAATATTTTCAAAATGATATGGCATGACATGCCGTTGCCCAGGTATCAGATGACATGCCATAAACTGACATTCGTTGCCATCGCATACGGCAGAGCTCATGGCCAATGTGACGGGTAATCTAGAGTCTTTGTTGGCCATGAGCTCTGCCATATGCGATGGCAACGAATGTCAGTTTATGGCATGTCATCTGGTGCCTGGGCAACGGCATGTCATGCCATATCATTTTGAAAATGTCGCTCAGCAGTAAACATGTGCGCGCTATCCGGTGTTTGAAAGCACTGCAAAGGTTAGAGGAAGCGGAAAGTAAGGAAAGGCGTAAATTGAGGAAGAGGCGAACATATAATTCCATAAGCATTTATTTTTTGTATTCGTTTAGGATTCGTAACACTATTTCCGTCGACATCGCCATTTTGAAAATGAACAACTGTCAGAATATGGCCATGCTCATGGCCATGCAAATGTCTTGCCATATGGCTTGACATTTATGGCATGCCATCAAATATGTCATGCCATTTACCGTCTACATTTTCCATTTCCATGGCAAGCCGAATGTCATGCCATCTCCCATGGCCAATGTGGACGAGGCGTAAGTGAATGTAGCAATCTACCTGGTGTGAATTGTTTTTTTGCGAACTGGCTAACTCTTATCTGAATGTGAGCGTGAAAATTGCACCTAATATTTGCATTGAAATTAGACGCTTTTTAGATTGAAACTAGACCAGGCTGGGACGCCAAACCCCAGGTTAGCCCTTCCTAAGAAAATAGCTCTGGATCCTGCCAGAAAAATAATTATTTCCAACTGCAGACCCTTGAGTTTTCGCCTTTTTGGCTTATTTGGTTGGATTCAGTTAAGGGGTTATTCTACTGTTAAACGGGTAAAAAGCAGTATCATTTTAAAAGTGTTGTAAAAAAAAAACTATTAAAGATATCAATTTGAAATTTTGCATGCATCTTTATTAACAAAAAGAGTATAAAACCGTATAGTTGAATTTTTCAAAAAAACAAAATGGCGGCTTCTGTATGCAATTGATGGAGCGCACGCTGACGGCCAGAGTCGATTGCGCGGCACATTGCCCAGGTCGTCCAGGTGATCTGCAATCAATTTAACGATAAAATTCTATTAGTTTAGCTAAAAACACACAAAGTGAACCTAAATTGAGCCATAAATATTAAATTTTCGCGATTTGACAAGTGTTGGAAAATAGCAAACTCGATTTTGGACGTTTATATCGATGAAAAAAGTGCTCCCAAATAACCAGATTTCAATTTTTATGGCTCAAATTAGGTTCACTTTGTGTGTTTGTAGCTAAACTAATAGAATTTTATCATTAAATTGATTGCAGATCACCTGGACGACCTGGGCAATGTGCCGCGCAATCGACTCTGGCCGTCAGCGCGCGCTCCATCAATTGCATACAGAAGCCGCCATTTTGTTTTTTTTTGAAAAAATCAACTATGCGATTTTATACTCCGTTTGTTAATAAAGATGCATGCAAAATTTCAAATTGATATCTTTAATAGTTTTTTTTTACAACACTTTTAAAATGATACTGCTTTTTACCCGTTTAACAGTAGAATAACCCCTTAATGGAAGAAACTTTGGTGTGTAATTAAATCATGAATCATCTTAAACTTATGCACAATGCGTTCGAGGACATGTAGCAAAAAATGCATCTAAAATAGCCGGAAAGACAGCAAATAAAACGGTGCATGAACAGTCTTAAAGTATTATCAAGTTGAACCGATATTATTTGGAAAAGGTGATCGACCTTGCGATGTGTCAGCTGTCAAGTGAAAGTGGGACCAGACATAATCACGGAAGCTTTTTAGAATTTTGTGAATTGTTCGCGAATCATGATTCAAATTTTGAAAAACATTCTAAAAACATGGTTACGAGCTACTGTTGTGGCAGATGACAAAATGAGTTAATGAAAATTGCTGAAATCGCTCACGAGGACATCAAAGAAATAAAAGATTGCGAACTGAAAGGCAGTATGGCAGATGAAGAAAGGGCCTACAAAAAGAAAGAACTCTCCATTGTTGTGAGTTTTGCTAAAGAACTACAAGTCAAAGAAGGGTTCAAAAAGGCTCCAAATCATGTTTTATAAAGACGAAGCCTGTCTAGCTCCTGAGTAATCGACAAAGCCTAGATTGTTCAGATGCTAGAGATGCCTTTATAAGACTTAATTTTGAGCCTTTTAGACATCTATGAGCTTAGCAAATTGCCTGTTGTTGCACAATCTTATAATTTTGCTCACATCATGTCCTGGCAAAAAGTGGCGTGTAAATGAAAATAAAGATAACACAACTTCTGCAGTTCTTCTTCTGCAACTAGATCAAAGAATCGGCCATGGGCACATGCTCCACCATCGAAACGAGTACATTCTTCTTCAATACTATCGAACTTCTTTACCTCCACTTTTCGACCAACAGTTATTAAAGCAGACGAGATCAATAGATTTCACTATTGCGAATGTGTTATTGATAGCTGAGAAGCTATAAAACAGGCTTTGTAAAGAGGAGCGAAAGAAGGAAAAGACCAAAAATCAGTTTGTTTATGCATCGGGGATCTATCATTCAATCAGTAATCAAAAGTTGGTAGTAATTTTCTTCATCTTTCACTACATACTTCCTATAACGAACAAGTTAAGCACATATTTTCAAACTAAAATGGCAATTCTTTGGGATGAGATGGATGTTGTGAATGGAACAGTTAAAACACTACTAGGTTAGGTTAGGTTAGTGAAGAGAGCTGCCGGGAACGCGGCCAGCATTAGGCCACCAGTTTGGGCCCATTTGCCACCCTCATAGACAATCACACGCATTCACACTTGCAGCCATGGCACTGGCGGGACTCGAACCCACAGGCCCCGAAGCACGCCGCTTTTCGGCCTGACGCCTTAGCGAGCAGAGCTACCGGCCCCCCTCTAAAACACTACAAATTCATGGAAAAAATGATAATAGCGTTTAAAAACAAATCTGTTTGAAAAAGCATTGTCTGGATCTTACATTTCCTAGACGATCGCGAAAATGAACAACAGCAGAGAGCACCAGTTTGAAAGTGTTTCCTATTTACAGCTGAAACCGGTAAATAATGCTGACCTTCCAGGTTCAATTATACTTGGTCGTGACTAGAGTGAAGAATGCGGCACAGCACTATTCTTCTTGGCAAATTATTTATGCTTTTTACTAATTTTCGAAGAAAATTAGTATTAAACTCGTTTCGCCAAAAATTCATATTTATATATATATATATGTATATATATATATATATATATATATATATATATATATATATATATATATATATATATATATATATATATATATATATATATATATATAAGCAAAATGATTAAGGGAGATCATCTTTGGAGTGGCCGATCCGATTGAGCTGAAATTTTCGGAGAACGTAGATATATATAGTAGGTAAGTCCATAACTTTCTCAAATCCAGATATCTTAAATCTTACTCCTATATTTCTCCTGTGAATTGTAAATGAGTAAATAAAAAATTTTCAAATATGACTTGGCGCCATATACGTTTCTTTTTTTTCAAATAATCTGACCTCATTTTAATAACGCTGTATCAAAGTGTGTCTTGTTTTAATGTTTTATTTTCCATTCAGTGATGAAAATTTTGATATGAAAATAAAATTTTTATAATAAAGTGGAATTCAAATAAGATTCGTTTTTTGTTTAAAAGTGTTTCAACTTTTGATTTAAATTTGATTCTATTAAATGAAATTTTTCTGAGTGTACATACCATTGACATTATATACATACATGTGGCAGTAGCTCACACGTATTCACAGCTAGGAAATATTCATAATAATGCATTAGCAAATAGCAAATATGCAATATATTAACAAATTATATAAATAGTATGAGCAGCATGTGTGCCTGATAGCCTATACAGACGATTGAACATGTTTTAAAATTAGGGTGCGTTCAAACGCAAGTTCAAACATGTGCGCGAACATAAAAATTTGCCTGCTTTCTGGCTCTGTTATTAGCGAATTTCGGTTCAAACTGATGTGCGGTGTATTGATGTTCGGCATTCGGTGCGAAAGTGTGTATCCCTTTTCGAACCAGGTTTTAACACCAAGTTTTAGAACATATTCAATCGTCTGTAGAGGCTATTACGAAAGACAAAACCATTGCATGTTTTGACCCTTTCGGCCCCTGGCTCCTGCCAGATTTTAGCCGCGGCACGCTTTGGTGGAACCTTATGTTATCAAGGCGGTGCTCACTTCAGGCGATACAAAAGAGATTGATCATGATGCGACTGGTATGTCGAATTCCAGCAAAAAAGCCGTTACTCAATAAGAATATGAAGCACATACGTCTTAATTGGTGCAAAGAGAAACAAAACTGAGCCTCTACAGACTAGGAACCAACTGTTTTCCTCGACGAATCAAAGTTTAATTTGATTGGTCCAGATGGAACTTTGAAAGTCCGGCGGAAATAAGCCGAACGGTATAGCGACGAATGTATTTAACCAATGACCAAATATTCCCCGTACGTAATGGTATGGGGATGCATAACCGGAACTGGAGTTGGCATTGGCAGAATTTTGATACTACGGGAAACTGTTAATACCGAAAGGTAATCCAATCTTGAAGGATTTGTATGGAGCATATCCCAATCCTATTTTCCAGGATGATTCGGCACTATACCACCGTGTTTGTTCAGTAAGTATGGAATGCATTTTGCTAATTTTATTTCTTGTCTTCTCTTCTCTGACGTGTCTTCTCTTTTCCAGGTAGTAAATTTCAAGAAAGAACTTGGCATTGAGTCACTTATTGGGCCAGGAAATAGCCTCAACCTCAATCTAAAAGAAAACCTTTGCGGGATAATGTCGGAAAAAGTGAAAAAATGCTGCAAAAGAAGTCGAAGACAACTCAAGAGCTCGAAAGTATAATGCAAAAGGTATGGGAAAACGATACCTTCGGTATCATCGATAGACTTTACGAGTTAATGCCCTCAAGGGTAAATGCGAAAGAAAGTACTGTGAATTATTAATTATTATTATTAACAAAAAAAAACTTGCTGAAAATGGAACACGCTATCATTATTTGTATTCTTCCAGTGTTCTTTGTTAAATTCAGTTGCATCAATTGCCCCTAAATTTAAAAGATTATTTTTATCACCAATTGTTATTTACTAGAATAGTGTTCTATTTCAGTCGGTTTGTTTTCTTTTTATTAGAAAGTCCGGGTACAATCTACTTAAAATTTAATAAACTGTATAATATATATATATATATATATATATATATATATATATATATATATATATATATATATATATATATATATATATATATATATATATATATATATATATATATATATATGTATATATATATATATATATATATATATATATATATATTTATTTATATATGTATATATGTATATATATATATATATATATATATATATATATATATATATATACATATATACATATATACATATATAAATAAATATATATATATATATATATATATATATATATATATATATATATATATATATATATATATATATATATATATATATAAGAAAAACATCTTATACTCAATTTAATTTAGCAGCGTCAGTATAACGGTTAAGCGACTCGGATCGATGTGTGAGTAAGACAATAAACGCTTACGCAGCATTATCCGAGTCGCTTGAAATGTTGGAGTGCACAGGCAGCTGCAGTATAGCGGTGTAAGCCACGAGGTGCACAGGTGTGTCTCGAGTCGTCAAGGGGAGCAGTTGAATAAAAAAGCATTTGATATCATACCTCCAAGCACGGAGTAAAAAATAACATTGAATGTTGTTTCTTTGTTATTACAGGTATAGTTTTGGATTGTTTTTGTTATAATTAGATTAGTTTTATACAAAATGATAAAATAAAACTTTATTATTACAGAGAAACACTTCTGTTATCATTCATCAATACAATCATCTTATATATATATATATGTATATATATATATATTCAACCATATAAAGGTCAAAATAATAGCCGCAGTTATTAATTTAACAATTGTGTAGGGAAAATATAAGCAAAAAGCTGGAAACCAACGGGTGCTATGTTTTTGCCTGCGCTGGGTGTAAGTGCACATCGCTTGTGTATTGAACTTAAAAAGTTGCTACTCATAATGGATTTTTCTCCACCATTCGCAGGACATTGCCTTGGCCAACACCCATCAAACTGTTTCCTCAGAAGCTGATCTGTCGATGAGGGAAAAGGCTGAAGTAGAGGGATTGGATGAAGTGCCAAGAATTGATGATGCCATTCGCTTAGATGAGGGTTTTCTTCAATAATCTGGCTAAAAACTAGGAAAGTGATGCACCGTGAAGTGATGTCCACAGTATGCCAGGCTGCTTCTCCGACAAAGGAAGAAAAACAGGTGATAAAGAAGGATGGAAATCCTATTATCATAGGGAGTGTCCCATCAACTACGATGGGCCAGGTAGTATGATGGAAGTCGAAGGAATGAAGAGGAATTTCAGTTGGTCCGAAAAAACAGTAGAGGTTCTATACAAGACCTACGTCGGTGGTGGCGCCAGCATAACCTTCAAAAATGTATTGAATGATGAATCTTATGGAGGTAAATGCAGTTTTTGAAGGTAAGCATCACAAAGCTATCAAATTGATTTTTGTATTTTTAAATGATTGCTTAGATGACTTTGATCTGCCTGCTGGATGAATGCACAGCTCATGGGCTAGAGGGAATGAGACCCAGGTTGAAGTGGCAAGAATTTTGCAGATGGGAAAACTATTGGAAGGAAATTGAAGATTGGTAAAGTTTTAGACAAATTAACCACCTTCTGTGGCATGCGATTCGGAGTAGCAAGATTATAGAGGCCTAAAATCTGTACTATCTACTATCATGACAGATTTGTAAATGATTTTAGTGAAATATTCTTCCTATTTTTCTTTCAAGATTCTACACAAATTTTTTCTGCGAGTCAGCTGACTATAACTCACAAAACCATCTGTACCACATAAATACAATCAGACTTCAAATGATAAATTAATGCACACTTTCAAGCACAAATCGCCAACCCCTGTAGCCATCAAAGATGTGACCAAGAAAACTTTCGCAGAATTTAATGATGCATATTTGCTGTCGGCGTTGGGGGTGGGTTACCTAAAATTCAAACGAATCATTTAACTTGTTTCGAAGAATGTACCATAAAACTTTTTTGTACGAGGCCTATGCTGATGATGCAATCTTAATATTCAGTCATTTGGTAAAAAAACGGCATGAGTACTCTAGAGGCTTTAGGAGTCAATGCAGGAAAGTGTCTGATAGGCTGAGCTGAACAGAGGTGCTCTTTTTCTTCGACCAAGGAGGCCAGAGCTGGTAGAAGACGCCTTGGACAGGATAGAAAACGAAAGGACAGAAATTGAAAGAAGGATAGGCTCAAATAGAAAGCCCGAGTTATGGTGCTGGGCCGAGCTATGGCTTCGAATTTTTGGTCAGTGAAAAATGGAGTTCTTTGAAGATTGAGTTCACATCTTATGTACCTAAAAGTAGAGGTAAAACCATGGATTAGTCTCAGGGTTATCTAGTTTCAATCAAACAAATAGTTAATTTAGTTAAATTGTAGAGTATTAATGGTATTTGACCCCTTTAATTGTTTTATTATAGTCAATGTACCTTCATGGATGAAAATACTATATTTAGCCCAGAACAGCATATCTCATGGTTTGATTTTGAAGAAAATCGGGAGTTGTTTTTACGTTGCTATGAATCACAGGGGAGTTTAAATGATCCAAAAGTAGAAAATGCGAAAAAGAAGGCTAATCGTGAAGTTGCAGTCGACGTTGCAATTTGTGAACAAGTTGGGGCAGTTCTAGTAAAAACCGTTGCGGAACCAGCTTTCTTTTGGCACTTCTAATAATGCTACTTTTGTTATAGCAGCTGTTGATTTTGCGGAATCAGTTGCTTGAGCAGCTTTAGATCTTGGTTTTTTTTGAGCGAAATTGGTAATTTGTTGATATTGTTTAGGATTCAGTGAGACGGATTATTGTACCATTTTAGAAGGGGGAGAATATGACGGATATTCTACAACATTCAATGTTAAAAATTGAATGAATTGTAATCGTAAGTTCTAATCAAACTTAAGCACTTTAACTTCATCTTTGCTTACGATTCGCATCGATTAAAAATACAAAGCCTGTCAGTTCAGATGAGCAAGTGGTGAAGGAGGAAAACTGTCTACCCCAAATAAATAGTTAAATATAAATTTCATACTATGTACGATTTCAAAAAATTTAGACATATGTAGTACTTTGACTTAGCATTTGATCGGTCCATTGCCAAATTTATCTTGTCTAGTTAAATCAGTCTTGGTTTGGAGCCCAGCGAGGAGAAAGACTGTGTGCCATGTTGTTATAAAGTTGTTACAAAAACAAATTGGGCTAAATATCAGCTAATTTCTAGATAACTACTTACAAAAATACTTTTTAGAACTGTCGAACTCATCTTTTACTGGATTGAAAATGGTGGATCTTTTGATATGGAATTTCATTAAAAAATTTAAAAACATTTTCTTTCTCGTATAGTCAATTTGATACAAATTAATCCATTTTACGATAATTTAGTATCACATCGAACTTCCATCAAATGTTACATCGCTTCGACCACAAATTCGACTTCGAGGAATATAAAACTTTGTTCAGTGAATAAGTTTCTACTTAAAACTCATCCGTCGACTTTTCCTCTGCTTTTAATCGGTTTATCATTCACATAAAACCAAGCTAATCTCTAGCATTTGTTCTGTTCATCCTTTCATCCTGAACGACTATTTACCTAGTCCTGAATCGTGACTTTGCTGGTTATTACGGTATCCATAAGCATGGAAGACCAACTCCAACTGGCTTTGCAGAGAGAGGAAGGATGCTCCGGTGTAAGGACGAAAAATGATAAAGTACAACTTGTGAATTATTTATGAAGTCTTAATGCATTCTCCTTCCATGCTGAGCGCTAGATTTTTCATTGAAGGACGAAATATGGCTTGGCGGAGGACGAATTACGAAAAGCTGGTCGTCCTTGACGGATCGCGACTATTCGTTTATTCGTTTTTGGCTCCTTGATATTTACAAATTTCGCGGAAATATCCCTAATAGGTAAGTTAAGGTCCTTTGAGATAGGATTACTGACTTACTTGATTTTTTTTGGGCATATTTAAGGGTTGAAAATCAAATTTGAGGAATCAGTGTCGGGGTGAAAAAGTATGAGAAATTCATTTGAATTTAGCGTGCGATACGATTTAAGCATTTTGCGATAAACTTTTAAAATCCTTGAGGCTTGCTAGATGAGCAAATCGCTTCATTGCTACTAGGGATTCCAATCCCGAACCATTTTTTCAATCCCGGGATTACGGGATTAAAAAATCTCAAATCCCGGGATCCCGGGATTCGAGATTCAAAATATAACACAACAAAATAAGTCAAGTTTTTAATAAACAGATTATATTATGTGCCATCATTTCAAAACTACAGCAATAAGTTAGCTGAAAACTGTATTAAAAATATGCTACTGAATAATTACTAATTTGTTTAATTGATGCAAATAAAAACAATAATTTTAATTATCCGAGACGTTGACAGTATGAAAGCATATATTTAAAATTACCAATATTACAAATTAAAACAACAAATCACGACACAAAATCACAACAATAAATCACAACTCTTAACATATAAAATATTCAACACATCAAAATTCTGCCAAAGTCCATTGGTTTTTTCGGAAGTAACATTGAAGCAATAGCAAAGTATCCAAAGTATCGTCTCCAAGCCTGCTTCTAAATTTATTCCCGATGTTGGAGGCCGCGGAAACGGTCGAGAAATATTGTTACGCCTGCTCCAAACTATGCGAGTGCCACCACTTTCGAAAAGATTCATTTCTTTTGCAATGGTTTTAATTAGATTAGTTTCTTGCGGCATTTCATGATCGATTATTATCATACTTTCGCAGCTCTTCTTGTAGCATCAATGGACGATTACCTTGCTCTGATTTAATATGGGTATCTACTGGGTTCTCCTCATTTCTTTGGCTAGCAAGCAAAGGGCTCAGCATCTAGATCATTGAAGTATTTTTTTAAAAATATTTGCGTTGCTTGGTTTCCAAAATAGAGAATCTATTTCACTTGGTAAATTTTTGCTGGCACAATGTAGATTCTGAAGATAGCTTAGCTAACCAGATAGCTCAGTACACGGACGCTCTTTTATTCGGCCCAATATTGCAATTTTCATAGCATTCACAAGAATGGACCGTTTTTCTCCTAGCAGCCTAAATACAAATCATGATGAAGCTTTAGCAGTGCATAAATTTGCACCTTTGCGATTTAAGGCCTCCACAGTCAATTTTACAAGGAGTAAAACTTCAATAAGTTTCTGAATTGAATCAAACTCAGTTCCTTTTAATCGCTCTGGATATTGCAGGCCTAGTAATGTATACTATTTTTCAAAATGGAAAACCGTTTAAACATTGTCGAGAGATTATTTAATCTTGTTTTACAATCCAGTAAGTGAGACAATTAAATGCCTTGCTCGGATTTGACATAGTTTTGAAGATCGTTATTATTTTTCGTTGGAACTTTTTTAAAATATAAAACTGCCTTACGAACTTTTTTTATGCATGCGCTGATGTCCTTTGTCAGATCTAGCGTGTCTTGCAGGCGACCGGGTTCAACGTAGTAAGCTGATTCAGGAGCGTCCAAATCTTCGCGCTATGCATAGGAGGACGCAACATCAACTCTTTAATCTGGAATGGATCTCCTATTATAGAGAACATCGCAAACTGCCAAAAGGATGCTATGCACCAAACAAATATGTTGCTCTGTATTAACAAGTCTGCCTACTTTTCGCATTTCATTTGACCCATCAGTTATGATGGTAGCAATGTATTTTCCTAGAGAAACATCAAACTCAGCGAAACGCTCTTTTAATATATCTAAGTAGTTTGCAACTGTCATTGATATCCTTACTCGCACCAAGCTCCAGTAAGAATTTACCAAGTAGATGTTAATATTTATATAGCGCCTATTTGCAGTCGAGGTCCACTCATCAAACGTCAAACTGAACCGTTCACCTGAGATACTAGCCTGTCTTATCTCATTTTTTATTATTTTTTTGTACAAATATAATCAAACAAAAAATTGTTTGGCGAGCGTTTAGGTAGAAATTATACAATAAAATGAAAAGTCGAACTCGTTTCCTTTATTTCTACCAATTTATTTTTCAAAAATCCGTATACTAGTATTTCGGCTATCACTTATAGCCTTCTTCAGCGATGTTTCTTCGAAGAAACATCGCTGAAGAAGGCTATAAGTGATAGCCGAAATACTAGTATACGGATTTTTGAAAAATAAATTGGTAGAAATAAAGGAAACGAGTTCGACTTTTCATTTTATTATTTTTTTGTATCTCGCTTGCATAGCCCACAGCATTTTTTTTAATTGTTTTTGAGGATTTTGGTTAATCTGTGTATGCATTCGCTAGTATTAATTTCCTCAAATCATTCGAAGTAACGAATGCACTAAATGCGAAACAGTCCATACTTATTTATTTACAAACCCCTTTGTATTCTCTTGTTAACTGTTACATCGGTTTGTTTTGCTCTATTCTTTACGCATTTTGATGTGAACCTGCATGTTAATTGCTTTCTCATAAATATGGATTCAATTTGCTCTTTTTGAGTCTAGCCGTAATTTGATTGCCGATTATGCTTGACTCTCGGCCTCGGAATCCAGGCCAAATTCTGATCCCGAAAATCCCGGGATTAGAACTCATCAATCCCGGGATTTTCGGGACCAGAAATTAGCCGGGATCCCGGGATCGCTAATTGCTACTTTACTGGAAATTTTATTACATTTCAAAACAAAACAAGAGACAACTTTATCAACCGAGCTTGTTCCACAGGTCAAACGCGAGGCGGTGGGGTTTTGCTGGCGGTTAGCAACACACTTTCAAGTGAGATTATTGACACCACCCTCAATGTATTTTTCCAACACCTTGTTATTCGTGTTTCTTTGAATAACAATTTCCTTTATATTAGTTTGGCCTAGATCGGACGAATCAGTTTACAACCATCTCTGTGAATTAGTATCTTCCATTACAACGTCTCTAAATGAAAAAGACAAAATAATATTCTTAGGGGATTTCAATCGTCCCAACTTATGTTTTATACCCGATGAAAATGACGCATTTCTTCTACCTGCTAACCTTTCAGATTCCAATGACTTCAACCTTGCGAGTACTTTTTACGGCAACGATTTGCAGCAAGTCTCTTCAACTCCCAACCAAAACGGTAATTGGCTGGATCTTGTTTTTACTAATGCCTACGACGAAGTAGTGGTAAGTCCAACTGATGACGCAGAGCATCTTTTTTCAAATAGTTTACACCATACTGCACTATCAGTTGAAATTCCCACTCCTGATTCTATTTACTTAAAAACGTACAATAATTCAACTGTATTTGCCTTTCTTAATGCTGACTACGAAAGTATTCACCATGTACTTGACTCTATAGATTGGATGAATACTCTTTCAGCGTTAGATCTTGAGGAAGCCATTTCCACTTTTTATGATAAAATATTTGACGCCGTTAAAAGATATGTACCTAAGATTAAAAAAAAAAAATTGTCTGAACCATGGCTTGATAGGGAACTTAGGCATTTGCGAAATCTCAGGAACAAACTTTATAAGCGAATAAAGGAAAATATTGATGTTAATCCTAATATTCAGGAAGCTTATAATGAAGTAGCTAAGGAATTCTCGACAAAGTCCCGCGATGCTTATGCCAATTATATTAAGAAAACCGGTGAAAGTATAATCCACGACCCAAAAAAATTCTTTGATTTTGTAAATATGAGGCGGAAAGTCACCGGTTATTCATTGTCAATGTCCTATAATAATACCACCTCTGCTTCTCCTAAAGATATCTGCGAATTATTCGCAGATAATTTCCAGAGAATTTTCAATGTATCAGACCCATCTAACTCAAATGTTTCTCCTTCTAATTCAGCACCAACCACTTTTCTCAGCCAAATTAAAATTTCACGCGAAGAAATACGTAAAGCTATCTTGGAGCTCGATTACAACAAAGGCCCTGGTCCTGATCTCCTTCCTCCGTCCTTCCTGCGTAGGTGTGTAGAGCAGCTAATAACACCCCTGCATATTTTCTTTGACAGGTCACTTTCATCCGGTGTTTTCCCATCCTGTTGGAAACTTTCATATGTGACACCAATTTTCAAAAATGGCGATAGACGCTTCGTCGATAATTACAGGGGCATTGCCATTTTATCATCCATTCCAAAACTTTTTGAAAAAGTTGTATACAATAAACTTTCCCCACTAGTTGACTCCCGTCTGAATGAGCAACAGCATGGCTTTAGAAAAGGTCGCTCAACTATCACAAACTTGACAATCCTAGTTTCGGACGTTTTGTGTAAAATGGAGAAAGGCTATCAAATTGACGCAGACTACTCTGACTTTAGCAAAGCTTTTGACAGAGTTGACCATTCTATATTGATCCTAAAGCTGCACAAATTCGGACTTGCTGGATCTTTACTAAGCTGGCTCAGGTCCTACCTCCACAACCGAATCCAACTCGTTAAATTTCAAGGAATTTTATCAAAAAATATATTTGCTACCTCTGGTGTTCCACAAGATAGTCATCTTGGCCCACTTCTCTTTAACATATTCATCTCGGATCTATCTGACGTCCTGTCAAACATACCTCACCTACTTTATGCAGACGACCTCAAACTGTACCACACCATTGAATCTAAATCTGATGCACTTTTCTTTCAATCCAAGCTTGATTCTCTTGTTCAATGGTGCAATATAAACAAGCTCTCGCTGAATATTGATAAGTGCCAAATTATAAGTTTTAGCCGTAAATGCACGGTTACGCAGAACACTTACTTTCTCGGCAACAACTTATTGACTCGCGTTGATAGCGTTGTTGATCTTGGTGTTGTGATGGATGTGAAACTTCGTTTCACCTTGCACTACGATAAAATTCTTTCCCGTGCGAATAAGCAGCTCGGCTTTATTAAACGACGTGCCAAGGAGTTTAAAAACTTGTGGGCCACAAGATCATTATACACTGCACTTGTACGCCCTCTTCTTGAATACGCCTGTATTATTTGGAACCCAGCCTTCGAAATTCACAATAACAGACTCGAGTCCATTCAAAAACAATTTTTACTTTTCGCCCTAAGAGATCTGTACAACCCTTACGATTTCGAAAATTTACCCCCATATGAGTTTAGATTGGGTCATTTAAACTTAACTTCACTTGCATCCAGAAGAATGATGATATCGGCCTGCAACACATTCCTCAATAGTAAATTTGTGATAAATATCCCCTTAAGGAACACCAGGTCCAATCGTTTACTAAAGGAATATCCACATTCCACCATATATGCAGCTAATGAGCCGGTGAATAGATGCTGCAGGGTCTTCAATGGCTTTAGCAACCTTTATTCCCCAACGATTTCCAAACTATCCTTCAAGTCTTCCCATATCCAAGCCATTTGTACACCATAATTTTTAAGCTCTTGTTTAATTATCGTTTTTAATTGTTTTTCTTTTATTTCATTGTTATTTTACTTATTGTCTATTTCCAACTTATTTGTTTATTCAATTAGTTATTTATTTATGTGTTATTTATTTGTACCGTACACTTGTTTTTTTTAAATAATTTATTTGTATGTATTTATATGTATTGTATTATATGTATATTTGGCTAATAAATAAATAAATAAATAAGACAAATACGAATGAGTCATTATCTATCTACCAAAATGTTTCTACAAGCAAGGATATGCTTTTATTCAGTTTTATTTTAAAGCATACTTTCTGAATTCCTTTCAAATGCTTCATTTTTTCCTGAATTTCAATACTTTAAAAAAGTTCAGTAACTGGCTCTGAAATCCACAACAATATTCGGAACACTTATTTCCCACTGAAAAAGCTTGCATAGTGGGAAAATAGAACCCTGCATGGCATTTCTCACTACTTCTATGAAAACCTTCACTGAAACGGATATATCCGCTGTTAGTACGTACATGCGTATATAAAAGTTTTTGTTGTATTATGACATGTGTTGTACTTTTTGTGAGCGCTCGAGCACAAAACTTTGAAAGTATTTAGTTGCTTGGATCGGCGTTACCGTTTTTACGATCCGAAAACTTTTTGTCAAACTAACAACAAAAACAGAACTGAAAGAATGACGGTAAGTTTAAATTGTTTATGAGGAAAATAGTTTCAGTGGAGTTTGTGTGATTTTTGTAACGAAGAAAAAAGTCTACCATCATAATCAAAATATCATTTGTTCAATAATTTTTCAATTGAAAAATGAGGAACAGTATTTTTTGTCCCGTTTTAATTTGACAATATATAGACTCACATAAATTTGAGTATTCACGTAGTCACTTACCTAGTGGTGAGTATATTTTACTTATTTATTTACCAAACAAGCGATCACACAAACCAAGCCGAAAAATAGTAAAAATACAAATTACAAACAAAAAACCTTAGCGCATCAGAACCGCTAGAAACACTAATGTTCGAAGAACAGTAGAGGATTTGTGCAGATTTTGAGTGTGTATTCTACCACTACTTACTTTTCTTACTTAAAACTAATACACCCTAAGTAATAATAGAATCTAAGCTTATTTTAATTTCGGTGACTTCATCGAAAGTTACTGCGGTAGAAGGGTGCTTGGGGTTGCCATCCGAAAAATGTCCAGAGTTTAGAAAATTTAAACAATGTTTTCTTATTTTCATTGCAAAAGTTTGCGATGAAAATTCTTAATGCAAGCATTTATTGGAACGAAAATAATAAAAAAAAGCCTAGTGTTAGCAGCCCTTAACTGGCACCGAAGCCAAAAATATGTCGCGTCTGCCTTACGTTGAAGTCAACCTGCTCTGTGAATTTCGTATTGATCCGATGACTGCATTGGAAGTTATAGGGATGCAAAGAAATTTAGGGTTACCATTCGCAAAAGTTTTCAAATTTTCTAGATCTTAATATTTGGTATTTATTTTCACTATAAGATCACTACGATTTGAAAATTCTATGCTAAAGTCGCTTATTAAAGGTATGCCAAAAATGCAAAAACAACCATAGCTGGCAACCCTATCATTGTATTGAACTAAAATTTCTTCTGAATATTGCCTGCAATAAGTTTAATTTGTCATTTGAATTTCGTTGTGATTCAATGACTTTAGTGGAAGCTATAGGGCAAAGAGCTTTATTTCCCTCAGGAATGATCAAAATTTAAGACACCAAAATTAGCATAGCTGGCAGCTCCGACCGAATTTTTCAACCTTGCTTCAGCTGCTGTGTGCATTTCGTTAAAATCGAATGACTGGATCAGAATTTATAGGGCCAAAAGCAGTTATTTTTCTGAGTGATTTTTCAAGATGGCACCACTGGCACAAAATTGCCCGACTTTCAAAATCGCTTCTATCGGACCTGGTCCTATTTAAGACCAATACATTCTAAAAATTTCAATTAATTCTGATTATCAAATCGTGAGTTTCCGTGAACAGAAGTTTTTGATGGTAAAATATAGGCGAATTGGGAAAGGGTTACCAGACGTGCCCGTTGTAAAATTTCAAATTTTTTACTTTGGCTATAGAGATAAAGCATAAAACTTATATGTGAATGGCTTTTTATTTTTTTTTCAAAAATCGATAATTTTTTGGGAGAATCGATGATTTAAAGGTTTTCAATTTCCGCGCCTGCCCTTGCTACAGGGTTGCCAATATGCGCATTAAAAGCTACACAAATTTACAACTTAATAATATCAATATGTTCTGAAAATTTTATAATATTTAAAAAGCTCTATCAAAAGTAATCGTAATTTAAAAAATTTCAAATTTTAGCACACAAATGGGGTTAAAAAATTCCAAAACATTACCCGATTCACATGTAAAACACGTTCAGAGTTTATTTAACTAACTTTATTTTTGCAAAAATTATTTTTGGACGAAATAATAGGTATACTAAAAATATTACTAACATGGCTGCCGGCGCCATAGGGTTAAAGATAATTGACATTTAGTGGGACCTGGACCTATTTTTCCTATACATCAATGTATCCTGAGAGTTTCAGCTGAATCGAACGGCGCGTTTCCGAGAAATAGTCACTGAATTTTTTTGAAGATATACATATATATATATATATATATATATATATATATATATATATATATATATATATATATATATATATATATATATATATATATATATATATATATATATATATATATATATATATATATATATATATATATATATATATATATATATTTATATATATATATGAACGTAAAACCACTGGCTATGATTGGTTTGATGCATTTGCCAAACGTAATCATCTTTCTTTAAGAGTGTCACTACATATAAGTGCGTTTAATACAAATGCTGTCGAGTGTTTTTTTGACCAACTCAAAGGTGCCATACCACTAAATTCATATGTTCCGAATCGAATTTTCCACCGAAAGTCCACCGAAACCGAGAAAATCTGTGGCTCCAACTGGCTCAAAGTTGGCTGAAAAATTCGCACTTCAAAAAAGAGGCACAAACGTCACTACGGCAATCGGAATAAACGCGGCGGGCCCCAGAAAAACATTGGATCTGATTTCATGAGTCATGCTACACTGAATACCGTTGGTTATGCAAACGGAAGCGGTTGGAAGACCCATGATGATATCATAAAATTCATGCAACACTTCATCAAATCTAGTTCAGTTACCAAAAATGATCCAACTCTATTAATTCTTGACAACTACACTTCTCACTTATCCATCGAAACTATCGACTTGGCCGTTGGCAATGGGATTGTCATGCTCTCTCTTCCATCAGACGTTGGCGTTTTTGGTCCTATAAATCCTCATATTTTCAATTGGCATCGATTTTAAGTGAAAATGTTCCGGCCATTGCTAATAAACCGGCAAATGAAGATGATCGACGGCATATTTCATTCAACGTGGCATGCCACGAAAAATGTCTGTTGGGGGGCGTACGTTTATGAAAAGTGCCGCCTTAACCTCGGCAGAAAAGAGAAAAAAGCTCAGCAATTTGGCCGAACAGAAACGGCAACGGTCATTCACACTAGCCAAAAAATCAATCAAAACATCAACTCTGGCCAAAAAAAACGTCTGCAAAAAGAACTGTCTTCAACATCATCTGAGTCAGAAGAGGACTTCTGCATAATTTGCTTGCAAGCAATGCCAAAAAATGCACAAACTTTAATACAATCTGTAGCACCCAGTAATTTCAATCGAAATTACTGGACCAAATATTTCGACGCACACTGTACCGTGCTCGAAATTGCTACATTTCTTTCAAATCGGACTGGCTGTAAATATTGTTCGATTTGAAAAATAATGTTTACAGTAAGTCCGACTTGACATTGCCTGACTTGATGCTCGAGTCGAAGGCGAGAATCGGTAACGGGATTTTTTCTTCGCCTCGAGTATCAAATCAGTGCTCGGGACAGTCGGTGAAGACTGAAGAGTCGTGGCTGCGGCCAGAAGGCGAAGTGGTTATGGATGTCAGCGGTTTAAAGTGCTGCGGATAGGTCGGATTCTATGCAATGTGTTCGTTTTTCTGGTTCCGTTCAGTGAATTTTCCCAATCTTCTTTTACATGGAAATTATCATTGTTTTTCCTTCGTTCTGGTGTGTTAAAATTTTAAAATCGTATTTAAAAGCCGAAAATCACCTAATCTAAAATCCATTTTGGAGGATAGCTCGTGTGCTACGAGGATATTTATCCCAAACATAATTTCATCGAAGAGAGTTTTCTGCTAGTTAACCTAGAGGAGACAAGTTTTGACAAGTGAAATGATTGAAATCCATCGGTGGAAGCGTAAATTCGAACGAGCGTGTGCCTAAAACTAGAAATTCTTAGCCAAAGTGAACCGCGTGCTCAAGTTTTCTAATAATTGAAAGTGAATTTTCATACAAAGCTCCCGTTTCCTAAACTGCTCTATGGAAGTAGATTATTGTTTAATGATAAAACTGATGTCAGTGGGAGACAAAAGGTCTGTTCCCGTACTACAATTAATTGCGATTAATTGCAATGAAGCCGTTTTTTGTACTCCGTTTTAGTACGTTTCATTGCAATTAATTGCAATTAACCGTAGTACGGGAACAGACCTAAAGAATGTGTTGGCTTTCATTTTGGATCTGATTTTGACAATATAAATTTGATTATCCGGTGAAAGAGTATTGGAGCTTCGATGAGAAATAAGACATTGAAAGCTGAAAATTATTATTAAAATGTCAAATGATCACCCAAATGTTGTCCAAGACTCTGATAACCAACCTTGTCATACGGAAAAGTGCAGGCAAAAATCGAGTTCTGGACGTGCGAAAGTTTTCGTTCGCGACGCTGGTTATAGTATTTACGCACCGCTTTGGAAATTACAAAATCGTCGAAAACTAGGGATGCGGAGGCAAGCGGGGCATGCTTTTGCTTGCTTGTTTCCCGGTATGAGGTTTGCACTTGAATCAATTAGAATTCACCATTTTGACATTGTTATCGCGATATGCCGATAAAAAAATTTCTGGTGCCGGCACGTATGCCTTCATATTGGTTTGGAGTAGGAAGTATGGCGGCGTTTAGATACATTCAACAGATGACGGATTGCTGAGGCGTTTTGGTTGGATGTTGCACTCGACGTAAAATTTCAGAGCGATAGCTAATACAGCATAGAATATGAATCAACTAGGACTTAAATGATGGCAGTTGAATTTTCCCAATAGCATTGTCAACCATTAGTTCATTATTGCGATTCAATTGATAGCAGGAAGTATTTTCTTTTTCCTTTTTCTCGCTTGGTTTTCTTTTAAAGTAAGCAAATATGAGTAAAAACGCAGCATTGCCATTGGAGGAATATGAAGCAAATCTTCATTGAAGTAATGACCTTTAATTATGTATCGAGTTTCAATAATATAAATCTCCTGCATGTCAGAGCCACACACCTCTAACTGCATGGAAAATTGGCATCGGGTGTTGAACATAACTGTAACATAGCTTAATAGTTAGCAGTAAATTCTTTTCCACTCTTTGTAGACTTAGACTTAAGCCAAACCTTTAATTGATTTGTAAAATGATCGATCATTCTCACGTTAAGAAGAAACAAATATTTTTTTTTAACCAAACCCACTTATCGCCGGTATTGAATTCCAAATCAGTTTATTTGCTTATATTAAGTACAATATTGAATTTTGTGTTATATGCAACTCAAAGTAATGAACCGCAGATATGTTATGGGGACAAAAACTTATAATATGGATTACAAATTTAGTTGTGTATTAGCGTGTCTCAACAAGTGGAGATTCGATTTGGCCATAATATGCATGGAAGATTATCATATGAGTCCCGTTATTCAATGATTATATCCGGTAGATCAGCTTAATGTATGATTATCATTAACTATTTCATTTTTGACCTTTGTTATGATTAAATAATTTAATCGCAACCCATAAAGTTATTGATAACGTAAAGTTATGGAAAAATAAGATTTCTAGAGGATTCTTAATTGGTATTATCCAACTGATTGTTCCAACAGACTTTGATTTTTTTTTCATTCTCCGTTTGGATACTACCGAAACATTGGATTTAAAAAGCTAGAGTATGTTGTCGTTGTATCGATGTTAATTTGTTTCTGTCATTCTGAACAAGCTGAACAATAATGAATTGTTAAATTAAAACCCTGCGATCTTTCCGGGAAGTTTTTTCTCCTTTCAGGGTCCACGTAAGGCCTGGCTGGCCAATGCCGTAGTTTTTCGTGATTTTCAGATTTCTTCAAGGGAGGGATACTGGCCAATTATATTAGGTTTTATTGTTTTAGCTTTAGATTTTGATTGTTGGATAATGGCCAGTATCAGTGGGTGGAGGACCCCAGACCATCGGGGTCAGGGCTCCGCTACCATCGGGGGCCCGGGGCTATCTGCCTCACCCGGGTTCCTCTAAAAAGAGAGGCAGCATTTTATTCCCGCATATTCTGCTTTAGATTTTCAATGTTCTCGCTCCGTGCGTCGCCACGAGCACTGGGTTTGCTTGGTCAGCCCATGTTGCAGAGCCACGGGTGGTTTTTTTTTTAACGGAACTATGCCCCCTTTTGTCCCTTGGGTATTTTTATATACCAGTTTGCGGCTACGTTATTATGACGGATGAAATAATACGTAGCATCTCGTTCCTCTTGAGAGCAAACCATCCCCATTGTTGAAAGAACTCACCCCAGCCGCAGCGAGCTAACAAAGCGGCACCCCAGCATCCGTCGGGGTTGGTTAAAGGGTGCTCCGCTAATGCGGACGAGGGGCCTTCACGGCCATTTCTAGGGCAACCTGCTCTTGGGGCAAGTATTTTTTTTTTAATTTGTCTCTTGAATGGCTGTAGCCATTCCACTTCTGCTGAACCTTGGCCATCTTGGTTCCGGACTTCGGTCTGGTTCTGAGTCGTGCTAAGACCTAGCATTCTTCTTATCATACAGAATCGCTACAAATCGCATGCATGGAATGCAAACGTGAAGTGCATCTTAAATATGCCAATACGGCAAGCAGTTTTTCGATTTGTGCTATGTATAAGCCCGATTCGGAATAATAGAACCATTTTCTATCGTTTCTGATCATTTAGTTAACATTTTTGGATCATTTTCATTGAAATTTCATTCGATTTTTATATATTCTGGCTTTGCCTCAAATTACCCCATTTTGTGTCCGATTATCCCACATTTTTTCATTTAATTCAACTTAAAAAAACGTTGTTTTGTATGGATTTTTTAAATCTAATGATACCAAAAGTTGCGCATGGTCTCAACCTTTATGAGAGAGAGAGATCTACGAGAGCTCATTTTAATACATCTATTGGCGAAACACAAAAATGTGTTTCAAATTACCCCGCATTACTATATATGCTATAATACTTTCTTACTACAATAATACTTTCATTACGGAGAAATAAACGATGAGCCATCTTGAGCAGATTCAAATCCTTCCATTGCAATGTCAAGCAATTTATTGCAATTTCACCGAAAAACCAGAACGACAGCACTGATCATGTCAGGTTAATTCCAAAAAATAAAAAAAGACTGCAGAAAAACTATTCAGTGCAGTTTCAGCATTTAAAAATGTTTCAGCATTTTAGTCGATTATGAAATTTCAAATGGAAGAACTACGTATAATTCATCATATGTAAAGAGTGTTCAATAACTCACGCAAGATTTCAATTTGCCGCCATTTGTCCGGTAAAGTATTGGCAAACAAGAAAACAAAACAGCAGCAAAAAGCTGGCAATCTAGGGTTAGCAGAAATGAAGCGCTACACGAAAGAACAACGCGTTTTCATTGTTGAACAATATTTCAAAAATAATGAAAGTTTGGTTGCTACAGTGCGCAAATTTCTTACAAAATATGCTGGGAATATTGATTTAAATTCGTCAACTGTGAAGACAGTAATTGAAAAATTCAGGGAGACTAGGACAATAGGGGAAATGCTAATATGTTGAATAATATGTTGAAATGATAATATCGAAGTAGTGCGTGAGAGTGTTGGTGAAAGTCGAGGAACATCCATTCGGCGTCGTGGACAACAATTGCCAATTTCACGAAGCTCTCTACAGCGTACGTTCACTAAAGATCTGCGACTCCGTGCATACAATGTTCAATTGACACAAGAGCTACAACCTAATGATCAAGCACAGCGATCTTCGTCAAATGAATTATTAAGCAACGACAAATGAATGCTGATTTTTCGAGCCAAATCATCCTAAGCCATGAAGCTTATTTTCACCTTAATGGCTTCGTTAATCGTCCAAATTGTCACATTTGGGGTTTAGAGAACCCATGTTTGCTTGTCGAAAAACAATGCATTCACAACGTGTTACTGTTTGGTGCGGATTTTGGGCTGGAGGACCATGTTTGGTGTGGACGACAAGTGGTGTGGACGACAAGTGGTTTCAATAAGACGGTTCGACATACCCTACAACTAGGGATGGACCGTTCCGACCGGAACTGTTAAGGAAACCTAATAATAATTTGGAACTGGTCGGAACGGGTCCAATCAAAAGTTCTTAATAGTTCCAGTTCCGATCAAACATCAAGTTCCAGCGAGCATTCAAGTTATGTACCATGATACATATTGTGCACGGAACCGAAATGAAATCGCTAGCAATTCAGTTCCGATGCATCATGTAGCTGGAACTGGATTTGGAGCTGTTAATGATCGTTCCTATACGGTTTGAGTCCGCATCGATTAGAACGACCGATTGTACATTGATGCGACATAACATGATTGTTTTGTAAAAGGCAATGTCGTTCAAGCAATCAGTGAAGATTGGCATGCATATATTTATGCCATTTTGTTCGTTTGAAGTGGAACTGGGGCGGAATACGATCACTATGTTATCAATTAAAGTAACAATTGGCTCGTACACTGATCGGCTGTTTTTTTCATTTGTTTGCACATTAGTGTTTAATAAAATGTCTGTTTACCTTTGAAGCTGTTATTTGAGTTATATGTGGGTATTTAAACTTGCTCCTGAGTAGGTACTTGCAATGTTTTTCTTGTGTCTTCAGTGGCTACCAGATGGAACTCCACGTAATTCTAATAAAAAAAACGCTGGCAATATTTGAAATAAGACCAATATTCACCACTGAAGAAAGGCAAATTGCACGAGATCTGTGCATTGTTCTAGAACCATCGTGTAATTCGATGTTTGGGGTTAATTTCATAAAGCTATGAGTGATAAATTTTGAAACATTGTCTTGGAACTTAATTCATATGTTATTTTCTAGGGATAATTGAAAATTCGGTAGTACTTGAAATAAACAAATATTTATAAGATTGCTCGTTAGGTTGAAATGAAAACTCAGTTAAGTGGAGGCATGTTGCACGGGACTCATAACAAATGAGCGTCAAACGATGAAAGCTCAAATGCTCCTTTTATATTGTAATTAAGATCAAATATTTGTGTTTTTTCTCCAAATTTTTCCTATCTGATCCCCTTTAATATAGGCCTGTTCCCGTACCCCTCAGTTAAGTGGAGGCATGTTGCACGGGACTCATAACAAATGAGCGTCAAACGATGAAAGCTCAAATGCTCCTTTTATATTGTAATTAAGATCAAATATTTGTGTTTTTTCTCCAAATTTTTCCTATCTGATCCCCTTTAATATAGGCCTGTTCCCGTACTACTACTATTAATTGCGATTAATCGCGATTAATTGCAATGAAGCTGTTCCCGTACACCGATTTACTGAAAACTGAAAATTCCCCCTCTTTCAGTAAATTTCAGTAGGGTCTGAGCTACTGAAAAATACTGAAAAGTGTCAAACGGAGTAAATATTTTCAAATGTGCGCGGCAAGCAACATATTTTTTGCGTAATGTTGCTATGAAGATCGAATATTTTTGTGGCAATAATTTATTACCGCTTAGGATGACTTTATAATCACTATTGTTCTCCCAAAAACCGAAAACTGACACTTTCGGTTGTCAATTTTCAGGAAATACAATGAGAGCGTTCCCGTACTTTTCATGAAATTCCCCACCACATGATTCAGGAAAATTCAGTAAAATTCAGTTACTGAAAGTACGGGAACAGACCTTATATATTGTAATAGTGTTTAATTTAATGTGGAGTGTTTTTTAATCTTTATAAAATTATTAAAGAACATTTTTGCTCACATAAATGTATATTCACTTAATAATAGTAATATTAAAAAAGAAGTCGAACTGGAACGGACATGGGAACTGATTCCAGAAGTGGAACAAAACGACTGGAACCAGTTCTCCAATTAATGTGGATTTGCCCATCCCTACCTACAACCCGTGAAACGATCCAATTACTACATGAGACATTTCCTGTTCGTGTATTCTCTCGTTCTGGTTATCAGAATTAGTATCCTAGATCATGTGATTTAACACCCTTGGATTTCTTCCTATGGGGTTTTTGGAAGTCAAAGGTCTATGTCGACAAGCCCACATTCGCCCACACATTGAAGGAGGAGTTTCAACGCTACATCAGCGAAATTCAGCCGCATTTATGCAAAATGGTCATGGAAAATTTCGACAAAAGAGTGTGTATGTACCAACAAAGCCGTAGAGGACATTTGCCCGATAAGCAATTCCATACGTAGCCCTATACTATGCACATTATGTTTCAATAAAAAAGATGTACAATTGAAAAAAACTGTGTTTTCTTCTTAATTCAAATCTTGCCTAAATTTTGGGACATCCTAAAATGCGTGTTGTTCTATATTATCACTTTATTATATCAGCATTCGTAATATTGAACCTTTGCTGCATGTGAGTTTCACCTAGAAAACATTTACACAAAAAATTATAAACTTTCAAAAACGAAATAGTCCGCCCGGAACAGATTAAATGAAGTCTTAAATAATACTAAACTATAGTATAAAATTCAATGCGTTAGATATAATCCATCTTACCCATATCACACTTAACAATGAATATTGCACCCAAACATTCTAGAATAGAAATCACGAATGACATTACAATAAAGAAATACATACAATTTCATGTTTGACTTTTTTTTATTTTTTCGCAAAAAATTCATTTACTGTTCTGCATTTAAGAAACGAACTGATTCTGATGAAGTCTTTTCCATTTTATTTTATCTTAGCTTCCCACAGCCACAAATTAACTAGTATTGGTCTGAGGCTATGAAATTTACTTCTATCTCATTTTCTTTAAATTTTTTGCATTTTTTATGTTTGTTTTTTCTTATTTAGTTTTTTTTTCTCTACGACATACGCTAAAAAGATTCTTTACTTCAATTTATTTATTCCTAATGCTAGAACTATTTACTTATTTATTTACAGTTTCTTTGTCTAGTTAAATTTCTATTACTTCAATTTCCTTTGAAGGTTGACAAAGATTTTGACGTGTCAGTGACTAGATGATATATTCGTTTCTTGGTTTTATTTACATCTGGTAAAAACGCGTTTTGCCTTAGAATTTTTAATCTATTCTGGGAAATTATTTCGAATAAGTATTTTTATTTTGTCACTAGTCGAGTAATATTGCACATTGAAACGTAAATTCGTAACGCTTTACAAAATTGAACAGTTTTGATAGCGACAGCAGAAAACAAAAGCAGAAAAAAAGAAATTGATTGTTATGAGTTCTCTACATATTAAATCTGATTAAAAATCGGGTCGGCTTCTGTTTTTGATGGCCGTTGATTGGTTGTGTGGTCGGTCCGCTAACATCGTCGATATGGCGGCGCAGCACCTTTGGCAACTTGATGCTGATGAGTTTTGGCAGAGCGGCATGTCTAGGACCTCGTTCGGATCGATCAGCTGACGCTACTAAGTTCGGCATCTACTCTTTGGCTTCGGCTCGGTTCGATTCGGGCGGCATAGTGGGATGAAATATACGCTAGAGGTGCTGAAGATAGTACCAATTTTCGTTGCTCACGGTCTGCAGATTGAATGATGCTGGCGGGGGTGGTGTTCGCTATCAATATCCAAATCCAGTAACGCCTGCGCTTCCTGGGCCGGTCATCGAGGCGGTAACACTACTAACTATACCTAATTGTGTGGCGGTATTATTTGATTGTCAGTGCTGTGCAGCGAATTTCATACGTTTTTGTTTTTGTCGTTGATTGCAGAACCATACTCGTACAACGTTCTTTTTCAGGTCCAACTTCTCGGCAATGGCAGCGATTTTCTCACCGGATGGCCTCGGCTGGACGGCAAAATAGGCTTCAAGGGAACGCTTTTCAGGTGCAGCTATGGAAGTCCTTTTTCTTGAAAAAAGGCTCGATATAGATTACTATAGAATTTATGAATGTGTATGCTTTACCAATAGTCCTTACGATGAACTGAACTCAAAATGAAGTAGAATCTAAAAAATGAAGAAAATAAACCCAAATCATGATTTAATCGAAATGAATGAAATTAAAACAGAATATAAATAAATAAGGTTAAAAGTATTCTCGCATCTTATATTTTGCATCTTTTTTCGTTGCAAATCCTCGAAAACCAATTTCATAGAACAAATCTAACAAACTCACCAGAACAAAAAAAGCATTAACCACCCTTAGAAAATAGCAAAAATAAATCTTTCAAAACACAAAACAAGACTAACACGTGACAGAGCAACTGAAAACAATGATGAACTCTCTCAACTTAACCGGGTGAGGACTGTTCGGCAAAGGGTAGTTTCTGAAACGTAGTCTCACCTTTTTTTCTCGCCCGCAGGCAAAACGCTCGGAGCATCCGGATCCCGGCGTTTATTCTTGGCCTGTGCTTCCGCTTCCTCTAGCCACGCTTGCAGAATCGGTTTGAGTGCAATCATGTTGTTGTGCGATAAGGTTAGGCTCTCGAAACGGCAGATTGTACTCTGGGACAGCGCTCCGACTCCTGGCAATTTCAAATTCGCTAAAGCTTTGCCCACATCAGCTTGAGTTACACCTGCAGTAGATTTTATGGTCGAAAAAATAAATCGAGTAGCGGAAATACGCTATGAATTTTTAGAGGCTTAGGCATGTTTGTGATTTGCTGGGCTTATGATATTGAAAGGATTAAGAGTGCGGTTTGTTCGATGGTTATTCTAAATTCTTATTAATGAAAAATACACGTGTACTTCGAATTGAAATCGAGTGCAGCTTACTTTTGGGGAGCACAACTTACCTAATTTTATTCTTCGTTGTTTAAAGCGCTCCGCAAAGGCCTCCAGCTCTCGTGGATCCGTGTCTGTGTCAGGGTGCAGACCAGCTGCAGCCACGGCAGCAGCCATCGCAGGATGATGAGCGCCTGGGTGCCCATGGTGTCCTATTAAATGTGTATAAATCATGCATTTTGGAACGCACAAGAAGCTAATTACCATAATGCCTACCAGGCGTGTGTCCACCGAGAGGTCCTGCATGATGATGGCCCATCATGTGGTTCATACTGTGATATGACCCGTGTAACTGATGGTGTGACGGGGTGATTGGCGTGTCTGTCATCGGCGTCAGTGTTGTCATTGATCCGGAAGGGTCTAGCATATCTAAGCCGTCCATTGTATGATGCATCTAAAGGGTGTATTGAAAATTTACAGTTGGATTACACGATAAAGTAGGCAGTTCTTTATGATACAACTAATCATTACTTCCGTTGAGATAAATTTCGGACCTACTGTATGTATGTGATTGACGTTGATCTTAAACTAGTGTCAGTTCTGTATTGATAATAATAGTTAATTTTCATATCAACAACATTTTGGGCTTAGCCAAAAAAGTTTTTTCCCAGGTCACGGTAATCAGTCCGTAGGTGTCAATTGCATCATTTATAATTTTCGACGTTGAAAGGAAAGTGAAACGAAATTATATTGTTTTCGAAATGATATTGATTTATAAATTGATATTTTACATACTACCATCTATTTTTAGCTTTGTATCGAAAAATTAAATAATCGATTAAAAAAATAAAAAAGAAATATTTTTGTACTCCTCTCTTGTTCTCGTACTTTTCTGGTTGTAGCTGCAACTGAGTGTCAAACTGCTAAATCTGAAATACTCAAATTTGGTTTATTTTGAATGAAGTTCTACTTTCAATAGTGTTTGAAAGCGCTACGATATCCAAAAATAATAGGTTTCTTTTATTATAAGTGTTCATACAAAAATAATAAGCTTCCTTGATAATTCATAATTTTATATTTCAGGCAGTATTGCAATATTTAAATGCAATTTTAAGTTTTAAAGTTAAACTAGAAACTGCCTCCAAAAGTTCGACATTAGTGTAGTTTGACTATTTTGAAGCATTTTAAGGAGTCACTTCTTATGGTCTTGAGCTATCGATGGTCCTTTATGAACGGTTAGCTCTGAGTTTACTAAAAGCGCCTTTGAATGAAGCCGTCGTTCAGATTGGATAGAAAGTTTTTTGTGGCTTTCATTTGCAAAATCAAATAGTTCATTGAAGGGTGCACCCTCAAAATGTCAGAAAATAGCCACATGCCAAACAGTGAATTTTTTATGGTAATGCTAAAGTTTAAATAAGTGAGGGTTTAGCTATGGCACTAGGGAGAAGCCGATTTACTAGTTCCATTCAAAGTAATTAAGTACCACATTATATATTAATTTCTACAACGCTGGTCTTATATCCAGCTACCGACAAAGGTATGATGTGACAATTAATCGTCCGCTGTTATTATGTTCAGTCTCCTCTTAAGGGAATACCAGACGAAAAAATACAACTATGTACATGCGGCGGGATTCATACCCGTAGGCAATGGTGCGGAGCCTCAGGCTGACGCCTTAACGAGGAGACGTATTCTGCCCTAATTCGCCTAAACGTTCTGTTTACATTTTTGTCATTTTTGCATACTTTATTACATCATTCTGCAAAATTCCGCTGAAACTGGTAATTTTCTATGCGCCGAAGACTGCAAGCAGTAATTGATGCTAAAGAGGATCCAACCAAGTATTAGGCAAGCAAATAATTTTCAAAATTCCAATACGGTTAGTTGGATATTTTTTGTGCACAAGTAAGCCAGCAATGACTGCCATAGACTTTTGTCCATTCAATGTTTTATGTTTTTATAAAATTATCTCTAAGTTTATTATGCAAAGTTTTTGTTTTTTATAAATATATATACGTAACTGAAAATATGCGCACCAATGGATTTTTAATTAAAGCTTCCAACTAACCAGAACCTCAATATAAGGTGCTGCTATAGACTTTTGTCCACCACTGTACATATCTCCAGTCCAAATCAAAACACAAATCATGGAATACATATCTCGAAAGTATTAAAATGTAGATAGAACGTTTATGCGAATCAGGGTAGTATTGACGGCAATGGAAATCAAACAATCAAACAAAAATCAACAAATGAAAACTTAGTCGAATCTCAGTTCTTACGCAGAACTGATTGAAACACGAAATTCCAAACCGATGTTAAAACTGAATGTAAAAAATTGATAGCAACGGTGAATCTGTGTTGCATGGAAAACACTTGATTTTGTTTGATTTTTTCTAATTTGTAATTTGTAAACACGGCGCGAGTATTTTTACGAGTTTCAGGTGATAGTGAAGAACATAGATTTTTGCAGTGGGTACTGTTTTAAGCTTCTTTTTCACAATTAGGACATTGCCGAAGGAACCGTTAGATGGAAAGTAATCGAGAAATGCCTTCTGATTTATCAGACAATAATCACGCACATGCTTGTGGCAAATGTACAATCCTGGTTGTTGCTGGCGATAAGGCTGTGTAGTGCGCTGGTCTCTGTGGTTCCATACAAAATGCACTAAAATTTCAGACCATGAGTATGAGGTTTAAAAGTCAAGAAGGAATAATGGGAAGTCGTAGCCCACCCACCTTACAGCCCAGACATTGCACCATCAGGCTGCTATTAGTTCCGGTCGATGAAGAACGCCCTTACGAGAGTTTTTTTTAACGGGTTTCGAAAAACCTTGATTGGTATCCTGCACAAGATGCAGGATTATGTGAGATTCGACTCAATAAAATACATCACTCGCTGACACTCGCCGTTCTCTTCTGAAGCGCAGGAACTTGAAGAAAGTATGCAATGCATCATCAATTTTTTTAATGCAGTATTTGCAGCATTCCATCCTGACTTTCCCCATTTTACGAAGGTATTTCCTTAAGTAGAAATGGCCTGATAGACGTTGGTACAGGTAGAAATTTATTTCACCGTGGTCACGATTAAGCCAAGGTTTTATGGCGCGAATCAGCTTAGTCGTCCATGCTGCTTTCGTTGTGCTCGTAGCCCAGTGCTCCTCGCAAAGTTTAAGCGTTCGTGCTCATGCTGAAGCGGCTGCTATCTCTGTTCCTTCTTGCGAGCTATTCAAAAAGATCTCCCTGCGCTCGTTCACCAACAAATCGACTATGATTACCCCAGCTATGACCAACACGGCGTTACTTGATACCGTACTGTAGCTACTGCCAATTTGTAGCACCCCTCTGCGTTGAATGCTTGGCAGCCTAGCTCGATGCTTTGCAAATTTTAAGGCGTTGGTCCATATTTCCGCACCATATAGCAGCGCTGAATAAGCGGTCATCACAAGCAGTTTACTTGCGCTAGGACCGGGAACGTTCGCCATGAGTCTGGTCAGCAAGATGATAGTCCCTAATGCCCTATCGTATGCTCTCCGGATGTGTTCCACGTAAATTGGTTTGGAGTCAAGAATCACTTGATTTAATTCGAGCTGAGCAAGGTGGGGGTTTCTGGAGGTAATGACAGCTGCTACATCAGCAGCATAAACAACCAAGAGCACATCTTCTGACATTTCAAGTCGCAGAAACCCGTAGTACGCAGCATTCCAAAATTTGGCCCGAGAATAGACCCTTGTGCTGCTTCGACAGAAATATTTTTCCGAATATATCCCTGCTTTTTCTCATATACAGGGTGGGGTTGCTCATAAGTGGGGGTTGCTCAGGGTGGGGATGTCTCATATACAGGGTGGGGGTTGCCCCAAAAGTTTCTCTCCACCTACTTAAGTAAACGCATTATTCATTGCTCGTTGCCATAATTTATCCCCTCTCAGTTTATCAAAAACCCTAAGCGGAGGTCAAATATCAACTCTTCAGCTATCGTAATGATCATATTGTGCTTAGCTACGACAGCGTTAACATCAATATTAGCTGTGCAAAGCGATATAGTGCATTTCCAGGAAAAAAACATTGAACAGCATTTTTCCCTATAGTCAGGTACAGAGACGTACCCTATATAAAGCTAATTTGAGTTACGCGGGGAATTAAGCATCTTTCTGCAAACCTACCTGTGAAATTTTATTGCTCGAGTCTTCAAAGATCCTTTTTCATTGCCGTGTTTACTGTAAGTAGTGATTTTTCTTAGAACAATTTTTACACGCTGCCTGAACAATCATTATATGTTTCCTAAAGTCCTCTATCCTAGAGGACTTTTGTGCTTCTTCATTATGGCTTCAAATAGGATACAGACAAGGATTCAAATCCAAACTCTTGGCGAAATAGGAAAATCCGTTTCCGAAATATCAAGGACACCAGGCGTCGACAGGAAGGCTGTACGGTTATGGCTAGAAAGGAGGAAAGGCAATATACAGGACAAAGGACGTTCCGGTAGACCAACAACTCTTTCACCTACAACAAATATAAAAATAAGAAAGATGGTGGAAAACAAGCCAGGCATTGGAACAAGGACAGCAACCAAAAGGGTTCATCAATCCGAAAATTAGCAACAACAGCGAAAGACAACGTCTCGATCAACGGTACATTAAGTCGACGAATTGGGGAAGACATGCCTACATGAGACGAGTAAAGCCGCTTCTTACTGCAAACAATGTCACAGATAGACTTAACTTCTGAAGAAGGTTGCAAAGCGAAAGATTTTGTGAAGATAGTGCACTTGGAAGGTCTAAGAGAGCTAACGTACTTTTTATGGATGAATCCCCAATTGTTTTGCACACAACGCCGAATAGGCATAATATGAGAGTAAGAAAATTTTATCCAAGCACTATTCAACCCATACCAAAGCCAAATTTGACCTCAAGATAATGGTTGCAGGAGGAATCAGCTCACGTGGAAAGTCGAGACTTCATGTTGTTGAGCAAAACACAAGCGTAGATGGATCCTATTACCGAAACAGCATTTTACCAGCTTACGCAGCATGTCAGGATGACAGAAGACAGTTTCCACATAAAAATTGGGTAATTCTAACGCAGGATGGGGCACGAGCACATACAGCAACGGCAACTTTGAAACTGGCAAAATCGATGTTTTCAACTGTTTGTGAAGATTGGCCTGGAAACTCTCTTGATCTTAACTCAATCGAACACGTTTGGGTTAGACATCAAGAAAGTGTATTAAGACATCCGATGCCGAAGAATAGACGACAATTAATTGCGAGAGTACAGCAAGAATGGAGCAGCTACACCGAAGCCGAAATAGAAAACTTATGTGAAAGTTTTGGACGACGTATTTTAGAATGTATAGATAATAACGGTAGACATACTCATTATTAGTAATAAAAATAAGAATCTGTATTATGTTAGCATCACAAATAAATTTCAATTTCCAAATTATGTTTGCTGGTTTGCTTTTTATAACAAAAAGTTTGTGGGGAGAAACTTTTGGGCCACTCTGTATAAGGCGAATGTTTTTCAGATAGACTCGAACCATGGTTAACAGGTAGTCCTGTACCTGAAAATTGGGGAAAAAAATCAAAGGTGACGATGAGCAATACGTTAAAAAATTACTCTGTACCGATTTTGCACAATAATGATTCAAAATCGAGGAAAAACTTCTTTAAAACTTACATGCATACCACGAGCAGTATTCAGCTGGAGAGAGTTCCTCAAAATCAGTGTAAGATAAAACTAATAGCATATCTCAAAAAATTGGATAGGATCACATTATTGAAATTATAAGTTTAGCAAAAAGTCAGACAATAAAATATAAAAAAAAATTTCTACGAGATATCGTTATTGCATTAATACTGAAATCGTAAAAATACTAAAGCAGAAAAAGAAAAATTAATTTGTTAAACTCAAGTGTTGAAATTCTCTTCCAAACAAACTGAAACCACTGTCAATGAAACTAATAAAGAGGGGAAAAGAAGAGTATTTAAATCAAAAAAAAAAAATAGTACGTCAAACGGTAATAATAAAAAAAACTCTGGAATGTCCTTAAAGATGAAATGAATCCCAGTAATAATCAAAATAATATCCATCAGTCAAGCCTTACAGCACATAGAAACTATCATTTTCAAAGATTCATATTAACTGGACAGTTGCTATGAATTCAAATCATTTCGCAAAACAATTAAATCCACCCCAGTACCTAAATACAATATCCATTACCAGTTGCAAACAGATTTCTGTCCAAACACCGAAAATAACATCAAAACTGAACATATGCCCGAAATATGCTGCTACTCCTATGATCCGAAGCATAAAAATGATAGCACCTATCATATCGAATCAACTCATCTAATGGATGCACAAAGTAGTTTTTAACCCGGAGCAAATCCGAGATGAAAAGACTACAAATTGATCATATTAATAAAACTTAGTGCAGGTTCATCTTGAGCCTAACCACTCTGCTCCGCCCCACTAATCTACTTCAGATTGTCGTATGCATTACACTGCACCGCTATCAATACACCATCTCATCTCCGTTATCATTTATTGCAACAAATACGACTCGGAGTCGAATTCCCGCGAGAGTTAAGATATCAAAAAGTAACTAACTATACACGCTAATAAAAATAAATCATAATTTTCCACCCCTCGTAGAGATGTCCATGCGCGTGTATCGGTCGTTGTGTCTCAGTGAAAGAGTCCTTGCACTCCCCCTGTGCAAACAAGGAGGAAAACAAGATGCGAGTTTTTCGCCATTCATGCACCACATTAACAGCATGTTAACCCTCAAAAGTACATAAAAACAACATCAGTGGATAAGAAGTGCACGTTTGTGGACAGGTTGAATGGGCGAAGGGCTGCCGGTTCGGTTGCGAAATGTATTATTTGCGAAAATTACTAGAATTGATTTTCTTTATGGTGGCTTTTCATCTTCGATTATTTTTCCATGTACATACACACATACATTACTTAACTAAAGACATAAATTGATCGTGTTGAAAAAAGCGTATCAATATTTTGCGGAGCTGTACTTTTATTCTGTTTCGATCTGCAATCATCAAAAATGGTAGCACTTCTCCCGAAATCGATTTCAGTGTCTCTACCCTTGTACTATTTCCCAACGAGTCCCTTTTGTTGATGTCTTTTAGAACAACAACAGATGGTTTACGCAATCTGCAATTCTACTCTACAAATCATCCTGCGAAAAGTGGTGCGGCTTGATTCTATCATTTGCTTTTCTTCGTGCACCCTTTCACGCCTACACTTATCGCAACCCAATCGATCAAATTCTCACATATGGGCGGCTAGACGCAAGGACACGAGGAGACATCATCAAACCGCGTATATCCATCTCAGTGTAACGGCAATGAATTTCCAAATGAGAATGACACTTGTGAAAATATGACGGTTTCCCTACCTTTCCGTAAAGATATAACGATTTATTGCTGCTGTGGTGATAGAATGGTAGTGTAGATATTCGAGGGGCTGATCCTGGTTCTGAGGTAATGACTAGTGCATGTATCGATTCTAGACCAAAGTGACATTGGAGTGTTTGTAATTAATTCCAATATTGACAGAGCCTGTGAACGAAATGCAGTCAGTTTGTATGCACAGGGGCCAAGCTATTAATGTATTTCGATTGTTAACTAAAACAACTCTCTGAAGAATATATCTGAGAATCAAATGCCACAAAGAGACACATCAAAAAATTGTATAACAATTGCATAACCTACAGTAAAATTAAAGAAGCTGTAAAGTGTGCTATCTGATTAATATAATTGCTGTCGAAATTTGTTGAAAGTAAGAAACAAAATTTATAATCAATGAAAATAAAAAACAAATGGAACATAGAGGTATATTGTAATTTGTACACTCTGTTAACACAAAATTTTTAGCGTGGTATTTAACTCAATGTCCTTCCCCATCACTCGTACCATTCTACTTCACCAAACAGCTTAAGGCCAGTCAGTCTCCTAACAATAGTCCGCATAAGATTGAACCCTCGCCTTAGAATCACAAAGGAGGTTGGCAAGACAGAAGTCGACAAACATGAAATTAATTTGAAGTACTAATCATCCGTTGATGGTATTTACCTAATTGAATGTAACAGTAATGGAAGTCAAACAGAGACGTGAATTTCCGTGGTTCTAGCAATGTTGCTGTACGTAAAATCGCCCTCTACCGCAATCGTTGATTTTCGCCAAAAAGATCCGAAATCCACACATTGTTTGCATATCAAATTAAATCAGAGTGCAATTTCGTAGAACAAATAAAAAAATTGATCCGGAGGGCATTGACAACACGACTGGTTTGTTATAGTTTACTGGTTTTTGAACGGAACGGAACCAAGGGTAAATGCTTAATCTCAGAAGGGCTTAAATGCATATTCGAGCGAAAATTGAAAGTAAACTATATTGGTGTACTAATTTGTTTACCAGCAGCCTTATGTATTTTAGAAACAAAAAGTATTTGTTCATTCATACGCATGATTGGAATATAATTTGATTGTGTACATGAATCATGCAAGCACTTATTAAATTTTCATATGACCGCAAAAAATTGCATTCCGGAATTTTCAAATTTATAATTAGCACCTTATCTAAAAATTTGTTACGCACATACCATGCAAGCTAATGTAACTGTAGTCGAGTGAGTAGAGCGCCTCTCACTCTTTGGTTCAAATTCAGCCATTTTACAAATCGGGCTTTGAGCTTAGCTGCGAGTAGTGATGGGCTCAAAAACGCCAAACAGTTTGAAAAAAACGTTTGGCTGCAAAAAACGAACGAACAGTTTTTCCAAATAGCGACAAACAGTTTTTCTAAAACGAAATATTAAATGAACCGTTTTTTTATAAAACGAACGGTTTTTCTACAACAAATAGTATTTCTAAAACCAATTATTTTAACAATTCTACAACGAAGAGTTTTTCTAAAGCCAATGGTTTTTCTAAAACGAATGGTTTTTTTAAATCGAACTGTTTTTTTAAAACGAACTGTTTTTTTAAAACGAATCGATTTATGTTTTTCTCAAACGAATCGTTTTTTTAAAACGAACTGTTTTTTTTTTAAACGAACTGTTTTTTTTAACGAATCGTTTTTCGTTTTCCTCAAACGAACCGTTTTTCTAAAACGAACTGTTTTTTTAAACGAATCGTTTTTATAAAACGAATAATTTTTCGTTTCTCTAAAACGAATCGTTTTTCGTGTTTTTAAAACGAATCGTTTTTCATCGTTTTTCGTTTTTTTTAAATGAACCGTTTTTCGTTTGTTAAAACGAACTGTTTGGCAGTGGAAAACTGTTTAGCTGCGGAAAACAGTATTTTCGTACTTGCGAGCATTTTCGTATTTGCAAGTATTTTATTCAAATATTCAAAAAGCTTTTAGGGCAAAAGGAGCTGAAATCGGACAAAACTGGCCAACTTTGGGTTAGAGTGGTTTGGGACATAACGGGCCAAGACCTATTGCTGTGATACAAAAATGTCGGTTTTGTAGGGGAGTAGGGGGTTTTTTGGCCATAGTTTGGCAAAAACTAACTTTACGGCGCTTTCGATGGTTGAAAGTGGTCGGGGAGTACAATAGTGATATATTAAGGATGAAAAATTTTTTATAGGGGAAATTGAGCAAAAATGTCCATATGTTCCAAAAAAATTTTATTGGTCGAGCATGAATTCGGAGAGCTTTCTGAGTTGTTTCGGGCGAAATTTCCATACAAGTCTGGGAAAAAGCGGCCTAGTTTCGAAGATACGGCAAAATGAAATCCAACAGAAAAACTAAAAGTAGCACTAAAAGTGCCAAGGAGGAAAAGGTTGAGATCCTTTTTGGTTCACCAGTTTGCGTCTCCGGGTGTGCTGAGGTCCTCCTCGTGACTGCAGGTCGCCACGAGGATGTCTCCTACCCTACCAGGGTTGTATAATGTACGAGATCGCGGGAGGTAAGATGCCCCTGGACTCATGTCCAGCCTTACAGAATAGGTTGGCCCCCTAGTGGGTGCATGTTTAATAAACGAAAAAATTTTTTTATCATTTCTTAATAAAACTTTCGATAAACTTCATGCTTCAGTGAGGCGAAGTGGAAATCCGACTGTTTTACATTAGCCAGGAAAACCGCATCAGAGATCGCTCAATGAAAGGTCATATAGATGACAACGGGATTAGTTGGTCCTATCTTAGTAATTTTTTTTACTTTGGTCATTTGAACGAATACGGGAGGTGTTTTTTTGCATATAATAAAATGAAAAACAAATTAAATTGATTGAGTTTGATCGTTTTGCTTTAGATGGAAGCTAGATTGGAGAAAAACTCGCCAAATAAATGACCGACCATTGGAAAGTTGCGGACAAGCTGCACAGACTAATGACTCGGTATTCTTTGAAGGTCATCTTGTGGAATAAGAGACAGTGGGGGAGGGCATTAGTTGGTCCTATCTTAGTAATTTTTTTTTACTTTGGTCATTTGAACGAATACGGGAGGTGTTTTTTTGCATATAATAAAATGAAAAACAAATTAAATTGATTGAATTTGATCGTTTTGCTTTAGATGGAAGCTAGATTGGAGAAAAACTCGCCAAATAAATGACCGACCATTGGAAAGTTGCGGACAAGCTGCACAGACTAATGACTCGGTATTCTTTGAAGGTCATCTTGCACCATCACCATTCTAGCTTGGGAACGTTGTGTCTGGAGAGTGGGGGAGGGCATATCAGTCCGTTTCATTACATCACTGCAAATCGTATGCATTGAATGTTCATATGTACATACTTCAAGCAGGTATTTTTTCGTACTCGTACTAGTTATACCTACACTCAAAAAAATATTTTTCCGAAAATCAAAGAAAATATTTACTTGTTTACGAGATGTGAGATCTTCCACAAATCAAATAAACTTTTATTTGATATTAGTAATTTGTATAAATATCATTGAAAAATTTCTTATATTCAACGGAATACAATTTTTGCTTTACCTTATTTCAAGTAAGTAATTTTCCTCAAATCTTGTAAATTATGTCTATGAATTTAGTAAATACCGCCGGGTTCATGGTTGACTTTGTTCGTCTTCAGTTGTCCTAACTCCATTGATTAAGTGTCACATTAAAGCTTCAATTAGCGACTAGGCATAAATAATACTAGCGCTTCCGAAAATAAGAAAAAAAATGGGGCACTTAAAAAAAGGAAAAAATGGGAAAAAAAATGTTTCAGAGTTTTTGCGTGCCAACAACATGCGATGCTTTCAAAGCGGTCCCCCATCTAAGTAGCAGCAGCGCCCAGCACTGCTTAACTTCGGTGATCGTACGTGAACCGATTTATGCCAGATGCCAGATGTTCTTGAAACTATATCAAATTTTACTCAGGGCAAGTGCAATATCAGTGCTTGAAATCAATAAATTCCTTTCTTTCGATTGACTAAATATTTCTTTGAAACTGTAACAAGTTTTACTCAGGGCAAGTACAATATTTGTTCTTTGAAATGAAGAAATTTCTTTCTTTGGATTGAGTAAATATTTCTTTGGCGCAGAATCATTACCAATTTTCTTTGCTAATGTGTTCATTTTTCTTCAAAAAATAGATGTATTTTTCTCAGTGTAATTGTCGTACAGCATAAAATTTGTTTCTTTTCGTTAATTCAAACGGTTTTCTTCAAACAGTTTTAAAAAACAGTTGTTTTCTTAAAAAAAACAGTTCGTTTTCGTTTTTTGAAAATATCTGAAACGCCCATCACTAGCTGCGAGTGAATTCGAGATTGAAATGAATAGTTGAGTGAATCTCTCGCCGTTTGTGGACATTCATTCATTTTACTAACTTCAGTACCCTCCCCGGTCGACAACAGGTGTAGAGGAACTTCATAGCTGAAATCAACAAAAGCTTTGGATGGTTCCAGAGACCTTACGAAAAATTGTTTCGCAATCTATGTACAATAAGTCAAAATATGTGGGCATACCTATGGAATAGTATAGACTTTAGATTTAGGTAAACTTTTTCAAATTGACTCAGCCTAAAATCAGCATTCAAGAGAAAAATGAACAAAAATTATGAAACTGACAGATGACGTAAGTCTGATCTTATAATCTCCTAATTCCTTCTATGTAAGTTTGGCGAGAGGCCGAGTATCTCTCACGGAAAAAAACTGTCCAAAACGCTTATTCCAAATCCATCAGCAAACCTCGGAGCCAGGTTGATACCACAATGACCACCATCCTAACGAAAACTCTTTAGCAGTTTATAAAAACCTTAGATTAAAATGCTAGTTTTGGTTCTGACGGTATTCCCAATATGATTGTATCCCTCTTTCTGTTTTTCTCTTTCTCTGTTCCTTTAGCTATCCTTTTCAACATGAGCCTTGCATCTGGTGTATTCCCTTCTTTACGGAAATCCGCCGATATTTTCCCAATCGTCAAATCTGGTGACCCATCTGTCATTTCCAACTATCGTTCTGTATCCTCCGGCTGCTGTTTTAGTAAACTCCTTGAACGTCTTGTCTGTAATAGAGTTTATTCGTCACTAAAAACTTTACTTGCTCCTCAGCAGCATGACGTCGTCAAGGGCCGCTCTACAACGACCAATTTTATGGTGCTTACTAATTTTGTCGTTTCTGCCTTCGCTTATCAACGTCAAGTTGATGTAATTTGTACGGACTTTTCGAAGGCTTTCGATTTTGTGAACTATAATTTGCTCAATAAACTTACTAAATTTTTTATTTTTGGTCCCCTCCTCTTCTGGTTTTCCTCCTATCTTCACAGTCGTTTTTATAGAGTCACTTTAAATGGTTCAATTTCTTCTCCTATATATCCCACATCCGGAGTTTTTCAAGGATCAATCCTAGGTCCCTTACTATGCATCTTGTTTATCAATGATCTTCATTTTGTTGACTGATGACTTATAATTATACTTATTATTATCAAGCCTGCGGATGATTAATCATTGGAACCAAAACAACTTCTTACCACTAAACATTTTGAAGTGTCACAAGATATCTTTCTCATATAAAAATTATCCACATCTGTTCTTTTATTCCTTGTCTGGTGTTTCCCTATCAGTTGTCCAACATTTTAAAGGCCTCGGTGTGGTGCTTGATTCCAAATTGAAATTTGATGATCACGTCATGAACATTACAGCCAGACAGTGGCGACTCGTCAGAGGCGGCAGGGTAGGCCCGGCCGTTCCAAAAGAATTGACTGATCTCATCCAAAATAAGAAAAATGAATAATTAATGTTAAGCACTTTGCTACTACAAATTGATTTGCTAACTATTTCTGCCTTATTTAATCTTAAGTTTTTCATAAGCCGCGTATACATCGAAATAGTATAGTGTAAACGAATAAACGACCCGTTTGCATTCGTCTGTTTTCATCTCAATCTTGCTTTAGTCCTGGTTTGTGTAAGCGGCTATCTTGAGCAAAGCATCAAGCAAGTACATGATACAATGAAGTAAGTATATCGTTACCACGACGGCCAGTCAACGATCCAGCAATATGTACATACGAGTACGATGCATCATCCACCCAACATCGTGCAACGTAAACGCTATGTTGCCCTTTAGTCGATCTTAGGATGCTTTCTGTTTGTGATGAGATTTATTTTCTGTTAAATAGCATTGCAGGAATAGCAAAAGGCCAAGTACGAGTTTTCTTACTGTAGTGTATGCAAAGGTAGTAAGACGATGTTGATGTATGTTGGTAAAATAAAAAAAAAATGTTTAATCAATTTTATGTTTTATGAAGGAGAATGTAGTGGTTGTTTTAAATGCGCGATGGGATACTTATTATATTGAGACGTCGGGAATCACTGCATGGTCTCAATGACTGTTTTTCTCCGCTACAAAATGAAGTCGGCTTACCCATGGACTGCTGGACGGTTGACACATGCCAAGTTCAAGCATAAATTCGAAATTTGCTTTTGCTTCTATTTGCCTTGCTTATGAACGGTTTTTTTTGCGAACGACATGGCTTCTAAATCCATTACTTCGTATGACTCTTTGAATACTCCTTGGAGAAATTTTATTTCCAAATTCAACTGAAGCTGCCTGGCTTAGTTCACTTCCAAATATTTTTGGATTAACCTTGACTTTGCGCATTATAATCCGTTTATCGTTTTCGGTTAAAACTTGGGGCCGGCCCGTTCTTGTCTTGTTTTTAATTCTGTTTTCTATTTCCTTTCGTTTTATTATATTTCTTACTGTTGACTTACTCTTTTGTATATATTCTCCAATTTCCTCATAAGTTTTCCGATCTTTCCTCATATTTAATACAAATTTTCCTTTCTTCACACGTTGTTTCTTTCCCTGACATCTTTTTTAATCACGAAACACTTTAAAAATTGACTGAATCAACGTAAAACTTTCTCAAACTAAAATAGATAGACCACCAAATTGATATTTACTTCCAACACACACCACAGTTCCTGGAAATTACTGTTATTGAATAAGCAACCCACTGAGTGCCATAATTTTTGTCGCGGCATTTGTGTACTACGCAACAAATTTTACGCTTCATGGACAAACACAATGCAATATTGAAATCCCGTGAATGGACAAATATAGCTGCTATTATAAAGATTATATTTTGAGTAATTTACTTTTTAAAATTAAAAACCATACTGAATGGTACTTATTGTTTTTCTACACAATTAAAGGTGCCATGACTCTTGTCGGACTGTATGTAAAATCGAAAAAAAATTGCTAATTTCAGATTGATTTCAAATATGTATATATATATTGTTTATTCAGAAAATTTTTAAAGTACATGCCTTACAGTAAATGAAAATATTTTTTTAATAATATTTTAACACAAAATGGCGGCGATGCGAGTGAATGAATAAACCACATCAAAAACTGCCTCGTTCAAGTTAACGCCTTTTCCGGGGGACTCACAACGATCAGAGAGAAAATAATATGCTAATGAGATGTATAATTCATAGGTGAACCAATAAAATTTATAAAAAAAAATTACATTTTTACATGAATTTTGGATTAAACAAAAAATCGATTACTTTTCAAAAAAAATCATGCTTGAAACATTAATAAACAAATTAGATTTCCGAAACTACAATAACGAGTAGATAATACTCTTTTGTAGATGTGGTATGAATTTGAGCCGAAACGGTTCAATATTTTTTGAGATATTTTGTACGGAAGTTGAAAAACTACTACTTTGAGAAAAACGCGTTTAAAGTTCTAAAGCTCGACCGACCTGGGGAACGCCACGCTGCATATAACTGACTATAACTCGAGAACTAATACGAATATCGCTTCAAAACTTTTTTTGGTATATTTTAAGAGCATTTCAAACATTTTGATGTAATAAAAAATAATCGATTTTTTATTAGCAGTTACATGTATTTCCCCCCTTAAGTAATTGCTGTGTTTGAACTCTCTTGGATTATTAGCTTCATGTCGAGAGAATTTTGATTCCTGTTCGCAATAAAATGAGAAACTGTTTGACCCGTTGCCAAAGCCATTAGCAGAAATTATTCCTTTTCTATCAAATAGCTTCTCAAATTGAGTGAAATGATCTTGCTTCCTTTCTCAAAATCCGAAAAATAAGATGCAAGATGTGGATTTTTTTTCGAGGCTTGATTTTAATTGTTTGTGACCATATTCACAATATTTTCATTATTTTATATGAGCTATGTAGTACCTTATATATATCCAGGAAAAATATCTGCAGTTTATAAAATTTTTTCATAATTGCAATATTGCAAAGTTGCAATTGCAGGTACCCTGAACACGCTTTCATCTTTCCACCGTAAATTATTTTCAGTCAATATGCAAGCGATTATCTTAATTGTTTATTTTCATTTTAAAATGAACCCTCAGCTCTTGTTGACATTAAAAGCTGATAATCTCCCGTGAATAAAATTTCTATCAGAGCTTGGTCATACAAATTGAGCATGAAATCCCTTTCTTGTCATCGAAAGTACGCCCCATTGTTCTCATTTTCACTGTGCTCTTCGTCCGCGCACCACTTGACAATATTTGTGTGAGAATGTCTCATCAACAAAAGTAGAATTCTTCCTATCGTATCGTCTCTTCTAGACTACTTGCCCGGACACTTAAAAACATGGAAATCACATGCACTTCAAACATTTCAAGTACCACTTGCCACGCAGGAAAAACCCCCAGCTATTCGAATCAGAATGATATAGTCGTTGTTGGCGAAAGAAGTTCCACAGTGGCGGAGGGTGGAATGACGCTACTGTACGGAAATTTCGAACTTGGACCGTGTACACTTGTTACCCATCAAATTATGCATCACGTGACCGAACCCTCCAAATTGAAAAGACACATATCCAACCCTCGCGCATTTTACACCCCAAGTGGAAGCAATTAACCAATTTCCCAGGCGCAAGGTGAACTGTGTTATTATTTTCGTGACAAGAGTTACCGTGCATGTATGAAAGTTTTGAAAAAGTGACTGAAACTTTGAGTAAATGAAATTGATGTGGATATTAAAGCAGCTAGCTGTCGGTTAACATTTATCAAGATGAATCCTACTAATTTTAGTGTATAAGTCGCCGTAAACTGAATATTTCCTCTTTGAATATTGAAGTAATTTAAATGCGCCCAACGTGGGTGGATAAAAGAATTTATTTGAATTTTAAATTTGCAAAAAAAAATTTTTGTTTCATCAATTCATGTTATTTAATGTCAGCTAAAACGTGGTTTTAGCTGTATAAAATCTTCATTCACCGATGCAAACAAATAATTATAGGCAAAAGTATTCAAAATGAAAAAGGTTAGAAGTGGGATAAAGAAACATCATCTAAAGATAAATCAAGGGGACTTATTATTTCTACAGGAATGCCGAAAGTGGTGAATTATGTGAGCATAAATAACATTCATCACAATTTTACAAACAATACGGCAGCTCGCTCAAAAGCCACAACTTTATTTAAAACGAGGACGAATAATGATACAATTGGCACAACTCTAACGCCTGCGACACAGTTTAAAATATTACCGTATTCAAACATTTCTGTTGTAAGCTACAAAAGCAGCCAGCAAAGATGTAAACTAAAACGTTGAACAAGTAATTTCCTTGAGGCCACTACCAGCCGCCACCCAGAAACTTCGCACGTGGCAATCAATCAGCGACACGTGCGCCAAGCATGTAGCTTATTAGTATTTAGGATAATCGCGGTTCAAAGACTCAATCGGGCATGGTGTCGATATAAGCGGTAGCGGTTGCAAATCGCACGAACTACACGCTCTATCGATACACACGCATATATCTATATGTAATTTGTATCTTCCTAATTGAATTATTGAATCAAATAATTTTCCAATCACCTGTAATGGTCGTTGTGGTGGCCCGCTCATACTATGATGGTACATGACGTCATGTTTCAGCTGCGAGGGCATCTGTGAATGTGCGTGACTGCTCTGATGTTTTCCGATATCTACGGCCGCCAGCGCCTCCGCTCTGCTAAGCAGACCATCATCATTAAGTCCAGAAAATATGTCACCCTGGAGAGAGAATAAATTTTAATCAGAAACTTGTTACGTCCAATAAAACTACAAAGGTTTTTGTTAGATAACTTTTTTTTCGAGTCCTCCGAATCGAGGATTTAATTCATCAGGGAGCAGATGCGTAGTTTATGGCTATAATAGTCTTAACAAAAAAATATTTATTCTTGTATATTTATTAAAATCAACAAACAAGCTAAAAAAAATAGTTTGTTTTATAGAGTTTTTTTTAGGAATATGCAGTTATGGATATTTTTTTATAACAATGTTGCAAAGGAGAATACTATGCCACATAAAGAATGAATTTCCTGAAAAAAGACTAAATCATATCCACGTAAATTTTAATAAATATCCTTGAACTCTTTATACTCGGTGGCTCAAATTCTGAAACTTTCTTTTGTAACAGAACGTACGAACCAAACGAACAAGTACGTTCCCATCACTCTCACCAGCAAAACGGACAAATTTAATTTCATTGACATCGATTGTGATCTATGACCACTTTACCTAGTCCATTTACTCGGACGAGAATAATCTTCGCATGCACACCTTTCCTGCTATGGATTCGCAACTGTTACTTATGCATTGGCGAATGTCTTTATGGTCCATTTCAACGAGGGTCAATGAAACTACCGTCTCGAAGCTAATTTGGGGAGAAAAAGTTATGGGATTTATAGTGCATTTTCTTAGTGGAGTCGAGTCATTGATTGCTTAGATCCTTATTTCACTTTCAAAAGACTGTATCTGGAAGAGTTCATAAGCTATGACTAGACAAACAGAGGACAATAAAATTTGGACTGTCTTACGAACACATACATCGAGGACTGAGATTGCGAAAAGTTTGTGGGAGCACTTTTTGGGAATTATGGCTTTTTTTAAAGGTATATTTCGATTAAGGCAATTTCGACTAAGTTCGAGAGAATTTTGTGGTGTGGTTGACTGAAGGTGATTCTTATTGAAATATTTGTTTTTCGTTTTTTTTTATGTTTCTCGAGCTCATGCACCGGCTCTTAATTTCCACAGCATTTTTAGAGCAGAGATTCAAATTAGGGTAGCTGAATTGTAAGGATAAGTAAAAAAATAGCTGTAGTTGCTAATGATAAAAATCAAAATGCGAAGAAGACAAAAAGTGTTAATAAAAAATTGTAAATCATTGATTCTGTCTTTGTAGGCACAGGGAAGGTGAAACTGATGAGTTATTTTCGATTGCTGAGTTTTTGAATGGATAAATAATTTTTTTTGTTGATCTGCTGCTAAGGATGATGAGCAATAATTGTAACTTTTTAACTATAGGGCTGTGATTATATATTACGACACACTGGAAGTGCTGCTTAGAACACACTTTCCAGGATGCGAAATAAGCAATGAGGCTGAGGAAGAAGAGGACAGTCCTGATTGGATATATCACTCACCTCCTCTGCTCAAAGAAATCATCACGTATGAAAAGGTTGATTGGGCGATAAACTCCTTCAAACCCTTTAAATCACCAGGACCAGACGGAATTTACCCAGCTCTGCTACAAAGAGCGACAGCGAAACTAAAAACCATTCTGGTACACATATTTACCATTCACCAGAAAAAGAAAAATCGAAATAGAAGCCCTAAATATTAGGGGTACAGTCGTATGTCTGCAAGAAGAGGTAAAATATCTAGGAATACACCTAGATAGGAAACTCACCTGGGACAATCATCTAAACAAAACGACAATGAAGGCCACTAAGGTACTCTGGGCGACAAAACAAATGCTTGGACGCAATTGAGGACTATCTCCAAGGCAGACCCTATGGGCATACAAGCAAATGGTGAGACCTATCCTCCTATCTGGAGCTGCAGTGTGGTGGAAGAAAACCATACAAAAAACTGCTATAAATAGGCTCAACAAGCTTCAAAGGATGGCCTGCCTGCTGATTACAGGAGCAATGAGCTCCACTCCAACAGCAGGAATGGAGGTCCTTCTAAACCTTGAACCGCTGCACCTCAAAATTCAGGAGGAAGTAGCGAGACAAGCCGTTTGCCTACAACAGACCTACAGGTATAAATCAGGGACCTTAAAGGCCACCTAAAAATCCTGGAGGACGTCAGGCCCATAGTGGAAATGTTAAACCTCAGCGGCCAAATAAAAACTGAGGCAGCATTCGAGAAGAGGTTCAAGGTCACAATTTCATCAAGGGACATATGGAAAGATGGACCAACTCCCTCGTACAAAGGAGCGCAAATATGGTATACGGATGGTTCAAAGATGGATTGTGGAGTAGGAGCAGGGATCGTAAGTCCCAAGTGCAAAATGCATTTCCCTCTCCCAAAGGAGGCCACAATCTATCAAGTAGAACTATCTGCCGTACTAAGAGCCTCAGAAACAATAAAAATAAGGAATACTAAAAAGGTCAGAATTAAGATCCTATCGGATAGTCAAGCAGCTCTCATGGCTATAAATCGCGATCAAATAAATTCGGCTATTCACCTAGAGGTGAGAGAGGCCCTAAATAAAATAGGGGCACAGAACAGCCTCGAGTTGATATGGATCCCCGGCTATGAGAGGCACCGAGGAAACGAGGAAGCTGATACCAGAGCCAAAAAAGGAGCAAAAATACTCTTTATAGGTCCTTCTCCGTACTGGGGCTTTACAAAAGCAGATACGGAGAAGGAAATTAAAACATGGAGCAAGAAGAAGATCGAAGACTACTGGCTTAATATTGAGGATTTAAAACACTGAAAAAAAATCCTTGATTTCGATAATAAAAGAGCGAAAGAACACTCAGAAAAATGTCACTTTTTTCAGAATCACTTTAAATCAAAAGTTGATATCACTTTGAAATAAAAAGCGAACCTTGTACGAATTCCACTTTATTATAAAAATTTTCTTTTCAAATCAAAATTTTTCATCATTGAATTAAAAAGAAAACGTATATGGCGCCAAATCATATTTGAAAATTTTTGAATCAAAAATGTTCAAATATGATTTGGCGCCAAATACGTTTTCTTTTTAATTCAATGATGAAAAATTTTGATTTGAAAAGAAAATTTTTATAATAAAGTGGAATTCATATAAGATTCGCTTTTTATTTCAAAGTGATTTCAACTTTTGATTTAAAGTGATTCTAAAAAAGTGTTAAGTGGTGAAATTTTTCTGAGTGTGGGAGCATCAACAATATGTAATATTATTATTTATTTATTCACCAAACAAGGTACAAAATCACACATAAAATATCAAATTAAAAATAAAATGGAAAAGTAAAGTAAAGAAAAAAGTAAAAACAAACAAGTTAAATAAGTAACAAACAAATGAAAAAAGTAACAAATAGGTTAATAAATAACAATCAATAAATAAATACATTGACATATAAGCTATGGCTTAAGGTTTAGGGGTACGGATGGCATGAAAAAGAGAGGATTTGAAGGATGATTTGGCGATCGTAGGGAAATATAAATTACTTGTGCTGTTGAATATGCTGCAGCATCTATTTATTGGCTCATTAGCTGCATATGTGGTCGAATGTGAATATTCTTTTAGGAAACGATTGGACCTGGTGTTCCTCACAGGGATATTTATCAAAATTTTATAATTCAGGAATTCTACATTAATAGTGTCTCTAATGACGTCGAATGTGAAGCAGGCCGATATCACCATTCTTCTGGGGGCTAGTGTCGATAGCAGCGGCGGCTCTACGTATGGGGCTAGTGGGGCTTAGCCCCCCCCCCCCCCCCTAATGATGTGCTGCGGGAACAGTCCCGAGTCGGAAACTTCCCGTTCGGGGAATATTCCCGAAATTTTCTAATGTACCGGGAATATTCCCGAAACATTGGGAACTTAAACAAATTACATAAATGTTTGTTTCATTCACGTTTTCCTCTTAAAGCTTTTTGTGATGTTCACTGTTCACTGTTGATTATGACTTCTGTAGCTTCATGTTAACCCCAAACCACATAAAAACTAACCGTTTTGATTTTGAATTCCCGGAAATATTCCTTAAATTCCCGGAAATGTTCCTTAAATTCCCTGGAATATTCCCAATCAGGGGAACTTACCGCGAATTTATTAGATTTTGAATTTATTTCAGGTATTACGTAACAATATACTTAAAGATAATAAAAACTAATAATCAGACGAAATCTTGGCAATGTTCTTTAAACTCAGTTTTAAATTCCTGTTAAATTCCCCAAGTGGGAATGTTTCCGGGGAATGTAACAGGAATATTTCCATTTCGGGAATATTCCCGGGAACGGCACATCATTAGCCCCCTATCTTTTATCATTCCAAAGTGTAAAGAAACCAATCTGAATTTCAATTATAACAAACTATAAAATTTCATTTTAGTGAATCGAATTATACAAATACTTCGTTCACCTACTGTTTTTAAAATCCATTCATGTCTCGTCTCGTCTCTTTCAAAATTTTTATTTCAATACACATATTCGTACGTATAATTCAATTCAAGAGAACCTACTTCGCTGATGCAATATGCGCGCGATGCTCTTTTCATATTCTCTGTCCATATTCTGTTCCACAGGCAATATGTGCCGGGCTAAGTTTAACAAGCCCCAAAAAAGAGAGGAAACCATAGATATGAAAGAATATGGATACGAAATGTCTATCCGTGTACTCATACGTGAGTGTACCTTTTTTAATACACACACAACATTGCTCTCTCACAAAAATTCCGCTGAGTGCGCCCCTTTCTACCGCACTCACAACCTAAAAGCCTTAATACTGTGAACACCAGATCAGTGTAAAAGCGTGCAACGGGCAACACGAAAAGAAACGTCAATGTCAGTTTGATTTGTGTCGGGGATTGAGAGCATTGACTTTCAGTCAAGTTTTTTCAAATAAAATTTGAAAATTTTTCGGCGTACTCGGTGGAAACGTACATCTACATTTGTGCGCAATTATTTGCGTCGATTTCGCGAGTAAATTAATTAAAAATTATAAAATAGTGAGATAATGAAGTGCCGCGTTCCAGGCTGCAAAATTAGCTACCGAGGTGCTTCGCAGGTGATGTCGTATTTCGGGTGAGTAAAATTAACCTTTGGCATCAATTTCGTATAGTTTTTGTGTGAAACTCGCCGGTTCGGGGAAAGAAATGTCAAACGACGTTCAAAATGGCGATCTCTCGTGGTTTTTCCATGAGCGTTACTATATGAACTGTGTAGGACACATACCAGTACCTCATTCTCACACCAGTAAATAAAAAGTCGAAAATTAGCACATTTCTCTCGGTCGAATTCTAATCCATTCTCTCTTATATCTGGGGAGGAAACGAATGAAAAAATTCAATGAGCGCAAAGTGTGTGCATGTCATACACAATGGCCAAAAGAGTAATCAATGGACTAAGTCGTAAAATTAAGCTTCTATTGGTATATCGCTTGTCCGTCGTTCGCTAACTGAATGAAGTTTGTGTAGTACCAGTGGGTTAAATTAAGCAAATTAGCTTTTGCAATCGAAGAGTATTCGATGGTTTTGCTTTTACAATGCTTGTTGATATTATCGTTCAGGTACCAAATATGATAGAAAAATTGTGTGCTTAGCATTAAACATGATTTGATATGATACAGAAAGATCTGAACGTATGATATTTTATAAGCGAAATGTTGATTGTATTAAAAATGTGTGAGAAAATACAATATACATTGTTTGCAATATAATTGATCTTTGAAGACACTTTTAAAATGTTTTCTTACGTCAAAATCAGGTTGTTTTTGGGATGTTTTTGAAATCCTTGGGCATCTAATTTATTGCTTTGATTTAATTGAATGGGATTCTTGGGACGTTGTTATGATAATAGAAGCAACCGAACTGCAAAGTTATATGAATGATAATTTTATCTTTTTCTAGTGACCTTTTAATAAAATATTCGAATATTTTTCATAATGTTTTACTTTCACGCAGTCTAGGCTTGATTTATTAATTCAATTAGAAATTAAGGAAACCTTATTATAAGAAATGAATGGTGAAAAAAAAATCCATATATGATCCTCATGTTATAGGATAGATAAGTTTGGGATATAATTATAATCCAGTTTAACCCAGCTAAAATTAATATATAATGGTGAAGTGTTCTAAAATATGGAGTTTGCTACTGAATTAAAAAGTTTTTTTTAAAGATAATAACATGTTTTCTTCTGTTTAACAAATAAATAATTTAATTCAAATACGTTTTGTCACTCTAATTATACCAGTAGATTCTGAACGATGATTTAGCAATCTAACGGTTACTGAAACTTTTAAAACTTATAATTCAGTCAAATGAGTCAAAAACGTTTCACTTTATTTGCAGTATTATCAGTTAGTAAAAAAGCTGAACATTTTAATGAGCAGCTGATGGATTTATTCAACAGATAAATAGGCGCATGGAATACCTACATATATAAACAATAAGCACATGCGAATAATTAGTAGAATTTTCCCGGAGGAATTTATTACCGAATTGACTTATTTGTGTATAGTATTTATTTATTTTAACCCCATTGTCAAATATATATATATATATATATATATATATATATATATATATATATATATATATATATATATATATATATATATATATATATATACGTATATTATTGGTGGAATACAACTAAAAGCTTTTTGCTGTTGAATTTGGCTGGAATAAAAAACTCTTCCAAATTTCCAATATAAGTAAGTACTGGTCCTTGCAGGCTAGCCCCACTTAAATTGATTCCCACGAGCCGCCACTGGTCGCTAGGTTTAAATGACCCAGTCAAAACTCATAAGGGGGTAGGCTTTAAAAATCATAAGTGTTGAACAGTTCTCGCAAGACGAAAAGTAAAAATTGTTTTTGTATTGACTCGAGTCTGTCACTGTGGGTTTCAAAAGCGGGATCAGAGTCGTGCAGAGCGGCCCGCCGCGCAGCACAGCACAGCACTGAGCATTATTTGGCCCGACCCGCGATGTGCGGTGACGTCACGGCCCGCACCGCATCGGGCCAGCTTTGGCCCGCGGATTGCGGCAGCACTGAAGAGTCAAACCGAGGGGTGAAAAATACGAGCCGAATGCATAGGCAAGCTGATCTTCGTGCTAGGCGAGAACGAGGATGGTATGACATCGCAGGTAGTGGTACAGACAGAATGCTGAAATTTATGATATGTGTTCATTGCACCGGATGTATTGCCTTAATCGAAATGGCTTTTGAATGAAACAAATGGTAGAATTTACATCAAGATTGAATATTTTAACTTTGAAGAAATCAAGCATTTGGAAATTGTACCGGATGGGCGTTTCTGTTGTTGTTTTTATTGATTCAATAGTGGTTCACTAAGCACTTGAAACTTAGAGAACCTTCTATTGAATATGAATTCCACCAAGCGATTGCACTTGTTGGAAGTTAAGTTGATACTCGTGTTTCACGAACAGCAGTAACTATACTACTTTGAAGAATGAAACGCTTGATTCAAGTATACGAAACTGAATGAATTTTTGGAAAAGTGTATGTTGGTTTGGAGCTAGTGAATAACTCACTCTTACTCCATTCCTGTCAGTGAGCGGTCTTGCGCTCAGCTTCCTTTCATAGGCTCAATAAGTGCATTTTTGTGCGTTCAGTTATTTGTTAAATATTTGCGAGACTCCTCAAGTGTGGATACTTCTCGTGTCGTCTGCTCGGAAATTTCTGGATATTCATGGTACTGTTATCGTGTCGGTCTATTTTGTCAAAGAGTTTAAGGGCTACAGTTCGATTGTCTTTATTTGTAGGTCCTTATGTATGTCTTTATTTCTAACATACCATGGTATCCTGAAAATTCACCGCAGTGCGATGTTTTGACATGTCTGAAGTTTAGGTTGAGTGGTTTTTGTGGTTTGTGCAAACGCTAGGCTCCCATATAAAATAGTCGGTCTAATTATTTATTTGTATAAAAGTTTTCTGTTTTTTATGTGTAGTCTGTTGGTCTTTATAAGTGGGAGCAGGGATTGGAGGAGGTTGTTGCATGCTTTTCTTTTGTTTTGTATATGTTCCGTCCAGGTTAACTTGTCGTCGAATGTTAGTCCTAGGTATTTTGCGCTCCGTTGCCATTGTATCTGTTGATCGTCCACGGTCAGTTTGTGTGGTGTCTGTCGCCTTTTCCTCGTAATGGAAATCGCCTGGGTTTTGTCCGAGTTGATTTTGATTTTAAATCTTTGGAAATATTCCATTAGCGTGTTTATGGGGGACTGCAGAGTTGAAGTAATGGCTTCTGCTAGCCTGGACGTGCGGAAGATGCACGCATCATCGGCGAAGAGTGATATTTTTGCTACGGGCAGTTTGGGGATATCTGCTGTGTATAGATTATACAAAAGTGGTGATAGCGGGGAGCCTTGTGGTACTCCAGCTGCAATTATACGTTCTGTTGAGAGAAGACCCGCGATTCTCACTCTGAATGTCCTGCCCTTAAGGAATGATCCAATGACCTTTATGAGTGGGAGAAATATTTTGAATTCATGCATTTTAAAAATTAGTCCTGCATGCCAGACTTTGTCGAATGCTTTTGCTATATCGAACATCACCAGTCCAGTTGACTTTGTTTGGTTGAGTCCTGTTCGGATATATTGCACTACCCTTGCTAACTGGAGTTCCGTGGAGTGTTGTGGCCTGAAGCCGAACTGCTCTTCTGGGATAATGTTGTTCTCATAGACTTTTTCGCTTAGGCGAGAAAGGAGAACTCGTTTAGCCAATTTAGCTAGAGATGTTAGGAGGCTTATGGGTCTCCAATTTTGTGGAAATTTTAGGTCTTTACCGGGTTTTGGCAAAACTATGATGATGGCCGATTTCCACGCCTTTGAATATCTCTTTAGATTATGTCCGCTAGTGTCTGTAATGTGTTGTCTGAGAATGAATTTTTATTTCCTGCATATCTATTTATATACAGAAAAAATGCCATCAAATTACTTTTAATAGAGTGTTATTGACCCATACTGTTTGCTAGGCAGGCTATGCAGTGATAATGTGTGTAGCATTGCTAATAAGAATGAAATTTTTTATTGTATATATGTGGTATGTCTATTGTAGCTGATAAAGAAATCAAACAGTTGTTTTCAATCAACGAAAACGAAGTTTTTTTTTACCATTAAGTCTGATCAAAGTGTATGACCAAATATTATATAAAGTTGAGTTTTGTCATGCTTTCAAGTATGTTAAAATAAAATCTGCTTTTAGATGAAAGCATATCAAGTATCGAGATTTTCGTACTTGCGAGTATTTTTGTACTTGCAAGTATTTTATTGAAATATTCAAAAGGCTTTTAGGGCAAAAGTAGCTGAAATCGGCCAATTTCGGACATAACGGGCCAAGACCAATTGCTGTGTTACAAACATTTCGGTTTTGTAGGGGAGTCAAGTGTTTTTTGGCCATAGTTTGGCAAAAACTGCTTTTACGGCGCATTCCATGATTGAAAGTAGTCGGGGAGTACAATATAAACTATACTATCCTATGCGGCCATCATTAACATAACCCTTCTATCTGACATTGTTTTCATTTTTGTGTTACCGCCAGATTCGAAAACTGCATAGTATATTACATCATCTGCAAAATATGAAAAACCTATCTTTTGTGGAAGCACGTTAAAATAAAAATGAAAAATTGCCCCATCTACAAAAAACGTAGCACTAGTTAGCATAAAGGTGGCTATTTGGCTATTTGAGGTGAGGTGGCTATTTAGTTGTCAATAGGTGGTTTTCGTTTTTTCATCGTTATGTTGGATGATTTTTGGTATTTAGGAAATTATAAATAGCCCTCATAATGTGTAGAAAGTTAAAAGAGGTAATTTTCTGCTAGTCGCTTTTATATTCTTTATCGATTGTGGTAGTTTATACTCGTTATTTTCTCCCTTTATTTTCAACTGTTTTACATTTGAAAACTGCATACAATTTGACAGGTTAGAATCTGTTCGTATGAACGAAGATGGCGTTCCTTTTGTGCTCTACTCCCAAGTACTTGCAAGCACTAATTAGTAAAAATGGAACACGGCAAATGTGTAGCAGAAAGGTTTATGCTTAATAATGCTATCATTTTTTCGTTGCATGTTACGACAAAACCCTTGTATCTGCGCAAAACCTATTTTCCACAAATATTTTGAACGAGAAAGCATTTTTTTCATATGCACCGCAAATAAACGTATTTGTATCCGTGTTTAAACTTTCATTCCGTTTGAAAACGTCCGCCGCATTTACAAAAATACAATCTTTGAATAGCTCGAAAGTTACTGAAATGCAGATAGAAGGACGCTAGTATACTCAAAATTAAAACTTTGACACAGAAAACTTACGTATAATAAATCTTATCTCCCTGTTTCATTCCCTAATTATCTCATTCATCAGCTAATGCATTCAATAGCTAATGCTTTTGAAACCGCAAAATGTGTACACTGTGCAATGAAAACAACACCTTGTTACCGAAAGTGTGTCGCCAGTCCACACTTATAAAGTGTCGCACTCGCCCAACACACCGAATTGTGCTAGCAGACTGTGCTTAGCACACACAGGTGCTGCCCATTACTAGTTTAATCAGACACCAATCAGTACACATGGTTGTAAAGAACCATCAAGAGCTGGTTCTGGTATGCAGCATTCAAAGTCTGACAAGCTCGTATTATATATACATACATATGGTACATAAATCTGTTTTCCGCCGCTAAACAGTTTTCCCATACCAAACAGTTCATTTTAACAAAGTAAAAACGGTTCGTTTTAAAAAAACGAAAAATGATTCGTTTTATAAAAACGAAAAAGATTAGTTTTAGAAAAACAATAGGTTTTATACAAACTAGAGGAATCAATCAAACTTCCGAACTATAATAAATTACAGCTACTATTATTTATGTCACATTATTTTCAAACATGCTATTTCTGAAAAGTTCTCAACGATGTTTTAAGCGCAACAGTTGCGAAGATAAATGAAAGATAAACTAATTTAACGCAGACATCAATTTAATCGGTTCAACAAATATTGACGGTTTTTTGAACCATCGATAAATTAACATTATTTCATCAGGAGCCGAATGCGTAAAGTACACTAAGAAATAAGGAAAAGGAATTATCAATTCCACAAAACATTTTGAAAACATATTCACCTTCAAAAATACTAAACTGACAGAATGCCTTGCAAAACACTCATCACACATTCTAAACTCAACTTTTCACTCTCTCGATGCGTCCAAAGATGTAATTTGATTATCTCCTCCGCTCCGTTCCGTCCGACGCACCGGTTGGATAACTATCACTCAGTCTTCCATAGCAAAGTGTATGGAAACTATGAAATTCAACGGAGCCTTGAGCCCGCCGCACTGAACCGACCTCACCCAAGCCCGCCCGGTCAGCCCGATGACGTCACCGCACTCATCAAACCCGTGCTGTCTTGTGCGAGTGCGGTTCAGTGCGGCCGCAACCCGCGGGCTCGGGCCGCTGTGCAAGTCTCTGAGCGGGATTCCAGCTAATGCAAGCGTATTCGAGAATAGGACGTACAAGTGAAACCTAGCTGTTTGTTCACACGAGAAAGTATTTTATCAAAGTGTAAGGCGCAGCGGAGTTTTTCATCTAAGATAACACCCAAGTCAGCAATGTTATCAACTCGAGCTAGCATATTATTGCCGAGGAAGTACGTATTGTGTGTGACCGTGCATTTCCTGGAAAAACTAATAACTTGGCATTTATCAATGTTGAGAGAGAGCTTGTTTATATTGCACCACTGATCAAGTGAATCAAGCTTGCATTGGAGAGAGGGGGCATCCGATTTCGATTCAATAGTCTGATAAAGTTTGAGATCGCCTGCATAGAGTAAATGAGGTATGCCTGCTAGAACCTCAGATAAGTCGGAAATAAATATATTAAAAAGAAGTGGGCCAAGATGGCTACCTTGGGGTACCCCAGCGGCAGCACTAACGTTTTTCGATAAAAATGCTTGAAATTTTACACATTGTGTTCGATCGCGAAGGTAAGAGGTCAGCCAGCTGAGTAAAGACCCGGCAATACCGAATTTCTGAAGCTTTTTAATTGAAGTAGAATGGCCAACTCTGTCAAACGCCTTACTAAAGTCAGTGTAGACTGCGTCAATTTGGTATCCTTTTTCCATTTTGCATAGAACGTCAGAGATTAGAATTGTCAAATTCGTGGTAGTTGAGCGACCTTTTCTAAAGCCATGTTGTTGCTCTTTCAAACGGGAATCAACAAGCGGAGAAAGTTTATCGCATACCATCTTTTCAAAAAGTTTCGGAATTGAAGACAAAATGGCAATGCCCCTATAATTTCGGATACAGCGTCGATCACCATTTCCAACAGAATGGGAAAATTCCCGACAAAATTGATCTATTGAAGAAAATATGCAAGGAAGCTATAAGCTGCTCTACACACTTGCGCAAGAAGGTCGGAGGAAGAAGATCAGGCCCAGGACTTTTGTTGTAGTCGAGATCCAAAATAGCTTTACGTATTCCATCACGGGAAATTTCTAAATGGTTCACAGAAGCTGTTGAAGCTGAATCAGAGGAAGAAAGGTGTGAGTTTGATGAGTTAAATTATAACGATGGATAGCCAGTCGTTTTTTGCTTCACATTAGCAACTATATTTCCGCCAGTTGTTCTAATGTAAGTGTCATAAGCCTAATAAAACTTTGCTAAAAATTGCTTAGCAACTTCATTATATTCTTCCTGAATAGCAGGACTAAAATCGGTATTTTCTCTAGTCAGGTTATAAAGTTTGTTCCTACGATTTCGCATATGCCTACGGTCTCTATCAAGCCATGACTCAGACAATTTATTCTTTTTTTTTTATCTTTGGAACACATGTTTCAACAGCGTCAAATATTTTATTGTAAAAAGAGGAAATGGCTGTCTAATAAACAATAGAAAAAAACCTTATATAATCATCGTTTATATTTGGATGGGTGGTCTGACATAAGACGTTGTCGAAAAGCGACCACTTACATTTATTTAGCGGGACAATCAACCATTTACAAGCGCGCAAACGTGCAAAAATATTTTCAAAAATTGACCTATTTCATCGTTGCTCAAATTTAACATGGTTACAGAGGACCATATTGCACATGTAAAAATACTGTGCTTACAATTTACTCGCGGGACAAACCTACTCTAAGCGATCCTCAAAGTTTCCACTGCAAGAGTCAGCGCGGGAAATTAAAAAAAATGGGTTGGTTGCGCTGTACACTGTTTTGACAAGTTTCATTGGTTTTTCCGAGTTAAGTGACTCACCGGGAAACCTGAAAAATCCGGGCTTAAGATATTTCCTGGAGCTCACTCGCAGTTTGAACGTTCAAATGCCAGCACGTTCTGTGAAATATATTTATTTGTAAAACGTGCAAAATGTCCAAATTAAAATGCGTTGTTTTGCAAAAACGCATCAGATAAAGTACTTATCTTTTCAGTAGAAAATCTCGCTCATTGTTTGACATTACGTGAAATTCGCTCGGATAAGTGTTTGAAATGGGGCGATGTCTCTCTGCCCACGACAGCCACTCAACACAACGGATACCACACAAAGTGTTTGAGTTGTTTTAAAGCTTTTGTTTACCAAAAAGGTATTTTACGCAATTTCCGAAAGTTGATTCATCAAACATTGAGCCATTGATTGGATCATCGGAATACAAGATACGTGAGGAATATTGTATTCGTTTCAAATTGTTTTTACACTAATATGAGAAAGATTAAAAATGTTTGTCATACTGCTTCTATAATATACATATTTATAGTTTAACATGTTTAAACGTTGACATTTATTAGTGAGTATTCGTGATAAGTCTATAATATCTTTACTGCATATGTACAAATATGAACATAAGTTTTTATGAATATACATGTTTATATATTTATATTTGTACATATTGATGTATGACATTTTCAATGTATTTTTATAATACGTATGATATCAAAAACATTTGAAAACTTCAAAAATAACGGATTCACTTATAAATTTTTCAATTTATCTCCAGCGTGGTCGTTTTTACGAGCAGAAATCAAAGAGAAGGCAAGTCAAACGTAAAAATGCTTGAAGTTGTCGAAGTAACACCAGCTCTTGTCATCAACGATACAACCGAGGATCTTCAAGGAGGAAAAGTGCAGAATTTCGGAAGTTGCGTCATCCAGCAACAGCGTTTCTTTGAAAAAAGCCTACGTTTTTTTTGTGTAAGCGAGAGAAAAAAGGTTTAAGGTCGTTGGCAAAATTTAAGCACGTGCAACAAAAAAGAGGTAATCGATTCTTTGAAAACGAGTGCGCTGGAAGTTGACCTCGTTGCCCGTATAACTGCCGTAGAATCCCTTTGTGATTGCGTCTATTATCATCACTTTTGTAAAGTGACTAGCTTTAACAAAAGTGTATCCCTTATCAATATTAAAGCTCGCAAGGTCTCCAATGGCCTCCAAAGAGGGATATCGCGGCAAAAGTCTTTGAAAAAATTGCCTGTTTTGTAAATGACTACGTTGTCAAAAAATCTCAGATGGATTCGTTGAAGTTTCTACGAGAAATGCACGTCGAGTTTTTACGCAAATTTTCGCAAGGCCAAGACAATTTGCTGTTAGAAGCCAACCCCCCCCCCCCCCGTGTCATTTTGAAAAAAAACTTCTCGACAAATTCAAGAAAAAATCACCAAAAACGCAGAACATGTTTTGAAACCATACTCGGGTGTCGCGATGCACGATAGCGATTTTCATGACATCGATAGGCGCGAAATTTTAGCTCTAGCTGCAATTTATCTCAGAGAAGACATTCTTTCGATGAAAACCAAAAGATTACTGAACCAATTGACCACCAACGATTTGATTAAAGGGGAGTGTTGTATCCCAGATGAACTCGAGTTAACAGTGCTGCCACTTTGGATACCTTCATATCATTTTGGATACGAATCAAATTTGAAAAATCTGGATGATACTATGATACGTTGTCCCCAAAATGGATACTTTTCTGAATTTTAATTTACCTGCGCGAAAACGTGTGTTCATAACAATCACTTTTTTCAATTTCCATTACATTATATTTCAAATAGAAAAGTTTGATTGTACAATTTTATCATACTGTTATATAAATGGAAGCAGCAGCATTTTCTTTCGAAAAAGTTTGACGTTCTATTCAAAATGGGTATAAGCATGATGTGACTCAAGAAACGAACAAGAAAGAAAGTAGCTCAGGAACTATAAAAATTGTACAATAATTTATAATATATAATAATTTATAATGTACAATAATTTATATAGAGCTGAGTAGGTGAATTCTTCTAACCCTCAAAACACATAGGTCTCTGCTGAAACATATTTTGTTCTAATATTGAATGCATTTCCCGTCTTACCTAACAGTTATGAAGCAGTCTTTGAGGAATTTCGAATGATTTCGTTGCAAAATTGCAAAATCCTTTCCAAAATCTTAAGCAGGATAAATTTAAGACTTATTGGACGATAGTCCTTTGGCTTAACATTAAAAACTTTCCCTGCTTTATGGAAGATACAATAAGCGCAGATAAGCGTTATAAATCTCTCTGAACCATAGTAGCGATACTTCCATGGTCTGCTGAATATCAGCAGCAAAGACGCCATCAGGGGCCGGGGATTTAAACAGCTCAAACGAGTTAATAGACCTCATCAGTTGAGAATTAGATATTTGGAATGACGGTGTTGAGCTCCTAGCTTGCTCCATTTGTGCTTCCAAAAGAACGTTTAGAGTACCTGCGCTCGAACTAGTCTAAATGCCCTCAGCGTTCATGATGCACCACATAGTCTTCGGTGTTGTGCTTAAAACCTCACGAAGATGATTTGCCTCACTGATATTCTTTGCCTTGCGTAGGGCATATTTAAAAGCCCTCAGCTTCGTTTTATACAGCGACCAGTCATTCGATTTTTCGAGCTATTGACATCCTTCCTACATTCTCTTCGCTGGGTGCTGATCTCCATTATCTCCGGCCAGCCACGTTGAACGATATGAACCTATTATCGGAGAATGAACACTCTTGTAAAACCCTCCAGTCACGGAGAAGATGCGAGTGCCGCCCACTTTCCAAGGTAACGTCAAGAACCTCTTTACGGTATGAGTAAAGAAGGTCGGTTCGCTGCTAGTATTGGCGATGAAAAGGTGGTGGGCAATGATGAAATCAAAAAGTTCCTCACCTCAGCCATTTGAGTAAGAGCAACCCTCTACTTCATTATGAGCATTAGAGTCAACCCTCAGAAAAAGAGGTTCACCAATTTTCATGGCATTAACCACAACACCCTTGACAATGTCGCATAGATGGCTAGTGACATGATCATATGCCATGTAGTAGGAAACAAACCAGCATGTTATCCTGCAACAGCCATGTTATCCTTGTCACAGAAATTGTGTAGTAAAAGGACGTTAGTGGTTTTCTTGATAACAATACAGTCACGTGGCTTGTGTAAGCCGTTGGGTACTATCAGTCTGCATCCATTGATACATAACCCACAAACCAGTTGTTGGCAACCGATGGTTCTGGGATTAGGATTAGCTCTTCCTATGTGCTGCTGATGCTGCTTTGGTATGGTGTGGAGATCTGCAGTACCTTCCCCATCATTCATTGTTGAAAAGGGTTAGGTCGAGGTCCTTCCCCTCAGACATAGAAGCTGCCCAAGCCCATTCCTTGGCGTCCAGAGTCATGAAGTCCAGGCAGCTACCCAACTCGGAGGTAGTCCCGACGGCATAGAGGATTCTGCATCCAATTCTTCTTCAAACGTTGCCCTCAGACAGGCAACAGTCCCCCCTTCAAGTAGTTTCTCGGTCATTTGAGCCACCTATCTTGAGTTAGGCTTTAAATTTATCGGATCGTTGGCTTGTCCCTTCAACAGATCCGTAGAGCCAATTTCTCGACTCCGTATCTGATAACGCCCTTACAGGGCATCTAAAACCGGCAGTGCTTCTTCATTTATTATGAAAAGGGCTTTCTTTCCGTCGATTATCTACTATAAGCAGAAAATTTGAAACAAAAATATTTTTAGCTTCTACCGAGTTTTATGCATTTGATTTGTTAAAAGCTGAATGTGATTTTCTGATTAAGATTTTGATATTTTTTAAAAATATATGTTCGATATTACAATATGCTGTGGCATGAATCGCCGATTTATGTTAAATGTCGAAAATGACATTTTATATTCCCGACAAAAATGGCTGTACAGAGCCATGCAGAGCTATTATACCAAGGTATCAATTTGATACGCATTGCCAAAATTGTGGATACGATGGATACGTTTTTCTTACTAATTTTGTAGAATTTGGATACGATATGAAAGCTCTGAAGCGGCAGCACTGCTCGAGCACTTCAATCGCACGCTCATGGGCAGAGAATCGGTTCTATATATCGGTTCTATTACGATTTTCACGCCCAGCACCGGCTCCCGTTACCCTGCACTGTGAAATAGCCTTGCACTCATAGGCGCGCCGTAGGGGGGGCCAGGGGGTCCGGGACCCCCCAGACCCTAGGTTGGCTCCTACCAGAAAAATAAATATTTCTAACAGCAGACACTTAAGTTTTCGCCTCTTTGGTTTTTGTTGCTAAAGCAAGAGCTGTATAGTACAGTAGTGTAAGCCTATAAAAATTATAACATAGAAACTGTGTTATTTGCTGTATTAATTACTCGAGAAAATATTTAATTTCGACAAGTTATACGTTAAGAAAAAGACGAAAAGCACCTCGCCAATTATCCTTTTTTAATTAAGATTATCTGTTCATTTCTACTAGGCAATATACAAGTATTTAGATAAGAATACTTTTATAAACTGGTAGGCTAATGTAGAATACAATTTTCGAAGTCATTTGGAGAATGAAAATGGCACCCTTCTACTTTTATGCTATCTATTCAAGACAATGTTGTTTATTGTGAGCAATTTTTGCTGCGCTTACTCTTTCTTGATGGGATCATGTTCAATTAGCACATTCATACCTAACATTAATCAAAACAAACACAATCTCATTCCATATTTGAGAGCATGTTTCTTTGACTTTTGCGTATGATAAAGTGTACTTATTAAGTTTGAGTCAAAAAGTCCATACTGAATAGCTCGGAAAGTCCAATATTGCTGTTCTAAACCTTTTGACACCACCACAACAAAGACTATACCGAATTTGCATCCCGTTCAAATAACTTACCCTATAACTTTTGATCCATTGAAAGCGTTGGAAGTTATACGAAAAAAAGGTGTTTGGAGTTACCTTCCGCGAATGTGTTAAATTTTTTGAAATTGAAATATTTTCGGCTTATTTTCACTACGAAATCATAATTTTTTGAAAATTTAATAGTATCGATTTCTAAGACAAAAATGTTGATGCTGGCATCGCGAGATACCGTAAACGCAAGTTCCAGGTGGAAAAATATAAATAATTCGGTGAAGGATTACGATTTTTGTGCGATTGGGAATTTTAGAAGTTTAGATTTGACTGTATCAAATTCATCAATCATTTGCATTTTATTCTAAATACCGATAAAAATACCAGAGAGTCAATGGTGTGAAAGATTTGTGTTTACGTACTTATGCTAGCTACACGGCTGTCCAGACATTTCAAAACGACAGAAACTTACCCATAGATGCGTCTTGTAAACTATACCCATAGATGCGTCTTGTAAATTTCGTGATGATCTGATGACTCGGTGTGCAGTTATCACAATGCGAAATTTTCCATAGTAAAATAGTAAAATTAATCCACAATGTCTTCAAGGACATATTGCATACAATAATAAAAACTCTACAATAATAAAACTCTAATAGTGTTTGGAAGGCAGTAAGTGATATGGTGCTTGAACAGTCTTGGAATATTGTCAAGATGAACCGAAATTATTTGAAAAAAGCTATCGAGCTTATGACGTGTCTCAGTCGCCAAGGACTTGCTTTCAGAGGACATGATGAAAGTGGTCCCAGTGATAACCATGAATTTTTTTTTGAAATTTAGTGAATTATTCCCGAAGCATGATTTAACTTTTGAAAAACATTTTAAAAACAAGGTTGCGAACTACTGTAGTGGCAAAACAAAAAATGAGTTAATAAAAACAATTGCTGAAATCGTTCGCGAGGACATGACAGCTGAAATAAAATAGTGCGGACTGATATCCATTATGGCAGACGAAGCAAGGGTCCACAAACAGGAACAACTCTCCGTGTTTGTCAGATTTGCTAGATGTTTTAGGAGCTAGGAATGCCTCGTATTTAGTCGATATAATTTTGAGTCTGTTAGACAGTTACGGACTTAGTGAATTGCCTGTTGTTGGACAGTCTTATGATGGTGCTAGTGTCATATCAGGTCAAAAAGGTGGTTTACAAACCTAAATTAAGATAGTTTGTACACTGTCAAGCTCATAAAATTATCCTTGTTGTAATGGACACATTTTTCACCATCGAAACGTATGCATCCTTTTTGAATGTCATCGAATCCCTTTACATACACTTTTCAAAGACATCACAACACCAATAGTTGAAGCAGCTTAAAGAGGCAGTTGGTCTAAACACAAGGCGTGAAATGAGAAGTTTAAGCTCGTCTCGCTAGTCAATGAGATTTCACAATTGCAAATATGTGATTGATAGCTATGGGACTATAAAAGAGGCTTTAGAAAAAGAAATGAATGAAGGAAAATACAACGACTCAGTTTCTGCATTGGCGATCTTTCATCTTTCACTATGTTCAAATCTTTTCTTCTTTCACTATGTTCTTTTTATAACGAACATGTTAAGCACATATTTTCAAACTGAAAATGCAACTCTTTGGGATGGGATGGATCTTGTGAATGGAACAGTTAAAACACTACTAAGTGAGCGAGAAAACTTTTATGTTGTTTGGGAAAAAATTAAATCATTCGCAGAGAAGCACTGTCTGGATCTCACATTTTCCAGAGGATCACGAAAACGGAAAACAGCCAAAAGCACAAGTCTGAAAGGTTTTGATATTCCATCTAGCCTCGGACACGCAGTTAGGGCTGTAAAGATATCTTTGCAAACCAAATGGCTCGAAGAAAGTAAGTTACAGCACTCTTCGTCTTGGCAAATTATTTATGCTTTTACTAGGTTTTCTAGGTAACGAAAATTTGAAACAAGAGATCAATTTCTTCCTTGTAAGCTTAATGTATTCCAATTTCTTCAAAGACATTTTGAAAGTAAACTATCCTCTTCTTCAAGTATAAATTGAAATATATTTAGCTTCTAAACGATAAAATAGTTCATATTTTTAATTAATTCCATTCTATTCTGGTATAATTCCTACAATCGTTCATTTCTTAGTGCTAATGAATAATTCATGTGTAACTCATACTTACCATTCACATTATATGTATATGGTAGTAGCTCATACGTATTCACAGACACGAAGTTTATTTGATAATGCATTATGCATTAGCAAATAAGAAAGAATAAATTAATGAACATATAATGTATTAGTAAATTATATAAGCTGTACTAACAGTACGTGTACCTTACGGAAGACAAATTTATCGCTTGTTTCGAGCCTTTCGGTCCCTGGCCCCAGCCAGATTTTAGACCACGGCACGCCTATGCTTGCACTATGAAATAAATTAAACTAATACATAATTATAAACAACTTAGCCTAATTATCCTAAATCTGAACCGTAATATGAAATGTTCGCCGGGATGCTCACATAATTGAATAGCGCATCCATGAGTTTCCATGACAAATAAATGACTTATTGAAGCCACCATGATTTCCACCACTCCAAGATTTAAGTGATTAATGCCCCAAAGCTCATAGCTTTACCATTGCTTTGAATTCAAACTCTAGTCAAATTAATACAGTTTTTCAATTCAGAATGAGTCAATTGCCTTTGCAGACAATTGAAATCATATGATTGCAGAAAAATGCAAAATTAATTTGTTGCCAGAGCTGATTTGTATGACACATGACGTTTTACTATCACCAGCCAGTCTAGTGTGTACTTGTATTGTTATGTGACATGAAAAACAAATCTGTCTGTTTTCTAAACATGCTCGAGAATTCAGATGTTTACCGCATTCCAAATTGCCTCAGTCGGAAAAAATCGGTAGTCCAAGGAAATCCTGAACGAATTAATAATTAATGGTAAATAAACTATTAATTCAGCTATGCTGTAGTCTGAGGGTCTCGTTCGTTGACTCATTCATGTTCGTCCGATCAGCACAAGCCAAGCAGCCTATCTTTTGCATATTTTAGATTTTTCTCCGTATTTACAGACGATACCGTTGACACCCCGTTCTAGATATCTTTCGCTTTTTCATCTTCGTCTATCGAAGAGATATTCTTAAATCATCAGTAGACTGCTCAAAACATGGAATATATTCGTGATGCGATGTCATGTAGGCCATTGGGGAGAGAAATGTTTTCGAAAAAATAGTGTTGCCAAAATGGTTTCGATTATTCCTTTAGGATAAGTTTGAAGTTCAAACCAGTAGCGATAATTTGGTTTGAGAATGATAGTTTAGAACATATTTGTTTTGTTAGGCTCAAGTACTTTCCTATTAACAATAGAAATAGAAACTAAGATCTTTAGCGTTAATTTATTGAAATGAGTTTAAGGAACAGTAATGAGTTTCATTAACATGGGAAAATATAGCCGAAAATAATTAAAAGTAATAACGTTAAATACACTTCGATCATAAAAATTGTGTTTTCAACGGTTTTTCAGCGATTGAATGGTATTCTTCTGATCAAATCAAATGATGCTCCTCTGGCTCTTTGGTAATAACTAACGTCCTCTTATATAGCTTCGATGAGCTTCTATGTACTCAACAATCATTTGACGAGTTGACTACTGATTTTGCACCAGTATGCATGAATAGATTTTCTCAAATCTGTTTCTCTCTCAGATACAAAGAAAACAAAATTTTACATTAGCAGTTGATGCTCTAAATCAATACCTCCACTTTTTCATAACCAATTCCAATTTTAAATGGGCAACACTCAACTGCATAGCACCATCGATAACAGCTCCTTGAAGTGGATACATGTGCTTGCTGACAAACCGCATAATCGCTCAATGTACATCGTCATCGTTCGTTCGTTCGTCCTTGCGAAGTCAAAGCTCGCAACAACAAAGCCCAAGCTTGAGAGATACATCCTTCTTTTTCGGCAAACGCTATCGGAACAAAAGCAGAAAAGCAAGAAGTAAGCGCACATCAAGGACATCATACACACACGAGACTCTTTCGCCATAAGAAAAGCAAACACATTCCGCTTCGAAAGGACACACATGGTGGTTCGTCGGCTCACCGTTCAGTTTTACTTTTGCTTGCACACGTACTTGGCCACACAGACACAGCCGTACATACACCGCTCGACTACATATCTATATAAATTCTCGATGAGTGTTAAAAATTGATGTCTTTCGTCATCCATCATTTAAACAGTTGAGGGCGCCTGTAGCGAATGGGGCCTGTGAAATATTTATGAGACGTCTGGCCAATTTTTAATAAGGCCAACTCGCTCTATCTAACAATCTGAATAACAATAATTCGCCTTATGTCCTTTAGGAGCACCCTCTAGAGCGCACAGAAACGGGGCACAAAAGACCGAAATGGACACTGCCCTGCTGTACCGTGTTTCTATGCTTCTATTATTGCTCGCCAAGTCCTGTTTTTCATTTTTGTTGTTTTAGTTTCTATATTTTCTTACTGCATGTCCTATTTGCTCATATGGAGCAACTCCAACTGCGACTTTGCTCTTGGGGCTAATTGCAAGCTGTAGTTTTTTATTGCGTTCGTTCATCGATTTTCATCGTGGACTTTGGGGACAACAATGACAGGACTTTCGGACAATATAAGACGAATTCTGGTATCTCAGATTGCTTATGAAGAGCGAGCTGGCCTCATGATTGTATGTCATATAGCACGCTTTATATGGCAGTCTATTTTGATAAAATGACATATGTGTAAATATACAACATAAGAGTTGTCACATATTTTGATAAAGCTACGTTTAAACAGGTCTTTCGATTCCCTCTCTTCATGCGTTTTTTATAAGTATGAAAAATGTTCTAATGCATCTAGTTCTGTTAAGTAATTTCTAACTAAAAGCAAATTCTTAAAATTTAATTAAAGTACAATTAATTGGTATTTCATATATATATATTTTGATTACATGAATGATGGACTCTATGAACTTTTATGATTAACTTTGGCAAGTAATGATTTACTGCAAGTTAAATACGAAAGCTCAAGATATCTTACTTGAATTCATTTATAAAATTTTTAATTCAAATGTTTTTGCCTACAACTGTTCATAAAATCTCTACGTTGTAGATGCTCGCTAGTTTGTTGCAGCTTTTTTTCCAATGATCTTGAATACGAAACTAGGCAAGTTTGAAATACCTTTTTCAATAGAGACCATAGCAATCTACATCCAGTAACCCACGTTGGGCGCTTAAGTTCTTTTAATTTTTTTTTTTAACTTAGACAGCATATTAAACAAATGTTTGTCTCTGCGTAAAATCAACGTGAACAAGGAATAATATCGATCAACAAAAGTAGCGATGTCACTATCCAGCAAGCGTATGTTCCTGTGAATCGGAACTATGGCAAAGAATTTCATTGGTATAAACTAGCCACTAAATCAAAAACTGGTACCTTCAAGGAAATCAAATTTACGACAATCATAATAACATCAAACCGCAAATTACCCACCTGTACATAAAACCGCAAAGTCCCCTCGCGGCACTTCTAAACGATAGATAGATATGGTGAATGACCCTCGCAAGCAAATCCTTTCGTTTTCATGGGCAACAACAAAAAAAACCGCACCAGGTAGTTATAGTAGTCGGTAAATTACGCATACGGTCAAGGTGCCTGCGTGACCGGAAGTTGTTTTGTGGGCAAATAAACATCAATATCCTGATTGAAGTGCGGAGTAGTTCAGTTGTTGATTGCTCGCGACCCCTATTGAGGTCAGCCGACGGAAAAAAATGACCATATGTGCGCGTAATTATCACATACGGTATGTACTTTCCGCCAAGTGCGTGGTCAAATTGTCCCATTCGAAAAACATTTGAACAAATCACTCAATTGTTCCACAATTACGAATAAGATACAGACAAGTGCATGCAAAGAATAAATGTAGATGTATTCAGAGGCAACTCAGTATCGAAAATTTTCTTATACGAGAACTAACCAAGCGTATTGAGGAACGGACATAAACAATTCAATATTACTATAATTATTTGAATTAAGTTTTATGAACAAAATTAAAATAAACTTTAAGTTAAGAAGTATCTATTTTATTTGATTTTGAAATTCTAATTCTGAGGAGAGTTATGGATTGTGTTTGAAATGAAAGTTTATTTATGGGAGAGTGTCTGCAAACTGTTATATTGTATTGTTTAGATTGTGCTGGCAAAGTCAAGTGAAGTTTGCGATGGAGATGCTTGTATGTTTTGTTAGTGATATGTGCTGCTTATTTGAAAGAAGTATTTACTTTGCTCAAAACTTTATAATTTCTATAAATATACATAAGTATCAAGCCACACATTCATTATGTTTTTCTCCAGGTTTCGTTATCCGATCGGGATATTAGATATTTTCATCATCATAGACATCTTTTCAGTAGATACGAGGGTGTAGTGGAAGAAGTTCCAATCTATTTTTCTTTTTAAATATATTCGTTTGCTGCTATTATACACTCTTCGGATCTTTCAGTTAGTTTATGTATGCTTTCTAGAAAATATTTTTTCTTTGTAGGAAAAGTAAGCCGAAACTACGCCTTTCCCTTCTACCTCATTTGAAAACTTCTGCCCACGAAGTTCCCCTTTCAATTTTGGGAAAAGATAATAATCGCTGTGAGCCAGGTCAGGGCTGTAAGGTGGGTGATCTAAAATATCGAAACACACTTTATTCAGGGCAGCCAACGCAAAACGAGTCGACGTGCGGTATTTAATTTTAGTTAATTTTCATCTTCTTTGGTGGCTTTCTATCAACTAATCTAGAATTGAAGAGCTGCGTTCCACAATTATGGAGACACCTTTGCTTTTAAAATCAATCAACAGGATCCCTTCTGAGTCCCAGAAAAAGGGTCACCATGGCGTTTACAGCAGACTGTGACTCTTTGAACTACTTGGGTGGTGGTGTACTTTTTTGCGCCACTGCATAGGATCTTATTTGGACTCAGGCTCATTACGATAAATCCAAGTTTCGTCTCCAGTAATGATTTGACTCAATACTCCATCCTCGTCTTCACTACAGAGGTCCAAATATGCACTCCACGCATGCGCTGTTGTTTTTGAGACGGCATGAGTATTCTCGGCAGCCACTTTGCGATGACCTATTCAAGCCAAGATGATCGGAAAGACTATTTAAAATGGTTGTATCTAAAACTCTAATCGTTTCTGCGAGCTGTTTTTTCTTTAGTCTAATATCTTCCAATATAACTTTTTCGACTTTGTGGCTTTTGCTGTGATTACTTCAATTAGCCATTCTGGCAGTAAGTCATTTTCAAATGAGTCTCGTCCTGTTTAAAAAGATTGTGCCACTTGTGAATAATGGTTTTACTTGAACAAGAGTCCCTGTAAACGAATGCCACCTCTTCTAATATGGTTTGAGCCCACTTTCCTTTTTTGGTGAGGAGCCCTGTAACAGCGCGGTACTCGATTTTCTCCATATTTTCTCCGCGAATGAAACGAATTTCGCCATTTCTCTACTCATTACCATTCAGTAAGCTACTCTCCTTAATTACCTACCTACTCATTCCGCGAATCCACCCTCGCATTAGCTGCAATTTTCCACCCTCGCATTAGCTGCAATTTTCTGCGCCTGCATTCCGGTTGCAGCATTGAAAAGAACAGGAACTGGAGCAAGAGTTGTTTTCAATGCTAATATCCTAATCTGTTCTCGATAGAGACACAAAAAACGCTGCTATTGATGTATATATATCTTATTGGCTAGTTGAATTATTCGTTTGATCTCATTCCCATCCTTCGAGAGATTCTAGTCCGGGGAAATCTAACATGGTGCTTCGGAAAAAAGCTGAATTTTGGTGTGAACCTTGGTACTGGCGTGTTGAACAACATTTCAAAAGTTCCCACCGATCCGGGAGCTACGTCACTTTTTATACGAGGTCAAAGGTCACCAAAAGTGACCTTTCCTAAATATCTCAGTAACGGTTACGTCTTTAGAAAAACAATATATGACAAATTTGTAGCTCAAACAATTTCCAACAAAAAAGATTGCATAGCTTTTTTCTGTAACCATAACCGTTTTTGAGATATATTGATCTAACCATTTGTTACTAACAGCATCCACTTTCTCACGGCATGTTGATATTATCCTATTTTTATTACGACTTGGCATGTTGTGAGTTTGTTTTTCTATGTTTAAGAGCCGCATGAAAAAAAAACATGTAAATAAACTTATCTACCACACTCCAGGGTAGATGGAAAAGTGTGCTCCGAAAAGTTCTCCCCTCCCCCTTTGCCATAAAATGGTATCCCTGAGCATCCATGCCAAATCTTCAGAAATGAGCTCGTTGCCTACTCTTTGCCCACTGTTAAACAAGATAAGATCACTTTTTATCCTGTTAATTGCCTATTCTTGACATCGCAGAACCAGCCCTACATCCACACGCTTCCCACACCCTACTCACCCCCGAAAACGAACCACCCCGAAATACCTGGTTTTTTAGTTTTTTTCCATTCCGTCTTATCCCATGAACGATCAGGGCAAGGTCACGTAATTTCAGATGCAAATTGGTTTGGAGACGTGTCATGTCCCTTTAAAGCTATGCAGTCATCACAGGATTGGAAAAAAACTGATTATTCGGGGATAATCTGCATCGAATTGAGCTCCTATAATGTCAAGAATGAGCGTTTACAGAATTATGCCATGATATTATCTTACTTTTTCATGATCCTAGGCTCATGATATGTTGCAAAACCTATTTTTTACCTGCAATTTTGTTGTTTTGTCCTGCTCTTTCGTGGAATATCCCACAAATGATGCCGCAATACAGTTTTTTTCGGAGAAGAGAGTAGCGAACATATATCCCTACAAGTTTTATGGCAAAGGGGGCGGGGGGTGGTGGTAACTTTTCGGAGTACACTTTTCCACCTACCCTGGAGTCTGGTAGATAAGTTTGTGTAGATGTTTTTTTATGCGCCTCTTAAACATAGAAAAACAAACTCACAAACATGCCAAGTCGTAATAAAAATCGGATAATATCAACATTCCGATGAGAATGGGGGTCCTGTTAGTAACAAATGTTTAGATCAATATATCTCAAAAACGGTTATGGTTACAGAAAAAAGCTATGCAATCTTTTTTGTTGGAAATTGTTTAAGCTACAAATTTGTCAGACATTTTTTTTCGAAAGACGTAACCGTTACTGAGATATTTAGGAAAGGTCACTTTTGGTGTCCTTTGACCTGGTATAAAAAGCGACGTAGCTCACGGATCGGTGGGAACTTTTGAAATGTTGTTGAACACGCCAGTACCAAGGTTCACACCAAAATTCAGCTTTCCCCTAATTTTTCCGAAGCACCATGTTAGATTTCCTCGGACTATCTATACAGAAACATACTAGAGACGTGGATGACTTTTCAGCGTCAACATAGGCGTCCAAAGTAATCAAATGGTCATTCCGCCAAAGCACTTGAACCGAAAAACCACGTCTTTTGGGAAAGCAAAGCCAAAGCTATATTTTGAGAGTATGTAGGAATTATTGTAGAAAAAAATATTAATTATTTATCCCGTGGTGGTAGTAGATCAAAGGCGCTTCGAAAAAAAGGCTTCGTGCCGTGCGTAAAACCTGGCCTGACAGTGTTATCTGAAATCCAAAAATCGAAGTCATTTACTTAACATATTAGTTTTTTTCGCGGATGAACGAAATTATATTGAAAAATATGCGATTTTTGGTGCGGTTTTCAATTTGGAGGTACCATTTTCACATAAAAAATCAGCCTATGATTGCCTGTAAAAAATAGTAAAAATTTTTAAAAAAAAAAAACGATCGTTCATCTGCGAGTATTTATCATATTTAAGATGTCCAGCAAAGTTCATTGAGATCGGTGCATTAATTTTTGAGTTATGTTACGCACCGACTTCAAAAATGTAGTTCGGAGTTTCGAGCTAGACTATTTCAGTTTCTCGTTGAAATATACCTGGCAACACGGTCATAAAATAACCGGTATCTCTGCGAGTTTTAGTCCCATTGACTTGAAATTTTCAGAGGATATTCCTGAGATATTGTACTTTCATATAAAAAAAATAATTGAAAAATTTTTTTTGTTTAAACTGGAAACCATCCTGCCCCCTTAAGCAAAGCGTCTAAGGAGATCTATGCGAAAACCATGAGTTTGAGCATTGAAACAAGATCACTTCAGTGTTCTGTGTAGTATATCTCAATGAACTGTATGTTATGAATTGAATGGTATGCAGTGCCTGTAGTTTGTAGTAAAATGTTTGTGTTTTCGTCGCGTCACTGTAAATTAACTTGGAAGCTCTGTAGTTGGACTGTTATCAAATAAAACCATTTGATTCATTGTAGCAATGGAGTTTTGACTTTTGTTAGAAAATAAACGTTATTACATTGATTGTTAAATATTGATTGTAAATCTTTTGATTGTTATATATTGATTATTTAATCGATTTTGTGGTTTAGTCAGGGAAGCACTGCTTCTTTTGCGTACATCGACGAGCCGTCCCTGAGCGACCTTGACGTGAGGCAATAGTGGTAGAATTCCCAAAAATCAAGAAATGATTTTAAAAGCTTTCATCAAACAGCCTCAAACTTTTTTACCACAATTGTAGTGGATGAGATGCAAGCTAAATATACTCTTTCTTGACTCAAGATCTTACGTTCACTAAAACCTGGTTAAAAAGTTTGTACAAACGAGGAAATATTAGATGGTAACTGGATTATTTGCAGGAACGACCGAAACGATCTTTCTACTGGTCAAACTTCAGGTGGTGGTGTTTTCTGTTTATATCATATAATCTCTTCGATCACAAGATTATTCGCATTTTCTGATCCAGAGGTTTCATCTATATTGTAGTTTACTACTTCCAACCCGGTTCATACGAAGCCGCTTATAATGATGTATGCGAAGTGATTTCTACCCTAGTTTCGTCTCTGAATCAGAATGATAAAATGATAATTCACGGAGATTTTAATCGCCCAAATTTAAAATTTACAGCTGACAAAAATGATAATAACCTCATTCCTTTCAATCTCCTTGATCCATTTCTATTTTCTATTTCTAATTTCTATTTTTGGGAATTTCCACCACAATTTTATGGCAATGATTTGCAGCAAATAGCTCCGACACCTAACCAAAATAATAATTGGTTAGATCTTATATTTACTAGCAGCTAAGACGATGTAGTGGCTAATCCAACTGTTGATGAATAAAAATAATAAAAATGTTTGGCGACACTCTTCATCACTCTGCTTTCACAGTTGAGTTGCTATCTACATATGATATGTCCACTTCCCTATCTTACAATAACTCTCTTCTATATAACAATGCTGATTATAAGAGCATTACGGATTATCTTCTCAGAATTGACTGGGCTAGTAATTTTTCAACGCTACAATTGGATGATGCTGTATCCTTATTCTATGATTAGGTTTTAACGCCGTTGAAAGCTTCACCCCAAAGATTAAGAGAAAAGGCAAAATATTTTAACCATTGCTGGATAATAATTTAAGGCATTTGCGGAATCAAATATATAAACTTGATAGAAGTAATTAAAACCAACAGTCATGACAGAGTTTATATCAAGGATAAATGTAATGAAATAGCTCAAGAATTCCTGACGAAATCCCGTGACGTTTATGAGCGCTATGTTAATATCATGACCGAAAATATAATTCATGATTCTAAAAAATTTTTTTGTTTTCGTAAATAAACGGAAAACTATGTAAACGGAAAACTACTGGCTACCCTACATCAATATACAAAAAGAACTCTTGATCGTCAAACCCTCACAAAGTTTGTGACTTGTTCACTGACCATTTCCAGGAAATGTTTTGTTTATGTATAATCTAATCTAACATTCTTTTCTCTCAAACATTCGCAGCAAATACCGTCTGTGAAATGTATTTAACTAGAGAGGAGACTACAAAGACCATCAAAGTTCTTAACGTCAACAAGCGTCCTGGTCCTGACTTGTTACCTCTTAGTTTCATAGTCAAATGTATGGAATCGCTTTTATTCCCGTGAATGTAATTTTCAATAAATCACTTTCTTGCGGGGTTTCCCCCTCCTTCTGGGCTTTAGAATGTGGTGATAGACGGTCAATTCATATTTACAGAGTACCTACGGTCAATTCATATATCAGCCTTTACACAGCACAGCTCAATAATTTTTTTAAAATTTTAATCTTTGTATTTACGTGAATCAGCTCAATACATACTTGCATTACACTATGGAAATTGTATTAAATTTCGGAGTTTTCAGCATACATCAGCAGAAACTCTTAAAATTTTCACAATATATTCAAAACTTTTCACTTATTCCCGTCTTTTGACGCCAAATATGTGAAACAGAGCGAAAAAGAAACATTCAAAATTTGATGGTGCACGAATCAGCGTACCCGGCCTTTTGCACTTCATACTCGCCTTCTAAAAACTCAAGATGAGCTGCGCTGTGTAAAAGCGAACTTAAAACTCGAGTTGCGTTGAAGTGTTTAAAAGCCCGCATTTAGATTATCATAGCAGTATTTCAAATTTATTGCTCATCCCCTTTGTTACCAAACCCTAACAACTCCTTTTTATTTCAACTTCTAATCGAAAATGACGTTTGAACAATATGTCAGCTGTTTACGCACGTCCATTTTGCCTTAGCTACTTTCTTGCTATCCTCCAAACTTCGAGCAACAAGTAGCTGCTACCATAGCAGCTATTCCGGAATCTTGGACAGCCCGACCGTCAAATAGCAAGCATCAAAAAGTAGCTATTTCGTGACATTGGACAGCCAGAGCTGCTAAAATAGCAGCTAATAGTTTCTGTAGCAAGAATATTGAAAACACTCATGGTTTTAGGAAAAGCAGGTCAACTTGCTTACTACAAACCTCGTGATTCTCGTCTCAGATGTTTTCTGTGGCATGGAAAAAAAAGCATCATACAGAGACTTCAGCAAAGCTTTTTATCGCGTTGATCATGATATTCTTCGAATTAAACTGCAGAGGTTTGGTACATCGGGCTTCTAATTAAGGGGCTCGGAACTTAAAAATCATGAAAAATATTTTTAAAAAAAACAGTTTATGGGTTTAAAAAATTTGACAACTCTTTCTGCACATTGTGCAACTTGTCCTGTTTCAAAATTTGAATTAGAAGTATTTAATTTTTAATTTATTAGCTAAAGCGTTTGAGGCGATTAAAGGAATTATGGTTGTTTGACGTGAAAGTATGGTTCTTTCGTTATTTCGGTAAGGTATGGCATAAAATGATATATGATAAAGTTAGAAAGTGATTGTAAACACGTTTATGAATTAAATCTAGCGAGTAGATTGCAAAAACATAATCGAAAAATCGAAAATTGTCGCGTCATCGAACCTAGTTATTTGAAACCCTTGTACTGAAAAATCGCGTTTTACTCCTTTAGAAACACAAATCTCAGGTAAAAAGCACCCGATTGGTATGAAATCTATTTTTTTAAAGTAAACATGTTATATTGTGTTAAAGTTGCAAAAAAATTACTATAAAATGTAAGTTCTCATCAGTTATTCCCAAAGCACTACTTTGCTAAAAGCTTCCGTAGGAACATAGAAAATAGCTTCAAAAATCTGGGGCCCTACTCTGTAATGCGATTCGAAAGGCAATGCGATTCGAGAGCAAAATGCGATTCGATAGCAAATTGTCACTCTGTAATTCGTTTGCATCTATGGTGGCGTTGCCAACTAAGTATGTTTCATCAGTTTTGTAAAACACATGCAACACTTTCATGTATACGTCAAAAAAGTGAAACAACTACATTAAAAAAAATGGATTTGTTTGCATTGTGGTTTCATGAAGGAAGTTTTTTTGATTCTTTGTGGATTCAGCGGAAAATCCTTAGAGACTATTCAAATATTTTGAGTCTCTGTAACAAAAGTTATAATATGTGAGAGGAAGGTAATGTACGCGCTAAACGTTTTTTGTTCTTCCAGCTTTATTAATTTTTTTCGATTAAATAAGGACGCGTTTATGTACGTGCTCAGTAACATTGAGCGCGAATTAAAAGTGCGACAAAAATCTTCTGCTATTTCTGCAATAGTCAAACTATCTGCAGCTTTGAAATTCCTGGCCCAAGGCGGCTACCAGTACCAAATTGGACATGATTGTCATGTTGGACTTGCACAACAAACATTTTCAAGTTGTTTTTCCGAGGTTTGCTTGGCCATTGAGAAAGTGCTATGTCCTAGACACATCGTGTTCAAAATGATTTAAATAATATTTTGAAATATTATTTAAATATTCATTAATATTATTTAAAATATTTATGGAATTTTCTTGATATGTAATCTGATTCTCCACTTGTTTTTCCAGAAGATCGTCTCTTCCTTGGGGCAGATAAACTTGGAGGAATCCTTTCAGATGATAATTCGATAGCCGGGCTGTCTGACACAGTATTTATACTCTCCCCACTAACAGTGCGAACTCGAGCAACTCCAAAACGTGCTGCTCCACTAATGCATTGGACAGTTTGGCTAAGAGGCATCAACTTAACCACCTCCTTCTCCATTACTGACAATGAACAATGTTATGAGAGCCCACTGCCAGTTTCTCTGATACTCATTTCATTTTTCCTCAATTTGGCTTTAGTGTGGAAGTTGAAATCTGTCCAAACCTAGTATTTCAAAATATTCCTAGTATTTCAAAATGCGTTTAATTCTGCCGTGAGCCTGGACCACAAATTTGCAGCAGTTGTCTTGGCATTATATAATGCTTTATAATGCTCCTTTTGCCAAGACCGGGTGTTTCTTCATAAATTCTACAATTATTTTAAATTGCCTGTTCGTTGTAACTCCGCCGATCGCAAGTCTAACTTGTGATTTGCCGGTCCCAAACCCGGAGAAAGGAGGAGGGTTTGAGGCAACGAGGTAACTCTATCCTCAGTAAAACTTGCATAGTTGCAGCCTGATGGCTGAATTACACCTAAGCGTCTCAGGTCATTAGGGAGAATGATATGCTGTATAATGTTCTGATTGAACGAGGCCTACAGACAATGGATCCAACGTGCAACCAGAGCCAAGAAGGAAAAATATGACGAGCTACGGCGAATATCCAATAGAATAATTAGGCGTAAGAAACAGAAATACTTTGACGAGCAGTTGCTGAACATTAATGTAAACCTAGTTAGTAAGAACACCAGACAAGCGTACAGACTAGTAAACATGATCAAAAATGGCTACCAACCCAGGACAAGCCTCTGTAAGGACAAAGATGGAAGCATTATCAGCGACACCGAAACTATAAGCAAACGATGGGCGTCCTACTTCGAAGAGCTTCTGAATCCGCCATCAAACATCCTCGCAGCAGAAGCTGAGCTCCATGACGATACCGTTGGACAGCCCCCATCCACACAATCCCCGACAGTAGAAGAAGTTGGTCTCGCCTTGCGTGCACTGAAAAGGAACAAAGCACCGGGCGCTGACGAGATACCAGCTGAGCTACTCAAGTCTGGTGGGGAGGGTTTATTAAGTGCGCTACATCAACTACTGCTGCGAATCTGGGAGACTGAGGTGATCCCAGACGATTGGCGCAGAAGCATCATCTGTCCCATACATAAAAAAGGAGATAAACTGCGGTGTGAGAATTACAAAGGCATCTCCTTAGTCTGTACGGCCTACAAAATCCTGTCAAAAATCCTGGAATATAGGATTAAACCGTTCGCGGAAGAAATCATTGGCGAATATCAAGGCGGTTTCAGATCTGGTCGCTCAACAATCGACCAGCTCTTCACGGTCAAGCTAATTTTGCAAAAGTGCTGGGAATACGACGTCGACGTATACCAAATCTTTGTCGACTTTAAACAAGCGTATGACAGCATCAACCGAGGCGCTCTATATAGCATCATGCTGCAATTTGGTATACCGGCCAAATTAGTGAGACTTACAAAGATGACAATGACCAACTCTGTCTCACAAGTCCGGATCCAGAACAGATTGACGGATCCTTTTGAAACTCTGGGTGGCCTGAAGCAGGGCGATGGAATAGCGCCCACGCTCTTCAACCTGGCACTTGAGTTCGCTATTCGAGCAATGAACCTGAGCACCAGCGGCACGCTACTTTTTAAGTCGACACAATTGGCAGCGTACGCGGATGACATTAACATCATGGCTCGAAAACTGACCGATGCAGAAGATCTTCTGTTTAGACTTGACACCGCAGCAAAGGAAGTTGGACTACGAATTAACGAGGACAAAACGAAAGTTATGATGCAATCTAGGACAAGGACGCCAGCGCACACGACCATCAACGTAGGGGACCTTTGCATCAAATTCGTGGACAAATTTGTGTACCTGGGTAGCAATCTATCGAGTGACGCCAACGAAACTGACGAAATCAAGCGACGGATACAACTAGCAAATAAGACTTTCTTCTCGGTCCTCCCTATCATGAAATCGAAATATGTGCACAGAAAGACTAAGCTCCGCGTTTATAAAACTATTATAAGACCTGTGCTGTGCTATGGCTGCGAAACATGGACCCTCACCCAAGCCTCTGAATACATGATCGATACTTTCGAACGGAAAGTACTACGGCGGATTTTCGGGGCTATCCGCGACCGAGATGGATGGAGCATCCGGTACAACAATGAGTTGTACGAACTCTACAATGAGCTGGAAGTCTCCAAAATTGTGAAATTACAACGATTACAGTGAGCGGGGCATGTGCAACGCATGAATGATGACCGCATGCCAAAACGTGTCATGAACGCACGACGAGTCGACGGAGCGAGGCCAAGAGGAAGACCAAGAGCTCGGTGGGAGGGCTCAGTGTATGCGGACGCCGAACAACTATTGGGGTTCCAAGATTGGAGGACGCGGTCACGTGACCGAGACAATTGGAGGAGTTCGATCCAGGCGGCCAAGGCCCGACATCGGGCTGTTGTGCCACGTTGATGATGATGATGATGTTCGTTGTCCGCATTTTTTTATATTTTATTGTTCCCTTAAAATATCAAAATTAGTGAAAATTGTATATGATTTCACTAATTTTGATATTTACAAATATCTTGCACTAAAATCTTACATTTTGATTTTTTCTTTACTTTCACCTTTCTGTGCGAACGCAAATATGTTGTCAAATAAAATTTGTACTAATCAAACCATTTTGATATTCACATTCGCATTGCCAAGTGCCAAAAATGCGAAATTCGAACAGCGCAAAACATAAAATGCGAAAATCGAAATCTGGAGTGCCAAATGTTCGATTGAGATTCGTTTCAAATACGAATCGCATTACAGAGTAGGGCCCCTGTTCTCTAAATTTTAAAAATATTGATTGAGCCATTCCCGAGTTTCGTGTTCCTAAAAAATGCTTGTTTTCGTTTGCGGAAGGCAAAACGTCGAACCCTCTTAAACTGGTTAGATGTTACAGTACGGTCCATTGACCCTTCATTATTTGAACTTCACTAAACCTAATTAAACTAAATCTCATATTGCACTTGTAAGCGTTTCTGCCATGCGCGTTTTTTCTGTTTACATACATTTACTTAATTTAAACATCATATTGGATTCCAAGCATTTGCGCCACGCGCATTTTTTGTCCCTTTGCAATAGAGATCGCAAATGTACAGGTGTCATATGTCCACCTATGGATTTTGCTGTTGCAACAATTAGCATGAGCTAATTATTGCAACAGATCATCATTTTATTTCGCATAAATATGGGCAGATTGCATTCGATCGGTTGGATTGATCTACTCGCGGTAATGAAGCACGGGCCAAGCCCGGGACCCCAAAGTGAAGCTGCTTTTGGGGTGCTTATCGATTCAAGTGCGCGAATTGCAAATGTAAAGAAGATAAAGAAATAAAGCGCGTTTTCAATTAAAATCGAAGTTGTGTTTTTATTTTTTTTATCCACAAAGTCCGTGGGGAATAAAATGATAGACTCTTATCTTCAAAAAAAGGATGCAGTACGTTAAGTTTCAGGTATCTCATCAAAAAAATCAAAGTTTTATCAGGCGTACCACAAGGTAGTTACTTAGAGCTTCTTTTGTTCAATATTTTCATATCGCGAGCCATTTATGCGCCCGCGAAAATAGCGTGTCAACGACAGCTCATAAATGCGCTTTTTAATTATGTAGGCCTCCCAACGAATAGAAGAGGCTAGATGTAAGACCTAGGATAAGGAATTAGGTCTAATTAGGCTAAGTTAGTTTTAGTTAGGTATAAGTTAGACTTAAGTCATAGCGTAAGGTAGATTTTAAGTGGCTATTGCTAGGATAATCCCAGCCACTGTACACGGCTGGGTATGATCATTAGCGTGTAAGATTAAAAGAAAAACTCAAAAGATAAACATAAAAAAATAAAGCAATCAAGAGCCAGCAAGCCAAAATATTATAGCCGCTAGTTAGTAAGTTTTTTAAATGTAAATAGTGCTTAAATTAGATTAATAATGTACAAAAGAAAACTAAAAATAAAATCTTTTCTAATCTAATCTAATCTATTTTCATATCGGATCTTTCTGAAGCTTCAACAGACATTCATTACCTTTTTTATGCAGATGATTTGAAAATGTAGCTCACAATTAAATCGAAATCAGACTCATTTTTCCTTCAATCTAAACTGTTATCGCTTGAGCAGTGGTGCAAACAAATGAATTTTAAATATCAAGTTGTTAGCTTTTCTCGCAAAACCAGTAGTATAAATGTTGATTACAGCCTCAATAAAGTTTCAATAAATAATGTTGATAGTAGTATCGATCTCAAGGTAACTTTGGAAAAGCTGCGTTTTAATTTAGACAATGACAAAGTCTTAAGCAAGGCTAATAAGCAGCTGGGATTCATCAAAAGACGTGCGAAAGAGTTCCAAAATCTCTGGGTCACGAAGTCTTTATACATAGCTCTAGTTCGACCATTGCTCGCATATGCAAGTATTGTCTAGCACCCTACTTTGATGTCCATAGCGATAGGCTCGAATCAGTGCATCAAGAGAAGATAAGCTAAAATCAGTGCTTCTTTCGCTCTTTGCGTTGAGAGATCTGTATAATCCATACGAATTTGACAATTTACCTTGATGCAGATACAGGCTAAATCTTTTAAATTTATCAAGTTTATCTTCGTGGAGGATAGTCATATGATCCTATTTTACTTTTGGTGTTATTACAGGCTTGATTAATGCTATGTCCCTGTCCAATGAGATAGCCTTCAAAGAATCAGTAAGGTGGACGGACTATTAGATGTTATTTCCTATAAATTAAAAAACCCTACAATTCTTACGAAGCTCGTGCAGTCTGGTGGATAGGGCACTAGCTTCTATTGTATGCGGTCCCTGGTTTGGATCCAGACTCGGACGCCCATCTAACTTTGAGCTCACCTAGCTGTAAATAAGTACCTGAGTTGAATCAGAGGTGCACTCTTAAAAGTGGGTCGAAAATTAATTCTATGGTAATAGGTGTTCAATATGACTACAATTCAAAAACTCACTTTTGTAATCGACTCAAAATACTTTATTTAGGTTTCAATTTAATATTCAATTTATCTTTAATATTCAAGTATTCAATTTAATCAAATGCAACTAATTCAATTTAATCAAATGCAACTAATTCAAGTTCAAAAGGAAAATTCTATGATAAAAACTGCTCAACACTAATCGACCGATTCAAAGTTCAATTCAAAACCAACTGTACCATGACAATGGGCTCGAAAAATTTCTAAGTGAAAATTTCGGTAAATTTAACATTGTTAACATTTCCAATAACGTTACATCTATATTGTTGAAAAATTGTTTTCCAGTATTTTACAATTTAAAACACATCCTTAACATTATAAGTCAGCTGATTTTATGCCTGGTTGCGCGACGTCAAAACTGACAATCGAACCGTCGACTGTCATCCAGGTAAGTTAATTGAATATTTGTTTATGCCTTTTATTAATTTCCTTTCATTTCAGGTTCAGATCAAACATACTCCCCCCGCTGGTCCAACCGGATCAGTATTAATATCTGTAAAAATAAAGTTGAGTATGCTTTCGTCAATATTGAGTTACCGATTATCAGGTCTATTGTCGTTGCTCCATTGCCATGTATGGTTGGCTTATCGAAATGGACTCCCAAACACCAGATGCTGCCTTCGAATTGACAGGGTAAAGATGTTAATGTAACCTGTGGCATTTCCTCCGTACAGGCACATAACACTCGCCAACCGAGGGGTTATTTGAACTTGGCGCCCCGATTCGCCAACTCGAACAAGGGTTTACTGAGAAACCGTTAGCATTGTTTTTTTTTTTTATTTTGTGTGGTATGTACTTTGGATAGGATTGGATAGTGATAGGAAAGAAAGGGTAAAGTGCTGTATTGTCTGGCATCGTAGTTCATTTTTGTATTCGATTCATTTCTATTTCTGTCTATGGTTTTGTTTGCAGCTTCATTTCTTTTATTAAAATATGTGTATATTATAGGTTCGGTTATTGCGTAGGAAGTAGAACAATTTTTGTTATTGCACGTTTGTAGTAGTTACCTTTTGAAAATAACGTGACCACTCGTGTTATCATATCCTTTCCCGTATGAACGTTAGTGATCCTTGCGAGAGGCCATTTACTAGAATGTATGTTCTCTTCTTTCAGCAGACATAAATCTCCTATTTTAGGCTGGATTTCTTGTTTGAGCCATTTAGGCCTTTGTTGCAATCTTGCGAGATATTCATTTGTCCAGCGTTTCCAAAATGTTTGCATTAATCTTTGGCAAAACTGCCATCTGTCTAGCCGTGATAAGTTTATTTCAGACAGATCGTCTTCTACTGGCATAATTAGAGCATCTCCGATCAGAAAATGAGCTGGAGTCAATACTTTGGTGTCCATAGGGTCATCTGTGAGAGGGCACAAAGGTCGCGAGTTCAGGCAGGCTTCGATTTGGACTAGAGTTGTTGAAAATTCTTCGTAAGTTAGAGTGGCATGTCGTAGTATACGGCGTAAATGTAGTTTGATCGACTTCACACCAGCCTCCCATAAACCTCCAAAATGTGGTGATGCTGGTGGGTTGAAATGCCATGTAATTTCAAGGCCACTCCGGGACCCTACAGCTTCTCGATTTCTTGTCGCTATTTTCCTCATTTCTGATTCAGCTCCTACAAAATTCGTGCCACAATCGCTGTAAATGTGCTGACATAGACCTCGTCTTCCAATAAAACGTTTGAGCGCAGCGAGGAATGTGGTCGTTGTGAGATCATTGACGAGCTCGATGTGAATTGCCTTCACCGCCAAGCAGATGAAAATAGCAATGTATCCCTTATGGGTTTTACTTCCGCGTCCATTCCTATCTTTGATTGTAACTGGCCCGCAGTAATCCACTCCAGTATGGGTGAAAGGACGTGAAACTGTGACTCTCGGCTTCGGTAAATTTCCCATTAATTGTGATGATATTTTAGCTTTAGTTCGAAAGCAAATTAAACATTTATGATTAGAATGTCGAATAACATTTCTTGCATCCAAAACCCAATAGTTTCGTCTCAGTGTGGCGAGCATCAATTGCGTTTCTCCATGTAACGTGATGTTGTGTATATGTCGTACTAGCAGTTCAGTAAATTTCCCTGCTTTCGGAATGATGATCGGATGTCTTTGTGAGAAGGTTAAATCTGCGTTTTCCAGACGCCCTCCGATTCGTAGAATCCCGTCCCCGTCAAGAAATGGAACAAGATTGATTAACTGACTTCTTTTCGATAATTGTTCGCCCTTTCGTAATTTGTTAATATCTTCTTTAAAAGCCCTTTGTTGGACGTTTATAATCCAAAATTTTCGAGATTGTTGTAATTCTTCCGTCGTTAAGTATCCTTTATCAGTTGTCTTCTTTCTGGGTAACTTGAAGAATCGATAGCAGTACGCGGTAACTCGAATCAATCGACTAAATGAGGAAAATCTATTTAATATATCATTTGTATCCGAAGATAAATCCAGGCAGAGGTGAACATTCAAATGTTTCCGTTTTTCCAAATTAGTAATTTCTACAGTTTTCATTTTAGGCCAATGTTCAGGGTTTTTCTGCAACCAAGATGGGCCTGTCCACCACAAAGACTTATTGTTGATTGTGTCGTTGTCATCCAAACCACGACTTGCTAAATCAGCAGGATTTTCTTTCGAGGGCACGTGACGCCAAGGTGTATTCCCGCTAGTATTGTAAATTTCAGTGACACGGTTGGCTACAAAAACTGACCATCGCGTCGGATGTCCCTTGATCCAGGAGAGGACAATTTCCGAGTCGGTCCATAACCATGTTTGAACATGTTGGAAATTTAAAGTTTCTTTTATTTGATGTACTAATTTGGAAAGTAGCACAGCGCCACATAGTTCCAAACGTGGTATTGACACTGTTCGAATCGGAGCAACTTTCGTCTTCGCCATCACGAGATAAACGTGAGTTTGTTCAATATTTCTGCTGACTAGGTACACAGCAGCCGCATAAGCTTCCTTTGACGCGTCACTAAATCCATGGATCTCAAATTGAGATAATGACGAGTTTCTAATATATCGCGGTATTTTAATTTCACTTATCATCTTTAAATTATTTTTGAATCTTAACCATTGTTGTATAATTTCATCAGGAGCAGGTTCATCCCAGGTGAGCCCCTGAAGCCATAAAGTTTGGAGAAGGACTTTAGCTTTGATAATAATTGGAGCAAGCCATCCCATTGGGTCGAATAGTTGAGCGATTTCTGAAAGCAGTTGTCTCTTTGAGTAAGGTAAATTTAAACCTTTCAATTGCAGACGAAAACTAAAATAATCATTCATAGGATACCACACAATTCCTAAGGATTTGAATCCTTGGTCTAAATTCATTTCAAAACAGTTTTTCATTTCAATATCTTCTTTAGCAATTCCTTGCAAGATCCGTTGGTCATTCGCAATCCATTTTCTCAGAATAAAACCACCAGATTTTAAGACAGCAAAGATTGCATCACGTTTGTCGATAGTTTCTTGTAAGTCTTGACCCCCTGAGAGCAAATCGTCGACATAAAAATCATTCTTGATAGCATCAAATGCCGTAGGATAATTATTCATCTCATCTTCTGCTAATTTGTGCAGAGTCCGTATAGCGAGAAAAGGTGCGCACGTTGTGCCAAATGTTACCGTAGTTAGGCGATAGTGATCAAGTGCGTCATTGGGGTTCGATCTCCATACTATTCGTTGATAATCGACGTCGTCGCGGTGCACCTTAATTTGGCGATACATTCTCGCTATATCGGCCATGAAAGCATACTGGAAGAGCCTCCACCTCATGACAACCGAAATAATTTGATTTTGAATGGATGGTCCAGTCAACAATATATCATTTAGTGATAATCCTTTGTTCGTTTTCCGAGATGCATCGAATACGACTCGCAATTTCGTCGTACTACTTTCTTTGAAGACTGCATGGTGAGGCAAATAATAATAATTCATTCTATTATCTTCAATGGGTACATTATTAGTCGTAGGTGCTTTTACTAATTGCATATGATTAGAGTCGATGTATTCTTGAATGCATTTTTGATACTCCAGGTTCAGGTCGGGTTGTTTTTCGAAACGTTTTTCTAACGCTTTGAAGCTGACTATCGCTGCGTTTTTCGATTCTCCGAGATTAATTTTACTATCTTCATCTTTAAATGGTAGTCGCACCGTATACCTTCCATCATTATTCCTCGTAACGTTTTTCACAAAGTGGTTTTCACAAAATTCCTCTTCCTTGGTTAAAACCCTTTTGGGTTGAAGTTCCTCAAGCTCCCAAAACCTTTTGAGCTGATCACTAATATTCATATCATCTGTAACTTCAACTTTGAAACTTTGATAGCCTTTTTTTGAATTTGTTTGGTGAACGCCACCAGAGATAATCCAGCCTAGCCTAGAGTTTTGAAGTATTGGACCAATATTAAGTTTCTGCATATCGCCAAGTATCACCTTTGCATAGACATCAGCACCGAGTAGTAGATCGATTTTACCAGGTTTGTCGAAGCCTGGATCTGCTAATGTTAAATTTCCTAAATCCTTCCACACTGCTGGTGTAATGTTTCGTGGTGGCAAAAGATTTGTTATCTTTTCTAAAATCAAAGCATCTAATTCGATCGTATCCTGTTGTGGTATTATTAAATTTACTCGAACAACCCCTTTAATTTTTGTAGCAGTGTTCGAACCGATTCCTGTGACATTAACTTTCGAAGATTCTCTTTTTAATTTCAATAGTTGCACTGCAGATTCTGAGATAAATGACGCTTGTGAGCCCTGGTCAAGTAATGCTCGAAGTGGGATGTGACCAGTAGGTGACTCGATGGTAACTAATGCCGTAGCCAATAAGACTTCTTTGCTGGCGGTAACGTTTAGTGAATTAATATTAAGACCAGCATTCGATGGACCCGGTTGCTGCCTCAATTCAGGACCCGTTGGTAATGCTGTGTCAACATTTTCTCTATGCAACAGTGTATGATGCATGCCCTTGCACTTAAAGCATCGTGACGTACTTGGACAACTGCTCATCATATGGCCCTTTTTTAAACAATTGATACAAAGGCCATTGCGTTTTACTAATTGCAACCTTGTACCGTGATTGGCTCTCGAAAACTGGATACAATGCTGAATACCATGTTTTTCCTTGCAGATGGTGCACGACTGTTGTACGTCACTGTGATAGGATTGTATGTTACCGGTGTGAGACGCTGTAATCCTCCTTTGTGAACTTCCTCTAATATGAGTTACTCCAGAGGCCTCCAAAGCGCGAAATCGATTTTGCAAAAAGGCTTTCAACTCAATGAAAGTCGGCAACTCTCCAGTAGCTGCTTGCTGCTGCTCCCATAATTGTCTCGTCTCCGAAGGTAAACGTTGTGTTGTCATGTATACAACTACTGCTTGCCACATGTCTTTAATATTCATGTTCTCCAACACTTGCACTGCCTGGACCGTTCTATCTAGTAACAATTTAATTGATGCCGCTGACTCATTTGCGACCCCTAAACTAAATAGTCGTTTCAATTGTGTGTTCATTAACGTTGCTTTATTATCGTAACGTTCAACCAACACCTTCCATGCCACTTGATAATTCGTATCTGTTATCTGGAATTGTTTTAACAGACTTTCTGCTTCACCCGAAAGACTACACTTTAAGTAATGAAGTTTTTCAACATTACTTAATGAAGCTTTTTCGTGGATTAAACTCTTAAAGAGATCTCGAAATGAAATCCACGATTCGTAATCTCCCGAAAATTTTGGCAACGATATTCTTGGAAGTTTAATTTCATTTTCTTCCGAATTCTTTGGCCGATTGGTAATTTCGGAAGAATCTGTATTCGAGACCCTTTGTACCTCAATCAAAGACTCTTTAAGTTCCGAATATAATGTTACATATAGTTCTTCGAACAAACTATATTTTCCGTCATTAAAATATGGATTACTTAGCTCAGACTCGCTGCCGGTCAATGAGTCGAGAATAGATTCATGAGTTTTCTCAAACGCCTTTTGAATAGCTTCGAGTCTCTCTATTAATTTTGTAAAATAAGTGACGGTTTTACGTGTCTTCGGATCTTTTTTGTAATTAGAGTGCATTCGCACCAACTGATCATAGTTCAGACCTTGCTGCAAGATCAACTTAGTAATCGTCGCCATGATCTTTCAACTATTCAAATCAAATTCAATTTCGACTACTTCTAATCAATTCTATTTTCAATTCACGTACATACACGTTATCTACTTTCACGCCTAACTTGATCTCACAAATTCAAATTAAAATTTCACTTTCTAATGAACTGATTTTCCGTTCACGTCTAACTTGTTCTCACAAGCTCAAATTAACGTTATACGTTTTCTAATGAACTGATTTTCTGTTCAATTTTCTAAATATACTACTTTCGAGTTTAAAGTAGCAATTTGACCAGCACTAATAAATTCAAATTTGATGGACAAATACGACAAGGAAATATATTGGAAATCAACATGCAATATAATATAGGATCAAATGTTGTAATGCAATGTAATCTACATACCACACCATATGATTTGCACGCCACTAATCCCGGAAAATGTTCACTTTAAACGTATTTCACAAGTTCAATAATTTCAAAAGTTCAATCACTTTTTTCAAAATTCGAAATTTCAATTTCTTTGTTCACCAATTTTAACACCGAAACGATTATCCGGTTCGAAGGACCAAATTTTATGTTCAATATGACTACAATTCAAAAACTCACTTTTGTAATCGACTCAAAATACTTTATTTAGGTTTCAATTTAATATTCAATTTATCTTTAATATTCAAGTATTCAATTTAATCAAATGCAACTAATTCAATTTAATCAAATGCAACTAATTCAAGTTCAAAAGGAAAATTCTATGATAAAAACTGCTCAACACTAATCGACCGATTCAAAGTTCAATTCAAAACCAACTGTACCATGACAATGGGCTCGAAAAATTTCTAAGTGAAAATTTCGGTAAATTTAACATTGTTAACATTTCCAATAACGTTACATCTATATTGTTGAAAAATTGTTTTCCAGTATTTTACAATTTAAAACACATCCTTAACATTATAAGTCAGCTGATTTTATGCCTGGTTGCGCGACGTCAAAACTGACAATCGAACCGTCGACTGTCATCCAGGTAAGTTAATTGAATATTTGTTTATGCCTTTTATTAATTTCCTTTCATTTCAGGTTCAGATCAAACAATAGGAAATCTATTCATTTTTTTTCTGTTTAAAATTTTTTTCTGTTTTACACATTGGATGTGTATTTTGTGCTTTTACGTTATATCAGCTGAATAATAAATAATGTTTTGTAAACCCTAGCAAAAAGAGTGTAAATTTACTACTTCGCTTCTCACATTTACACAAAAGCTGTAAAATCGTACCATTTGCTCGAATTTCGCTTATTATTGAGGTAACATTGTGACAAAACCCGGTAATTTGGCTAGACTGAACGAGTCTGATATTTCGTTATCGTTGCTTACATATTAAGTTAAATGCACAGTGTAGTCTTTTCTTTTAGTGTAATAAGTGTAAAAGTTAGCTATAAGCTAATTAGAAGTGTAGCTATAAGCTAATTAAGTGTAGCTATAAGTGTTATAAATTAATGTACATATGGGTATAAATAAAATTAAAATAAATTATGAACTTAAAGAAATTGCAAAAAAATTTTATATTCAACAAGAAAAATATTTATATATTGCTTGCGAAATAGATAGTTTTTGATGTTATTTGTTTGACAAAGCAATCTTTTTTATCGTTTTTGAAAACAGTTTCAAGGACATTCGCGAATAAATGGTGTCCTAAATATTATCCCAAAAGACTAGTAAAAATCAGCCTTTGCTACATAAATGTCATGCATGTTCGTCCAAAATTTACGTCTTTTTAGGGTAAAATTACACAATTTGCTCGTAAAAAAAATTACACATTTGAGACGTAAAATATTCTTTGCATGCACTTTTGTAAATTTACATCTATAATAGTAGGAAACCAGTTTCCTACTATTGTAAGGATAAACTTCAGCCAAAATTTTTTTGAGTGTGTACAGTGAGCTATATAACTAATCACTCCACACTGGTGAACATTGATTGTAAATTTATAAATGAAGTTATTTACCAGTTTCAACCCCTAGATCTTTCAAAAGGTTATCGTGGTATTATTTTGCTTTACAAGTAATATGTAGCAGTATCGCCTGACAATTTCAGCTCAATCGGATTACGCGATTCAGAGAAAAATGCACTGCATATATAAAAATCTTGACTAAAATTTAATTTTCCTCTTGATTCACAATTAACTCATAGAACAAATAAACACATTCACCTATTTCAACCTTTCACTATTTCAAATATCAATCAAAAAAATCCAGCAATTTTACACAGTAATTTTACACATTAAATTCTACACAATTCTAGTCTACAGGTTCACTTATTATTTCCATGCAGTATTATTACCAAATTCTAAAGGCTGTTAGTGACTAAATGCCTTCACCAATTAAAAACACCTTCACAAAAATTTCAATACAAAATAGCTCAAACAAAAAAAAATGTCATAATATAAATCATATATAAATTACATAAAAAGAATCAGCAGCCCTTGCCACAACTCGTAACTTAAATTCGATCATAACAAGCATTCTCCATTCACAAAAAATCTGTACGAGCAAAGCAAAATGATTACAATGTACTCTGCCACGCGTGGGGGGAACGCTGAAATAAGTTCCACAGAACTCCACTCTGAGTCTCTCTCTTGAGAGGATAATTTCCCCATGGAAGCAAATTCTTCATTGCTTCCAAACGGATTGTATAAGCATATTTTGTTCAATGACGTCACAGTCTAGTCTACATGGGGTCAAATAAACGCTCGTAGATGCAATTTTTACGTTGTTTCCATGCGCTGGTTGTTCTCTCTCAGTCTGCGGGACTAGCATATCAGCTATGTGAAATGTTCACAATTTGTTTTCGGAAAAATTCAAAAAAAATGTTTATATACGTTTTTTTCACGATTTAAAAAAAAACGAAGAATTGAAAATTTACATCAGCCAAATGTAAGGGAAGCAATGCTTCCCTTGCTTCCATGAACGCCACGCTAGTGATGGTGAAAGATTTCCAGGGTTGCTACTTTTATGCATTTCAAAATTATGGAAAGTCAAACACTTATTTCCTATATTTATGATCGGTTGTCTATCTAAGCAAAATTTTGAAAACAGCATCTTCTGTAACACAAATGATGAAAGTACTCAGATATTGTAACACTTTACCAGCTGCATCTCAAATTCTATTACAACTGTTTTTCGTCTCTATGAATCTCGGTTTCATCCGATGACTTCAACGAAAGTTACAGGGATAGAAAGGTGTTTGGGATTGCGACCCGAAAAATTTCAAGAACTTTAAGATCATTTAAACATTGGTGACTTATTTTCATTGTAAATGTTCGCGATATGAATACCTAATGTAAGCATTTATTGATACCGAAATAGCAATACCGCCTCGTATTGGCAACCCTTTACCAGCATCAAAGCTAAAAATATATAGCATCTGCCTCACGTTCGAGTCAACCCATGCTGCGAATTGCCTTTCGGTCCTATGACTGCTTTGGAAGTTATAGGGGTACAAAAAAAGTTTTCAAAATTTCGAAATCTTAATATTTGTAGTTTATTGTCACTACAAATCCATTACCATTTGAAAATTTCACGATAAAATCGCTTACGAAAGATATGACAAAAAATAAAAAAAAACAATCATAGCTGGCAGCTCTATAATGGTTTTTCAACCAGATTTCTACGGAATATTGCCTTCCATTTACCAAATAAATTTCGTTTTGATTTAAAAAAAAAAGCTTTATTTTCCTAAGCTAATTTTCAAAATTCAAGAGATCAAAACTCATAGCTGGCATGCCCAGACTAATTTTCCGACCGAATTTCTACCAAACGTGGCTTGGAGTAAGGTTCAGCCACTGGATGAATTTCATTAAAATTTGGTAACTGAATCAGAATTCATAGGGCAAAAGCAGTTATTTTTCTTATTGATTTTTCAAGGTTGCGCCACTAGCACAGATTGACCTACATTTAAAAAATCGCTTCTATCAGACTTGTTCCTATTCAAAATAAATACATTCTGTGACTCTCAGTTGCATCTGATTTTCGGGTCGTGAGTTCTCGTGAACTGAAGTTTCTGATGCTAAAAATAAAGGTGAATTAAGGAAGGGTTACCGTTCTTGTCCGATATGGAATTTCAAATGTCTTAGTTTAGCTGTGTAGACAAAGCACAGGATTTACATACGAAGCGCTTTTTTTCTGAATAGTTTTCAGGAGACTTGATGATTTGAAGGTTTTCACGTTCAGTGCCTACGGTAGCATTAGGGCTATCAACACGTTCATAAAGAACTACATAAGTCTACAACTTAGTAAGATTAATATGTTTTGTAAGTTTAATAAAGTTCTGAAAGCTATATCAAAAGTAATCGTAATTCAAAAAATGTTCAATTTTCTCTATCTTAATTAGGCACCTGCCGCACGCATAGGGTTAAACATTTTCAAAGTACTATAATATTCACATTTAAAACACGTTCGGAATTTATCGCGCAAACTCAATTTTCCTGAAAATTATTTGCCGATAGAATTATAGGGATTTTTGAAAAATCACTAAAATGGCCGACGTCACGGGGTTCAAGATAATTAGCATTTGGTGAAACCTGCGCCTATTCTGTATATACACACATTTATTCTGAAAGGTTCAGCTCAAATGAATGGCACGTTTTGATGATATATACAAGTTAACACCTTGATAATATCCCAAATCAAGTGACCTTTGGCAGTTTCATGACGTTTGAAAAACAATAGAAAATGTAATAGAAAGAATTTTCATTTTGATTATTATTAATAAAACAGACACTGAAGTGTTCAGTTATAAATCAGGTGGTTTCTTTTGGATTACACAACAAATAAAGTTGTTTAACTGGCGCCCGAGCAGGGACCTGATTGTTTAATATATAAAGTAGTTCAGTGAAAGGAATAGTCTGTACCGCGAGTAGGCATTTGCGAAATCAAAGTAAACAGCCAAAAAGGAGATATTGCAGCTAACCCACGAACTTAGATTCACATATCTGGTCCACCACTTGACGGAGTTTTATTAATCGATAACACCGCACTAGTTGGAAAGGATATTAATGTAAGTACACTTTTCGATTAATTTTGTTGAAAACAAATAAATATCGAGCGAATACGAAAGGTACTTACAAAAATATATTTACGAAGTGAAGTGAATATTAATATCCAGTGCCCGTGCATAAGTCACAAAGGGAGGGTAAATAGTGCGCGAGTGTTTTAACAGTCTGCAATGGAACAGTTGACAGAAAGCATCAGACAATTAGAAGGTGCAATTAATGCACAAATTGTCTTGGTTAAGCAAATCGACAGTCGATTGAAGGTATTGGAGCAAAACAAGGAACAAGGCTCCATTACACCGCAAATTGAACCACTTTGAGCTCCCCGTACCGAAGAGGAGCTCAAAGAAATCTGTAAACTGCCCGATTGCGTTACGGAATTGCAGACATTCGACGGGAATCCAGCAGAATATCTGTCTTGGGTCCACAGTGTCGAAAACATCCTTAAGGACTATGAAATCGTCCGAACGAAGCCAATCTACAGAGCAATACTCAGTAGTATACGGCAAAAGATTCGAGGCCCTGCTGATGCAGCCCTCATATCTTATAATATATTCGACGATAGTTGGTCATCTATAAAGAAGTGTCTTTCGCTGCATTACGCAGATAAGAGAGACTTATATACACTAGAACACCAATTAAATCTCTTGCATCAAAGCAATATGAACCTCGATGAGTTTTACGCGCTTGTGAACCATCAGTTTTCAATAATCGTGAATCAAATCCGAACAGAAGACTATTCTTCTGAAACGGTCGGAGTATTAATTGAGACTTACAGAAACAGGGCTCTTGATGTATTTATACGGGGTGTGAATGGTGACATCTCGAAGATGTTAATGATTCAGAGACCCAAAACTCTCCCAGAAGCGTATACAACGTGTCTTGAAATTCAAAATCTCAACTTCCGTAACACTATAATACACAAGCCAAGCATAATCAATTCAGTCACAGCCCCCCAAAATCCGTTTTTCTCTCAGAATATAACAAGGCCAATTCAGCAAGCTCTACCAAAACTGCCACCACGTCCTGCACCCAGGAATCTATCGCTGAACCAGAGAAATGAAGCATACCATCTACAACATCAACAACGTCCACAGCCACCAGCCAGGCCCACAGCACAAAAACCCCCCAGTACCTATGGAAGTTGATCCCTCCATTAAGACCAAAATAGTGAACTACATGAATCGGCCACGGGAAAGCCATCCAGTTAAAAGACCTCAGCAGAATGATTATCACTCAAACAAACACCAACGCGTGAATATCATTGAGACATCTGAGGATACCATAGAAGAGGATACTACGAACGAAGACTACGTAGCAGCCTACGAAGCAGAAATGCAAATGAATAATTTAGAAGATATTGAAGATCCGGAAATGGAAGTAAATTTTATGAGGAATGCCTCTCTAGCATTCCATACATAGAATATGTAGCTAGCGACGGTAGAATTCTTAAAATTCCTCATCGATACGGGAACTAACAAAAATTTTGTGAGACCAGAATTAGCAGAAACCAAACAACCAACGGAAAAATCCTTCAAAATACAATCGGCAGGAGGAGAAATTGAAGTAAAAGAGAAAATTAGGGGCAGGTTTTTTTCAAGCATAGGCAACAATACAGTCGTGCAGTTTTTCATTTTACCAGGCCTGAAATCCTTCGATGGAATTATTGGAGATGATACACTAAAGGCACTCGAGGCAGTCATCGATCGGAAAAAGAATGAATTAAGAATAAAACCCAATATCATCATTCCACTCAAGGAAAAACAGTCCACACAAGTAAATAATTTAAATATTAGGGACAGTCACCTTCCTCACCGAGCTAGAGAAAAACTGATAGCAATAATCAGGAACCACAGAAACCTATTCGAACCAGTTGATAATAAACAGTCTATAAATACCAACGTTAGGGCCGAAATTCGGACATCCACTGATGAACCAATATATGCCAAAACCTACCCATACCCAGTTAACATGCGGCAGGAAGTAGACAATCAGGTGAAAGACCTGTTAAGAAATGGAATAATTAGGCCATCAAAAAGTCCTTACAATTCACCCATCTGGATTGTAGAGAAAAAAATGGACGCAACTGGAATAAGGAAATATAGAATGGTGATCGACTATAAGAAAATTAATGCCGTCACGATATCTGATACCTACCCGATACCCGACATCTCCAGCACGATTGCCAACCTTAGTGGCTCCCAATTCTTCACCACATTGGATCTAACGTCTGGGTTCCATCAGGTGAGAATGAAGGACGAGGACATCCCCAAAACCGCCTTCTCAACGATGAATGGAAAATATGAGTTTACCAGACTACCATTTGGCCTTCGAAATGCTCCTGCCATTTTCCAACGCATGATAGACGACGTCTTGAAAGAGTACATTGGCAAAATATGTTACGTCTACATAGACGATATTATTATATTCGGCAAGACGGAGGGAGAGCATTTCGAAAATATTGAAAAAGTATTTGGCAAATTAGAAAAGGCAAATTTAAGAGTGAACCTGGATAAGACCGAGTTTCTTAAAACTGAAACAGAATTTTTGGGATATATCATATCAAACAAAGGTGTGAAGCCCGATGTAAAAAAGATAGCTGCTATAAAAGGTATCAAACCTCCTGAAAACTTAAAAGATCTGAAGAGTTTTTTTTTTGTGGCTAACTTCCTACTATAGACGCTTTATAAGAGACTTTGCCAAAATAGCGAAGCCTTTAACAAACCAAACGAGAAGATGAGGAATCTGAAGCTCCACTTCGGCTATCTACAAAGCCTACAGACAAGAGCTACAAAAACTACATGAAAACCACCATACATCGCTTTTGACAGACATTGGTTCCATTACGTTCGTAATCATTTTATCTAGTATACTTATAACCTACAAGCCCAATAAGCGGACCGCATCGTTTGGCATATGTCACCTCACCAAGGCACATCGAAATTGTCCACCCAGCAAGCACCTCAAATAACAACATCGAGGATCTTCAGCCAATCAACTTTAAACTATGACCTTCGGGACGCAGGCACTTAAAGGCGGAGGAGTTAGCACCTTGATAATATCCCAAATCAAGTGACCTTTGGCAGTTTCATGACGTTTGAAAAACAATAGAAAATGTAATAGAAAGAATTTTCATTTTGATTATTATTAATAAAACAGACACTGAAGTGTTCAGTTATAAATCAGGTGGTTTCTTTTGGATTACACAACAAATAAAGTTGCTTAACTTACATTATATATATATATATATATATATATATATATATATATATATATATATATATATATATATATATATATATATATATATATATATACATATGTATATACATATATATATATATATATATATATATATATATATATACATATATATATACATATATATATATATATATATATATATATATATATATATATATATATATATATATATATATATATATATATATATATATATATATATATATATATATACATATAGGTTGCTGCAGATGAAATGGCCGATTTAGTAATAAATTTTTAAACAGCTGTAAATTTTTATATAGACAATTTATTTAATCAAAATAGGTACCAATAGATACAACACACTTCTCCGAACGAGATACAAGTACATTTGTTCCAATTCTGGAGAAGTCCGAGTTTCTGGCTCGAAGAAACTCCTCGAAGGCATTTTTGACAGCAGCTTCATTATTAAATCTTTTTCTTGTCAAAAAGTGATCCAAATGTTTAAAGAAATGGTAATCTGTTGGTGAGAGGTCTGGTGAATATGGAGGGTGAAGAAGAGTCTCATAGCACAACTCGTTTAATTTTTGGACCGTTGCTCTCGATACATGAGGTCGTGCGTTATCATGAAGCAGTATCACTCCATCCCTGTTGACAAGCATAGGTCGTTGGACTATCAATTTATAATGCATTTCATCCTGTTGAGCACAGTATTTCTTAACATTGATAGTTTCGCCAGGTTGCAGGAGCGATTAGTGGATAACACCAGCTACAGACCACCAAACAGTTACCATTATTTTCTTATGATGAAGGCTTAGTTTCGGCATGTGTCTTGGCGCTTCATCGGCATCTAGCCATTGGGCTGATCGGCGACGATTATCGTATAAAATCCACTTTTCATCGCGGGTCACAATTCGGTGCAAGAACGGTTCCTTGAGAAAAGAGAGATAAGAACTTGAAATCTCCATTCGACACGCCGATCACAAGTCTAACTTGTGATATGCTGGTCCCAAGCCCGGAGAAAGGAGGAGGGTTTGAGGCTTATGACGTGGCCGCACTGGCTGTCGGTAAAGATCTGAATGTGGTATGTAGAAATATATGTTGCATTGGATCTGATTGGCAACTAGTGTTAGAGGCACGGCCTAACAGTGAACCCTGGTAAGACGAAAATTGTTTCGTTTGCCAGGAAAAGAAAACTGGAAGGACTAGTGCTTCCAAACATGAAGGGTGTAACACTTCAACTTTCAAATGAAGTCACATATCTTGGAGTAATCTTGGACAAAAAACTTCTCTGGAAGAAACATGTGGAAGTGAAGCTTACTCGTGCTTTAAAAACTTTCGGGCAGTGCAGGAGAGCTTTTGCTACCACATGGGGTCTAAAGCCTCGTGTAGTCATGTGGATCTACACAGCAATAATTAGGCCGATGTTCACGTACGCATCCGTGGTGTGGTGGACTATCGTGAGGCTATTGTTTGCTCAAAAAAGTTAGCCACGCTGCAAAGGACGGTGTGCCTGGGTATCTGTGGTACCATGAGCACTACTCCGGGTACGGCCCTTGATGCGCTTCTCAATCTGCCTCCTCTCGACATTCAAGTTCAGAGTGTGGCAATGAGCTTTATCCATAGACTAACTCAGCTTGGCTTATGGGTAGGTGAAAACGATGTGAGGCACTGCTCTATTAGGGGTTCGATGTGTGAGATCTCTCCGATTCTCACTATGCTTTCGGACGCTTGGGTGCCCTTCCTCGACTTCGGAAGAAGGTACGAAGTAATCCTCTTGAGCAGAAGTAACGGACGATTCAGATCTGTGTACGAGGAGATATTCTAAGATCTTCTTCACGGACTGCTCGAGGTCAGATGGTAGATCTGGAGCTGGTGTCTATGGTATCTACATTCATCGAATGGCAGGTGGGCTTTTTCTCTTGGAGAGCACGTTTCGGTTTTTCAAGCAGAAATATTAGCTATCCTGAGAGCTGCCTGTTGGGCAATTGAAGAAAGATGGAGTGGAAAAGGCATTGTTTTTTGCAGTGACAGTCAAACTGCACTGATGGCGCTGCGTAGACTCCTGACAAACTCGAAAATTGTCCAAGAAAGCAGAGCACGATTGAACTCTGTCGCCAGATTCAATAGGGTGCATCTGTTCTGGGTACCGGGGCACTGTGGTGTTGAGGGAAATGAAATTGCTGACGTCATTGCGAAGCAAGGTTCGGGACTTCCGTTACGAGGCCCTGACCCGCCTTGGGTGTGCCGACCGCATCTGCACGTGTCATTCTTTGAAAGTGGGTAGATGATGCTCACCAAGATAGATGGACGACTGCTGGTGTGGCCAGGCACACGAAGGTATTCCTTTCAGAACGCAACCAGGTGACTGCAGGATTCTTGCTCAAAAAGAGCAGGAAAGTTTGCAGGGCCATGATAGGCATTCTGACTGGACATAACTGCCTAGGAGGACATATGTACCGAATAGGTGTTGTACAGGATAACCTCTGCTCATCCTGCCTAGAAGAGGCTGACTCTGCGGAGCATTTGCTCTGTGAATGCCCAGCGTTTGCGCGTTTCATATATCAATGCTTTGGCTGGGATATTGCACGCATGCAGACGATAGCCTCTTTTCCCCTATCAGTGGTCCTGGACTTTATCAAGAAGTCTGGGAAACTGCGGTAGACAGGGGGAAATGAGTACACTGGGTCCTTTGGTCTGAGTGCTTATAGGTGCCAATGCGCCTCTCCAACAATCGACCCCCCCCCCCCCCCCCCTCCACACACACACACACACACACACACACCCACATACACACACGTCATGTTTTGCTCGGTAAGATCATGCGGAACCCATTTGTGAAGCTTTTTCACTTATCCAAGTTGTTGCAAGTGGCAGCAAACTGTCGAATTATGAACGCCTAATTTCTCGGCAAGACCTCTTATGATTTGGCGGGGGTCAGACTCCACTAATGCAAGCAGCTCGTCGTTATCGATCGGTGGTCCTGGGTGTCCACGTGGCATATCTCCGGATTGAAATTTTTCGAACCACCGCCGAGTGGTTCGTTCGCTAACTGAGCTGTTGATATTCCTCGTTGCTTCCATTGCGTTGTGCGCTAATTTTAATTCATATAGTGAAAGTAGCCGTTTTTGATTCACTTCCATGTTCACTTTCTCTTTTTGTTTTTACGATCACTATGAAGTGCAAAATAGAAATGACTCCATAAGCCAAGGTAGCAGTATTTATACTTCAATATGTCATATCATTTGCGCCGCCTTGTGCCAACATAACGCACTAAAATTGCAGCCAACTTTATGTCAGTGCTAAATCGGCCATTTTATTTCCAGCAACCTAATTATATATATATATATATATATATATATATATATATATATATATATATATATATATATATATATATATATATATATATATATATATATTTATATATATATATATACATATATATATTGTCTAGTCATCAAATAGATTTAGCGTAAAATACTGAATTAATTGATCCCACGGTATGCACGTTCCGCATATCTCAGCTTAAAATAAACGCATTCAATTAATATAGCATAAACTTCAATTCATGTAATTCTAGCTATCATATGCAACATAATCTGTTTTTCCGCATATTTTGTATTTATCATTCTCATCATTGTAATTATTGCTTACCTAGTGTCTATCAATAACAACACATTGTTCAATGTATTCTAGAGGCAAATCAAGTAAAGTAAAGTAAGCATTTTTTTACTACTTAAAGAACTAGATTGTAAGGCAATTAATCAGTTCAGTTCGACACGGAAATAAAACGTATCTCGGCTAAAGTAATTGTGTCTTTTTGTAAGATTCAGACATTTTGGTGACCCCGAGTTGCAATCAGTGATCCAAGCCACAATTGACCTTTGGTGAGGCTGCCAGAGGCACTGAATTGCAAGTTGAACAAAGTTCCTTCAAAGGAGAACTCTTGATAATTATAACAAGAATCAAACATCAATAATATCATACTTATTATTGCAGACTTTCCAGTACGAAGCGATGGCACAAAGTGAAATAATGGAGCAATTGGCAGCCATACAGGAGAAGACAGGCTCGGCCATTGAGAAGTTGATAACGAATTTCAACAAAGACTCGGCCGAGAGGAAAACATTAACATACTTACGTGATCGCTTAGGGAAGTTGGTCGAATTGTTCGATAATTTTCAAGAGACGCACCAGGAGCTCGAGAAATTTAGGGAAACACATGAAGATTTTCCCTACTTTCAACAAAGCTACTACGAAAAGGTAGAAAAAGCCGTTCGAACAATAAGAGAGAAAATGCAAACTGCGATTAAGCAGCTAACAGCAAGCATTGAAAACGGGGCAAGCGGAGACACGACGCTGGCCCAAGTGAGAACTTCAAGCGTTGAAAAATACGTACACAATAGCAGAACGATGATCGAGCGAATCAATCGAATAATAAGTGAAGTGCAGTCGGCTGAAAATAAATCGAATATATTTTACGAAGAAAAATTGCAGTTTTTACAAAAATGTTGGAAGAATGTAGAATCCAACAACGAACAAATAGCAAAAACAGTACAAGAAGGGTTTTACGTTGACTATGACCAGTCTGAGTACCTTGACATGGAAGAGAAAGTACTCAACTTAACGATCGAGCTTAGGGAAAAAATAACCAATGAGCCGATTGAATCATACAGCTCACATTCAAAGGCTTCCATCAAGTTACCGAAGATAAATATTCCAAGGTTTGATGGAGACTATTTAAAGTGGAGGCAATTCTATGACTTATTTTCACAAACTATTGATGAGCAACCAATAAGTCGTGCTCAAAAGATGTATTACTTGAAGACAAACGTCATTGGCGAAGCAGAGCGCTTGATTCAACACTTACAAGTGTGCGAGGAGAATTATGACGCTGCTTGGTCCATCCTTCGTAACAGGTACGAAAACAAGCGATTAATAGTTGCTGCGCTACTTGATAAGCTATTAAAGCAGCCATCTTCGAACATGGAAGATGCGAGCTCTATTAAAACCCTGCATGATACGACCAACGAGTGTATACTGGCTCTTGCCAATATCGGTATCAATGTGGAAGGTTGGGACGCTATTTTAACACACATAATTACAAAAAAGCTAGATCGTACAACGCATTGTGCTTTTGAGCAATCCTTGGAAGAACCAAGGAAAATACAATCAATGAACAAGCTCTTAAAGTTTTTGGAAAACCGTTTTCAGTCCCTAGAGACATTGGGAACCGGCAAGAAGTCAATAAAACCAAACGAACGAGCAATCAAAATCAAACATACGTTTGCCACGTTCACAAAAAATGAGTGTTGCTTATGCAAACAAGATCATCCAATTTATCATTGTGAACGTTTCCTAAAAATGTCCACATCGGAGCGACGTGAAGAGGTGAAAAAAGCTCAACTCTGTATAAATTGCCTTAGAGCTGGACATTTTCAAAGAACTTGTATCTCCAGAAATTGTGGAAAATGTAGCAAGAAGCATAACACACTTTTACATGACGATACAAAGAAAATAGCAAATAGCAGCCCGAAGCTTAAAACAGCGCTCACTGTCCAACCAGAACAGATTATGAGAAGCAAATGCATACTTCTTGGAACGGCGAAACTAAACATCGTCAATAGGGACGGCCATTCCATCTGCTGTAGGGCAGTTATAGACAGTGGATCCCAATTAAATTTTATTACAGAGCGTTTCTTTAAAAAACTACGACTAGAAAGTCAATCGCACAGCTTGAAAATCAGTGGAATATCAAATACTCAAACTCGCAGTGATAAGAGAGCTAATATAACCATTCGTTCCATAAACAGCACTTTTAATCAGCAGATCGAGGTTCATGTCATCAAGGAGATTGCTTCGGCTCAACCGCAATATCCTCTTGACATAAGCACTTGGGCAATTCCAAGCAATTTAACATTGGCCGACGAGAAATTCTATCAACCTCAACGGATAGACCTTCTGCTTGGTGCTGAATTCTTTGGTGACATCATAACAGAAGGAAAGTTAACTTTACAAAATGGGCTACCAACTCTCCAAAATACCGTTTTTGGCTGGGTTATAATTGGCAAGGTAGAAGAACTTAATCATTCACAAGCTTTTTGTGGAGTAAGCTTCCATGACATCGACAAACAGCTCCAACGTTTGTGGGAAGTTGATGAGCCTAAAGAAGCCAAAACTTGGACTCCGATGGAAAAAATTTGCGAGAATCATTTCCTACAAACCGTCACCAGAGACAAAGATGGTCGTTTTATAGTGAAATATCCACTCCATCAAGGCCCTGAGACTCTAGGACAATCAAAAGCCATTGCGTTTAAACGATTATTGAGCATCGAGAAGAAACTGGCTAGGGATGAAGACATACGACATCAGTATACAGAATTCATGCAAGAGTATATACGATTAGGGCATATGGAAGAGGTCACTGAACGTGATATCCCAGCGGTGCATTACTTCTTGCCGCATCATTATGTGCTAAAACCAGGAAGCACTACCACGAAATTGCGTGTTGTTTTTGATGCTTCCGCAAAAACCGATAATAATATGGCGTTAAATGACATCATCATTAATGGGCCCAAGATTCAAGATGACTTACTAGCCATTTTGCTGCGTTTTCGAATTCATAAGTACATCATGACTGCAGACATAGAAAAAATGTATCGCCAAATTTGGGTGGACAAAGAGCAGCAAAACTTACAATTGATTATGTGGCGAACTAATCCAAGTGCCAGGGTAAGATATTTTCGGCTGAAAACAGTAACTTATGGTGTCACGGCAGCACCATACCTTGCAACAAGATGTCTTCTCAAGCTAGCCGATGACTCAAGAAATGTGTACCCTCTTGGAGCTGAAGCCATGAGTGATTTTTACATGGACGACCTAATAACAGGAAGTAATGATCTTCGTCGAGCAGTTGAAGTTCAAGCTCAAATAATAAAAATCCTGGCATCAGCAGGCTTCAATTTAAGAAAGTGGTGCTCAAATCACTTACGACTCCTAGAGCTTCCAAAGGAAAATGTAGCTACAAAGCTAAGTATCTCAGATCTGGGAGATCCTACTGTCAAAACTTTGGGACTATCCTGGCAGCCCAAACACGATGTTCTACAGTTCGGTTGCATCAACCAAAATGAAGACGCGCCAACGAAACGAAGCGTATTAGCAAATTTGTCGAAATTGTACGATCCATTGGGGATAATCAGCCCAATAATCTCCCGTGGGCGAATATTCATTCAGCAGCTATGGAATTTAGGCCTTGACTGGGACCAACCACTTCCAGACGACATCAGAGCGATGTGGTCAATCATTGTACGATCCATTGGGGATAATCAGCCCAATAATCTCCCGTGGGCGAATATTCATTCAGCAGCTATGGAATTTAGGCCTTGACTGGGACCAACCACTTCCAGACGACATCAGAGCGATGTGGTCAAACTTGCAAAAAGAGCTTGAGGCATTCGAATCACCTAAAGTTGCACGTTGTGTCATTGATCACAAAGCGAAGCAATTAGAAATACACGCCTTTTCAGACGCAAGTGAAAAGGCATATGGAACTGCGATCTATATACGATCAATCAGCGCTACAGGTGATATCAAGGTTCGACTTCTTTGGTCCAAATCACGAGTCGCCCCTCTCAAAACGCTAACGCTACCCAGGCTAGAGCTGTGTGCGGCAAAACTAATGGCACACACAGTACAACAGCTAAAAGCAATGCTCAAATTAAAAGTGGATAGTACGTATTATTGGACAGATTCACAAATTGTATTATCCTGGATTCAATCACCATCAAACACATTTAAAACGTTTGTGGCAAATCGGGTAGCTGCAATTCAGGAAATAACCGACTTAAGAGAATGGTATTATGTAAATACGAAGGAAAATCCGGCTGACTTAGTAAGCAGAGGTACACGTCCGAAACAGCTATCGACCTCCAAACTCTGGTTTTCTGGACCTGACTTTCTGATGAATAAGGCAGAGCAATGGCCAATCTACTCACTTGCACGTACCAGAAGAACTGAAGAAGAAAAACCCTTGAAAGGAATATCGTTAACTTGCACAAAAACGACAGAAGAGCACTTCCTAAACCGAATCAATCATCGCAACTCCTTTTACCAACTAGTGCTTATCACAGCTCGCATTCTTCGTTGCATCGCCCGATTCAAGGGTCAAAGACCACAACAGTTCCAGACTAGGTTTATTATACCGGAGGAACTAGCCACCGCTCGGACTATCATCCTGAAACACATACAAACTTTGGCATTCGCAAAAGAAATACGAGAATTGTCAAAAGGTGGTGAGGTACACAAGGGAAGCAAAATGGAATCATTAAATCCCTTTATTGATGAGAAGGGATTAATCCGTGTTGGTGGTCGACTTCAAGCAGCTGAGTTAGAATATGACACAAAGCACCAAATTATACTTCCGAACGACCATCCATGGGTAACTTTGATGCTATCAGAACTGCACGTGGAAAATCACCACCTTGGACCCAAGTCTTTGAATTACGTTTCGCGCCAGTCTTACTGGATTCTTCAAGGCCTAAATTTGGCCCACCATGTCGTTCATAAATGCGTTACCTGTGTTAAAGCGAAACCAAGGCTTTCTCATCAACTTATGGGAAATTTACCACCGGCAAGGGTAAAGGCATCCAGGCCTTTTCTTAATACTGGCGTAGATTTTTGCGGTCCTGTATGGATCCATTACAAAATTCGTGGCAAGAAACCAACAAAGGCATATCTAGCAATATTTTGCTGCTTCAGTACAAAAGCGGTTCATATAGAAGTCGTATCTGATCTTACCAGTGAAGCATTTATCGGTGCACTTAAGCGTTTTATCGCAAGACGAGGAGTATGTGAAAACATATACTGCGATAATGCCACAAATTTCGTGGGAGCAAACAATCAATTGGAAGCACTTCACAAGCTGTTACTACTACAAACTACTCAAGAGTCCATTACAAGGCAATGTCTTAAGAGGAGGATCCACTTCCACTTCAACCCTCCCAGAACACCTCATTTCGGTGGTTTATGGGAGGCCGCCGTCCAAAGTACGAAAAAACACCTTCGAACGGTTATGGCATCAGCAACTCTAACATATGAAGAGCTTTGTACGTTGACCAGTGAAATAGAGGCCATTCTAAATTCAAGACCTCTCACCACACTTTCTTCAGACCCAGATGATCCATCACCACTTACACCAGCTCACTTCCTGATTGGTGAGCCACTAGTTGGAATTGACGAGCCCAGATCTCAGAATACTAAAGTATCCCAATTGAAACGATGGCAACTGATCACATACTTGAAACAGGAATTCTGGCGTCGCTGGTCAAGGGAATATCTTTGCGAGCTGCAACAACGCGCAAAATGGAAACGAACGTTTCCAAATATCCAGCCAGGCACTGTGGTAACTATCAAGGATGATAACCTTCCCCCTCTTAAGTGGCAACTAGCAAGGGTTCAAGAAGTAATAAAGGGAGACGACGGCCTTGTTCGAGTAGCGAGGGTAAGCACAGGATCCGGTCATACCTACCTACGTGGAATCCACCTCTTATGTCCATTGCCCATTGAAGATGATTCCGCAAGTGCTCAAGATCTAGTGAACAAACCTTCGGCTAGCGGCAATCAGAAATGTGGTGATCCGACATCTTCTCTCGTCAACTTATTGGCTACGTCTAATCAAAGCAAAACTGCAAAACCATTAAAATTCAAAAGCCCACATCCCCTTAAAGGGAAATTTCGGCCCATCGGTCAAACATGGTTTCAGTCAGCATCCGCTCAGCAACAGTCCGAATTCGATCACGAACCACTCACAGCAGCATCGTCCACCAACCTGATGGACAACGCTCAACAACCTACCAAAAAGCAGCGTCATGACCATACCAAAGGAGGCTCTACGAAATTACATGCAGCGGTCAACCTTCTCTTGCTGGCATCTACAATCACGCCATCAAAGGCCTATTCTCCTTCGTTTGACATCCAACCATTCAAACCGGAGCCCGGAATTTACTTCGAACCACTAGGTAGAAGCAGTCAAGTTGTGCACGAATGGAATCTGATTACCTATTACGATATGACGATTTACTGGAAGGAATTAGACATAATACAACGTATCATTGACAACCTAAAAAACCTGTGCTCCGTGGTCATCGACAAGGAAAACTGTAACCTAATAACAGCCCAACTCAATCAGCAACTAGTGACAATAAAAGCCACAAACGAATTTCTGCTAACACCACTTCATACAAGGAGAAAACGTGGCGTCATTAATCTAGTTGGTAATATTGCGAATAAACTATTTGGAGTTTTGGACGACGAATATGCCGAGACAATGAGAACAACCATCGATAATGTAAAGGCCAATGAAAACTTTCTACAAACTCTGATTAAGAATCAAACGTCAATACTCGAAACGACCGTCAATCTATTCAAGGAACGCGACAGATTTGTGGATACACATCTTCAAGCGATGGACAACGAACTTCAGTTCCTGAGAAGCCAGATGAATAATATGGCCAAGGAATCACTCGACTCCAAGACATCAGCTTCGGCGACGTCATTTGCCTTGTACACTTCACTCATATTAAATCAATATCAACACATTCAAGCAGACCTTATTGATACTCTTACAGATACTTACCATGGAAAATTAAACCCTCGCATGATATCACCTCAACAACTCATTCAAGAGGTCAAACAGCTCAAAGCACATCTACCATCTGGCATACGACTTCCCGGTGAATACTACGATGAGAAGAATATCCGACAATTGTACCGGCTTATGATGACCAGATGCAAAATTACCTCACAATACGCCATATTTTCAACTCGACTACCGTTAGTTTCCAGCATGGAGTTTGAATTGTACAAACTAACAGGAGTGCCCACTTTACGAGATAATACCTTCATTGCTATTCATCCATCTAGTGACTACATCCTAATCAACTTACATCGTGATTTATTCATCAACTTAACCGAAGCCGAGTTTAAAAACTGCATTGAGAACGAACATAATCATTACCTATGTCGATCTAACCATCCGATGTATAATAAATTCAGCAACCATAGCAGATGCGAGATCGCCTTATTCAATAACCTATCACCGTCATCTTTTTGCAATCTAGAAGAAACATCGCCTAGTCAACTCTGGCTACCATTACATCATCCCAATCACTGGATCTTCTCTCTAGACAAAAAACACAAAATCCGTATAATTTGTGACGGAAACTTAACTGACTATGAACTTGAAGGATCTGGATTACTCCGACTTAATGGCAACTGTATTATCAAGGAGGATTATATGACCATCGCCGCATACGTTGTTCATACAGATCGCCAACAATTGGTGTTCCCATTAACAGCCAGTATGTTACATTACACGCCACATATCAACAGCACTACTTTGACTCCACTAACAACAACCCCGACAGAGTCCAGATTTAACCAGGCAATCGCAGATGTTGCATCAAATATCTCAGCCCTCCAAGTCTGGGAAACCGAACTGCAGCCACTCGCCTCAAGTCCACATCACTTAGTACTCAACTACAGCTGTTTAGCAGGAATCATAATAGTTCTTGGGGTTCTCATCTCTTTGCTACGACGGAGGAATTGTCAAATTACAAAACCCACACCAGCACCGCGACGAAAACCTGCTCAAAAGCCTAAATTCAATTTCGATTTTGGCCCAGCCAATGCGGCGGAGGATGTCTAGTCATCAAATAGATTTAGCGTAAAATACTGAATTAATTGATCCCACGGTATGCACGTTCCGCATATCTCAGCTTAAAATAAACGCATTCAATTAATATAGCATAAACTTCAATTCATGTAATTCTAGCTATCATATGCAACATAATCTGTTTTTCCGCATATTTTGTATTTATCATTCTCATCATTGTAATTATTGCTTACCTAGTGTCTATCAATAACAACAAATTGTTCAATGTATTCTAGAGGCAAATCAAGTAAAGTAAAGTAAGCATTTTTTTACTACTTAAAGAACTAGATTGTAAGGCAATTAATCAGTTCAGTTCGACACGGAAATAAAACGTATCTCGGCTAAAGTAATTGTGTCTTTTTGTAAGATTCAGACATATATATATATATATATATATATATATATATATATATATATATATATATATATATATATATATATATATATATATATATATATATATATATATATATATATATATATATATATATATATATATATATATATATTTATATATATATATATATGTGTAAATACAATTTCTTGAAGTGATTTTAATACCATTGTTCCTCGATCAGTAGCAAAAGTCAAGAATTCGCGAAGAAAAAAATTTGAAAAACTTATACATAAAGCATATACATATTGACTTCAGTGTGAAGATAAATTTGGACAAGTCTCCATTATCTAGTCATTCTTTGGAACTGAAATTTTGGCAATGGAGGAAAGCAAAGACGCTGCTGATTTCTGACAAATAAAATGTTCAGTATTTGAATTTTTGTTCAATTTTTTTTACTGTCTGTTGGGCTGAAGACACTAGCAAAATTCAATTTTCAAATTCAAACACTTACTGACGTGACATCAAGTGTCACTTTTTAGCTCGAGAGAATGGTCTGCAGATTCTAAATTGGCGTGAAGTGAGTGGAGACATCTAACTAATGACATCTGCATTTCCATACCGAAAACAACTTTTTCACGGAAATCGTAAGTAATACTGTTGTTAAATATCAAGTTAAATTCAGGCGAAACAATCACGTGAAACCGAAGTCAATAGCTTAAAATAGTCAGTGGTAAATGTATTTATAAAGTATCTTACTTTATATTGTTATTTTACTTTATATTGTTATTGTGTCTTCCATAAATACATCGTATATACGAGTTCATATCTTAAAGTAGTAAAATCAAAGAAAAATCTTAAATTTAACATTTATTAGCGCTCAAAAATGTGACTTACATTTTGCCTCGTTGACCACGAATTACATAATAGGGAAGCATCTTCTAATAATCGACTCTGAAAATAATTGGAAAGAAATATTGATATCAGTTAGGAAAGAAATAATCATTGCAAAACGCTTTCATTATTTTTGTCATGCTCAAAAATTTTAAGTTTATTTTTTTTTTAAATAGGCTTCATAGTCGTCATTCTCGTAGTACCTAGGTATATATGTATTTAAAGCCTACACTCTAAAAAATGGGTCTATAATTAATACTTCGATAATAAGAAATATATTAATTTTTTCGTTTAAAATAACGAATTTGTAGCATCCAGTAATTTTTTTATATTTTTCATTCAAAAATTACTGGTCACACATCTCCGACCCACACTGTATGGATCGGAGACGCTACAACATTTTGCGATTGAAACCACATTTCAATCGCACAAAAATAAGTCCCGTACGTCCCCGGCGACCTTATTATTGAATTCGAGTAGCAACAAGTTCTAACGGGATCTTGTTTTGCGACTCGAACTGGCATTTTGCGAGCTGGAGCTGATAAGCTCGTGACAGTCTCTAGCAAGTCGTGGCCGGGTGGAGGCGAAGGCGTCGTCGAGTCGGAGAGCCGTAGCCACGGAGGATTTTTCTTTTTCTGTGATTTTTCGCGGCCAGTTTTCTATTACGTTTGATATACATATCTTCTTCTAGTGGTATTTGCCTAAATCTGGTGTTTTAATATGACACTGTGCAAGTTTTGAAGTGATGTATTGAGAACTACGGATTAACGGTTATTGGCGCGACCAACTGAGGTTTTTTGTAAATTAATACACGTGCTTGATGCATAAGGAGTAATGAATTGTATGTACTCGTATGAAATGGGGTGGATATACAGTTTTGGTGCAATAAACCATAAAGAAAGCATGATAGCACAAATTAATTTGTTTGGCCTTTGGCTGGTGGTAAAATCCTCCCGGAATCGAATGTGATCGTGAGAGTGAGTTACGAACGAAAGAGTTTTGAATTCGTGCCTGATTAAGTGCGATGCGAAAATAGTGTCGATATTTGGTTTGGTCTCTTGTATGCGACCTGGGTGCACACGAAAGCCTTGATTCCAGTGAAGTTCTACGCGAATCGATCGCCGCATTTTTTTCCGCTTTGAGAAAACCAAGAGTGTCGTCTGCACGCCTTGCCATGCGCAAACTTCCCTAGTGAAATACCTCGTGGTACCCGACAATCACATGTGCTTCATAAATGAGAAACGAAAACGAATGACACGGTGGTCACTGTGATAGAATGATTCATGCGCTTGACGTTACGCGTATATTATTTTCGCTGCGGTCACCACTTCTATTCAGTTAGATGCTTCAAGCTGTAATTACTCAACGCCATGATTTAATTGACAGCAATCGCATTAAAAATAGTTTGCCTTGGGTACCAAGTTTTCGGCTTCAAGAGGCGTACTTTCGATTGAGTGGAAGTTCTCCGGCAGATGGGATTACAAAGAAAGAAGCTGCACCTCCACCGCCGGATCACCCGACAGGAAATTGGCCTATATTGACATGAACATTGGATCCAGGATTTGTATTTGCCTCATTTTATGAAAACTTATTTGCTCTACAGAGAGCGTAGATAACATATCATTTAAAAAAAAAAACAAAAAAAATTTTGATTTTTGTTTGTACATTGATTAACAAGCATAGACTTTTCCGAAATAATGAAACTAGAAAGATTCAAGTAGTTGTATAACAATATACGTGAAATCAAAACAGAGAAAAACTATCTTCCAATGGTTGATTCCTTTCGAAGCCAAACCGTTTGTTGAAACAAGTATAATTGTCGTCTTGTGGCTGCAATATTATTTTCTTCCGCTGCGTGATCTGGTGGAAGAGTAGATTAGTTGTGCGATTGACTACAGGGGAATATTAGTTAAACAAAAAGTAAACGAATTAGCGATGTGGCGACGTCGAGCTACATACAATCCCATGAAAGCTGCAGCCGAAGGCCGGCGGAAACAAGAAGAAGCGAAAATAAATCATCACAAGCGAAATGTGAAGTTCCAGACAGACAAAAAGTTGATTCGTATCGAGGAGATTTATGACAGGATGTTTTAGCCACTGGTTTGTAAACCGCATCTTCGGAGGTAACACTTGTGTGTAGTATTTAATTTCGAGCCTTGACCAGCAAATATAACTCGGAAATCTTGATGCATGTGCATACCGAGTTTCCAGTAATTCGAATGAAAACGTCAAAGAAAGACAAGACAAATTGAAAAAAAAAAAAAAAAAAAAGAATAATAAAAATTAAAAATTGAAATAGAATTAACTCAAACATAGAATAGAATTAATTCAAATCGTAATTTGATACGAAAAGCGCTTCTTGTATTAGCGAAATATTTAACTACACGCATTTGTATTAGTTTTTTTTTCTTTTATGGAATGGGTTTTTATCCATTTGTGTCATTTGCCACAGCGCCTTTTCTTCACTTTGCATGATGTGGCACTCGCTTTCTGGTAGACGTTTGCTATATTTAATGTTTTGGGATCACGGGAAAAAAAAAATATATTTCGATCGACTGATTATGCTAAAAATGAGCTTAGCTAATGAAAGAAAAAATATTTGTTGCCTTGATATGCATACATATTAGCTTTTCGATAAAGTTTGAATTTGTTCGCTCGTGAGGGATAAAAAAAACATACACAATATTTTGCTTTTAGTTTACATGCAAATATGCTTTGAGGAATACTTAAGTCATGATTCATTGCGTTCAACTGCAACTCTCTTAGGTTATTTGCATGGAGTCGCAAAACTGCATACAGTCTTCCAAACATTCCATTAGTTATCGAATTAATTTATTAGATTCACATTACTATGTTTGCTATATGCCTTAAGCAAATTACTTTGCATTCTTTAGTTGTTGTATTTGTAGTATTTCCACACAGTCGTTAAACGCAAACAATCGTTAATTTTATGAAAGCTCATGATCTGAAAATAGTATTTAAATACGAATTTCGAAATTCTTATTTTTATGTTAATACATTCATCTTAAATGTACATAGCAAGATAGTAAGAACAAAGAAAATCCTATCAAACTTATTGAAATATTGATTTGTAGTTGTGTAACATTTAAATATGACGACTCATCGAAATTGTCGCAATTGAATAAATAAAAAAAAAAAATGAATTGTTAAATCAGAAACCCTCAGGCCTTCTTATTGGGTGAAAGCCCGAGAAGTTCTTTCTTCTTTTCAGGGTCCGCGCATGGCCTGGCTGGCCTATCAATAATGTAGTGTTTTCTTGATTTTTAGCATTTTTCCAGTATATTGTTAAACAAGGGAGGGATACTGGCCCAACTAGTAGTTTCCGTGATTTTTGTAAACTTTTGAATTTTTGAATTTTTTGATATGGGGCCAGTATCAGAGGGTGGAGGACCCCAGACCATCGGGGTCAGGGCTCCACTAACATCGGGGGCCCGGGGCTGTCTGCCTCACCCGGGTTCCTTGTAAAGAGAGGTAGCCTTTTTCCTATTTTCCCGTTTTAGATTTTCAATGTTCTGGCTCCGTGCGTTGTCACGAGCACTGGGTCTGCTTAGTCAGCCCATGTTGCAGAGCCTGGGTGGTTTCCTTTACGGAACTATGCCCCCTTTTGGTCCCTGGGTATTTTACATACCAGTTTGCGGCTACGAAATTCATGACGGATGAATACTACGTAGCATCCCGTTTTCTTGAGAGCCAACCATCCCCATTTTTTTATGAACCCACCCCAGCCGCAGCGAGCTAGCAAAGCGGCACCCCAGCATCCGTCGGGGTTGGTTAAAGGGTGCTCCGCTAATGCGGACGAGGGGCCTTCACGGCCATTTCTAGGGCACCCTGCTCTCGGGGCAATTCTTTTTTTTTGTTTTGCCTCTTGAATGGCATTAGCCATTCCACTTTTCCGACCTTAGCACTCTTGGTTCTGGACTTCGGTCTGGTTCTAAGTTGTGCTAAGGCCACTTCCCACATCTTCATAAACGCTACAAATGGCGCCCAACGTGGGGCCCGAAACTCGTTTTTGGGTGACCCACCAAAGTGAGAAAAAACTTATGAGTTTCGACTCATACTCCCTTTAAGACTTCACGTCTTTAAATCCTAATAATTCCATTCTCACTAGCAGGTCTTAGAATCGCCTCCTTTGCGATTCGATATACTTCGTTCGAGAGAACAAACCCCTTGAATTAAGACCTGCATCGCTCGCTCTTTCCTTACTAGCCGCAAACATCCTTCCCAATCCTTTCCTTTTAAAATCAATTCCTTTTAGCTTACCTTTTGGGCAGCTTCTCGTTGTGTTTGTCTTTTTGAGTTTTTTGACTCTGGGTGCAACCTGGAGGTTGGCCGCGGATAACAGGTTGTGGTGGTTTACCGCCACTCCTGTCCCGGTCAACCGAAGGGCCCCTGCCCCACTTTATGTTGGGAAGCTGTCCCAAATTTTAATATCCTTGCTGTCTTGATCCAGCTTCGGCTTTTGGCTTGGGTTTGGTTCAAGCTGTGGTGGATTACGTGGGGTTGGCGTGGTGCCACCTACACGTCCCTGCAGCTTGGCCAGACTTGAACCATTTGCTGAGGTTGAGTCAAGCAGCAACATAGTTGTTTTGGTCCCTTGCTCCTCTCTTTTCGAGGAATTTCGGGTGAGAGTACAGTCCCCCATACTGGGCGATTCCCCTTTTGGAATCGACCCAATTAAATTACTGAACTTAAATACTTCTCACACTTAAACAGTTTTCACATTTGAACATTTTCTCACCAAAACATTTTCATACGTAAACACTTCTCATACTTAAACATTTGGTAATTAAAATTTCAACTTCCTGCATTTTTGAAATCAACAGTCAGCCAGCCAGCGGACCTGAATTGGAGGGGAACGGATCGGGTTCCGTCTAATAAGAAGGCCATTTCTTGAAAAATTAAATTTTGAGCATACTTAGGAAAAGTAAAATTTGATCTAACTTCGAAAATTTAAAAACTTGGAAAAATTTAAAACTTTGAAATTGAATTTTTTTTTCAATTTACTCTAGCCATCTGGCTTTGCAATTTGATTATCATTTCAAGAGTTAGCCACACCACTGGTGTGCACACACTTATATATATATTTTATATATATTTTTGAATATTTGGCATTTTTTTTGCCCTATTAGCTGTTAAGAGTTTTCTCTTCGGGAGAGTTAGTCACACCCTGTTGTGCACTGGGTTGCCATTTGAATTTGCAGCAACTCCTTAGTTATAAGCGTAATTAATTCGTTAGTCACGTTATCGTGCATTTTCTTTGAATTTTCATCACTTGTCAATTATTTTCACCGATTAGACAATGCCATGGCATCACAGTAGCGAGGATCTGTCTGGCACCACAGTGGAGGCTCAGTGCTCCATATGCCAGCAGCCATTCGCTGCTGCCCAGGACACGTATACCACAAAGTGTGGACACACTTTTCATGAATCGTGCCTGGAGCAATGGCTCAGAAATCATACAGATTGCCCGCTGTGCCATGGACCACTGAGTCTCCCCTTAGGAGCCAGACAGGCCCCCACTGCTGCAGCATCTATGCCACGAGGGGCTCGGCCCAAAACACAACGGCCGGGAGTAAGAACCCGAGGCATGAGAAATGATGATTTGGAAATCAGGGACTTCGATTTACAGGCCGAGTCGGGGGCGGAAGGTTTAATTCAGCCACCTGGCCCGTCATCAAAAGCGTCCCCAATCTCAGATGTGACGTCAGAAGCCGCAGGAGCGCGCTCAATAGTGCCCCAGGATTTAAGCGGACTTCAGCAACAGATTAACGAATTGCAGAACGGCATGCGTGTGATGCTGGAGCGCATGGCCCAATTGAACCTTCCGTCCCGGACTCGGAATGTAGAGTCGCCAAGACTGAACCCTCGCGCACAATCATTTGTTCCAGTGCCGCGATCCTACTCACCTCGCACCCCTCGTGGTAATAATGTCCAGTTCCACCACGATAAGGTGGCTAGCATCATTGGTGGGTGGGGACTAAAATTCTCGGGTCGTGAATCCTCCATGCCCGTGGAAGTCTTTATTAACAGGGTAGCGGCTTTCACCAGAAACACCTTGGGCGGAAATTTTAATGTTCTATGCCAGCATATGCATTTACTTTTGATTGGACCTGCCGCTGATTGGTATTGGCGGTTTTACAATTCAAGACGTGACTTCAGTTGGAGGGATTTGGAGTCGGCCCTGAGCGATCATTTCGCTGATCGCTTCACGGATGCCGACCTGATGGAGCAGATTCGAGGAAGGAAACAGCGACCCCAAGAAACATTCGACGATTACAGTGCGGACGTCTACAAGATTGTCGACCGGCTACAGCGCCCTATTGGCGACGCGGACTTAGCTGACATTCTCAGACGCAATTTATTGCCAGAAATCCGTCGTGGTCTGCTACAAATACACCTTCCCTCTGTTCGTCTGCTCCGTCAGGCCGTCATCCGTGCAGAGAACTTTGAAATGGAGCTTGGAGGTCGACGGCGATCTTCCCAATGGAGACACGCTACAGAAGAACTACGTGATGAGTACCCGAGGGAACAATATGAGGATTCAACCGATGAACCTGGAGTGGAGGCAGTCACGGTCCTGCCTACTTGTTGGAACTGTAAGCAAGTGGGGCACCGTTTCGACGATTGTTTGGAGCCCAGAACAATTTTCTGTTATGGCTGCGGAAAGGCAGACAAATATAAGCCGAATTGTGTAAACTGCCAAACAAAAAACGGACCGCAGGGAGCGCGGAACAAGATCTCACGCCTCCCGCAGGGCAAACAAGCTCCACCCCGTTCCAGCAGGTAGACAGGACTGATGATCTGTCTCCAAATGCCTTGGACCCAAACACCAATGATGATAGTTTACAGCCGAGTGGGGACTCTACTACCTTATCGATCCCACTCTTACAGGCAGAGCCTCCTACACCTTTGGCTTTTCTGCCATATCACTTAAGATGGCGGAAATATACGGCGGTCCGAAACCGAATTTTTAACTCTGAAATTGACACCATTAGACAACCTTCTAGTACACCTAAACGTTCAACGTTGAGAATGAGGCGTTTTTACGCTCAGTTCCGTCGTTGGCGTTATCAATTGGATTGTGCGACTCTGTTGAACGTGCCTCCAGGTGACGTTCGACCGTACGCTCAGGTTCTGTTGTTCGGCCAACTAACATCGGGTTTGATCGACACGGGGGCCAACGTGAGCGTGATGGCGGCTGATCTAGCCCGCTCCTTCCTCGAGAGGAACGCTTTTCCCTGGAAAAGAGCTTCTCTCGGGTTGAAAACAGCTGACGGCACACAACATCAAGCCGTAGGCCGAGTATCAGCCGACATCACGTTCCGGGGGCTCACCAAGACGTTGACGCTGTGGATAATACCCACTCTCAGTCAGAATCTCTATCTGGGAGTGGACTTCGTCCGTCTTTTCGCCCTGGCCACAGACCTGTTTGCGCCACCACCACAGGTCGACACCACCAACAGCCTCGACGCACTCGACGATTGCGCCCACCCTCTCACACAGGAGCAGCATCGCAGACTTAGGTCTGCGATTGCTTGCTTTCTTTCGTTTGTTGTTGAGGGCTTGGGAAAGACTACGCTCATCCGTCATGAAATCGACACTGGTGACCAGAAACCCATAAAACAGAGACATTTCTCTGTGTCACCAGCTGTCGAAAAGCTCCTCTATCAGGAAATTGACCGGATGTTAGCGTTGGGCGTAATCGCAGAGTCGAAGAGTGCATGGTCTTCGCCGGTAACGTTGGTGGTAAAGCCCTCGAAAGTACGCCTATGCCTGGATGCCCGGAAGGTCAATTCGGTCACAGTGAAGGATGCCTATCCTTTGCCGCTGATTGATGGAATTCTCAGCAGACTCCCTAAGGCAAATTTCATCTCTAGCCTTGATTTAAAGGATGCCTTCTGGCAAATACCTTTAGAGGAGAAGTCAAAGGAGAAGACAGCCTTCACTGTGCCCGGTCGACCCCTTTACCATTTTGTCGTGATGCCGTTTGGGTTGTGTAATGCACCCCAAACGATGTCACGGCTGATGGATAAGGTTATTCCGCCCCAACTCAAGCACCAGGTATTCGTGTACCTCGACGACCTGTTGGTGATAACAGACGAGTTTGACGCGCACCTTCAGGTACTTCATCAGGTCGCCTTCCATTTGAGACAAGCTGGCCTCACCATCAATGTGGAAAAGAGTAAGTTCCTCTTGCGAGACGTCAAGTACCTTGGCCACATTGTTGGTGGGGGCACTATCCAGACCGATCCTGACAAGGTGAAATCTATCATGGATTTCCCACTTCCCTCTACCACGAAGCAACTCCGAAGATTTCTAGGAATCTGCGGTTGGTATCGGCGCTTCGTCAGAGAATATGCGTCATTGTCAACGCCACTGACAGACATGCTTTCTAAGCGGAGTCAGTTTGTGTGGACCGATGAGAGGCTAAATGCTTTCAAGCAATTGAAACACAGCCTTGCTTCAGCCCCAGTGCTGCACAGCCCAGATTTCAACAAGCCCTTCTCCATCCAATGTGACGCAAGTCAACATGGAGTCGGTGCCGTGCTGGTGCAGCGCACAGAAGACGGAGCTGAAGCCCCCATCGCTTATATGTCCCACAAACTGAATCCCGCTCAGCGAAACTACACCGTCACTGAGCAAGAATGTCTGGCAGCGGTGTTGGCAATCAAGAAGTTCCGCGCCTACGTGGAAGGTCACGAATTTGAAATCGTGACCGACCATGCTTCCCTAAAATGGCTAATGAACCAACCAGACCTTAATGGACGATTAGCCCGGTGGGCCTTGAAACTTCAAGGTTTCAACTTCAAGATTGTCCACCGAAAGGGAAGCCAAAACGTAGTGCCGGACTCCTTGTCGCGCATGTTCTCTGCCGAGGCGTTGACGCCGGCAGAAGGCGAGGAGACTCCAATGGAGCTAGACTTAGAGTCGCCCCACTTCAAAAGTGCCTCCTATACGGAGCTGGCGGCTAAAGTCCAGGCAGAACAAGACCAACTGCCGGACCTAAAAGTTGTAGACGGGTTCGTGTACAAGCGGACTGAGTATGCGACCGGAAACGGACTTCAAGACCAGTTGGCTTGGAAGTTGTGGGTGCCGTCAGAAATGACGGCAGAATTAGTGAAGGGAGCTCATGACCCACCCTTGAGTGCGCATGGTGGCGTGGCCAAAACCCTCTGCCGATTACGGCAATGGTTTTTCTGGCCACGAATGGCCGCTCAAGTGCGTGATTATGTGGGATCATGCATTACATGCAAAACCACCAAAGCCCCTTCACACACCCTTCGTCCACCAATGACGCTGCAGTCCGTTCCCGAGCGCATATTCCAGCGCTTGTACATCGACCTTATCGGCCCCTACCCTAGGTCCAAGTCTGGCAACATTGGAGCGCTCATCGTCTTAGACCATCTTTCACGATTCCCCTTCGTAGAGCCGCTTCGGAAATTCACTGCGAAAGCAGTCATCGACATCCTGAGGAAAAGGGTATTTCACCTTGTTGGAGTCCCGGAGAGTGTCGTAACAGATAATGGTGTACAATTTCGGTCGTCTATTTTTCAAACCTTCTTACAGGAATTCGGTGTCGGACATACCTTCACCGCCGTGTATTCCCCTCAAGCCAATGCCTCGGAACGTCTTAACCGCTCCATACTGGCAGCAATACGTTCCTATATTGATCCTGCTCAAAAGGAATGGGACGGTAAACTCTCAGAAATAACCTGCGCGCTACGTTCAGCACCTCACGCAACCATAGGAACTTCGCCTTATCAGGCAGTCTTCGGGCAACCTATGGTCACCCATGGCCGCACTTACCAACTTTTGCGGCAACTCCATCTTTTGGATGACCCCGAGACCACTCTGCCACCTCCTGACCACCTGGCTCTTCTACGCCAGACCATCCGCGACCTCACCACCCAAGCCCAGTCTCGCAATGCCAAGGCCTATAATCTTCGTTCCAGGTTGGTTACATACCAGCCTGGCGAAGTGGTCTACAGGCGCAACTTCCGGCAAAGTGACGCAGCCGCGCACTACAATGCAAAGCTGGACCGGAAGTTCTTACCTAGTAAGATAATTAAGAAGATCGGCGGTGCTTATTACCAGCTGGCCGATCAAAATGGACGATCAGTGGGCGTCTTTCACGCGAAAGACATCACTATGTGATATACCCACTAGTTCACCAGTTCACGATCTGTTTCCAAATTTCATTTGGAGATCGTCCATTTGCGCCTATTTCAGGTGTCACTCCTGCCCCAATTTGAAAGTATCTAGAGATGTTCACCTGGTTCACCATTTCCTCTATCAAAGATACTTTCGGCATTAACTTAGCATACGTGTTCACGAAATTTCCTACAATTATATTTACCCCCTTTTAATTGCTCACTAGTTCACGCAATAAATCTAAAAGATTGGATAGTAAAAGACTTGATCACCTGTTCACGTCATTGTCTTTCACCTATTACATCCATCCTTCAGCTCTTTCCACGCACTTGCCCTTGTGGAAAGATCTGTGTTGTAGCATCCAGTAATTTTTTTATATTTTTCATTCAAAAATTACTGGTCACACATCTCCGACCCACACTGTATGGATCGGAGACGCTACAACATTTTGCGATTGAAACCACATTTCAATCGCACAAAAATAAGTCCCGTACGTCCCCGGCGACCTTATTATTGAATTCGAGTAGCAACAAGTTCTAACGGGATCTTGTTTTGCGACTCGAACTGGCATTTTGCGAGCTGGAGCTGATAAGCTCGTGACAGTCTCTAGCAAGTCGTGGCCGGGTGGAGGCGAAGGCGTCGTCGAGTCGGAGAGCCGTAGCCACGGAGGATTTTTCTTTTTCTGTGATTTTTCGCGGCCAGTTTTCTATTACGTTTGATATACATATCTTCTTCTAGTGGTATTTGCCTAAATCTGGTGTTTTAATATGACACTGTGCAAGTTTTGAAGTGATGTATTGAGAACTACGGAGTAACGGTTATTGGCGCGACCAACTGAGGTTTTTTGTAAATTAATACACGTGCTTGATGCATAAGGAGTAATGAATTGTATGTACTCGTATGAAATGGGGTGGATATACAGTTTTGGTGCAATAAACCATAAAGAAAGCATGATAGCACAAATTAATTTGTTTGGCCTTTGGCTGGTGGTAAAATCCTCCCGGAATCGAATGTGATCGTGAGAGTGAGTTACGAACGAAAGAGTTTTGAATTCGTGCCTGATTAAGTGTGATGCGAAAATAGTGTCGATATTTGGTTTGGTCTCTTGTATGCGACCTGGGTGCACACGAAAGCCTTGATTCCAGTGAAGTTCTACGCGAATCGATCGCCGCATTTTTTTCCGCTTTGAGAAAACCAAGAGTGTCGTCTGCACGCCTTGCCATGCGCAAACTTCCCTAGTGAAATACCTCGTGGTACCCGACAATCACATGTGCTTCATAAATGAGAAACGAAAACGAATGACACGGTGGTCACTGTGATAGAATGATTCATGCGCTTGACGTTACGCGTATATTATTTTCGCTGCGGTCACCACTTCTATTCAGTTAGATGCTTCAAGCTGTAATTACTCAACGCCATGATTTAATTGACAGCAATCGCATTAAAAATAGTTTGCCTTGGGTACCAAGTTTTCGGCTTCAAGAGGCGTACTTTCGATTGAGTGGAAGTTCTCCGGCAGATGGGATTACAAAGAAAGAAGCTGCACCTCCACCGCCGGATCACCCGACAGGAAATTGGCCTATATTGACATGAACATTGGATCCAGGATTTGTATTTGCCTCATTTTATGAAAACTTATTTGCTCTACAGAGAGCGTAGATAACATATCATTTAAAAAAAAAACAAAAAAAAATTTTGATTTTTGTTTGTACATTGATTAACAAGCATAGACTTTTCCGAAATAATGAAACTAGAAAGATTCAAGTAGTTGTATAACAATATACGTGAAATCAAAACAGAGAAAAACTATCTTCCAATGGTTGATTCCTTTCGAAGCCAAACCGTTTGTTGAAACAAGTATAATTGTCGTCTTGTGGCTGCAATATTATTTTCTTCCGCTGCGTGATCTGGTGGAAGAGTAGATTAGTTGTGCGATTGACTACAGGGGAATATTAGTTAAACAAAAAGTAAACGAATTAGCGATGTGGCGACGTCGAGCTACATACAATCCCATGAAAGCTGCAGCCGAAGGCCGGCGGAAACAAGAAGAAGCGAAAATAAATCATCACAAGCGAAATGTGAAGTTCCAGACAGACAAAAAGTTGATTCGTATCGAGGAGATTTATGACAGGATGTTTTAGCCACTGGTTTGTAAACCGCATCTTCGGAGGTAACACTTGTGTGTAGTATTTAATTTCGAGCCTTGACCAGCAAATATAACTCGGAAATCTTGATGCATGTGCATACCGAGTTTCCAGTAATTCGAATGAAAACGTCAAAGAAAGACAAGACAAATTGAAAAAAAAAAAAAAAAAAAGAATAATAAAAATTAAAAATTGAAATAGAATTAACTCAAACATAGAATAGAATTAATTCAAATCGTAATTTGATACGAAAAGCGCTTCTTGTATTAGCGAAATATTTAACTACACGCATTTGTATTAGTTTTTTTTTCTTTTATGGAATGGGTTTTTATCCATTTGTGTCATTTGCCACAGCGCCTTTTCTTCACTTTGCATGATGTGGCACTCGCTTTCTGGTAGACGTTTGCTATATTTAATGTTTTGGGATCACGGGGAAAAAAAAAATATATTTCGATCGACTGATTATGCTAAAAATGAGCTTAGCTAATGAAAGAAAAAATATTTGTTGCCTTGATATGCATACATATTAGCTTTTCGATAAAGTTTGAATTTGTTCGCTCGTGAGGGATAAAAACGAACATACACAATATTTTGCTTTTAGTTTACATGCAAATATGCTTTGAGGAATACTTAAGTCATGATTCATTGCGTTCAACTGCAACTCTCTTAGGTTATTTGCATGGAGTCGCAAAACTGCATACAGTCTTCCAAACATTCCATTAGTTATCGAATTAATTTATTAGATTCACATTACTATGTTTGCTATATGCCTTAAGCAAATTACTTTGCATTCTTTAGTTGTTGTATTTGTAGTATTTCCACACAGTCGTTAAACGCAAACAATCGTTAATTTTATGAAAGCTCATGATCTGAAAATAGTATTTAAATACGAATTTCGAAATTCTTATTTTTATGTTAATACATTCATCTTAAATGTACATAGCAAGATAGTAAGAACAAAGAAAATCCTATCAAACTTATTGAAATATTGATTTGTAGTTGTGTAACATTTAAATATGACGACTCATCGAAATTGTCGCAATTGAATAAATAAAAAAAAAAAATGAATTGTTAAATCAGAAACCCTCAGGCCTTCTTATTGGGTGAAAGCCCGAGAAGTTCTTTCTTCTTTTCAGGGTCCGCGCATGGCCTGGCTGGCCTATCAATAATGTAGTGTTTTCTTGATTTTTAGCATTTTTCCAGTATATTGTTAAACAAGGGAGGGATACTGGCCCAACTAGTAGTTTCCGTGATTTTTGTAAACTTTTGAATTTTTGAATTTTTTGATATGGGGCCAGTATCAGAGGGTGGAGGACCCCAGACCATCGGGGTCAGGGCTCCACTAACATCGGGGGCCCGGGGCTGTCTGCCTCACCCGGGTTCCTTGTAAAGAGAGGTAGCCTTTTTCCTATTTTCCCGTTTTAGATTTTCAATGTTCTGGCTCCGTGCGTTGTCACGAGCACTGGGTCTGCTTAGTCAGCCCATGTTGCAGAGCCTGGGTGGTTTCCTTTACGGAACTATGCCCCCTTTTGGTCCCTGGGTATTTTACATACCAGTTTGCGGCTACGAAATTCATGACGGATGAATACTACGTAGCATCCCGTTTTCTTGAGAGCCAACCATCCCCATTTTTTTATGAACCCACCCCAGCCGCAGCGAGCTAGCAAAGCGGCACCCCAGCATCCGTCGGGGTTGGTTAAAGGGTGCTCCGCTAATGCGGACGAGGGGCCTTCACGGCCATTTCTAGGGCACCCTGCTCTCGGGGCAATTCTTTTTTTTTGTTTTGCCTCTTGAATGGCATTAGCCATTCCACTTTTCCGACCTTAGCACTCTTGGTTCTGGACTTCGGTCTGGTTCTAAGTTGTGCTAAGGCCACTTCCCACATCTTCATAAACGCTACAAATTACAAATTTTTGTACACATTCGATGTGCATTTTTTGCTTTTACGTCATATCAGCTGAATAATACACAGCTTTTTGTAAATTGAAGCAAAAAGAGTGTAAATTTACTAGTTTGCTATTCACCTTTGCGCCAAAGCCATAAAATTGCATCATTATTTACGGTAAAATTACTTCATTTCGTCGTAAAAAAAAATATTCTTTTTACGCACTTTTGTAAATTTACATCTTTAATAGTAGGAAACTAGTTTTCTACTATTATAAGGGTAATTCAACCAAAATTTGTTTGAGTGTACAAAGAACTAATTGTCGTTATATCGATCAACTAAAATTCGCAGGCGTACGCCAAGTATGGCAAAAAATTGCTGCCGTGTATGTACATAGAATATAAATTAGTTTAAAAAAAAGAATATTTGAAATTTTCCGCTCTTTCCGTTGTGTATCCTGGATGCAAAGCAGTTTTACACATTAAGCCCCAATTAAGTGTACATATGCCAAGAAAAGTTACATTATTCGTAAAATGACAGCGAAATTCCCACCCTTTTATCCAATCCATCTCACGGAATCACAATTGGAGGCCTATCAACAGTTTCGACAGGCAGACATACTTTTTACATCAGTCTCTCGGCACTCTTAACCCGAACCGTTTTCAGGGTGGATTGACCGGTCGTGCATACAATGCTATCGATACGTGATTCATAATTGATTAACTTTGGAAATTGCCAGCAGCATCGAGATCGACGTTGAGTGCTCGAAGGAGCAAAACCAATATGTTGGTTCTGTTCCAGGAATAGAGTCCACCGCTATCGACCCGTACCGCGCATATCCTGAAACAACGTTTTACCCGATCGAACGCCACTCCGCCCCACGGACACTTGACTACCCATCGCCAAAACCGACAACAATGCCTGAACCGACGTTCGACTACAGCCTACGGCACATTCGAAATTTATAGCAACGTTGCATTGCCGCAATCGATTTGGTTAACCAAATATCCTATTTATATTAATTACTTGCGCTAAGTTGCTCGTTCTTCAAAGCCGAGAAGTATTTATGAGCTCGGCCGGTTCACGGAAGGATAAACTGGTCGCCAATAGTCGAGAAAGTCGACAGTATTGACGAAAATGTACTTGAGGCTAAGGCAAATATGCATTGCATGCAAACGAGGCAAATTGTTGATTGGATACTGTACATATGCTTGGATCGACTGCATTAAAAATTTCAAAGCTGATGTTGCACCAATATTGGAATTAAAATTAATTTTGAATCGAATATTCTTACATATAAAACGGTTTAGTTTCTAATAATTTTACGGCTAATATGAACTAAACGTCAATTCATCTAGTTTAAGGTACATATGCTACCTGGAAACAGTTCGATAGAATTGCAGACATTCGGCGTAGCGGCAATTTTTGCATGTGTATTAATTTAATTGCATGTGTAATGAAATAATTGAGTAAATAATGATGTAATAATTATTCATGATTTCGAAATAAAGTTTCACAAGACTAATATTAGATACGATAGCATTCTAGTCATTCGGATATAGCTCTCGCTATTAACTCTTGAATAGGACCTATAATAGAAACAGAGGTGTTCTGAAAATAATCATGCGAGAATCATATGTCTATTTATTTTTTTACTGTCCAAATTTAGAGGAAAATTTCCAGCTACATACAGAAAAGACAAATTTAAAAAACTCTGGCACACATTAATTCCCAAAAAGATTGATTGTCAGAGAAAAGCGAAAAAAATACTGATTCGCTTTATATTATGGTCAGGTTAGGTTGTAGAAGAAGGTCACTACCTACCCGGTCGCATTAGGTCGCTAATTTAGGCTCATTAGCCATCCTCCGCTGGCCACTGAGAAAACACATGGCGCCAGACGCCATAATTTATAGACTTCTGGCGCCATGTAGATAGTCGATTTAGGGATTGTGATAAAATATAGCGCCACACGCCATAATACATGGCGAAAAGTACATAGGCCTACACGCCATGTACTATAGTCCTCCACGCCATGTACAGGGCGTGGCGGACTATATTACATGGCATGGAGGACTATAGCACATGGCGTGGAGAACTATAGTGCATGGCGTGGAGGACTATAGTGCATGGCGTGGAGGACTATAGTACATGGCGTGGAGGGCTATAAGCATAGCGTCTGCTCCTATGTACTATGGCGTGTGGCGCTATATTTTATCACAAATCGACCATGTACATGGCGCCAGAAGTCTATAAATTATGGCGTCTGGCGCTATGTGTTTTTTCAGTGCATCTGATATGGAAAATACATATTTGCCGAGCCCAGGCGAAAGCTGGCGACCCCGATTGTGGGGACGGCCTCGTCGGCGCTCGTGCGACTTCCGATCGGAGTGGGTTTTGAGCAGGAGTCAACGCGATTTCGTGACGAGCTGTCAAATGCCGTCCACATATTAGCGGTCTCGTCTGACTTCGGCTCGCTGGGCCTCGGCCAATATGTATTTTCTACATGAAGATGATCCAGCCAACAAAAGGCCACGAGCCTTCTCAGTTCGGAGTACCTGAAGATAGAGCAGTTGATGAAAGGTAATGGAATTCACCTATCATCAACTGCATCAAAGACCATATCATATCCTCTTCTATACTCAAGAAGCTTGCTGATATTTATACACCTCCTCACACAGCATGGCTGCGAGCTATAATTGTAGTGCCAGGAGCCATATTACATGGCTCATGGCACTATGTAATATGGTGTGTGGGGCCATAATTTCTGTGCCATGTAATGATGGCGCTGGGAGCTATACTGCATGGCTCAGGGTACTATGTACATAGTGTGTGGCACCATAAATGCTGCACCATGTAACATGGGACCACGCGCTATGTAGATTCTGACATTATGGCGCTGGGAGCCATATAGCATGGCTCAGAGTACTATGTACATGGCGTATGGGGCCATAAATAATGCGCTATGTTACATGGCTCTGGGCGCTATGTGGATTTTTTTCAGTGGTGAGCTACCAAGTGATTAGTCTGCTAAATTGTCTTGGCTGACTCAACGCAACGATACAAGCCACCTCTGCTAGCTCTTGATAGTTGTAAAAGCAAACCTTTTAAAGCGTCTATTGTTTAGGGAGAGAAAGTATGCTGGATGGTATTCCTCTTCCATCTCACACCTCTTGCATAAATTGCTGGATGTTAGTCCTAATCTATTCGCGTAGGGTAGTGCCCTGTGAGCAAACCAGCCGACGCTCTAGAGCAGTTTCTGCTGTGCTTGAACAGTTTCTAGCTTTTGCTTAGGTAGGATGAGGGCCATAGTGTCCTGGTTACCCTAAACCTCTCTCCTGTTTTCCCATTTGAACTTTAACTTAGCACAAATGGCCGGATAAAGCTTGTTTGTGGTGTCAGCAATTGACCGTGGTATAGTAGTATAGGCGCTATTTGTAGCTTCTAAACCTCTCTTCGCTAATTTGGTCGGCTTTTTTGTAGTGTATGACACCACCATGTCCTAGCACCCACATAATCCGAATAAGAGTATGTTTTGGCTTTTTGCTGCCAGCGACTTTGCACTCGTTAAAAGTCCTTGAAGAGCAATTGTGAAACGTAAGAGCAAAAATGACTGCCCTGCTGTCATCGCAAGTCGACATTGGTTTGGCTGATGGTTCGCTAATGAGTTCAACCGTGTCCGCCTTTGACCCGTCCGTGAAAATCCAGACGTCACCGGGAACTCGATAGTAAATATAAAGTAGATGCCGTAGAGTACCTCTTTCAAATTACTTACTCTACTAACGTCAAGCGAGTTCGACAATTTTTATAGAGGGTATGATGGTAGCGACAGTTTATACTGGGCCTCAATAGTATGGTTGCAGTGTTAGCATCACTGCTCAAGAGCTGCCAAAAGCTCGTCTGCTTTTCTCCGGGAGAAACTAAAATTGCTAACGGCACCGATCCTTACATGTCTAAACTACGAATTGCAACTCGTTATCAAAACGGATGCGTTAAACACAGGCTTGAGTCCAAGTTCCAGTCAGTGCCACACAAAGGGAGGCAAAATGATTTGCTACCTAACATCTGCGGAGGAAGTATTCGACCACCAAAGAGGAATGTTTTGTTCTATGGGCTGTAGAAAAATTGCGGCGGTACATCGAACGAGCCCTCTTTGCGGTGGTCACAGAAGATTTTTCTTTACGGTGGCTAAGCAACCTGAAAGATCCTGCGAAAAGGCTCGGAAGGTAGTCTATTAGACTTCAACAATATGACATTGACATCATACACAAGAAAGGCGGGGAACATCTTTCCCCAAATAGCCTTTCCCGCACAGTCCTAGCAGGTCCTGATACGGATTCTGAGGACCGCTGCTATAAGCGCCTGTGGCATCAAGTTGTGAAGGATCCCTGTAAATTCCCAGAATAGCAGTTAAACGGTTCGGGTTAGGCATCGACACTTACGAGGATATGGAAATTGGAAACAAGTAGTACCTAAGTCCAAAAGGACTCAGGTGCTACCGGACATATGGGACTTGGTACTACTGGCCCAAAATGACGCAGATATTCGAAACTATGTGCACAGGTATACCAAATTTCAAGAAAACAAAGTAGAGCGTCAGTCGCCTCGGGAATATATGATTCCAAGAGCTGGAGAGGCAACCAAACTAACAACCAAACTAGCATGAGGTAGTAGAAATAACATTATCAGTAGAGGAAAATCCGAGAATGATTTGGATAGTAATCAGTTTCAGCAATGAAGGAATTAGGGAATAGTACTAGACCTATTTCAGGTGACGAGTTTCGAATAAATTCTCATCTTGAATGGGGGGAATGTTATAGTGACAAAGTGGGTCGCGTAGTTACGTTGAAGATCAGGTTCTGGGGTGGAGGAACTGGTTTTTGAGCCAATTGTGGGAGAGAGTTTGGATGGTGGATTGCTTGATGATGGTCGTGTGCTGGACGTGAGATTTTTGGTCGTAAGAAGATTTTGTGCAGTTTCAAATAAGCTATATCGATAATCTGAATCGGGTTAGTTTCGATCAAAAGATAAACCGATCGAGAGAGGTGATCTTGTGTTCAGCAAACTAGTTACAAAATCGTACGGGACAGTAGATAGATCAATGAGAAGAGTTTCGGCAATAGTGGACCTGTGAAGTGTTTTGCCGTACTGTGTTTTATCGTACTGATCTGCTGACTTCGCGTTTCATCGCAAGTTTCCAAGGCGGCTTTAGTTAGAAATGCGTAGCATTCACACCCGTCTTTGTGGGCTCAGTTGGTCCAAAGCTCGCTCGTCTGGTAAAAAAATTCTTACAAATAGCACCAGCAATATTTTGATTGCGGTTGTTTTGAAATTCATCACTCAATGATAGCTACTTTCATTCTTCGTACATGATTTCATTTCGTTGTTGATGTTAGAACTCGAAGTGCTTTTCTTTCATTTTCATTGCCATCATTTTATTTGTGGGCACTGATCTTCGACAAGCCCGATTGTTGTATAGACTACGTAGATAATCTTACCAACTTTTTCTCGTACTTATCTGAACTAGTCCGACATCATGGTGAAAGTGCTGAATGGTTTCGAATTAAGATTGAAACCGCATCGAAAACTTTAGGGTCATGGTCGCAACCCAAATTGTTTCCCCATAAGTTATTTTGCCTTCTTATGTCTTTCACAACTTACAGCACAGCACAATCAAAACTAATCAGGTAATTATAGTTGCACATGCACTTGTTTATTCTACAACACCAGCTTTTCACAAAGTCCCAGCGCCAACATTGTTTTCGATCCAATTATTCTCCATTTTTCTTAATTTCGACCGTTTACAGTTGCTTAAGAAAATATCAATCTCAGCACCCATCCTCACAGACGGTTGAAATTAAACTCCACGATCAATTACTTTACCACATACAGTTAGCTGATAGACGTAGCTCAATATTTCGCTACCAACAGAGTAAATGATATAGCAAGTGTAGCGACATCCTACTCATGAACTACCAGTACACTCTATGAGTGAGCACATGAACTACCTATGCAGAACAGAACTCTGTCAAAGCGAATTCATTGGAACAGGAGTGTTGTTGTTTCCAATGCATCTGTTCTGTTCTGTACTGGACAGAGGAGCAAAAAAAAACACGCCTATTATAAGAAAAATAAATGTGTTAATAAAATGTATAATGATAAGAGCATGCAGTTAAAATCGCGCTAAAATTCAATAAATGAAAGTTCAGTCCTTTCCATGAAAATGCATATTTCCAAACAGCTCTATCGAATTATTCAATTTATGCAATTTCGATGTACCAAGTATATGGATTATAATTAAATAGATAGCATACACCACAGTTAGTTTTTAGTTAAACCAACACCAACCAACTACCCCAATGAAAGCTTTACAGTCATTATAACTGCTATTAGTGATAGTGCAATGCTTAAATTTTATACCCTTGAGTGCCAGTAACCATAACAATTTGTTTAATAACCCACATTACACTACATAACAGCCATGCATTACGTGTTATAGGCACCAGTAAAATTTGTTTGGAAGTACGTAAATGTTGCATTAAGTGATATTGTGTCATGAAACTAAAAGTTTGATTCATGGATTTTCTCTAAAGAAAAAAGTATATTTGAGAGAATTTTTCATTTATGTGATAGTTCATTTTATTATAAAAACATTTGGTTGCATTAACCAATGCTACTCCAAAGCATGTTTTTGTTTAGTGAAATATAATTGATTGCTGGAATGAAAAAAAAACATCAAGCCCCAATTTGGCGCCCATTGTGGGCTGGCCTATGAAATGTATGTGGACAATACTAAACTATGCAAGTATATTTGATACTGAAGAATGTTTCTGATTAACTAACTCATTCAACTATCATTTCAGCTTGCATTCTGAATGAACTACAAGATATAAATCAAAAAATAATTCAACTTATTCGCGTGATATCTTAATGAGTAAAATATAGACAAAGAAATTTAGTGTTTGTCCGACAATTTGTGCTTCAAATGGCTTGGAAAGTCTGAAGTTTATTCCATTTCATAGAATGATTTGACATTAAACAATTTTTTCCACAAAAATGACAATAAAATAAATCGTAATCGTTATTGCAGTACAAACTGCAGTACAAACTTTACTCCACTGCAACCCATTGTGAGTTTTAAAATCGAGGTTTAGAAAGACTTTATTCCAAACAAAATCAATGTGCATCCTTGTTGAGCGATTATTTACATTTTTCACGTTTTTTGAAAGATTCGGGACGTGTCTATATTTAATTTCAATTTTTAAATGAAAATAAAAAATTTTTTGAATTTGTGTAGCTAATATTCTTTGGTGAATTTTCAGCATTTCATCTTCCTTTACATCCGCTCTTAAAAATAACCCAATAAACAAAGCAGCAGCGATAAATGTAAAATGGTTTCAGTTGATTCGAATCTTCAACACAAGCGAGTTTCAATTTCAAATGGTCTAAAATATATTCCCCGTGTATTTATATCCTTAGAACGTAAATTATTAATTCTAAACCCGATGATACGCAACAAAACAAAGTCATTGAATCATCACTTTTTCCAGCACTTACATCGTTCCATAGCCAGGTTCCCTAAATATTCAACGGAGTGACATTGAAAGCCACAATACGGAAATCAATGATAAGAGGGAGTCGAGTGTATATGTCGAGCATTCATTAATAATTTCGCATATAAACAAGCTCAGCTGAGTAACATCACATCAGCACGGCAGCGTAGAAGAAGTCACTTTTTCGCTATCGACTCCTTAAAATTGTGAAAATATCAGTGCTTGTTTGCTTTGCTTAAAAAGCGAACCTGTGTTTACACTTACCACATCTCGTTGCTGTTTCTTTATTCGTTTTCCCAATTCATAAGGAAGCCAACATACAAGTTCCTGCCAACATCACACGACAAATCAAATATTCTGGAGAATTCGCCATAGCAGAAAATACGTCAGGAGCCACCCCACAAACATCCCCTATAGGTACAGTTGCCCGTATGTATGTACATATACCGAATCCGTACCGGGGGAAATTGCATACTCGTACATTCGTATTGAGTGGTGGCTTCACCCAAACAACCCCCAGCCGGTAAATCGATATTTCATCTGTTTTTTGATTGGTTCACGTTGTCCGCTTGGTGAAAGCTTTTACGCAAGGCCATCAACTACACTCAAACAATAAGCCGCATACATAAAACGTTTTCGGCATGATTCTGCTGAGTTCGGTGCATGCAGAGTTCAACAACGGGTTCACCGGAAGCCGAACTGCTGGTAGCTGTTATGGAACGGATATAGCTGAGTGGAGCCAGTTGCCGCCCACCGTACATAAAGCTTTTCACGACCCTCATTCGTTTTCGAAAAATGGAGTCTATTAATCGCAACGAATTGTTTAGGGGGGTAAGTTTTGTGCTTTTATTGATCCTTTTGGTGGAAAATAAGTGTTCTTCAAGAGCGAAAAGCAAAACAGATAATATAATTTTCTGCTTTGTTTAATGGAACAATAGGTCCTATTTTTCCTTGAAAATTATGAGCTGGGTTTAGAGAATTCACAATGTTGATTGAATATTGAATTTATAACAAAACAAAACAAAACAAAAATTCAACATTTGATGATATGCAAAACGAGTTCTGTGATGAACCCATGGAAATTCTTTCATATAGACTACTGAAAGATCATTCACTATTTTGAATATTATTCTTAAATTAAACTTAAATTAAAATTAAACTTGAAAACTACCAAGCTTACGAAAAATATGACAACAATGTAATTATGTCTATAGTCTATGTTATGTCTATAGTCCATATTTCATACGCTCAGTACCATTTTCACACATTCTTAGTTTTAGTGTGATATTGTTTGCTTGGAAAACAGCATGAGGTTCCTAAATGAAAAAATCCGTAAGCCAAGTGAAAGTAACCAATTCCCAAATGAAAAAAAAAATTTCTCAAATGAAAAAAACCTATTCCCAAATGAAAAAAAACTTTATTTTTATTTGCAATAACAATATTATATATAATTGAATACTGTAATTATATAAACAAATACATACATACTAAATACTAATATTAATAATTATATCCAAACGATTATTGTATGGGCAACCCAGGGGTCGCTTCCGGAAGTTTTGCAAAAACATCCAAAGCATAATTTGTAGCATCGGTTGATGTTATGGTTGACACTGCTGTAACACTGCTGTCCACCAGAGCCTGGCCTTCACTGCTCTCTGGCAAAATGCCAGTGCCTGGCCTTCACTACTCTGCTTCATAGGCAACATCTTGTGTTTTGGGGATTTTTGCGGTATCCATCACTATATAGGCATCTCTCATTGACGGTGATAGCTTGCCAACCAACTCAAGGATATATTCACAAAATTTTGAGCTTTTGCATATCCCAGCAGCTTTAATTTTCGAATGGACAACACTTTGGCTATTCAATGCTAGCACAAGGGTGGTTCTTCCGTGAACTGTTGCAATAGTTGCAACTGCCCGTGTTGTTTTTTTCAAGCGAACCCTACTCCGACATAGATGCAGGTTGATAAAAATTGATAAAAATATTGATAAAAATTGATAAAAATATTGATAAAAATAAAACGTTCGCAATTGTCGGGTACCCAAGAACTATATATATATATCCAATGCAAAACTTTTACATTTCTTAATAGACTCCGCCGAACTCATATGATCCATTTCAACAGCAGCCTTTTTTAGGGTAATCGCAATTTTTTTCAGACCTCTGTTTAAGGTGGGCTTACTCAGACTGAAGCATTATCTATTAACCTTTATCTGCATTAGAGTGAAAGATGGACGCGCTTTGACAATCTCCTAGATCGCAGCTAGCGCGTCAGGTGTGAGTAGCTTGGTTCAATTTTTTTTGTATACCCTCAAAATTGTGCTAGCTTTGCTGACATTAATGCCAGCTCATGTGCTGCATCCTGAACGGTGAAACCTTCTTCGTAAATGTTGATGAACATAGTTTTTTGCACTTGGCTAACTCGCTTGTTGGAGCTTTGACGCTGCTTTTTAGACCGAAACTAGACGAACGGAACAATCGCCGCGTTTTTTCGCCGAGCTTGACTCTACAACTCGACTCTACAGCTTAGTAACAAGTATCATAATGATCTGATAATCTGGTCAAAAGTTATCGCAATTTAAAAATTTTCAAATATTCCCAATCTCATTTTAGGCGCCTAGCGCACATATAGGGTTAGAAATTTCTAAAAAATATCATATTCACATTTGGAACACGTTCAGAATTCATTTCATAAACTTTATTTTTGCGAAACCTATTTGTTGACAGAAAAATAGGTATATTTAAAATATTACTAAAATGGCCGCCAGCGCCAAACCGTTAAAGATTATTAGGTTTTTGTGAGACCCGGCACTATTCTGCATATACACCAATGTATCCTGAAAATTTCAGTTCAATCGGATGGCGCGTTCCTGAGATATTTTCACAGAAATTTTTTGATGATATATATATTTATATATATATATATATATATATATATATATATATATATATATATATATATATATATATATATATATATATATACATATATATATATATATATATATATATATATATATATATATATATATATATATATATATATATATATATATATATATATATATATATATATATATATATATATATATATATATATATATATATATATATATATATATATATATATATGTATAGAAATATGAATTTTTTGGCCAAAGTGATTTTAAAACTAATGTCCTTCTTCGAACATTCTTAACAAAGTCGCGTCAGCTGCACCATTTCTAACTCAAGAGTGATTAGACCAATTTTTATGATCTTTGAATCGTTGGATTTGTTTCTGCCCTGAATGACAGAATAACTATTAAAACATCGGTAAAATTTTGTGAAAAAACTTCATTTTCTAATACATTTTGTCTGAGTGAAAAATTTAAATCCATATGCAACGCCATTGAGTTAGCTGTGCAGATGTGCGGCCGTGATTTTCTAGTGCTATTTACAATTCCGCGAAGAAGATCTGCAGGCTGTAATGGAATTCCGGAAGATCTGCAGGCTGTAATGCAATTAGACTTCGTAATATTGCGAATCAATCCACTGCAGATGAACTATAAATCGCATGAGAAGAGTGCCGCGTTAGTACCCAACGGGGAAGGCAACCCGTTAACAAACTCCGCGTAAGCATCCGTATAATGCACGGAAGATCCATATTTGATTTTTAACATTGGATGTCCTAGGCTGGCATGGTATATACAAGGAGAACTTTGAGCTTTCAGCTTTATAACTCTATAAACAGAACTTTTTGGAAAGCCCGACATTGAATCCTGGAAATCCCGTCATCTATGGCGAATGCGTATTGAAGCTTGGACCGGTGGCCGATCATACCTCTACATGACCCGGAATGTGTAGATAGATAATGCTTGCGGAGTGACTGCGACGCTCATTGGAGATTCCAACAGCATATTTTCGCACCAGATGTTACTAGAGGGAACCTGTTCTCTTGTTTGGACTGGCAGCCAAGCTTGCCCCTGAATGACTCTTAATGAATAGTATCCTGTACATTTTCTTTACCTGTGATAATTTGAAATGCTCTGAAATTTTAATTACAAAAATTTCTGAAGACGATGTATGCTCGAAAGTTCTTTTCCCCTTATTTTCGCGAGTAATATTCATAGGTAAATGATGGACTTTTTGGAACACAGCTTTTAAACGTTACATCTGCATAGCTGAGAATGTTTGCTTCATACATGCTGCTAGAATGCATTACAGCAATTCCCGTTGGGTATGGTCTGACTTCATACTTGACAAACACGAGAACCAAAAGAAGCAGTGCGTCAAACGGCTCAACTGGCAATGAAAAATCGTCGAGCTTATCGTACAGATCAGCAAGATGATAATCTTTGTCGTGCAAGAGGAAATACTTTTTTGTATCACAAAATGCTTAGTAAAGCAAATCGACCCGAGTGCAATCTATTCAGCAAATAGTGTAACAGAAAGTAGTGCAACAATGCTGCACTAATCATTTCGATTCACTTCAATAAAGCAAGTGCCTGTCTGCCACGTGAATTACGTTCATTTCAATGTAATTAAAATACTTTTCATTTTGATTTTTATACATTTATTGAACATAACTCACTTTGACTTAGTAAAAAAAAGGATTAGTAAAAAACATGTATTGATTCTGAGGTGATACGACGTGCGCTGAGTCAGCTAGTATGATATATATTAGACTAACCTAAAAAAGTACGTAACCCGAGAACAGCACAATGGAAAGTTTACTCAAGGAAAACAAATAGACACCTCAGGGCACTAAACGATCTGGATCTGACGAGTATAGGACGGCTTAACGAGCAGGTGAACTGATTAACGGGAATCTTAGTGTCAGATTTCAAAGATGTGTGTCCGGAAAAGCCCGTAAGGAAGAACGCTACGTTATGGTGAAATGGCGAACTCACAGAGGCTAGAGGTCGCACACGAAGGGCGTTCAACAAAGCAAGGCGTTCCGGAAACGTGGATGACTGGAATCGTTACAAGCAAGAGCTGTCGTTTTTCAAAAAGAAGATAAGACAAGCCAAGCGCGACTCATGGAGGGAATTCTGTGAGAACATTGAAGGATGTACAGATGCTGCCAGAATCAGGAAGGTCCTAAGCGTAACCCCCGGTGTACTTACGCTTTTGCGAAGGGAAAACGGGGATTGGGTGGAGACCCGAAAGAGTGCCTGGACATGCTACTGGAAACTCACTTTTCAGAATCAGCTTGCGCGTCACCGCGTAGTGACGTACTTCGAGGAACCCACCGGGCGTCTGAGCAGAAATAGTAGACGAGGTCAAGATTGAATGGGCTATTGGCACATTCCGACCTTACAAAGCTACAGGGATTGATGAGATATCACCCATCATGCTTCAAAAAGCAGATAAAACCATCATTCCCATTCTGCAGCACATTTTTACCGCATGGCTCCGCCTTGGGGTAGTACCCGAGCAATGGACAAAAGCTAGGGTGGTCTGCATTCCGAAACCTGGTAGGTTGAATCATCCTTACGTGAAGGACTTTAGACCAATCAGCTTAACATCGTTTCTGCTCAAAACACTAGAGAGGCTTATTGATCTGTACATCAAAAGCTCCATTGATGTCACGAGGTTCTGTGTTGATCAACACGCATATCTAGCGGGCAGATCAGCAGATACGGCATTACACAAAGTTATCGGTAAAAGGAATTCACGTTGGCAGCCTTCTTAGACATTGAGGCGGCCTTCAATAATGTCACTGTCGCGAGTATCATCGATGCCTTGGTTCGATATGGAGTGGATAAAACTCTGGCGACCTGAGCATCCGACTTACTCAAGAGCAGGCGGATTGAGGATACCTTTTTGGAAGCCGGAAAGAATAGTCGGACCCGGAACACTACAAGGAGTGATTATATCTCCCTTTTTCTGGATCGTGACAGTCAACGAAATACTAGAGAATTTAAGGGCCAGTGGCTTTGAGGTGGTGGCGCATGCCGATATCATTGTGATACTTGTGAGGGAAGCGTTCCCACAAACTTTGTCTGACTTTATGCAATCGGAGCTGGACCATATCCAAATCTGAGCCAGAAAAGTCGGTCTTAGGACAAACCCGACAAAAACCAAACCTGTACTCTTCACAAGGAGACACAGGATACCGGCTTTTGCCACGCCTAACCTCAACGGAATAACATTGGAACTTACTGATAGTGTTAAATATTTGGGCCTTATACTAGACAGGAAACTGAACTTGGGGGCTAACGTGAAGCACAACATTGATAAGGCTCGTGCAGCACTTTTTGCGTGCCGGTCCACCTACTCCAATACCTGGGGTCTTAAACCTAGGGCGGCCTAATACATATTCACATGTGTAGTCAGGCCGATTTTGGTGTATGGAGTGATCGTGCGATGGAAGGCAGTGGAGAGTAAAACTAATATCAAGGAGCTAACAAGACTGCAAAGATGAGTTTGCATATGTATTACGGGCGCTTTAAGAACCGCCCCAACTGCTGGGTTGGGGATGATTTTGGGACTCATGCCCCTAGATGGATTCATCTTTAGAAGTGCAAGCTTAGCGGCGATACGCGCTAAAAGTTCCGGCATGTGGAACGATTCAGATCAGTGGGGCAACAGCGGTATTCTTACAGAATGCCGCAAAAGATTTGGGCTCGTTGCAGAAGACACGGACCACATGAGCAAAATAATACATCTTGGCAGGAATTTCCAGGTCAAGATAACCCACAAGAACAGACTGGAAGAAAAAGGAAGCTACCACCGATGGGGGCGTCTGGATTTACACGGACGGGTCAAAGACGGACACAGGAGTTGACTCGGGCGTGTTTTCTACGGATTTGAGCCTTAACCTGTGGTGTAGACTGTCGGACCATGTTACCGTCTTTCAGTCTGAATTATATGCTATACGCATGGCAGTTGAGTCCATTAGCGGAATATCAACCGGGTCAATGACGAATTGCGTCGACAGCAGAGCAGCCATTCCCGCTCTTGCGTCTTACAGATGGTCTTCAAAAACTGTTAACGCTTGCAGAGTGGCTCTCAATGAAAAGGCAAGGCATATTCCTATCCGGATTATGTGGGTGCCAGGGCATAGTGGGGTCATTGGCAACGAAAAAGCTGATGAATTGGCGAGGAAAGGCTCAGGAGCTCGCAATAGCCCCTGCATCACTGTACCACGGTCAATCGCTGACGCCACAAGCAAACTTGATACCGCCATATGGGCCAAACTAAAGTCCGAACGGGAAAACAGGATGGACTGCAGGGTGGCCAGGACATTATGACCATCACCTGATCTAAGGAAAAGCAGGAAACTGCTCAAGCTCAGCAGAAACTGCTTGAGAGCCACGGTCGGCTTGCTCACAGGGCACTGCCTTACCGCATCTCATGCGAACAGAATGGGACTGACATCCAGCAATTTATGCAAGAGGTGCGAGATGGAAGAGGACACCATCGAGCATACTCTCTGTGATTTCCCGGCCCTAAATAATAAAAGCTTCAAGATTTTTAGTTCTTACTACTTTCAAGGGTTCGCAGAGGTGGCCAGTACCGTCACGCTGAGTTACTAACCTAACCTAATAATCGAGTACTTATGTAAAGTCGTATGGAATAAAATGTGATTTTTTTTTCGCATATTGATCTCATGATCCAGACGTGAGTTCGTATGATCAAAATTTTCTGCTACTCAAAAATAGATAATTTGATGATGGGCCACAGTTCTTGAGGGACGCGAAATTTAGAAAGTTTGAAACTAATTTTGAGTTTTGCTGGGACACTATGATTTGAAGAATAGTTTCACGTGCCTGGTGTAGCTACACGATACATGAATAGGTATATAGAAAAATGAACTGTTGGCCAAAGTGATAGAGGGTAATAATAAAATCAAGACTTAATCTAGTGCTTCTCGATAAAAGTACGCCTAAATACATATGTATGAGACAAAATGAAACATGTGATTTATCACATGCAATATATCTACCTTTCTTCATACTCCCGTTTCAATAGTCTGATAAAGAACAATACTTTACGCTTTCCATTGAAGCTTTAAATCAAATACGCTCGAAATTCGTAATACTTGGCGTGTTGCGTTTCGTAATCAACTTGAGCGTTGTTAACTCACGGCAATACCACATACATATCAGCCATCGAGAGCATGTCATTATCAACTCGAAAACTAATCGAAATTGTCAAGCTAATTGGATTGCAGTAACTTACAACAATTGAACCGCCATTCTTGCAGATAGCTCAGCGTGCCAAACGTAGACAGTCAGTCGGACCCGATATCTTTCCCATTCTTTGTTACTCCTGATTGCTGCTGCGCTCGAAATAGTCGACGTGCAGAAGCGTTAATAATTCATCGAATTCAGGTTGCGTGATGCCAAGACGATGATGAAGCGTATCGTGAGAGTTCCATGCTTCCACCTTTCTCGTTCACTTGCATCGACTCAACGTCCGTTGTGGTGTCCTTTCGCCAGTGGAAAACCGTTTAAGTACAAATTACTTTTTAATAAAAATCGAATTAGAAGTATACCGCCCGCGTCCTGAAGGCAAATAGTGGTGGTCGGAACGACATTAGGAATGGTGACAAATATTGAAAAGCTGCTAACCTGCTTCGCTAAGCCTTTGAAGAAAGGCTCATTTTCCGGAACCGAATTGTTTGTTTACATAGTTAGTTTGTGTGACAGAGTTGGTCTCATGCAAACCTCATGTTTACTAACGGGTTCGCTTCGAAAGAGCTAAAGAGCTTGTTGACTAACAAAATTATAGTTCGTCTAGATCTAATTACGACCGCAATGTCCTTTTAACGATCTTTCCCGTTTCTGTTTAATTTCGTTTTGTTTTATTTACACAGGATGGACGCGGATAGCCATTACATTATTTTGTTTCCATGCTATTGTTATAGTTTTTAATAAATATCCTTCGGTATTTCGATGCCACCCAGTCGTTTTATGATTATGTTACTATGGTATGTAAATACGCTTATACTTATGCATGATAGTTGATTAAGTGAATAATGTCGTGAAATATAATTGACAGGATGTTTTACGGTCGAAATATTTTTTAACGGCAAATTGATTGGAACAAATGCCAGAAATTCAGTCTAATTGATTGAATAATTCATATTGATGAAGTTCGAGCAAACAGCCAAGCACAGTAATAAAAGTTTCAATTATTTTACGATGCAATAATATTTAGAAGTGCATTATTTGTTTGTATAATAAATAGTCATCAGCATGTTTTTTAATGAAATTCTAATAATTCAACAATGTTTAAAGCTAAATAAACATTTCATCAGTAAGAGCAATGCCTTATTGAGTATGGATTCATGAAGCCAATGACAGTAACATTTAGGGTTACCAACTCTCCCGGAATTGCGGGTTTCTCCAGGAAAAATACAGTTCACTTCCCGGCTCCCGGAATGCAGTTAATTTCCCCCGGAAATTTAACAAAAATTGCTTTCACGGAATTTTTATATTTTTATTTATATTTTATGCTCGCTTTTATATGCTTGTAAATAATACAATATTAATGATTAAAAATCGTAAATTGCACTACATTTGCACAATTGATTAAATAAAAGATCTGAGTGCTTCTCTATATGAGCCAATAAATGAGGATAAATTGTACGACGATTACTGGTTGCTGCGAGAAGTGCATGACCTTGCCGCAAGTAAAACAAAGAAGGAAGACTTGCGCTGGGTTAATTTTTTTGAAAAATGTAAAGAAGAATCGGGCAAAGAAATGCAAAAACTTGTTAGATTCGCTCTATCGATCCGTATCGCAAATGTTGCCGCTGATCGTGTTTTCAGCGTAGTGAACGAACTGTGGTCAGTAGATAAATAATACCAGTTCTGGTGCACTTTAGAGGAGCAAAAGGGGTGCAAATAAGAGGAGCAATAAGGACATGGTACCTTCGATTATCGGCCCGCGCATGACGTAAGCGATGATCTTTGAACTAATAAACAGCTCAACTGAGCTTTTAGCTTAACAGGGTTGTTTATCAGTTCAACTACCCTATTTATCAGCCCAACTGTGCTGTCAGCTCAACAAGGTTCTTTATTTGCTCAACAGGGTTGTTTATCAGTTCAGCTAGGCTGTTTATTAGCTCAACGGGACTGTTTATAAGTTCGAGATCATCGCTTACGTCATGCGTGGATGCGCGTGCCGATAATGGCAGGCACCATGTCCTTATTGCTCCTCTTTGCTCCTCTTATTTACTCTTCTTTATATGTGTGGTAGTGATGGGCAGCACATGTGCGTGCTAAGCACAGTGTGCTAGCACACTTCGGTGTCTTGTGCGAGTGCGACACTTAATAAGTGTGTCGACAGCACACTGACACAGTACCGACAAACTGACACAGTGCCGACACACTAACACAGTGCTGACCCATTGACAGTATCAACACACTGACACAGTGCCGACACACTGACACTGCCAGCACACTTTTACTGCCAGGCACACTACACACTGATGTGCCTGGGAACGAATGCTGTACGAGTGGCGTTGATTTTGCTCATTAATATGATGTGTTTCGGTAACAAGGCCTTGTTTGCATTGCAGAATGTGTACACATTTTGCGGTTTGGAAAGCATTAGCTATTGAATGCATTAGCTTATGAATGAGATAATTAGGGAACGAAAAAAGGCAGATAAGATTTGTTATTCGTATATTTTCTGGGTGAAAGTTTTAATTTTGAGTATACTACCGATGATTTTTGTTTTTTCTAAATACTGCGGACGTCTTCAAACGGGATGAAAGTTTAAACACAGATACAAATACGTTTATTTCCGGTAAATCTGAAAGAAATGCTTTTACGTTGAAAATATTTGTGGAAAATAGGTGTTGAGCAGATAGAACGGTTTTGTCGTAACATGCAACAATAAAATGATAGCGATAAAATGATCTGCTGCAGATAGAAGGTTTATGCTAAGTAGTGCTATGTTTTTAAATATTCAAATATGAAAAAAGTTTTTAGGGCAAAAGTAGCTGAAATCGGCCAATTTTGGGTTAGAGTGGATTCCGACATAACGGGCCAAGACCTATTGCTGTGATACAAACATTTCGGTTTGCTAGGGGAGTAAGGGGTTTTTTGGCCATAGTTTGGCAAAAACTGCCTTTACGGCGCTTTCAATGATTGAAAGTGGTCGGGGAGTACAGTAGTGATATTTTAAGGACGAAAAAATTTTTGATAGGGAAAATTGTGCATAAACGTCCAATTTTCCCAAAAATTTTTTTTTTGTCTAGCATGAATTCGGGGACCTTTCTGAGTTGTTTCGAGAAAAATTTCCACACAAAATAATACCAATATGTCCTGAAAATTTCGTAATGATTGAATAGCTAATAGAAAAGTTATCGCAATTTAAAAATTTTCAAATTTTCCCGTTCTCTTTTTAGGCACCCAGCGCACACATGGGATTAAAAAATTCCAAAACATTATCCGATTCGCATTTAAAACACGTTCGAAATTTATTTTAATTTATTAATTTAAAAATATCACTCAAATGGCCGCCGGCGCCAAAGTGTTAACAATAATTGACATTTAGTGAGACCTGGACCCATTCTGCATATACATCAATGTATCCTGAAAGTTTCAGCTCAATCGGATGGCGCGTTCCCGAGATTATCTCACTGAAATTTTTTGATGATGTATATATATATATATATATATATATATATATATATATATATATATATATATATATATATATATATATATATATATATATATATATATATATATATATATATTTGAAAATATGAATTTTTGGCCGAATCGATTTTAATACTAATGTTCTTTGAAAATTAGCAAATTAAAAACATAGCACTACTTAGCATAAACCTTCTATCTGCAGCAGATCATTTTATCGCTATCATTTTATCGTTGCATGTTACGACAAAACCCTTCTATCTGCTCAAAACCTATTTTCCACAAATATTTTCAACGTGAAAGCATTTCTTTCAGATGTACCGGAAACAAACGTATTTCTATCTGTGTTTAAACTTTCATCCCGTTTGAAGACGTCCGCAGCATTTAGAAAAAATAAAAATCATCGGTAGTGTACTCAAAATTAAAACTTTCACCCAGAAAATATACGAATAACAAATCTTATCTGCCTTTTTCGTTCCCTAATTATCTTATTCATCAGCTAATGCATTCAATAGCTAATGCTTTCGAAACCGCAAAATGTGTACACATTCTGCAATGCAAACAACGCTTTGTTACCGAAACACATCAATATTCGTTCCCAAGCACATTAGTGTGGAGTGTGCCTGGCAGTACAAGTGTGCCGGCAGTGTCAGTGTGTCGGCAGTGTCAGTGTGTCGGCAGTGCCAGTGCGTCAGCAGTGTCAGTGTGTCGGCACTGTGTCAGTGCTGGGAGCACAGTGGTAGCACACTTAAGTGTGGTGTGGGAAGTGTGCTAGCAGAACAAAGTGTGCTGGTTTTGCCCATCACTAATGTGTGGTGAAAAAATCGTAATCGGCTTAATGAAACACATGTAAAATCAGAAATTCAGGTATGCACAAATTTTAATTGCACATGTAAAGAATTCTATAGTTTTATCCTTGCAAATCAAAAGACATTACAAGCAACTCGTTGTGTAAAGAAATATCATTTTAAATAAATAAAATTGTTTTTCACTTATATTTTTATTTTCCTCCCGGATTTCCGATCCACTGAGTTGGCAACCCTAAACCCTAGTAACATTGCGTAATGTACATATAATGGCCGTTTAACTTTACAGCCCTTTACCACAAATTGAAATGCATAAACATTTCATATAACTGTATTACAAAAACAAAACTATATTTAACAGAAATTGGTCAATTTAACCTCAAATAAATTTTAATTTACTATGAAAACCTAAAATCTAGCGGCTGGTACTTATCGTTTTTTTTAAAAATTCAACTCATTCTAGGAATCGGAAAGTTATCGTCTTTACGTGAGTGAAATGAGCAAATGTCATACGTTAGTGAGTTGAACGATATCCAATCACAAAGATGAAGTTCGGTAGGCTCCGGTGGGCAGGGCACCTAGCTTGTATGAGCGAAGAGGAACCATCTTGGAAAACCCTACACTCAGACACAAATGTTTCCGAGAATCAAAGAAAATATTTACTTGTTTACGAGATGTGAAATCTTCCACAAATCAAATAAACTTGTATTTACATTCAACGGAATACAATTTTTACTTTAACTTATTTCAAGCAAGTAATTTTCCCCAAATATAGTAAATTATTTCTACGAATTTAGTAAATTATGTCTACAACGCGAACATGTTTTTCCATGTTTCAACATCAACCACGCTTCAATATTCGACGAAAAATGGATAGCTTTTATGACTTCTGTCAACATTTCATTTATACAAATGAGAGGCCGGAAGCTTAGCTCACTAACGCGTCAGTTCCAAGCAGCAATCTACTGCTCGCGGGTTCGAATCCGGCCGGGATCATGGTTGTATTTCTTGGTCTTGAATTGTCTTAACAGCCAGTGGTTGGGCATATTACAATATAGCTTTAAGTAGTGACTAGGCATAAATAACACTAGCGCCTCAGAAAATAAGAAAATAAAATGTAGCACTTAAAAATAAGAATGGAATAATTGATATCGGCTTCTCCCATATGTGTATCCCTACCGCCGTAGCCAAGCATTCGCTTCAACAGAATCCCCTGAACCTCACATTGTCAAAAAAAAATTACTTATTGCAAGTTCAATATTTATCTGAGGGCAAACCATATTGCTTTGGCACGTGAAAAATATTGTTTTAACTAATGTTCGAAGAAGAACATTAGTATTAAAATCACTTTGGCCAAAAATTCATATTTCTTATATATACACATATATATATCATCACAAAAATTCAGTGAAAAAATCTCAGGAACGCGCCATCCGATTGAATTGAAATTTTCAGGAAACATTGATGTTTATGCAGAATAGTGCCAAGTCTCACAAAAAGTTAATAATCTTTAACCCTTTGGCGCCGGCGGCCGTTTTAGTGATATTTTAAATATACCTATTTTTCTGTCAAAAAATAACTTTTCTTAAAACAAAGTTTAAATAATGAATTCTGAACGTATTTTAAATGTGAATATGATAATGTTTTTGAAATTTTTAACCCTATGTGTGCACTAGACGCCTAAAATGAGATTGGGAAAATTTGAAAATTTTTGAATTGCGACAACTTTTTACTTGATTGTCAAATTATTATGAAATTTACAGGACATATTAATGTTGCTAAGTTGCACACTTGCATAGCATGCACACTTGCACATGCTATGAACGTACTGGCAACCCTGTAGCTACAGCAAGCACTGAAAGTGAAAACATTCAAACCATCGAATCTCCTAAAAACTTGCCGTTTCTTACAATTAAAACTAACTTATACACAAATCTTATGCTTTATCTACGCAGTCAAAGCAAAACTTTGGAAATTTCATGTCGAACAAGAACGGTAACCCTATCCCAATTTACCTGTATTTTTAGCATAAAAAACTTCTGTTCACGGGAACTCACGAACCAATAATCAGATACAATTGAAATTTGCAGAGTGCATTGGACTTAAGTAGGAACATGTCTGATAAAAACGATTTTGAATTGTGGGCAGCTCTGTGCCAGTGGTGCCAGCTTGAAAAATTATAAAGAAAAAAAAATGTTTTTTGCCCTATGAATTCTGATTCAGTTACCAGATTTTCATGAAACCTTACTCTAAGCCGTGTTTGGTAGAAATTTGGTTGAACAGTTCGATTGGTGCTGTCAGCTAAGATAACATTATTCAGACCGAATCTGGTTGAAAAGCCACGATAGGGGTGCCAGCTATTGTTGGTTTTGTTTTTATTTGCAATATCTTTACTAAGCGATTTTATCGTAAAATTTTCAAATGGTAATGATGTTGTAGTGACAGTAAACATCAAATATTAAGTTTTTGATTATTTGAAAATGTTTGCGGCTGGTAACCCTAAATGTCTTTATACTCCTATAACTTCGAACGCAGTCATTGGATCGAGACGAAACTCGCAGGGTAGGTTAATATATTTTTGGTTTTGATACTGGCAAAAGGTTGCCAGCTCGAGTCGGTTGTGCTATTTTTATGTCAATAAATGCTTACAGTTAGTATTCATACCGGAAACATTTACAATGAAAATAAATAACCATTGTTTCAGTTCCCAAAGTTCTGCAAATTTTTCGGATCGCAGCCCCAAACACCAACTTCAGTTACAGTGCTGCAGGCACTGAGCATTTTCTTCATTGATGTTGATGTTCTTCATTGATGTTGCTTTGAAAATTTTTCTGAAATAAGCAACTGATAGCGAATATAATTAACAAGTGTTTTGCTCTCATAAACTTTGAAATTCATGCCACTGGTAATATCTGAAACCTTTCCACCATATGAGCTATAAGACCAAAGTAAAACCTGGCGTTTGAAACAGTTTGGCTGTAATAAGAAGCTCGTGTGGTAGAATATGCACTCAAAATCTGCACAATTCTTCTACTGTTTTTCGAACATTAGTGCTTCTAGCGGTTCAAGTGCACTAGAGTTTTTTTTTGCATTCCAATCATTTTTGTGTTCCTTAATAATAGTATAAAATGAAGTCTTAGGAGACACAGTGACGTTACGTTTTGAATATCAAATCAACTTAATATCGTAGAAATCTGCTCCAACCACTTCTAGAAGAGATCAGGTAATACTTATATTTGTATTTTTGAATGTCCCTTGCAATGATGAATCCAACGAATCAATACTTAAGTGGCTCTCTTGTGTTCAAAAACTTGTAGGATATAGTTCACGCTAATTTTTAATCAATTTATTGCCTACCAAGGCGCTAATTAAAAGATATTATGTAAATTATATGTGGTAAAATCGGCTACAAACCATTATACGTAAGGCATTTATAAGTTCCATCTTAATTGATATCATTTACAAATGTCAAAATAATTGTTAGGTTGCGTGAATCAATACGAAATTAATTCAAACGAGCTTTAGGGTCCCATACCTCAAAGTCTGAAGCTTTACTGGCACTTCAACTTAGATGTTTCATACTATCATTTCTAATTATACGTTGCACCACTAATATTCACTTTTTTTAAACAGTGCGATGTTCAACTGTTTCTGGTTTGAATCCGAAGAGCGTATACATATGAATATCCGTAAACGCATACATATGTATTTTCGCTGTACCTATCGTCTCGTCACTCAATCGGAGTAAAACAGCTTATTAGAAAAACTAACGGGGTAAATAATTACAGTAATTACGCATTTTATAATATTAACAAGGCTTTGCGGTTGAGAACGTTGTCAATACGATATCGTGTCGCTCGCCTATAGGACGAACTCAATTAAATTCTCTTCGACCTACTTGGTATCAACCTTTATTATAGGCATTTTTTTTTCTTACCTACCAGCCCAAGCAAGGGCGAGTCTGTCACGTGTACTCCGCTATCGAAAAGTGAAATTTTAAATTGCGGAAGACAGTTTCAACTGAAAAATGGAATGCTCGTAATTGTGGGAATCGAAACATGTGCGTTCGATACGACACAAAAATTATGCTTCCTAATCGCAGCGCGTAGCTATTTACAGGTTTCTTGATTTAGGAAGGATCTAAAGCCGTATATTACATTTTCTGGTGACGTGGCACAAATGGAATTTTTTCTTGAGTTTCGATTCTAGTAATAAGGTTTATATTTTGAAAAATAGGAGCGTTTCGTGCTTGTTATATGCATTATGACTAATAGAACACTTGAAGTGCTTAAAGTATACTCTCAACGGATGAGTAATGACTTATTTTTGTTAATAATTCTCCATTTAACTGAAACGGTATTCAAAACTGCACAGTGAACGAATATTGCTTTTCTTAAAATACTTCAAGTATTTTCAGGGATTCGCGAAAGTGAAAACGACAGCCTGTCAACGGGTTAATGGATACTAGTGCTTCAACGCTAAGTGCTTCTCAAAAACTCAGTTCCCAGACCCAGTTCCACCAGTCCAATCGAATTCCACAGCTAAACAGCTTAAAAACAGACTTGCTAATGGACAAAGTGGATTTGTGATGGCTCTGTAAAAGTTTCCAGTGCAGGACGTTCCAAGGACACCACTGTCGGCATTGCGGAAGTGTCGAGTACGTTGCGAAAGTATCTAGGACACTTATGAAAAACCCATGCAGAACACAGCGCATTAAAGTGCATATGTAGTTACATCTTGTTAGGGGATTTTAAACTTACGAGTACTTTCCTTCATTTTAAATAGGATTGGACGAGAGGTGAGATGTAAAGTAATAAAAGTATTCTGGACATGTTTGGAACGTTTACAGCCAGATAATGGATCTTACGTTTTGAGAAAAAAAACTATTTATGTGTCCATTGGATTCCATTGTGCAGTGCCATGTGCAAGGCAATAAATCCTTTTTATGCAAATGAACGAATCGATGATTTCATGAGTTCACTGCTAGAATGAAAGGTATACTGCCAAACGAAATGTATTTTAACTTAAGTGTAGGAATTCATTATAATAACATCACTTGCCCGGCCATCATCTTATTGAGAGAGTAAAGGCCGAAAACATTTCAAAATATTTCAACTTTGATAGGTTGTACACTTTAATATAAATTAACGCTTAGAACCTAAAATCGTATAGTCTAGTGGGTAGAGCACAGACTTCTGGTGAGTGGGGTCCCTGGTTCGGATCCAGGTTCATCACGCACCGAACTTAAAGTGCACTTAGCTCTAAATAGGGATAAAATGAGTCGTTACACTAATCACTCCACACACGTATTGACGTTGATTGTAAATTTGTAAATGAAGTTCTTTACCAGCTTCAACCCCTAGACTAGCAAGGATTGCCGTTGAATTACTTTACTTTTTAACGCATCTGGGGAAAATTGTAATGGACCTGCTGCCTTCTGCATAGCAAACACCTAAAACTCTGAATGAAATGTGCATCAAAGCTAACAGTATAACTGAACATCTGTAATTCATAAAAAACACACCGAGCCATGACTCTGCGGAGGTACAGTTCAAATCTAGTACTCGAAAACTTAAGGTGTCCGCTAAAGCAGTGAAATACTAATGACCAGCAATTTTCGAAACTCAACTACGAGTGAGCCAAGGCAATACAGTTTCCAGTACACCAGGATTCACGAGTCATTCTGTTATCATCAAGTAGCTTGACAGGACATCGAGAGGACCCACTGGATAGTGATAACAACAAACCCGATTTTGCCTCATCAACACCATCGCGTGGCTGAGTTTTTGGACTCTATTTGACGGTACTGTGTTGTGTTTTAGTTTTAATTTTTTCTGAATTAAAAAAAGGGTAATGCTTAGAATAAGTTAAATAATTTGAAGATTTTGTCTCGGCATACACATCCCCTGGGCTGAAAAAAGGTTTGTATAAGTAAGTGCAGCATGTTTTAGGCAAACGAGTACAATGAGTGGTAGTACAGTGGCAGCTTTCATCGTTACAGGGTCTTTGCTCGACCAGAGACAGGAAAATAATAGTCTTGAGTTCAGCGATTAATTAATGAAAAATGAAGTAGAAGAAGAGCTTAAAAATACTTAACAAGTCAAGCAACACCACTTCAATGAAAAACTAGCTCGGAAAACACGATGAATTACTTAAAAATTACGTTCTAAAATTCAGAACCAAATAGCGATCTACCTCAAAATAATAAGCAAAGGAAGCTTCAAACCTCATCTTCAGTGGGGGGCTTTTTTTCTAATGATCAAAAAACTAGTTCATCAGAGTCTGGTGAGCCCTTCATTTGAAAAGGTACTAGCTGCTCAGACATGTTGGTAATAGCGGAAAAAACGGAAATAACAAAGAGGCCTCTTTCGCCTTGAAAGCCAAATTATTCACACCGGGGCTCGATTGGCAATTTACTCTGCCATTTCCGATGGCAGCGACTGTCAAATTTATGGTATGCCATTTGTGCGTGGGCAATTTCATGGCATGCAATATCATTTCGAAAATGCCTCTGAGCGAGAAGAACATGCGTTGTATCTGAGCATCAAATGCTCTTAAGGAGTTATTTGAAGTGCAGAGCGAAGAAATTCCCCAATTTCCCAGCATTTCATACTCTGTAGACTATTTTCATTGCTCAACGAGATCTAAAAATCCCTTTGAATTCAGAATCCCTACATTTTCTAATAAGAAATAAAACATTCGCACGTTCAGCACCATTTTGAAATCAAGAACTGTGAAAATATTGCCGGTAGATTGCCGAGCAAATTGCATACTATATTGCCTACCATTTATGGCAGACCATAAAATATTGCATACCATAGGTAGCCTCCACTAGCAATTTAAAATGTTATGCCATGGGAGATTGCTAACGGAGGCGGCCTGTCATAAACATGGAATAAAAACACCAACACGTTGTTATTACAGAAGATTGTTACTCTGAAGAAGTCAAACCAAAGGAAAGTTTGAAAGCTTGAAAAGCAAAGTTTCAAACTGATTGAACTTTTCTATCTGAAAAACAACAGAGGCCCATTCAGAATCATCATAGCGTTTTTTTTTCGAGAGTGAAAAAACATTTACAACTGTCAGGTTGAGGGCCTAAAACTCAGAGCCGGCAAAGAGTAGTGCTATAATTGCCAATGATTTGGGCACTTTTCTAATAATTGTCATGCACAGTCTAGTTGAGTGAAATGTGACGACCATCATAATCACAAATCCAATGTGACGGCCATCATAATCCAAACTTTTAGAGCAGGATCCAAAGTGTTTCAAATGTAGAGGTGAGCATCCCGCAGGCTTTGGAGGGTGTTTAAAAAATCTCAAAAATATTAAAAAGTCCGTTGCTGAGGTTGCTCTAATCCACCACGCCTAAACACAAATAATACGCCCAAACTCACCCTCCTTCCAACATGAAGGTGTCAGCTCCGCCTGATCAAATGGGGCAGTTTCTTGCTACACTCAAAAAAATGTTGGTTGAATTTTACCCTTATAATAGTAGGAATCTGGTTTCCTACTATTAAAGATGTAAATTTACAAGAGTGCGTAAAAAGAATATTTTGTTTACGACCAAATGGTGTAATTTTACCCTAAATAATGATGCAATTTTATGGCTTTGGCGCAAAGGTGAATAGCAAACTAGTAAATTTACACTCTTTTTGCTTCAATTTACAAAAAGCTGTGTATTATTCAGCTGATATGACGTAAAAGCAAAAAATGCACATCGAATGTGTAAAAAAATTTGTGATTCGTTATTTTAATCGAAAAAATGAATATATTTCCTATTATCAAAGTATTAATTACAGACCCAATTTTTAGAGTGTAAAATGCAGGAGCGAATTTGCTGAATGATATAGGATATGATGGCAGAAATGGTCCAGGGCTTACTTCTTACCTAAAATCCACAAAAGAATGCTTCTCTTCAAACAATTAAATGAAGGGCGAAAGCTGGTAAGTGGAAAAAATACATTCGTATATACAGAGCTCGTAAATTGATTGATACAATTGAGACAGACCCTAACAGCACTCTAACAATCCTGAAAACTCAAAATTCTCATCCGATTTTCATGTCTCCAAGCCCAAGATAACTCATAAAGTAATACAGACACACTATACTCTACTATAAAATAAAATAAGCCCCAGTCACTAGTTTCAGAGTCTGAGCACAAATTGCGCACTACCAAAAGTGGAGTAAGGGTGCAACATCCACACCAGTTTCAGAAAAAACACAGTTCAAAAGAAGGCTCTGCGGAGAGCGATAAGATAAATTAGCGGTAATGGTCAGCTGGCGAACTTATAGAGAAAACGAGGAGTTTTATTTGATTTCCTGGCCAAAAAAAGACAATGAATTTGGAATTTTTTTTCAAAGCAAGATAGAAGACTATTATTCCATAGTCTGAATCCAGTACGTAAAATTTTCTTTAATAAACTGCGATTATGTTATAAGATAATACTGGAATGTCGAATTTTATACCAAATTGCCCAATTAACCGTATAATAACTAGATGATACATTAAATCTAAAAGCAATAATTTTTGGGCCGGAATTGTATCTTTTTTCACTTAATATGCACAAAATGAGAATTTTCATGCAGAATTTTGAAGCAATTTAAGTTCAAATTTCGAACAAAGCTATGTTTGTACAGGTGAATGCTGAAGTTGAATGTGTTTAAATGTTATGACCAGGTGCATCGCATCACAGCGCAGGAAAATTCGAGCCCATCATGTGACCGTGACCGATTCGATATATCAGCAGCAGAGATTAATACCGGCACATGTGCTGGCATTGCGGGAGTGTTATTTTTCTTTATATTATTTTATTTCTTTTAACAAAACAAAAGAACATTAATTTTAAAATATTTGCAATATATTTTGTGAAGGCAAACCCTTTTTCTGGGTTGGCCACAGGTCAGGAAAACTTTTAATAGACACACGTAGTAAATTAGGCTACGCCTACAATGAGTATCATAGAAACTTCCCCTGAAGCTGTTGATTATCAGCATGGCCCAACGCAAGTTGAAATTTCTATGAAATTAAACAAACTTTTAGAGGAACTTCAGAAAACTCAAAGCGAGCTTTCCGAACAACGTCGCCTCAATGCAGAACTCATGAAACAAAATAATGAGCTGCTCGCTAAACTCAACAAATATATTGCGAAAGGAAAGAATTCTAATTCGCAAAATCAAAAAAGGAGAAGGCTTGAAACCTCCTCTTCAGAGACAACCTCTTCTTCCCACTTCCCACCGGAAAAGCCAGCTCCTCAGGCTCGGAAGACTGCTCAAACTCAGAGGACAGTTCTTCTGAGATGTCAGTTTTCGAAGAGAACCAGGACCCGATTGTAGAAGCTCCCTCCGCCAGCCCAGTATCTGCCAGAAAAAAGGAAGGCTCTAAATTAGCCAATACCAACGAAGCTACCCACTCCCTGCCTTGTGAAGATTTCCCTCCACTAAACTCCTCCACACAAACCAGAAAATCAAAAGGCACCGATTCTGCCGCTTCAAATTCACAGCCCAACTACCAGAATCCAGCACAAACTGAAGAACTACAAGCAGCCCCGAAGGCGGTTGCAATAATTCATCGCCAACTTGAACAATGGACAGCAATAAGAGTTTATTTAGGCATACAAATCATGCCAAAAACTCCCATCGACCACAGAAAAATAACAAAAATCTTCTCAGAATTAAAAGTCCAGTACCACACGTACTACCTTCCAGAAGAAAAACAGCTAAACGTTGTAATTCGAGGCCTGTACGGACTCACACCTGAAGAGATAAAAATAGACCTTGAGAGGCAAGGGTTCAACCCAATAGAGGTTTTTTATCTCAAGACTAGGAAATACCCTCCTAAGTTAATAAAAGTTATTCTTCGAAGGAAAGAAAAACATATACATAACATACAGGCTATATGCCACCTTGTATGTCAAGTAGAGGCCCAAAAACCAAGAGTTGATCAAAACCAATGTCATAACTGCCAACAATTTGGCCACTCCTCTAACAATTGCCCCAATCTCGTTGCGTTAAGTGCGACGGTCTTCACCACCACAAAAACTGCAACAAGCACCCAGAACAAAAACCAGAATGTGTAAACTGTGGTGGGGAACATCCCGCAAGCTATGGTGCTTGTCCTAAAAACCCCAAACATATTAAAAAAACCTTCGCACAAATGGCTCGTGGAACCCCATTTAATGCCTAACCAGAGGCATCTTCCAATAACATATCTAAACCGCAGACTAAGCTCTCAAAGCCACCAGAACAAATGGGGCAGTTCCTAGAAGTCATGCAAGTCCAGCTTCACTCAATGATGAAGGATATAATAGCAAAAATAGTTCAGGGCATGTTTTCCATTCAAACAACCCCAGTATTCTCTCCATCACTTAAATGAACAGAGGCGACCAAATCTCTATCCTCAGTTGGAATGCAAATTCCATTTTATCCAAAAAGGACGAGTTATTACAATTCCTTAGCAAGCGAAGAATTGACATCTTACTCATCCAGGAAACTTTCCTTAAACCGAACAGAGAGTTTCATCTCCCAAACAGGAAGGACAGGCAGAGGAGGAGATACAGCAATCTTCATTAGCAGGAAGATCAATCACCACGTGGAAGCTACGGCAATCAAAGTACAAACCAGCTTCCTAGAGTTTGTTGCCATTTCCGCATACAGACCTCCCAATGCTCAACATTTCTCTGAAGACCTTAGATCACTTTTTAACTTTCAGGGCCCTATCTTTCTAGGCGGAGATCTCAACGCCCACAATCGCCACTGGGGAGCTATTAAAAATAATCATGCAGGTAAAGAACTTCACAAATTTTCAGCAAGGTCCGCATGCTGCCTCCACATTCCTGAGGAACCCACCCACTTTGGGCCAATATACAGCCATACTTTAGATATCGGGATTTCCTACGACATCTCTCACAATGTCCAGATTAGCGTTCTTGATGAGCTGCCGTCGGACCACAAATCTGTGCTCTTCACCATGCCGGCAATAGTCTGTGATCTGGAAAAACAATAGAAAATATTACCCTACGCATTTCCGAAACAAAAGAAAAATGTACGACTACATCCCCTATTGAGGATAACCATGATCCCTATGAACTTCCACACTCAATTAAGATTCTCATCAGAAGGAGAAACCAAACTAAAAGACGTGCAAGAAGCACAGACTACCCAAGACTACGAACAGAAACAAACCGGTTAACTAACGTTATTCGTACCCAAATTAATCAGTTCAAAAATGAACAATGGGAGCTCTTCATGAAGAGTATCGAACCCGGTAGCAACACATTCTGGAGGCTGTCCAAATATTTCAGGACAAAAACCAAACCAAAGCTGAAGCATTTGCGGACGCCCTGGAACTACAGTTCCAGGATAACATCTCTCCAGACGACGATCTTGACAAGAAAGGACTTAGTGCCACCAAGGACTTAGTACCACCAAGTTGAGTCAGCTGTACCAGCTTAGTGGAGTGGACAGTTATCAACTCTTACAAGCCAGCCTAGTCAGAGCTGTCAAATGGACTTAAACTGGTCGGTTAATACAGCAAAGTCTTCTTCTATAGCCTAAAGCATAGTACTGACTTCGATTTCACGTGAAATTTTCATACAAAATTTCACGTGAAATGTGTTTCGGCGAAAATTTAGCTTGAAAATAAGCAAGTTTGGTACTGTGTTCTTAGCATGAAAAGTTGCTTTGAATCTGCTTTCGCTTCCAAAACATAGATGGCACTGAAACATGTTGTCAATCATTTCACGCCAATTTAGTTTGTGCAGTTCATTCTTTCGAGCTAAAAAGTGACATTTAGTGTTTCAATTTGAAAATTGAGCAGTGCAAATGTCTTTCCAATAAGAAAATCGATCGAAAAGTGAAATTCATGACATTTTATCCGTCAGAAATGAGCATTGTCTCTGCTTTTCTGCATTGTCAAAATTTTCACTCGAAAGAATGACCAGATAATGGAAACATGTCAAAATTTCACGTGAACTCGAACTCAGTACCAGCCTTAAGCTATCTATCTTATTATCTGAATCTATCTTGTTTTACATTATATATTTCACTTTTAATCTTTGTATAATTCGCTTTTTGTGTTTTGTGTAGATATTTTTTTATACCAGTTAAAAAAAAATACAAGGCGTACTAAATAGGTTACAAGAATAGAACAGAGTGTGTAAAATTGTGATATCTAGCTAAGACAATAAAATACGAGCACACCTCAAGGTGGTGGCCTGCTCCGCTTCTGCTCTAGTCTAGACCGTAGTGGCTGCAAAATGGTTGCGTATGACATAGTCATAACAGTGTCAGAAAAGTATCCACTAACGCATTTAGAGAGTTTAAAACATTTTCTTGAAATGCTATCACATTGGAGCCGGGGAAGGCAGCTTGAATATAAATCCCAGTTTAAAAGAGCTAGTTCTATTTTCATGGAAGAAGACAGTTTCTCGGTTGCTTCTCGGAATCTCGATTGTCATGTCATATGTTTGGGGTTTAAGCCTGAATTAAATTGGCATGCAGTGCAGTGCAGTGCAGTGCACTGAAATTTAGAACTCATGTAATTGCATGTGGCAATTCACATTAACTGCATTGCAGTGCAGCGCTGCGGACTGCACTGCATCGTTTAGACTAATTTCTAAAAACGCTGCAGACCGCATCAGCTGACATTTGTTTGAGAGTAGTTGACCGGGCAAAAACCATTTAAATTGAGGCGGAAATTCGGTTTCAGGCATTAAATTGTAAATGGACGATAAACAGATGCAGAAAATCCAAATATCAAACCTCCACAAATTAATTTGACTTTCATTGTCAGAACACTGCACTGCTTTCAATGTGCTTTGCAATGCGTGCACTGCTTTGGCACCGCGCTGGACTGCACTGCACTGCATTTCAATGTAATTCAGGCTTTGTCTTCGACTCGAAGCTTTTATGGAACGAAACCATAAACGCAAATGAGCGGTTGATCACTCACCAATTGGTGTTTGAAGAAATGTGAAAGTTGGGCAAACATTTTTGGTAACAAGAGCGATCCATATAACCTCTACTAAAGCAACTTTCTTGTTGTCAAGGATGAATGGAATAATTGAGTTTTCTTTCACGTGTACCGATGGCTCAAAATTGAACAACAAAGGCAGCAGCAACATATCCTCGGATGAGTTGAATATGGCGCTGCTTCTTCGTCTTCCAGGTTGTTGTACACTGAAAGAAAAATCTTGGTAAAATCAACAATTTTCCTTTTTGCGTCAACTACGGGCTATAGTTAAAACAACCATAAAAAATAGTTGATTACTTTTATGCACCATGACGCGTGGTTGATTAGCAACGTCCGTGGTGCAAAAAAAGTAAGCAACCACAAACAATGGTATTCCAACAATGTACATAGTACGAAATAACTATAGCCCATTTTGGTGTGTTCTGCCAGGGTTAGCTCTAGAAACGTACAACCCGGGCATTTGTCCGGGGTGGTAAACGTAAAGGGTTTGATAAAATCCTACTGTTTTGCTAAAAAACTAAAAAAAAAATATTTGCAGCCCATAACTTTTAATGTTTTTCAAAACAGCCATATAAAAGCGGCACAGATAATTAAGTAAGAAAAAAAGCTAGATCAGAGCATACATATACACTGTATGCGCTCACTGTTTCGACGCTGCACTGCATCGCAATGCATGTCCTTTACATGCATACATTAATTGCACAAAAGGCGTCATACAGCGTAATATAAAGGCTTCACAGCATAACATGAATATGAATTATATCGAACTGTAAACCGAACACAATTTTGCCATGTAGCATATGAAACTTCTATGATAGAATAGGAGTATGAGTATGAGGAGTATGAAAAATCAACAGTTTTCCTTAGTTTTTTTTGCATCAATTAGAGCTATAGTTAAAACAACCATAAGAAAATTGTTGATTACTTTTATGCACCATGACACGTGGTTGATAAACAATTTCATTTGGAGCATGAAAAACGTCCAAATGTTGAAACCATTATACTTTGCATAGAATAATTCCAAAGACGTTGCTCACTGAATTACGTTTTTTGAAATCAACTATTGCAAAGTAGTTTAAGTACCATAAAAACTGTTGATAATTCGAAACGTGGAAGTTTTGAGTGAATTGATGAATATTTTTCTATTGATCAACTAATTTTCGTGGTTATGAAACAATTAAAACAGTTGATTTCATGAACGTTGCGATATTTTTGTACAACCAGAGCCAACTACTTTTATATCGTTAAATTAACTATATTAACATAGTAAAAATAACTATTTTCCGTAGTTCGTTTAACGATTTTGAATGAATCGTTGCAATACTATTAAAAATAGTTGAACCAGCCAAGAGTTTTTCTTTCAGTGTAGTGATTTATATGGTAAATGGTGTCTATTTTTTAGGCTATGGAATGGTTTCTGTGCTATCAAATATTTGACGCCAATTAATTGTTTGGAGTTTTTCGGTGTTTTCCTCTGCCTGGGCCATTTTTCGCCAACACTCGAGGCTTTATTGCAAGAGACGATATTTGCATTCTAACTTGGCCGTCATATAGAAGGCCGGTCGCAAAAGCAATTAACGTACCAAGATGCCATGCTTAATGTACCTTTTTTCGACCAGTCGACATACATTTCTCGAGCGATTCGACCAATAAAAGTACATTAGTACCTGTCAGATTGCAAGTCGCGACCGGCCTTCTATATGACGGCCAGGGTTCTAAGTATTGTCCATCCTTGACCACTAATTATTTCCACCTGTCAAGCAGCATCCGAAAAACGTATCGAAAAAGTTGGCTGCTTTCGGAAGCGATGCACGAATTAATGAAATTTGTTTCATAAGAATAGAAGTGCTGGCCAACCAGACCGTGTTCGATTGATCGAAACAAATTGTAGTTAGAAGGATTAAGATCTGAAAAATACAGCAGATGGAGTAGCAATTCCCATTTCAACCTTTTCAAATATGTATTGACTAGCTTTGCGACAGGGGATCAAGCATTGTCATGCTGCGAAATCATTTTATCGTATGTCTTGTTGTATTGCGGCCATTTGACTTTTAATGCGTGGCCTAAATGAATTAATTGATCTCGAAAACGATTGCCTGTGATTTTATCAACCGGTTCTAGCAGCTCCTAGTACAAAACACCGAGCTGTCCCACCAAACACAGATCATAGCTTTGGAGCTGCGAATATTTGGTTCGACGTGGAAGCATATTTCATCCCCGGTCACAATGCGTTGCGGAAATTCCTTCCGTATGTGCTTTTCAAACAGCTGTTTAGAAGCAATCAAATGCTATTCAACTTTTCTCGGCATCCAATTTCCTGGTTCATGGCTTTGAGACATTTTAAAATGGCTTCTTAAATCACTTCCAATGATCAAGTAATACCACCAATTATGCAACTTTGAAACCCTTTTGTCTTGTCTGTCCCGACGAACTCGCTGGACTCAGTAATTTATTGTTGCAAGTCTCTTGTCCCCTCCTCATAGAAACATTGATATCAGTCGAATTGACTATCAGGATAAAATACCTTGAAGACGCTCAAAAATCCTAAGCTCATGACTAATCCTTCACCTGCTCCACCTTCATGGACACGCGTAGCAATAGCTAGCAGTTAAGTCTAATCTATAGTACTTTTTGCTATCTTGCAAGTATCGCTGCCTCAAAGAGCGGCACATGCAATGGTTAGATATTGGTTTCGAAAATTTCTGCGGGGGATGTGGCTCAAAGCATGAAGAGAGATCCATGTCAGCTCCCGACTCTGGCATGGAGCAAAATTACCTCAGTCGAGGTATCCTCCTCCTAAGGTCTGAATGATTTGACCTTCAAAGACATAAAAGTAGTGTACAATACATTAAAGGAGCCCGATAGTTTCCTGAGTAATATTCGCGGTATTATACCATACATCTACTACGCCTTGGCAGCACTCTCCAATTAACAGGCTCTTGAATTAACCACTTTCAATAGACTTGTGATTTAAGTACATTATTTTCAATTATTTTATTTAATTATTAAATTCACTTTTATTCGTAGGATAACTAATTTGGATTTGCTTCATATTCTTGCCTGTTCACATAAAGTGTTTGACAGTGCAGCAGCTTATCGAGGATTCAACAAAGTTAAAGAAGCTTTTAATTCTTCTTCTTGAAAATTTTTTCACCTAACAAAACAAAAACAGTATTCTTTCAGTGGTCGCATTAATACCATATTTTGTACTGTCTTATTATCATCAATAGCTTATTACGATCCAAAAATTTTCAGCTTCTTGGCCAAGCACTGATACAGGATTTGGTTGAAAAATTCCTACCTCATCGGGGAAATAATTTTACTATAATCCCAAATCTAATATCTCGCCAATTTTTCCTTTGCTATTCCCACCTGCTATCAATTTCGGTGCATACAGTGATACAAGCTTTTTAAAAGACGCCTAATGACTTCTTCTTTTCAAACAAAGTCTCTTAACACTGAAAACACTACAGACATTTTTTTGCATACATGTACACATAAAAATTTCTGAATACATTGACGCAACGAAAAAACAACAAAATACCGCATTATATCAAAATACATTTCCTCTGGTTAGAGAATATTTATTACATAAATTAAACTTATTATCCTCAATAAAAGCCTCACCAATAGCTCAATCATAGCTCCCATAATTTTGTTTAGTTGACTATCCTTAGATAACTTCCTATGCACTCACTGTACACTATATGCCTTTGAATGTTATCATTGATCCTGTTAACGATATCGAAACATTTTTATTATACGCACTCTATTTGTCAGTCTTACATCGAATACGTAGCATTATGAACGAATGGGGTTGATCTAATGAAATATGAATTAGAAAATTTCCGAAGAAAGGCACCATGAAAGATACCCGAGTACGAGGTATTGACGGCTGGATTATCCGCGCTTGTGTACATTTTCCCTGACAAATATCCCGTGAAGGACGAACGGAAAATAAAAACGATGTGCACTGCCATAGACATGTTGAAAAAGTATGAAACAAACGTATGATACTCGTTCTAGGGGAGTGTGTGATCCACGAAACTTCGTGACGATTTTAAATCGAAATTGAATTTAAAGTTGTAATTCCGCACTTAAAATCAATAATGATGAGTGAATTTCAAGAAATAGCTATTTTACAGTCGATTGATTTGGAAATTTTTCATTAATTTGTTTGTCGACCAGCAATAATTAGTTTGCCATTCAAACGGAAATTTTCCTTTGCCCTACCACATTTCTTTCAGAAGTTAAAACTGTCCCAAATAACAATGTTTTCACTCGGCGTCGAATAAAAAAACACCAGCTCCGAATATCAAATGAAAGGGTGTTTCCATTATTTTTGCAACGCAAGGTATTATTTCCCAGTAGCAATAGCTCCCGCGAAAATTCTGCACCGTTAGTATCGACCAAGCCCAGAGAGCATTAACGTAGAGAGTGTATGACGTTAAGCTTCCTACTATAGTTGCTATAAAGCCTAAGCACCGACTTTCGGCTTGGATATTGCGAATTGGCAACGGAACGGCCATATGCCGAATTCTCTTTCCGAATGCGTTCAAAACCCACTAGTCCTTTGGGATTTGTTTCGCATGTTACTTTATGTTTTAGATTCTTGTACACATGCAGCCATTCAAGATACGTTGGTACAATAGTAAAAGTATCAGCAAGATGGCGAGTGCTTATTCCTTTGAAATGAGCCTTTTGTGAATAGACCTGTTTTTATTTCCGGGAAATGTGAGCAAAGCAAAAAATATTTGTTTCTGAATCAAAATACGTTTTTGTTGTTGTGAAGTATTGGACACAACGCGAAGTAAGCAAACATTATGGCTGAATTATAGTCAACGCAGCTTACCGCACACAACGGTGTTCTACCACAGCTGGTTACCTGCACTGAAAAAAATCCACATGGCGCCCAAAGCTATGTAACATAGCGCATTATTTATGGCCCCATACGCTATGTACATAGTACTCTGAGCTATGCAATATGGCTCCGCACGCCATAATGTCAGAATCTACATAGCGCGTGGTCCTATGTAACATGGCGCAGCATTCATGGTCCCACACGCTATGTCCCTAGTACTCTGAGCTATGCCGTATGGCTCCCAGTGCCATAATTACATGGCACAGATATTATGGCCCCACACGCTATATTACATAGTGCCATGAGTCATGTAGTATGACTCATGGCACTCCAATTATAACCCGCAGCCATACTGTGTGAGGAGATGTATAAATGGCAGCAAGTTTCTTGAGTATAGGAAAGGATACGATCTTTGATGTCATTTATCCCTCGGGAATTTCGTGGATAGAATTCCATCACCTAACATCAACTGATCTACCTTCAGATGCTCAGAACTGAGAAGGCTCGTGACTTTTTGTTGGATGCGAATGATCATCTTCAGATGCACTGAAAAAACACATAGCGCCAGACGCCATAATTTATAGATTTCTGGCGCCATATACACAGTCGATTTCGGTCAATTTGTGATAAAATATAGCGCCACAAGCCATAGTACATAGGAGCAGACGCTATGCTTATAGCCCTCCACGCCATATACTATAGCCCTCCACGCCATGAACTAAAGTCCTCCACGCCATGTACTATAGCCCTCCACGCCATCTGCATGACGTGGAGGACTATAGTGCATGGCGTGGAGGACTATAGTACATGGCGTGGAGGGCTATAAGCATAGCGTCTGCTCCTATGTACTTTCCGCCATGTATTATGGCGTGTGGCGCTATATTTTATCACAATCCCGAAATCGACTATGTACATGGCGCCAGAAGTCTATAAACTATGGCGTCTGGCACTATGAGTTTTTTCAGAGTGTAACGCACCGAAATGCCAAACGCCCGAAGACAATTTTCAGATAACAATTCAATTTAGCTGTTTAAATCGACTTTCAACCGATTTCACTCACTAAAATCAATTTTTTGAAGGATGCAATTGAAATTTCAATTCAAATCGGAATTCAATTTTTTATCGTCGCAAATGTCAAGTGCTCAAACTATTTCAACTTGAACTTCACTGGACTGCGTCGTGTCGACGTCGAATGTGTTCACTACTATAGAAAACTCATATGATCAACTTTTCTGCCGTACCTCACCGTAGTCATACGTAGATCTTGCAGTGTGCTTCAGCGGTTAATGATAACTAGAAGCTGAACGTACTAACTACATTCCGCTGACAGAAACAACTGCTTTTTTACAGTTGCTGCATTTGAAAACTCACCACTGTCAAATGAACTGATGACAGCCGTCAACGCCACTGTCATTTTTAATCAGTAAAGCATAGTATTAGGTCGGTTCCCGTACTTTCAGTAACTGAATTTCACTGAATTTTCCTGAATCATGTGATGGGGAATTTCATGAAAAGTACGGGAACGCTCTCATTGTATTTCCTGAAAATTGACAACCGAAAGTGTCAGTTTTCGGTTTTTAGGAGCACAGTAGTGATTATAAAGCGATCCTAAGCGGTAATAAATTATCGCAACAAAAATATTCGACCTTCATAGAAACATTACGCAAAAAATATGTTGCTCGCCGCGCACATTTGAAAATATTTACTCCGTTTGACACTTTTCAGTATTTTTCAGTAGCTCAGACCCTACTGAAATTTACTGAAAGAGGGTAAATTTTCAGTTTTCAGTAAAACGGAGTACGGGAACAGCTTCATTGCAATTAATCGCAATTAATCGTAGTACGGGAACATACCTATTGTCTTCGATTTCACGTGAAATTTTCATATTTTTCAATTTTCTCGCATAAACTAGGTCTATGACGGCCATGACTGTACATACTAAATTGGCGTGAATGTGTCAGTGCCATCTACATTTTCAAAGCGAAAGCAACTTCAAAGCAACTTGCTTATTTTCAAGCTAATTTTTTGCCGAAACACATTTAACGTGAATTAAATGTGTTTCGGCAAAAATTTAGCTTGAAAATAAGCAAGTTGCTTTGAAGTTGCTTTCGCTTTGAAAATGTGGATGGTACTGACACATTCACGCCAATTTAGTATGTACAGTCATGGCCGTCATAGACCTAGTTTATGCCAGAGCCCAATGTAATCCCGATTCGGGATTATCCCAAATATCGCGTCGTATAAACGGGAAAGTTGGAATTGGGATTTTATGAAATTCGAATTGCGTATAACCATAGAAACATGTTTTGCGGAATAGGTTACACTCACATTGAAAGTGTATTGTATAAATGTGACGATAGGAAGTTTAGGTTACGTTGAACATTTCAGTTAATGTACGAAGAAGGCAATGACTATGAAGAGACATTTAGCGATAGCTGACGATTTTGAAATGCTCCATTCGGCGTTCCACAATGTTGTGGAAAATACAGCAGGCGGTAGTAATTTGCGGTACTTATTTATAATTAACGTCTTCTATTACGAAAATAAACGAAACGACATTAGTTTTATCCAAATGCACAAAACAAGCGCCATCACATATTTCATATATGTAATGTGTAAATCTGCTCAAAACAAGACCCGTCATGTTGAAGAATCACTTTTATTGACACATTTCATATGCACACTGACACATAGTCATCGGGCGTACACCCAACTGTTCGGGTTTAAGCTGAAATCCGAATTTGACCGTTTATACGACGTTTTGACTCGTATAATCTCAAATCGGTATTACATTGGGATCTCGCATAAACTAGGTCATATAGAAGGCCAATAAATAAATACATTAGTACCTGTCAGATTGCAAGTCGCGACCGGCCTTCTATATGACGGCCGGGGTACAGTTCATTCTTTCGAGCTAAAAAGTGACATTTGGTGTTTGAATTTGAAAATTGAATTGTGCAAATGTCTTTCCAATAAGAAATTCGATCGAAAATTGCCATTCTTGATATTTTATCCGTCGGAAATGAGCAGTGTCTTCGCTTTTCGGCGTTATCCAAATTTTCGTTTGAAAGAATGACGAGATAATGGAGACTTGTCAAAATTTAGCTTCACAATTAACTCAGTACTAGTCTTAAAGCATTGGCCGTCATATAGAAGAACTATCGCGACTTGCTATCGGACAGGTATTAAGCTACCGAATTGGTAAAAAAAAAAGTACCGCGCTTGGTCGAAATACTAGTCTTAGGTCCGCCATCTTGCACATTAATTGGTTTTGCGATAGGTTTTTGAACTTGCCCTGAGTAAAATTTGGTATAATTTCAAAGAAATGTTGCCATAAATCTGGCATCAATCGGTTCTCCTACGATTACCGAAGTTAAGCCGTGTTGAGCGCGGTTACTACTTAGATGGGGGACTGCTGCAGAGCATTGCATTCAATAGCACGGCTTACTTTGAAAGGAGTGAGAAAAATTTTTAAAAAAAGGAAAAAAAAATATTTTCACTGCCAAAGCAATGTTTTGACCTCCGATAAATATTGGACTTGCAATAAGTATTTTTTTTTTGGCAATGCCGAAGCTCAGGGGGAAATTATTTTAAGTGCCACATTTTTTTCTTATTTTCTGAAGCGCTAGTGCTATTTATTCCTTAAACCACTTAAAGCTATAATGTGACACTTAATCAAAGGAGCGCTGATCTCAGTCGCCAGCTGTTCGGCAAACTCAAGACGAACAAACACAACCATGAACCCGGCGGAATTCGAAGCCGCGAGCAGTAGATCGCTGCTTTGGACATGCGCGTTAGTGAGCTAAGCTACCGACCTCTCATTTGTGTAAAGCAAATTTTAACACAAGCCATAAAAACTATCCATTTTTCGTCGAATGTTGAAGCGTGCTTGATGTTAAAATATGTAACAACATGTTCGCATTGTAGATATAATTTACTTAATTCGTAGACACAATTTACTAGATTTGAGGAAAACTACTTGCTTGAAATAAGATAAAGTAAAAATTGTATTCCGTTGAATGTAAGAAATTTTTACACAATATTGATACATATTACTGACATCAAATAAAAGTTTATTTAAGTTTTGAAAAATATTTGTCCACCAAACCCCTGAAAATTGTCTGCCCATTGTAAAATGTCATGCAAAATCTCGTTTACCAAATCGCCCGCTGCGGTCAACATTCCAGGTTTTTCTCTATTCTCCATGAATTTTACTTATCTAGCAACTATCAAAACGATTTACGTACGTGCAGAACCCCATAGTAACTTGATTACTTATTCACCCCCTTCATGCTATTTTCCTATTTTTCAAATCTCCACTTTAGCATCACATCCCTATCCATTCTACAGGAATCCTAGAGTCAAGGATATTTCCTCCTGCATACAATCAAATTGCTTTCGTCTCGCAATTCCATACCTAGACTTCAGCCCTTCGAAAGGGGATACTTTGCGAAAACAGAAAGAAAAGTCTGTTTGTCGCATTTGCTTATATACACGAGTATATGAATGCAAACATCACAGATCTACCCTCGTAAAACTCTAGTACCGGCCGAAAGCCAAGGTTGTTACGCCTTTTATTTCCAGCAATAAAAAAAATAATTTCAGTTTATTCGGTAACATTTGAGGCATTCTTTATGTTTCTTTTATTGATGTTTTTATCGAGTTGCTTGGTAGAGAAAGCGAAACGTTTGCCCCACCCCCGCATAACAATGGTATAGAGCCGCTGTTGCACACTTCAGCAGGGTGAAAACCAGCCATTGTGTGGTAGGTATATAGTGATACGAAAATCACATTTGCAAGCCAACCTTCATTGCATTTTATGTGTACATATACGACAAAACCAGAGGTAAACCACATCTTCTGAAAAATAATAAAAGACGGTAGGCTAGCTTTGACGTTCTGTAGACAAATTCAGTACTTACATAATATGAATCTATCTATCTGTATGCATAGGGATTGGTTGTGAATTTTCTGAATGGAAAACGATTCGAGTTTTATTATGGAACCAAGTTCGTTTTAAGGAGATTAATTGTTTTTTTTTTTTGCTCATTCAATAGCTTGCAGGTTTTCAGCATCGCAAAGAAAGCTATATGTT